>JAREIS010000007.1:5620000-6221605 GCA_030060385.1 Muscicapa striata striata | reverse complement strand
TAAGAAAGTATTAACCCTTGGATTCAGTATTTCCTCAACATTCAAACAAGCAAAGTATGAAAATCATTAAATAATCTTAAGAGCTAACAGCAAGACTTACTTGTTGATGGAAGGCACACTGAGAGAGACACAGAGAGGGAAAACAAGCACATAAAAATGGATGGTGTCAGGCAGTCACAATCTCTCTGCAAAATGCATTTGATATTGTTATCCTTCCAATTCTTCTTTTAAATTGGATGATAAACCAGAAAACTGATGCAAATTTGAGCCTGATACTACAGGAGAATAATCTAATAACTTCTACATTGCTGAGTGGATGCAGACAGAAATTTGTTTTACTGGTATTCAAAACCTCACTTTCTTGAACATAAAAATGCATTACAATAAAATGCATAAATGTTCATGCTGAACAGAAAATCCATATTAAATAACAATTTTGCTGAATACTTACAACATTACTACAGTTAACCTAGATTTATGGACATTGTAACAAAAAGTTGAATTATGTCCAGAAAAGTCTGATCCAAGTATTCGTAGTAACCTCAATTCTGGGTTCTCAACTGAAAGCAACAAGCTGTTTTATTGATCAAAGGATATGGAATGCATATGTTCACTGGAATAGCTTCAGGATTTGGTTAATTTCAAACTAAATTTTGCAGTCTTCTGTGTCAGACTAGTACTAGTAAGGCAGAGGAACATGACTTGCATCTTATGCTCACAAAGAACAGTACATATTTTATAGAAACCCACTAAAATCTCAAGCACAGAATTGTAGCAGTGTGCATCTAAAAAATACATCCTGACCTCTTTATGAGAAATAAATACACTTTTCATTGTAGTCTCATCTGAAAATACAATGCAGACTTTTTTCCCAAAAAGCCATATACCTTTCTGTATAAATAATACAGAGCCAGATCATGTGTGTAACAACTAAAGTGTACTCAAGAATAAATTAACTCATTTTATTTAAAGATAAATAATATTCATTCTTTCAAAACATCAGACTAAATAAATTACTAAAGTAATTAGGATATTTACTTGTTAATAGTTTTAATTAACAACATTAAACCAAATAAAAAAGCCAAAACACAATCTCTAGATACTCAAAACCTCAGTTTGCCTATATACTTGTTATTCCTCTGGCACTTCTAAAGAGTGCATTACTCCATAAAATATCTAGGTTCTTCAGCTCCTTTTATATCCACTAGTGAGTCTGTCTAACAAACCTTGTTCTTCTGCTCCTGACCTGCACAACTTGCTAGAGCAAGAAGTGGTGTACCTATCTATTGAATCATACATCAAAATTCATTTGGTTGAAAAAAGAGCCAAAATATCCAAAAGCTTCTTCTAAATGGGCACTATTTGTCCTTAGGCTCCTTAAGGGAGTGATCAGGTCATGTGAAATATCTTGAAGGAGGTTCGTAATAACAGCATTTTCCTCTGGAAACAGGAGCTGGCTAAGGAAATAGAAGACCAAAGAAACTGCCTGGTACTGTAGACAGGAGATGAAGCTTCCAGCTCAAACAGACTGCTGAGAGGAGAAGGAGCTGGCAGGGCTCAGAGAAGAGGCAAGGAACCTCCTTGTTTGCAGCAACTCACAAAATCACCGAGTTAAATTAAGCTAGGCCTGGAAGGTTAATTCACTCAGAGCTCTGAATGGAATCTGAAAGGTTCATGTTACATTTCTTTCCCAACTTTTTTTTTATTATCTAAGTTAGCAAGTTCATCATATGACCACTAGAACAATTTTACTGGCAAGTGCAGGAGGTGGAAATAAGTAGATTGTAGAGAAAGGGAGAACAATGGGATAGCATGATAAATAGGTTATCCTTTTCTTCCATCTGAACAATAACTTACAAATTTTCCTTTTTAAAGTAGGATACATTGGAAGTACAAAAAGGAGAAAAGCTCCAGAAAAAATAGAAAGAAACATTTGTCACAAAATAAGGGCTGAATTTGCATGACATTAGGGTATTTATTAGCAACTACCCTCTGCCTGTGTCAAAATAGCTGTAGGAGCAGAAAGAACAAGGAATAAGCAGGCAGTTTAACTCATGGTTTGTGAGAAATGGATGGCAATGGATTCTTGCCTGACTGGTTGTCATGTAAGTAAATCACAAATAAGAGAAGGTCCTGAACAGAATCAATGTTCTGTCAACACCTGACAGTCACACAGCACCATGGGAAGTGCCAGGACACTGAATGTCAGCATTAGCTTCCTGCTTCCACAAGGCAGGTGTTACAGCACAGCACTCTGACTTCCAAAGGGCCTTTCGTGACTGAATGAAAGGATTTTCTTTTTAACATGTTGAATACATTTAAAATACATTTTTGAAATCTGAAAATGTTTTCAGAGATGCAGAGACTATCAAAAAGAATAAAACAATAATTTGTACAAATAAATTTTAGAAGTTTATACTTGCAGCATTGATTTTGTCTCAGTGGTGGTTTCTTCAGATGAAATTTTCTGGACTTCTCATTAAAAGAAACTATGGGTCTGATACATACAATTTGTGATGTCTTATTGGACATTCCCACATGAAAGGAAAGAAGAATGATTCTGAAACTGTAGGACAAGCTGAAACTCATTCCAGCTATTCTACCTGACAGATTTACTACTTTGGGACATCTGGAAAATGCATTCATAGCATGTACAGGCATAAAGTTTTGTTCTTCCAATTTAATATCATATTAAATTATATTAATTAGTGGCTAAAATTACATTCCTTTACTCTTTTCCTTGCAGTGCTGATATGGGCAGACAAACTGATTCTGTCCTGCACCTCCCAGACCAAACAAGTAAGCACAGAGTAGTCACTGAAATAATTAGATCTATCACATGGACTTCAACCACTAAAAATGTTAGAAAAATAACATCTTTTGTGTGGATAAAATCTACAACACTTCTCATCCTAGGGCTGGGATGAAGACTGAACTGTACAGAAAAAGGACAATACTGAAATACACTGTGTTTCATATAATGAGTACACAAGTACTGTAGTAAAAATCTATGCAGAGAGCTGCAGTGCAAAATTATCACACCTTCTCTTAAAAGTAAAATGGCAGTTAGAAACCCAGAAATGCAACCCTTTAAAAAAATATATAAATAATATTTTCATAATTTAGAAAAATTATCAGCAATGTAATTGGAATTGGCTTGGATATAGATTTTTAAAACTTACCATTTCTAAGGCCATAATACGTTCCTAAAAGCAAAACACAAAATGCCATTAGAAAGAATATTAACAGTGTAAGTCAAAGGATGATGACTAGGATTCATTTTGGGGTTTTGGTGGTCTCATATGTACAGTTTTTTTTAAAAACTCACTGAGTAGGAACTGTTGTACTTAATTGGATGTCTTCATCATACTATCCCAATTTGAAATTTGCCCCAAAAATAAGAAACCACCCAGAAACAAGGTGAGAAAGGATTTGAAAAAAATTACTCAATATATTTTTTTTTAATTAGTGCATTAGTTTTTCAATATTGCTGATTTTACTCTCATATATCCCAAAGAATTATTTATTTTTTTTTATCAGCTCTGACTGTAAATCTAGCATGTTTTGAAATTCATGTCATCTTAGCATCAGGCTTACTTTTCTTTTACGCACTTCCTTAGAAAACTAAAAAGTCAATTCTGTATCATTATTCTTTCATCCAGAAATAGCTCTGAATGATGTTTTGTTAATAACAGGATGACATTACTCAAATAAATAAAACAAACTTCTGTCAGTTTTCATCCAGCACAAAATACTGAGAACTCAGAATTAGCTAATTTACTGTATATACTTGAACATTCTTTTCCCATTGTGAAGTATTTTTAAGAAAAATATGAAGTTAGTAAAATCAAGATAGTGTACTCTGGTACTATATCCTGACTAGGTATGGTATTTTAAGTAATTTGACAAAACATGTAGTCAAGTGCTTAGGTGAGTCCATTTAGAGTATGTGACCATTAAGATATTACAGGAACTCTTACTTTACTCAAATATTACTCTTTTTTCTCAGTCAAAGTAGTGCATCACATGCTAAAGTCTTTATTCTTCCTCAGAAGCAAGTCTGAGATACAGATTATTTCTGTACATCAGGACAAACATATAACAAAAAATATTATATTGAAAACTCATAAGTTTTTATTCTGAGATGTTTATTCCTCCGTAAAATTGTAGTAGCAAACATTCATATTTATTTAAAGATTCTGCAACAAAGCACATACTCATTACCATTAAAAAGATGGTGTTTACAGATCTCATCAATTTCTGGTTATAACGAACAGCAATTCAGATACAAGTTTTTTCAGTGAAAGAGGACAGTTTTGAAAAAAAAGGTTTAAGAGTGAGAGAGGATGGTTACAATGATAGAATAAAGAGCGTTTTCAAAATTACTCGTGTGCATGATATAGTTGCCAAATTCCAAAAATATAATAAACTCTTACAATATCAGCAATTAATTTTCTGAAGACTAGCAACTAATGTATTAGGAAATTTGCCATGGATAATTTATACAACTTGACTGTGAAGGCATGGATATCTGAAGGGAGAAAAAACTGCTATCAAGCATTTGAATATAAGAACAGCAGTCAGAGCATTACAATTCACACGCTTAACTGGACCTACCAGTTAGGGAAAGGAATAAAGCAATTTAATCAGCAACATGACAGTCAGGCAGGCACACATACCCATGCAAGACACTACTATGATGCAACTTCCTGCAGTCTAAAATTACTCCTCATTCAATCAGAAGTAATATCATTAGAACAATTTGTCAACCATGAAGCTTCACATGAAAGCAGATGCAGAGTTGCTTCACATGAAAGAAGATCTTTTTACATTGATGTAACTAGATATGCACCTGTGTAAACTGCTTGCGCAGACAAGCTCTCAGCCTTGTTGAACTTGAGCTGCCAGAAAGCCAGGCCAAGATTTTTCTTTGAACAGGAAACAGCTGGATTGGTGTGTTGTGTAACTTTTGGGTCTTGCAACTTGTCGTTTCTTACTGGATCAAACTGTTTGTACACTAACTTCTTTGATACCTCTGGCCCTCAAAATGCCCTTTATTTATTATATGAGAAGGCTTATCTTCAAACAAACTCCTATGATCAAAACTCGTCAATACACGTCATTTTCCTTATGAGCCTTATCTTCATCAATTCCCTCACAAACGTCCTGCTTTCAGTACACTTATAGAATGCTGACTTATTGATACTCTTCATATCATATGTAAACTTTTTTATATTCATATTGGGTACTGTTTGCAGCTATTTGTTGTTAAAAATTTCTTTTTTTTCTTTTTGAGTTCTGAAGTATACACACATAACCCTCCTGAGCCTCACAATTAAGATATTCCAGTCTGATTTTCCTTTCTAGGCCATTTCAATCTGAAAGGAGTATGTTTTCTTTGACTGTAATGCTTCAATACTATTCCAAAGCTGAGCTTAGGGTAAATCTGACTTTTTAAGCGCAAATTTAAAGTGCTTAGCACAAACAGTTTTACTAATAGATGGCATAGAATAAAGATTTATAATATTGTATCAGGTCCTAGCAAATACTGACTAGTCCATTCTTCCTCAGGAAGGTGACTATGAATATTTAGTGCTTCAGAGGCTTTAAATACTTACTTAGAACACCTTACTTTCAGTTTTATTCAGTTTTACAAAAGAAAGCAAAACAGCCCAGAGAATTTAACCCAATCAGTGAAAAAACTAAGCTATTGGGTCTGTATTTGTCTGCATATATTTCCAAATCTGAATTTAAGCTATAAGGCAGTTCAGAAAATCATAATGCTATAATACAATACCATAGTTTTAAGAAATTTAACAAAAAACGTAGCTCATTAGTTGAGCAGAAAATATACCTGGAGAGCTCCCATTTCTTCCTCTTTTCTGTGTGTCTTCTCTAGTAGCTCTGCAAAATGAAAAATGGAACTTGTAAATTCAACTTCCTATCTCATGGTCTGATAGAAAAAATACTGTGTAAAATGGTAATTGAGTTTTTTATTTTACATATTTCACAACACCCCTTTTCAGCTGATTAAATAACAGATTAAATGTGTCAGTGATATGATTGTTTCCAAGCATGGGCAGTTGAGGTGACTAAAAAACAGCCTCAAGAGCACAGACAGTTTGACTGGGGGGAAAAAGAGCTTTAAGATTCACTTAAATTCAGATAAACTTTTCTATATGGAAATAAATCTTCTGGTGTATTTTTAGAATTGAATGAAAAAATCAAAGAGATTCTCTCTAAAAATTGTCTAAAACTGATTGTCAAAGCTATGCAATTATATAAGAAAAGTTACTGTAGAATACTGTAGACTATTTTCACTGACCACAATTACCTCCTCTCACTAAAATGGAACAATTGTCCTAAGGAAAATAATTCACTGTGACAAACTATTAAAAAAGTTTCTTACAGTCTCTATAAGATAAAATACTAATATATCGTATGGTCATGATGGACAATTATAAACATTGGCACATATATGCACATATGCAATATTTCACAATAGAAATTAATTTTGTTGGAATTCTGTGGCTTATGTCACGAGTTTCTTTTCCCTTTTATTTCATTCACATATTTTTATGATTAAAATAATGTTTTTGATAAATTGCAACATATTTAGAATTCTGGGAAACCTTATATTTATAAACTCATAAAGATCAGAAAAAACAAAAAAACATGCTGCAGGCTTATTTCTATTTTAACTATCAGAAGTTCACTCATGAGTTTTTCATGAGAAGAGCATTGCTTTATCTAAGCCAGAAACTGCCTCTGAATTCAGATATGCTCCAGTTTGCAAGCAATTAGCAGAGTTACGAGATTATGGAACTGCCTTGACAGTGTCAGAGGACTGAATTCTGTCAATTCCCTCAGCATCCAAGTACAGAACAGCTAACTGAAAGTATCTCTGTTCACCTCTTTAAGAAACCAACTTTACTGATACTTATAATCATAAAGATAAGCCTCCATGATTTTCAAGAGTAACTACATAAAATATTCTACTGACATTCATTTGTGATCTTTCCTTTATATCTCTAAACTTTTACTTTTCTTCTTCTCTTGTTATGTAACCTCTCTGTGAGCACCCCAACCCTCTTTTTTCATAGCTTTTTATTAATTTCTGATTGCATGTGGATTGACACTTACTTCCAAGCACCAGTCCTTTAAAAGACATGTAGATAACATGTAAAAAATTTCAAAAGTTAATTCTTTCACAAGCTGAGAGACTGACTTGCTATTCTTTCTTCATAGCTTCTGTGTAATTTTTCTCAAATCCTTTCTTAAAATTAGTAAAATTACTGCTTCTTCACTTTTTTTTGATGCATTTATGTTTTTCTGGATTATTCTTTGGTATGTTTTCAGTCCAGTGATCCAACTGCCACACAGATTACTGTAGCTAAATGCACTTCCATCAACATTAATACAAGACTTTTGTGTTGAAAAGTAGCTGCCCTTTATGTTTTGTTTGGGTATATTCCAGTATTATTTGTAAGTTGATAAAAATTTGTATTGCAATACTAGCTTTTAAAAAATTTAGGAGCAAGGAATGTCTAAGAGAAAAGGGCGGGAAAAGAAAAATTCATCCTCATGTTCCATCTGACCAAAAAAACCTCAATTATTATACTTGATTTTGCTTTATTTTCATTCTAATGTGGTAATTAAGACTATTGTACAGACATGATTACTCTAAGTGAAAAGGTTGCTACAAGGTTCCTTTCAAACATTTTCTACAAACATAAAATAAGTTGAACTGATTTCTGCTAATAGTCTTTAGATTTGGAAGCTCCACATCTGAAATTAGGGTGATCTAGAATGCATTTACTTTATTCTACCCCTACCTAAATCGACTGTCCCGCAGGACACTTCACAAAATTCTGTTCCTGGAACAGAGGTGTGGCAGCCAGGTGTTGAAGTGGTGTTAACTGAGAGAATATACACCTGTACAGAGTCATCCTTTATGAACACATATTTAAAAATCAAGTTGTGCATTGCAACTGATGATTCAGTTTAGTATTCCATGTAAAATAATGGCATGTTTTCTCCAAAGCTGAAGTAAAAAAAAATTAAAATTAAAGCAATACATATTAAACAGCTATACAAAAAGCCATATATAGCATATTATATAATTCCCCTGGACATCATTTACCATGACAGAGTAACTTTGCTTAATTGATATGAAAAGCTCTGTTGACTTATTTTATCATTTGTACAACACTTCCCATATTTAACTTCTTGTGCAAACTTAAATATGTTTTATGTCATGCGCCAGAAAATAACATTGCAATAAGTAAAGACAGAAAATGCATTATGTCTGCAACAGAGCAAAGATGGTCACTGGCCCTAGTGGAGGCTCCTTTCATCCATCCTATGAACAGCCTTTGAGTTTTTCCTGTTAAAATTTTGTTCGTTAATGAAGTTGCACAGTGGCATGGATTGCTACAACAATCCTGCTATCATTTCTTTCAAGGCCTAATGTAACCACAGGGTTACTTGGGGATTCTTCAAAGCAATACATCATTATTCTCATGGTGCACAGAACACATCAATTTATAAATTTACTAGAAGAAATAGCACTGTTGAAAAAGGCACCTTTAGGCATTGATGGCTCTTCTCAAAAGATGAATAATACATGGAAATAGGCAACAGGAGAGACGAGATTAGAAATAAAGATATTCATCAACGTATTTCCTTTTTATTTCTAGCTAAATATGAAGCTTGCAATCCAATAAGGAGCTATAAGCTAAAACTATTAAAAAATCAGATACATTTCAGATGTTTAAAACCGCTCAAAATCAACAGCAAGCTCAGGATATTGTCTGCAAAATTAGAGATCATACTTTTGTGCAGTTTTGCAAAAAACAATTTATTTATAGTGCACAAATTACAACTCATGTAAATATTATATCTCACTGAGCTATGCATCAGTAAACACCAACTGAGTGTCCTTGAAGTCACACTACAGTGACTTAGATTTGACTAATCAAACTTACAGGAAAAATATAGGTTATGATTTAAAACATGCTGTCAGAACCATTCTCTCTTGCAGTTTGCCTGACACTGAATCACCACAGTATGTTGCAAAACACTGCAAATACTAAGCTGGAGATGAAGATTATATATTCCATCATACCACACAGACAAGTGAGGAAAAAATGGTTATTCAAACAGATTTTTCACACACATACAGCAGTTGCAATTTTTACTGCTGGTGAAAAGTATCAGAAAATAGATTTAGGAGGAGATATTTATTGATTGAAATGAGTAAAATGCAACAGTACTATTTTATTTATCCTAGCTGATTGATTAATATGCCAATAACTAACTACAATGTTAAAACTCCTTCATGAACTATAATGTTCAAGTCCTTTATGCTGGATGTAACAAAGGTGGGACAATGGGTTTCTACAATTGAATTTATAATTTCTATAATGTACTGGGTAAAACAAAATGTTTCCTTTTGTTTCTAACATGATGTCTGGACTGTAAATAACTTTTTCATAAGTATAATTTTTGCTTCTAATTTGCTTCCTTCAATAAGTCTTCCTTGTGTTTCATCCTGATATTTCTCTCTATTTCCCTTTCACTTTGATTGGTATTTGATGTAGATTATAGATACTTAAGAGTATCTCCCACACTTAATTTAGAAAACCTCTTCCAACTTTTCACTTGTCCTAAGAAATAGTCCAAAATTCTCCTCATCAATTTTATAACCTCTCTGTACCTGTCATTACCTATCACACTACTACAGTGTCTGCCTTACAATGAATTCAAAAGCTCAAGAGTGGGTACATAAATATATATATTTAAATACACAGTTTAAATACACAAGATACTTGGCTGAGTTGCTGTAACCTCTTCTACAGTCCAAATATGATTTCATTGGAATAGTTTGTCTGAATATAAGAACATATTCAAAAAATTAAACTATAAGGTTACCAATCAAAAAAAAATATAGGCACCGATGTGCTGCCTTTCAAGAGGACTTTATCAAAAGAATGAGGATTTTTTTTTTTTTCCCAAAGCTTAAATGAGATCTTTTAGTTCTATTCCTGGCTCCCCCTCTATTCCTGGGAAATTTTCTGTGCTTCATTTCAACATGGCTAAAGAAAATATTTCTCTATCTTCTGACGTGAAGCTCAAACAAAGTGCACTGAAATCCACGCAAAATATTCCTATGAACTTTCTTATGAATACAAAAGGTGACAACAGCCCAAAACTTCACTGTCTGAGCAACTGCCTAAGGTATGAGCTAGGAGAGAGATCATGTCTATTATATTTGTTTAGGACCACGTTGACTTCCAATTGAAACTACTGTAGGAGGAGTATGAGGGAGGGTTGTGAACATAGCTGCACTTAACACATCTTGAAGCACAGCTATAAGCATTCTGTTGTTTTCCTTTGAATGACCCTTATGTACCAGCAGACATGCTGTAGAGGATTCCAAAAACTCCTGAGGGACTTCAGGGTTTCTAGTTAAAAAAAATCACTAAAGAACATCTTCCCAAAACAAGCATCACTTCTTAGATGCTTTAGTAAGTTCCAGAAGTTTCATTAAGAAACACTAGTGACACAGACAAATAAGAAGGCTAACCTTGAAGCGATAAAATAAAAACTTCTTGTTCTGATTTCAAAGACAGTTTCATTATGAAGATGTGATAAAGGCACAGGTCTTTTAGATCTGTGGGATTGAATTTACAAAGGTGTGTGTATTTATTTATCATCAGGTTGTATATTTAGATGTATTTATTGTCAATAAATAAATGTACATATATTAGGGGGGCATGCTCACAAGATTTTTACTGTTGAGGCATGCAATCAAAGTTTGGAGACTAGTGCTCAGTATTTAGAACCTTGGGACAATCTCATTTCTGAAGTAAGACTATGAAGACTATGGCTGGCAGTTAGCATTCAGAATTTGATTTTTTTCAAGAAAGACGTTTATTTTTGATAAAGCTGAAATGTTTTCTAGCCTCTTACTCCAAAATTCTTTCTCCTTTATATGTCAACCAGCATACGTTGTAACACACAGAATTGAGAGGAAAAAGAAAAGTTCAAGGAAGAACAAGGTCTAATGAGAAGGGTGTCTATGGGAAGAGAAACTCTTTGGGAAGAATGAGGAAGAGAAGAAGGAACTAGAACTATATACAGTAAAGGGACAGAAAAGAATGCATGGCTTATTATTCAAATAGAGGCTCTCCTATAAGCAGTGGATCATATCTGGAGACCTTAACATAGCTTTTGAACCATGAGTAATTGGTATCAACTCATCTTCAGGTGCCAATCACATCTTTGTATGTAGAATAGGATCAATCTGTATGTTAATACAAACCTAAGATTTTTTTATTTATAATTATGAGTGTTGTCTCTAAACAGCTGCCACTATCACAAATTCAGAGGTGGTAATCCAAGCATTGCTTGTTCTCTGAAGCAGAGGTCCAAATAAGCAAGCTGAATTGCAGCCAGAACAGAATCAAGAGTCTCTTCTAGAATCTAGATAGATGTCACATCAGAATTAACACAGCTGGGATAGCAATAAGGCTCTTAACTCACAGTGAGTCACAACTGCAGAGCTATAGAAAACCTTCTGTTTGCATTATTTGCTCAACTGTTCTCCATAGATATTTAAAAGCATATAAAAACCTTCTAGTCAGACCACTGGAATTTCAGTTTCAGGCAGACTCATTAATCAATCAACTTGTCTCAGTCCTAAGCAGATACTTTTTATTGCCAGGAATACTAAATCTTCTATATGAGTGTCCTGGCACAACAGACTTTAACCTGCTTCACTGCTGTAGGATGACACCATCATAGCTTTTCTTACTGAAGCCTTTACTAAGCCATGATTTTACTCACAGAAAAAAAAAATCACTGCAGGCTAGAATTCTCTTTACGCCTCTCTTTAATAATTTCTTTTAAAAATTCTTTAAATGCACATATTTCATACTAACTACTTTAGACAGAAATAGGAACTTTCTTGTCTGAAAACAAGAACTACAGATATCAAGAACGGCACAACCAAAAAAACCCCAAACATGAACAAAATAATGGAAAATTGATCCAGTAAAGCAAAAAGTTTATCTGAAAGGCATGGCTTCTGCAATGAAAATTAAAATGGGACACATGAAACACCAAAAATGCAGTTGACAATTTTTGCCCCCTTGTTTTTAATTATTGCCTATAGCCTTGGATAGCTGGTTTGAAACCAGCTTGGGAGTTTCAGGATGTTGACATTTTCTGATTACAAATTATCTAGTTATAAAAACTACATCCACCAATCTGCTGCAACCAGAAGGTTGCTGTGAAAATTAAAAACAAATCATACAGGTCTTGGTTGAATCTATGCTCAAAATAATGATTCAAACTATATTAAAAGAACCCTAATAATTGCAATTTACTCTCATCTTGTAACATCCTTTGTGTCAATATCATGGGGTTTTTTTCCATCTAATATGCTTAAGGATAAAATAAAGGATAAGAATATAGCAGGAAAAGCCAGCATTGTTCCTGGCTATGTTTTCCTCTTACATGAGCTAAGGAACATTGTCCTCTAACTTTACTTTAAACACAAAATCCAAACCTCAAACAGTAACAACAGTGAAATCCCTCTAGTCATTATAGATTCTGGATTATGCTTTTTATTTGTAGGCAAAAAGAGCAAATTTTTTTTAAGTGCAAAACAAACTCTCCTTATGACAAAATTTTTAGTACCATTAAAGGTAGTAATAAAATATTAATTTAATTTTGGTAACCGAGAGTATTTTCAAATTTCATCTTGCTTATTATCAAAGACACATATGCCAAAGAGAATTCATTAACACAAATACACGTGGTATTTGAACAATTAAACATTAGATCTGGAGTATGCTGCTATGCTTTTCTTTTGGCTACTATTTACTGAAATCATCTATCAAAAGATTCTAGCTCTTCTTTCAAACTATCATTAAGGTGGCATGACTTGACTACAATAACAGAAGTCTCTTTCCAGGTAAAACTCTGCAGAATTTCTTGTGAGGAAAAAGAAAATATTTAAAATCCTAAAAATAAAGGTAATTGAGGAAATAATTGAGGTTTCCTGAATTTAGAAATTATTCTGACACTAGAAACTCAAACAGAATACAAGTCATAGCGACATTCTGAATTTCTTCCACTAAGTGATGATTATTAATATTTCTAAGGCCTTAAATGCCAATTACTTGACTCTGCTTCTAGCTGAAACTGTTATCATATATAGGTATTGATTACTCATGCAGCAGTAACATAGCCAACCAGTGCTGGAATGCAGGCAATCATGTTCCTACTAGAAATAAATCTCAAGAATAGACTTTAAAAAAAAAAAAAATCTAACATACAATAGTCATGAATAAACACTTCAGATTTTATTTAACAAGTTTTGCTAAGAATCTATCAATTTTCAACCTTAATGATCTAATAGCACATTTACACAATGAAATTCTTTACTAATAGCTTCAAATAAGCTAGTTTGGGTACTAATGGCTAATGTAATTACTCCTGCTTTGTATCCCACAGAAGTCAGTCCAACCCAGCTGACATGGTGCTAAGCACCAAGTGCTCTAGTTCCACCAGATGTACTCAGATCACATTACAGATGGCATTTGCAGCTGCATTTGCCAAAATGCCAGGAGGTCTCTTTGCTCCCTGCCTCTGGTTGCTCATTGCTCTTGCTTACTTTGTCCTGCTTTGGCAAAATGACAAACCTGGACCTCCAAAGCATCTCAATTCATTACAACAAGAACAGCATACTGGCAAAAACCAGACAGCCCTATGTGGCTAATACGGAGTAATATACAATTACAGAGGGGTCCAATGAGCAGGAGACATGGAACAAGGGATGGAGAAAGTAGCACTGATGGGAGTGAGAGAAACAGAAAAAAGAATTCTGCCTTTTCTCTGCTGTGATATTAAATGTCTCCATGAATAGGAAACTGCAGTTTGACCCACTAACTCATGATTTTCTTGGATTTGTGTGTGTGAGCTATCATCACACCTGCCTGTAGTGCAGATTTATGCAAGGAAACTGAACAATGGCTTTTTCTCTCTCAGTTTTTATTAGAAAACCTATTAAACAACCTGGAAAGAAAAAAAAAATCAGCATTATATAAAAGAAAATATAGTAAGAAATGTCTCAAAGCAAGGTCCTCATAATAGTTGATACTTTAAACAGAAAATGCAGTTGAACAGTTTTATCACTGCATATAACATATAATTGTTACAATTCTCTCCTGAATGGAGAAACATTTCCTTTCTGATAATGAATAAAATTTTCCAGGAGCACACAGAAAGAAATTGAAACTTAATTTGTTTTCATTTACCAACTGCAAGCTAGAAAGATAATTTGTCATTTCTTGTTTTAGAAAATTATGTTGATATGTTTATGGGCATGGTAGCTATATAAAAAATTATGGTATAGCATATGTAAATGACAAAACAGGAAATTGAATGCCACTTTCTTCAGCGAGCTCTCTCTCTTAATATCCTAGGATTTTCTTTTTTATCATCCCAACCATATTTATGCATATCAGCAAATTTCCTTTTGGCTACATCTGAAAGGCAGCTGTAGATCTTAATGCAAATATACACATAACTGATCTTGGACCTATCAGTTAAGGAATGGTCAACAATTAAGGGTATCCAGCTTTTTGAAGCAGTGAGCACAGCTGATTTGAATTGAAGTAACTGGGCAAACCAAAGGAGGCCAACAGCTGCAAGACAAAAAGGTTTTCTAGCCAAGGTCACTTGTTACTTGAGATGAATAATTCTCCCAAACCTAGAAGTGAATTTCTTAATTGGGCTGTTTGAAGATCAGAACTAAATAATCCATTTGCAATGTTCACAGCACAGGAGAACAGATAATATAGGAAGCTCAAAGATACTGGTCTGGAAATTAAGTTTCCCTACTTTTCAGAAAAAAAAGGATCTTTTAGTAGCTTGGATATTCTGTCAGAAGAGTAAAGCACATCAAAAAAAGTGCTATCTGCACAGGATTCACTCCTTGATAAATGTTTAAGAAAGCTTTTAATTCTAGTAGATGGCCCTATGTTTCACTAGGACCCAAAGAGCTTCTAAGAAAACATTTACTTCAACCAAACATACATGCACAGAACTCAGTATGTCTCATTGACACCCAGTATAATGCAACAAGAAATTATACAACACCCTATTACACATGCTACAGAGGAAGATGCAATAAACTGTGCTGACAATTATGAAGCAAGCTATAATAACAATGCTTACTTATAATTTTTTCAGCTGCAGTTAGGCTTTAAGTTTATTCCTTGGTGGGACAATCCTGTTGTTGTACTGTCCCAAGTGTACTGTGATGATAACACAACTGAGACACACCAGCTCAGCTGGCAAACCATTTTAACTTTCAGTGAATGGCACATTTCCCTTATTATCTAAAAATCTATTTTGAAAATTACACTATCTAAATGTACTAACTTATTATTCCTTCTGCAGTCATTTGCAAAAATCTACAGTAAAAAAATCCAGTACACTTTTTCAAGAAAACTTTTTATACAGAGATTTGAAGAAGAAATCTCTCTTCTACTCCAAAAGAGAAGAGAATATTAAGAGGAAAATTATTATAACTGAATAGCAACATCAGAGCTTTTTTTCTTTGTCTGGTGAAGTAGAGTATGTGTCATTTTCAATTGGCACTTGACTTTTTGTTTCTGATCAATAGAATTCCTGGAGACTGACCACAAAAAAAACAAATTTACACTGCTGTTTTAACAGATTAAAAAGGTAAGAAGGCATTAGTCTCACAATGGAGATTACATGGAGAAATATACATCCAGTATGAGCAGTATAATACATGTACTATAAAAATTTTATTTGTTGTAAAAAGACACTGCATATCTTATTATAAGGTTGATAAGGGCTGCAAAAATATATGTTTATTATAGAATTGCTTATCCCATTCTCCCAACACTACATAATTTCTACAGGTAGAGACATTCAAATATAAAATGGCAAAGTGATTGTCAAAATCCCACAAAAATACTATTGTAAATGGGAGAATACATTGAGTATTCTACACACCTAATCCTTTACCTATTTACATTTTAGTTGCACATCTGTTTAATCTCAGCAATGCAGATGCAAGAAACAAAGTAAAGCTTGCTAAAGTGCCAAAATATTTGATATGTTTTTATACAATTCCTCTTGCAGCACACCTTATAAAGTACATTGGCAAACAGAAACTTGGAAAGTGTTTTCAATAACTGGGGCATTGTCTCCTAGGTTAGGAATGGAGATACCAAGCAAACAGTAAACGTGCTTCACTGGAAATGCCCCTGAAGGGTATAACTGCTATGAGACAGGCTATAATGTGCATTGATCTGCTCGTGCCTCTTGACAACAGACAGAACAACAAAACTACTCTCTTAATGTACACCCAATGTTAGAAATTCATACTGTTTATGTAAGGTTTTTATACCCTCTAGCAATCTTATTAAACGGCTAAATTTCTCTTCCCTTATGTCTTTATATTACGTACGACCAAATATAATTACAAAACTTAAAGCTCCTGAGACCAAAAGTAAAGGTTTAAGCCTTAGTTCTAAAATACGTTTTGTACTGTGAAAAAATGATTCTAAACTGTCTTCAGAAAGCAAGAAAATAACCAAAATGAAAACTTGAGTTTGCTTTTTAGAAACTGGTTTTTCACCTCTTACCAAGAAGTTTGTATGCTTTTCTATGGCTCCTATAATTTTACCCCTTTGTCTAGTATAATTTTCCTTTGCTGCAACAACATTTGTTGCTGGTGTATTTATTTCAAAAGGCCTTCAAATTGACATAAAGATAGGATTTTTTTCCATATGATAATCTACACATTTAATAATGATAATAAAATACAAATCATAGACAACCTTCAGTTTCAAAGTAAGATTTAAAATTAATCATGCTGGGTTTCTCTAGTCTATCAAGCTTTTTGACAGGATCTTTTCCAGACCTACACTTTACCCATTGTATAATGTCCCAGTGCAACATATAACTGTGCTTCTTCTCTACACACTTGATGCTCAAAGTTCATTTATCCCAAAGCACTAGCATGATCAATAACATATATTCTCCCATTTAATAAAAACTTGGTTTACTGTAAATGCCTATCCTTCTGCTGTCTTGATGTGTATTTTATATACTAGCAAGCCAGTTTACCTGAGCTGAAACAATGAACTCTCTCTGGGATCTTGTTTGCTCTGCTAAGGCAGTGCAAACAAAGTCTTTAGAGCAATTTTAAAAAAACAGAGTCATCTCTTACAGGACATATTAAAAGCACTGCTCAGGAAAAAGAATAATGTCAGATGTGCAACCTGGAACCAGAGTACACACGCAACTTGCACACTGTATACTTCAGGGTGCACATCAAATGAGAACAGAACATATGCAAATTTTAAGGTACAAGACACCTAATACTATTTTTTCTTGACCTGGCATCATAAATATTATCCATATTGGTGATTCATATGGAAAAAGAAATTACCCAGCTGCTGATGACCACACACGTTTACAGAGCTTATATAGCTCTGTAAAAATGCTCTAATTACGGCTGGCATCTATCCTAGTGAATTGACACTATGAGTACTGACATTTCTCCCTAACCTGATGCAGCATGGCTCCTGGATCTGTCCAATACTGTTAAGATACTACTCAAGTAAGTTAGATTATTGCAAGTTAGTGAATAATCATCAACAAAATTCCCAGTAAACAAAAATAAATTAATTACAAAAACCTTATGAGTAGCAACAAACAGAATGCTCAAATTCAATCACGCTATACTTGTACATTACCACTTCAGGAAATATGAAATGCTAATTCTGTGAACTAAAATCATTTTATGTTGCCATGCTTATAGTAGCAACAGATTAACGCATGAAAAATGTATAATCATGCAGCTGAATGGCCCACACAATCATACCATTGATTATCAATTGCAGCAAGGATGGAAATTTTCATAATTTAGTAGTAATAACGCTGTCTTTATTGTAAATAATTCCTTGGAAATCAAAATTCCTTCCAGACAGCAAGAAAAATCTGTTGCTTACAGCAAGACCACAAAATACTTAGTTTAATCAAGTCACATGCTGAAGTGTTTTAAAATGAGATTAAAGTAGGAGTTGCAGTGTACTGAAAACACATTAGATTTTAATATACCATCATTTTTGAAACAGTCAAAAAAGAAATCTTAGAAGGCTTTCTGTTTTTATTCCCCTCACAATGCCATCTTCCCACAATATTAGAAGCCAGCCTGAAGATGTTATACTATATATCTATTGTATATAAGATACATATATTAGAAAGCATAGAGTATTTTTGTATTTTCAAATTTGAAAGATTTTGCAACAAGTTAGAAACATTCCAACCTTAAAGTTCAGATCTTATCCCACACTGGTGCTTATTTTCTCTGTTTCACTGTAATACATGAATAATCCATGGTACAAACTCATGAAACCAGTCTGTGTACATGTCTCACTGACCAAGAATAAAGTATTAATATTTCTCCATCTTTTACAAGAACAAGTATGCATATCATAGAATATTCCCATTCCACTCTTACTTAAGAAGCCACTTTAATAAAACATTGCCCAACATACTTATAATCCCTTTAATACGCTTGAGAAACACCAGCTCAACATTCCCAATCACTTGGAGAAGCCCCTTCTTCCTCAGACACAAGGATGACATGAAGCTATGCAAAGCAAACTTCCTCCCAAGTTCCATGACACGTCACATGGCTTGACAGAAGCAAGGTATTTGAAAAACTAAGTTCTCTGACAATTTAAATATGCTTCTGCTGAAAAATAAACTGGTTTGTAGTAGGCACTAACAACTTGATACAGTAACTGTGGATTGCCAAATAGCTATAAGATCATTGCATTATACCATCCTAACTTAATTCTGTCCTTTGAGCTCTTTCTTAATGGAAATGTGCTCCATGGATTTTAAGCATGTTGCATTAGAACAAAATTATTTCATTAGGATTTTTTCATTTTATATAGTGTCTTGCAAGAAACTGTATACTGTCTGATCATTTGATTTTGCAAGTAGAATCAGTTTTCCATACAGATAACATTCAAGCCTTATTTTCAGAAAATGCTGTTCCTAGAATTTCAATCCAATCAAGAAAGAAATGTTCTACAACTGAGTCATCAAATATCATTAAGACAGGAAATGTCATATATCAGGAGACAAAGTTTCTGTCCTGGCAGCTGAAGTACGTATAATATTGATGCAGTATGTACATATGCATGAACTACATACATATATATTTAAATGAATCTGTTTTCTTGGGCTTGCACTTGGGTTTCTTTCTCTAGTGGTAGGCATCTCAATTCACCAGGTATACTAAAACAAATAAATAAAAAAAAATCAAAACAAAACAAAAAACAAAAACAAAAAAAACAAAAAAAAAAAAAAAAAAAAAACAACAAAACCAGAAGAAAAATAACAAAATCATAAGTGTGAGGACTGTGAAACAAAAATTAAGGTGATAAATTTTACATTTAAATGATTTCCACTAAACAGAGATGTACATACTAGCAATACATAATTTTGCACAAAGGTATTGCTCAAATACTCGAAAATAAGTACTGTAATACGAATATGTGTATTTTAAAGAATAATTCTCAGAGAAGAAAGGTGGTGTAGAATTACGAAATCCAACTGAGGAATAGGACACCAAGCTTTACCCTCAAGTTCCCTCTTTTTCTTAAAACATAACCAGGAGCAAGCACATTCTCTTGGACTCAGATACTCTGTTTAAGCAAAAAAATAAAACATTATAGCAACAAGGTTTACTAACAGTGCTTAATAACCTGCAACTAAAGTCCTTTAAAATTGGCAGAAGTATTCAAATCATGCCCTTGACTATGTTATGACCTTATCCTAGGGACACAATAGATGCAGACAAGAAAAATACTGTGACTCTGTCTGCCCACTCTGAAGATGATTAAGATGTATGTGCCCATTATTATGTGTGAATTTTTTAAAAACTACATAGAAGAACTTATTATTTAGTAAAAACAATTAGTAGCTTACTGTACTAATCACTCACACTGTATGAACTGTATTGTTAATTTGCTTGTCTTGCTTGACTCTAAAATATTTTTAAGGATTTTCCCCTTTAACAATAAAATATGTAATTTTTTAAAAGTACCAATCACAGTTCCCATTTTCTTAAACCAAAACCAAGAAGGAAAAAAAAAAGATGTTAGGTACAGACAGTTGTTACCTTGAAGATGCTGATCAGAATAAATATTCAGCCTAGGAATTTGTCATATTTAACCCACTAGAAGGAAAAACAGTGAAAGCAGATTCAATATCACTTATTTAATTTAATCATTATGTAGAAAAATCCTAAGCCAGATAAACTTCATTTTTTTCAAGAATTTCTTTAAAATGTATATTCTGTAATAAAAATTATTTTGTTGCATACAGTCAACATTAAGAATTGGTTTACTGATGACTGAAGCTCTTCTCAAAATGAGGAATTTTTTCGTACTGACATAGGACTTAAACTCCAATTCTCCAAATACACAATATCATGAGGACTCACTTCAGAAAAAAATAGGATTTTAAATAGCATGTCAGCTAAAAGGATATAAAATCTATTAACAGAGCAATGAACTACACTGAAAAACATATTCTATTACAGTCTGAAAAATTCTAGGCAAAACCATTAAAAGAAGCTCTAATTTTGAAAGATATTAAATCTATGATACAGCAGGATGCAAGATTTTAAACATTTAATTTCAAAAACTTTACTACACTAGATCTTAGATGGCATTTGTTTCATTCTGTTCAAATTCCCAACATGATTCATCTGTATTTTAGACTAAGATGGCTTTGACCAAGGGAATAGGCATAACAGGAGAGGAACACAGAGCCCTTGGTTCAGTTTTCTTTCCTATAAGACAGTATATTATTTAAATAAACTGGCATCTTTTCAGATATTGAAGAGTTTCTTCAGGAGGTCATTGTTACTTAAAGAAGAACAAATGACAGATAGGATGTTTCTGTTATATACTTCTCAGAAAAATACTGAATTCAAGACAAGTGTGGAAGTGCCTGTGTTGTTTGGAGTAGGGATTTTTTGGTTGGGTTTTCTAAAAGTTAATTGCTGTAAAATGGTGATATCAGTTTGGTATAGAAGCATAGTACATAACCTGAAAGCATGACAACACCTTCCATATTAATTCAAGGAGTCCTGATAAAGTTGTACAGTTGATTACCAGATTCTCTTTATTATACAGTGTTAAATCACTGTGGAGTTGTAATTGTGCTTATAAGGAGTCCAATGTCATCATTTCAATAGCTGTAAAATAAATCCAAAAAACCACTAGTTCACAGAACACTAGCTATTTTAGCTTTAAAGAAAAAAGTCATAATTCACCAAAGAAAGAAAAAATTAAATAATACATTTTAATTACTTACTATACACTAAATCCCCATCTACCAGGTTACTTTTGTTAATTTTGATTTAGTTTCTGGTATGTGCAGGTAAACCAAGAAATAAAACTAATAAATTTAGTCTCTTAGTGTTAATGAGCAGTACAAACTCATTAATTTAAAGGACTCATCATGCTTTCCAAACCAAAAAACTGTACATAAGTTTCAGATAATCATCTAAAGTATGTGATTCAGAAAGAAAAAAGAAATCAAATGAAGTCTTAAAAACATCTTAGCTACAGTTTGATCCCATGTCTTACCTTCTCTTTTTTACAATGGCAGCCATATTTTTATGAATGCATAAAAAGATAAGGTCAAATGAAAATGGTTCCAGAAAAATACTAAATAATTACAGCAATGCATGTCCAGTCAGATATTTCCAGTTTTCCAATTAAAACAATTCCACAGGGCAAGATTTCTAAATGATTTGGGTTTATTTCCATTCTTCTAAGACTCTGAACGCAGGGTCATTTTGGCAAAGTTTAAAATAACTTAGAAGTCCTCCCTCCTCCCTCCCCCATCACATTAAAAAAACCAAGCATTATTTAAAGGGCAAGAACACTATTAAGAAGAAATAAATTATTTTAATTGTAATGATATTTCAACTTGATGCATTTTGAAGCTTACTATGAAAACCAAGTACTATGAAGAGTTTCTCTGAAATCCTTCAGATTCCTTCCTGTATGTATGCTTAAAAGAGTGTTCTCTAGTAGATGCTCCCATTCACTGTTCAATAAAAGATGACCTGAAAATACCTTGTGATGTTTCTTGTTGCCAGAGAAAGGACTCTTGCTCATACAAGGGCAATATCATGTAATACATGAGAAAAAGAAATTTAATAAAAAAGAAAGAAACAAAGCTGAAAGGGCAGAATCAGGCTTAAAGCTGTCTTCAAAGAAGCATATGTACCTTACTATTAAATGAAATATAGTAGTTATAATTTTACACTATTTTGATTTTCACTGGTTCCCAATCTCATACTTTTCCTCAGTTTAATAACAGAGACTGCTCAATGTCAGTATATTTACACTCAATGTACTACACTGTCTCTTATTTTAAATTTTTACTTTTTCTACTTTAGTGTTCCTGATTTAAACAAAAATTGGACTTACTGACTGTAAAATAGGAAAAACAGGAATATAACTTGAAAGATTACGTTTTGTCAAAGCAAAGTTTTACCTACATTTCTAATCTACTTTAATATAACAGGCTCTTTTGAATTTACATTATCCACAGCAGTTGAATAACAGATAATCCTGCCTGAACCTAACAGAAAAAAAAAAAAATTTAAATAAACTGTTATCTCGCTTCAGGAATCACTTACTAAAGTCTTTGCAAATTTTACTTGTATGAAGTGATGAAACTAGAGGCAACTGTATGATTCAAAGAGTTTACACCATCACTAAAACCAGCAAAAATCAAGTCTTTCAAAATTTGATTTTTGTATCCTCAAATCTAAGACAATGAATAATGATAAATGCATGAATGATAAAATTAATACATAAAGAAAAACACCACACACACTTGCTCAGTACAGTTTTATGCCTGTGACAAAAGCATGTAATATCAGTCTATCACAGCTCAGGACTCCAACTGTTACCTTCTTAAGCCTTACTTAGCAGTGTAAATATATATATAGCAGTATAGGAATATATATTGTACCTATATAAGAGAAATTCTAAATATGTAATAATTCAAATGTGATTATAGTGTTACCTCAGTAGACATTGAGAATAGGTACAGAATATATCTTCCATCACCTGGGACTTTGTGTAAAACAGTATTTGCAGAACATTTCTAGATAAATCAGTCTATAAACAGGAGAAATGCACCTCCTCTTCTTGCATAACTACAGCCATACTAACATTGTTTCATTTAAAAAAAGAACAGATATGGCCTTACCAAATATGTCAGGTCTTATTTTGTTAAACATTTATTTGTTGACTATTGTGGCTTCTCTGAAGTAGCAGTATATTATCCTGAAACAAAAGAACTGTGCAGACCTAGTGTCCACCACTACATAACACATTATGTCTAGCCTTTATACATGTCAGTATATTCCAAGATTTTCTTGGAATGGAAATTAAAGTAAATCTGAATTCATAAAACCAATGGGTCCACCCAGGATCAAATACAGACTTTCAATGATTTGAATGATGAACTTTTTAGACTACACTGTCTGGCCAGATCATATAGAAATGCAATAAATGAAATTTGTGCCAGGTCTTGGGTACAACTGCTGACAAAAGCATTAAAACAATAATAAAATTCTTGTAACTTAAACTAATTTTTCAATTGATCTTAAGAACACCATGGCATAGTCAGTGACTCCAGAAAGCAAATTAAATTCTTAGTTAAGAAACTGGACTTAGGCATTTTATTTCCTCAGATCTTTGTCTATTTTGTTAACCTAGTGAATACCTAGTGCAATGCTAGTGAAATAAATTTGATTGTTAATACCAAAATCACTCTAAGAGGAAAAATTGAATTCAAGTTGTTACTTACTGAAATATCTATTGTGTAACATGATAGATTAACTAATTATTTATCTATCTTGTTAGGTAGTGAACTGTATCCAGAGTACCAACCTGCAAGCCTGAAATCAGAATTCACATCCTCTTCAGTTCTTCTGTATTTATAAATATTGCTAGACTTCTGAATTCCTAAAGTGTCCATCATTACACTCTTATCAAGGAGGGCAGAAAAATGTAGCTGATCTTGAAGCATCACCAGATAACTATGAAACTTCTGCTACTCTCTAAACAATCCTGATACTCTGTGCTTCAGAACTGTATTTTTCTTCATTCCCTATTTTCTCATTCATGAATCTTTATGTTAGCTTACTTGTGTTTGTCAGGGTTATACCACATGTTTATACCACCACAAGCATCACTGTGATAATGTTAACACTTCTACAGAGATTCATAAGGAGGTTTCAAAAGCCTACAATATCCTAGGTATCCATAAATGCTTTGGTAAAGGGAAAAGACAAAAAAATACACAGTTAAAAGTTTTAGTAGACCGATTTAAGCTAATTAAACTTCCTTAAACATGTTCATCAATAAGGCAATTTAAATATTTATGCCACCTACTTTTGATATGTCCACCATAAATCCCTATTTCCATTCTTTCTCCAAAAAAACTACATGAGTAAACTACATTATCAGATCCACAGAAAGGAAATTAACAGATTAATTTCTTGAGAATACAATTTCTCTGTATCATTTTCATATGTTTTGATTATGTGAACTTAAATTAATGGAATATTTTCAGATTAAATCAGGTACTCAGACAAGTGGTTTGTGTCAGTGGGGATAGTCAACCACATCCATGTATATGCATGATTATTCACAGAATCTGATAAATGCTCCAACTAAAATTTGCATCATTCCAACAGAAAATATTTGCATCCATTTGATCAAATTTGACGGAATATCCATTTTATTTAGCAATACTGTAAAGGATACTTTGGTGTTTAAAAAAAAAAAAAAAAAAAAGGAAGAAAAAGTGAAAGGCTTTTTTATTAATTACATACATTCTGCTTTCATTTGATTTATTCCAGCATCATGATTTGCCCATAATTTCATTACTGGGTGCCTTAGTATTGTGTTAGTACTTCCATTTTTTATGTTTAAGCAAGAAAAGAAAACCAGTATTCCATATTCTTAATTAAATTTTTTTATCATTTTGATGGATTGCTTTCTTCTTTTGGCTTAACATCTTTTTTATGCTTTAAGCCGTGTCTTCTTTTTTCCATCTGGGAAAGTAGCTTTTCCAATTTTCATGTTCAAGTCATTAATCCATTAAAAAATTTACATGTTTACCTTCTGTGACTTGCATCATAATTGAGGCTGGGCCTTTCATTCAGTACATAAGAGTATTTGTTCATGATGTAATAACAGTCAGATTTTGTCTTGCACCCTCTTTTTTTAATAAAAAGCCCTTTTTAAACATTCAGATGTATCCCCTGGTGAATGACAGTACTCAAAACTCACATTAACAGATATTAATTCTATTTTTTCTCTATCTTCTACAACTTCTAAAAAATAACTGATTTGGTATAATGAAGGTCATAATTTTCAAATTAAAAAGAAAAATCTAAATTGACATGACTGTAAAACAAACCAATTAAATTCACGTGGAGATTGTAAATCCATTATTCTTGCATACACTGTCAGATGCACTGTCATGATATGTGCATGTCAAAAAAGACAGAAATAAAACCAAAAAAAAGCCTCACGTGATGTACAATATCATTGCTCACCACCAAGCAATGTCCAGCTCCTTCTCCAGCTGCGACTGGCTCCTCCCAGAGAACTTTCCTGTGTTTGTACACTGGGAATGATGTTCTAATATATGGAATTTCCCTCTGCCAGTTCCCCTAGCCTGGCCATTCTCCCTTGCAGCTATTTGTGCACCTTCTCACTATTAGAGCATGGAAAACTGAAAAGTCCTTGACTTAGGATGCAACAACTAAATCATCAGTGTGTTATCAACATTACTATCATATTAAATCAAAAACACAGCATGTTTCAGCTACTAGAAGAGAAATAACTTTGTTCTTGCCAGAACCAGGCAGTTTTGGTTTTGCTACAATTCACAAAGCACTTTCAATAATAAGTCAGCTACTAGAAGATATAACTACACTTACTAAATGTTTACTCTTATCTGAATCTACATCAATCAGCACAAAGTGACAACGAACAAAATAATGAAAGAGAATACTTATTCTGTCCAGTTATATCAGTATGGAGTCTTGAATAAAGGCCCGAACAAGATTTCTGAAGAAAACCTAAAAGGTGACACCTTTCTTTCAAAACTGAGGGAACAGAACACAACGAAAGATCATACCCTGATACAGTGAGCTAGCAAATAGCAGTCTAACTCAGCCTGCCTCAGACTCCTGTATAATCCCTTTTTGCCCAGCTCGTGCAATGTCCCAGATGGTACAGCTGGGAAATAATTTCTATATCCACTGTGCATGATGTAAAGTCGTGGGTTATTCAGCCACTGTATTGGTTTGAAATGCAGCTGATTACATTTGCCTTTTTTGTCAGCAAGGGAAAACAAAAAATCACAAACGAAACACTATTCTTGGTTATCACTAGCTCGTTGCAGTTTGAATTAATTACTTGATAAAATGAATGTGCCATAGAAACAATAATTAACAGAATTTTAAATTCTTTCTCCCTTTTATTAACAAAATTGGAACCAGTAACATACCTCTTTTTTCTCTGTGAACTTCTTCCAAAAGCTTTTCTTGGGTTTTTATCTGTTTAAAGAGAGACTGATGTTCTGTCTCCTTTATCTGTGTAAAGTGCTTGAGCTGCTCCCGACTTTGCAGCAAGTAGCATCGCAGCTTCTTTTCCTTACTTTCTCTTTCCTTTACCTCCTCACACAGCCACTGAAGCTTAGTCTACATTAAAGAAAAGAGTACAATAAAAAGTAAAGAATTCTAATAAAAATAAGAGGATGTAAATGTTCACTGACCAAATTATCTTTGCAGTCACAGATTACTCATTTGTAGCTATCTGAATAATAATAACAGAGAGCATTCAGATATACTAAGAGAACATAAGTTGATTTTCAAGAGACCCAAATGACATATTTTGGTAGATAATTAGATGTGAAAAGTGATTTTCTTTTATATTAATTTATTTCTTATCAGAAGCATGAACTTGCTAGGGTAGATATGGAAATTTTCACATTGAATTAGTGCACACATAGACACCAAGAGATAGGCCTTCCTTTCAGAATACCTTTTTCTCTCTATTTTTATGTTGACAGAATTTAAAGTATTTCTCCTTTTTCAAAAAGTGACATCAATCCTTTCTAGTCAGCAAAAGTCAATATTTAAGGTTCACTCCGAGGAGGAAAAGATCTCATTGATAAGGTTGTGATCAATATAGTAAATCTAGAAGTGATCAAATGGAATACTTTCACACAGCTCATTTAAAAACAAAAGAAAACAAAAGTAGCATTTTAAGCAGTCATTAATTTTAAACTTCCCTCTAGCAGCTAAACAAACTTAGGTGAGAAATGTATGCAAAGTATTATTAGGGGCCCTTTGAAAGTTCCTTATAATATGTCAGTGTCGCTTTTTCAAATGAAGACAATACTTCCTCCATAACATTTCTCCTTTGATTCCAATCTTATCTCCATTATTTATAGTGGAAGTCTTTTCTTGGCCTACAAGTGTTACACAGACCACGCACCATGAATAACCTTCTCTTACAGGCAAATATTTGCAATTTTTTTTTTTAAGTCAATTCTTCTGGGGCTTTGACCTGTCTACATGAAGCAAAAACAGCAGTTGTCTTCCACAGTTTGTGATCTGTTTTGATAATAAGAAATGTACTTCTTTTAAAAGATACTGGGTAAGAAGTGTGCTATATGTGTGAGGTGGAGGAAAGCTGCAAAATGAAAGGTAAGATTTAGGAATTACAGTCATCCTTGAAAATGTTTTCAAGCATGTGTGCCCACATGGACACTAGGATTTAAAAGCTTCAGCAGGATAAGAAAAATCTTTCATTTTCCAAGAATCCAATCCAATATATCTTAGATTGAAGAAATACCAGCCTTATTTAAAATATTTTCTAGCCTTCTAATAACGCTGTAAGAGAAACTTAACTTGCTGGCTACATTCTCATGCTTTACTTGTCTGAAAAAATTTGAACCAGATCTAAAGGCAACCACTGCTCTTACTTCAATGCTTTTTTTTCTGAAAACAACATTGCGATTTATTATGATATAGAGATGGCTACTTCTTGTTGATAGAAACATTTTGAAAATTATTCTATCAGCTGAAATAACAGTCTGGAAATATCAGAATAATTGCCAAAAGAATGCCTTTGTATTTTTCTTTTACCCTTGAAGTGCCATTTTAAATGGACTTTCAACTAAATTAGATCCACCCATTCACAGACTCACCCCCTCACTCAACTGCTAGGGCTAAAAAGGGAACTGAAGGATCATCTAGTTCCAACCCCCTGCCATGTGTAGGGACTCCTCCCACTACACTATCAAATGCTGAATATTAGCTTATTCAGTAAAATTTCAGGAGGTTTGACTATTACCTTTGTTTCTGCTAACCAGCGATGAGGATCATTCAGTACTGTTGGTGTAAGGGATATTGCCTATGAAAAAGCAGGTGACAAAGAGAGATAAAATGGGAATTAGAAGGAAGAAAGTATTTTCTGCTTACTGGAAATTCATCAAAGAAATACATTTTTTATCAAGGAAGATTAAGCCTAGTGCTTACTTCTCTCAATACAAATATCTATCCCTCAAATTCCTCCTGCTTACCCAAGTTGCAGCAGCAAGCACACATGCTTGAAGTAAAGGGTGAAAATTTTTAGAAACCTTGGCAATACCTGAAGTACTGGGTAGAAGAACAATATTATAAAGAAAGCTTCTTACCTTTACAAAAAAAAATTCATAACAGGACCACAAAACTAACTTTTTTTTTTCACATTAGCTGTCTAGTCAAAAATCTGCATTCAGAACGGGTTTAAGTTTGCCATTGATTAAAAAAAAAAAAAAGAAACAAGGAGAATTGTATAAACAAGGACCTGCAAAACTTTTTCTAGAAACCAAAAACTCTGCACAAGGTGAGGAGCAAGTTCAAGAAGGCATGGCTAAATGATGAAAAATCTGGCAACTAAGGCAGATTACAAAATTTAAAAAAAAAAAAGACCCATCTGTAAGGATACGGAGGAGAAAGCTTGTTTGTCAAAAACATTTTCTTAGAATTCTCATCTAGTTTTGTGCTGCAACACCCCAACTCCATATATAAGTGGAGAAATTATGTCAATCGTGGAGAAAAAAACAAAAACAAAAACAAAACTGTTTCAAAAGCAGCTCAGCCCAGTCAAATGACCAGGAACTACAAAGTATTCTCGGTTTAAACAGCAAGACAGCAAAACAAAAAAAAACAAAAAAAAAAAAAAAAAAAACAAAAAAAAAAAAAAAAAATAAAAAAATAAAAGATGTAATCTGAGTATACTCAGGGGTGCAGCTAAGGCTAAAAAGCCACCAGGTCAAGTACTTGTAAGTATGGTGAGAATTTGAGTCAGACAGTCTGTTCTCTTTACTCTCAGAAACGTACAATATTCATTTCAGAGGATTAGTCATGTCGAATCATATGGAGGGAGGAAGAGTGATTTCTGTACCTGGGGAGCAAATGAGAAAAGCTACAGGGAGACAGGTGTTGCAGAAGAAGTAGTAAAATAGAAAAAAAAAGTTACAGCAAGCTACCAGTTTCCTGGAAACTTGAGTCTGAGTTTTCTGGATACAAGGACCTACTCCTCAAAAAGGGAGGTTATAAACTCTTTTCATTTTTAGTATTCAGTTCTCTTCATAAAAATCAAAGCATCCAAGTGATTTTTTAACAAAAAAAAATTCATTTTCTCCCAATCTTAAAAGCATTTTAGGTCTTTCTTAAGAACTTCCCAATTCTAGGACAGAGCCTAAGAAAACTTACCTCAAAGTTTTGGCTAATAAAAGGTCCTTTCACACAAGCAAGAGGAGAATTATTCCTCAAAAAACAAAACAAAACAAAAAAAAAAACAAAAACAACACCCTACCAATGTCCCTCTGTACCAGATAAATATCCATAATTCTGTTAGAATGATTATCCATGCAACAGTGACAATAATGCATACAAGTTCCACTACAAACTTCCATTAAGAAAAGAATAAAACCTGCAGCATACTTAAAACTTAGAATTACTTTGAATTTCTCCATGGAATCCCGAGAAAAGATTTCACAAGCAGCATCAATCTCACTTCCTATCATGGAGAGAACGGATTGCTGTTCCATTTCTAAGTGACGCAGCTGATCTTTAAACTGCAGTCTGGCCTCACTCATCTTTCTCAAATGATCTTCTTCATTGTTGATCTGTTTTTCCTGGAGTGAAAAAGGAAAAATAAAGATAAATAATTGCATTAACAATATAACATGTCATTAGCCACCTATCTTTCAATCTCACCATATTTACACCCTAATCACAATAATCATACCATATTCAGTCATGCTAAGTTCAACTCCTTGCCATGGAAAAATAATATCTTCTAAGAGCACTTGTAAGTTCCTCCCTTGATTCTCTTTATTATCCTGTAAATCAGTTATGAAGAAACTACCAAATTCAAACTCAACAATCATAAAGCCTATTTTCAAAGTCAAAAATAGATGTTCTATTATAAATCTCCCCATTAGGAGAAAAAGAGCCCAGAGCAAATAGTCCCATTATTATCTTTTGATCTGAATCTGTTCTAGGCATCTAATCACTATCATCAGAAAAGAGATCCAGAAGGAAAATTTTATTGGCAGTCAGTGAACCCTCAAATGAAAACTACTCAAAAAATATCTTATAGGAGAGTGAGTGGCACTGAAGAAAGTATTTTATGTTATCATCTAATGTCAGAAGGTTGACTAAATGTTACATATGTTTTTAAAATTCAGATTCTCTTCTTTTATATCTATGATAGAGCCGCCATAAAACCAAACAAAACTGCTGCTAGATTACCTTTATCACACAAAATATTGAATTATGCATCATAAATAATATAGAAAAACCTATCTTGTGAGAATAAGTAGAATTGAAACACACCTGTCTCTGCTGAGATCAGGAGGTGTAATGCAGCAAAGGGCTAATGCTTTAACAAGGCAAATTCCAATGTGTGCAAACCGCACCAAAAAATTGTGAGAAGAGCAAGGATTTCAAAAATTTATTAATTGTGGACATCCACAATGACAAGATACAACTGTTTGAAGTCAGTTTGTTGGAAATATTCATACACTGCACTTATGAGATACCAATGTGAAGTTAGGTAATGTCTAACACCCAAGTTCCACGAATGGAATATACACAGAATCACAGAATCATTATATTGGAAAAGAACTCAGTCATTATAGAGACCAAGTAAAAACCCCATACTGCCAAGTCCACCACTAAACCATATCCTTGAACACCCCACGTACATGTCTTTTGAACATCTCCAGGGGTGGTGACTCAACCACTTCTCTAGGCAGCCTGTTCCAGTGCATGAACAAATTTTTCCTAATACCCTATCTAAATCTCTCCTGACACTGCTTAAGGCTATTTGCTCTGTCCTATCACTTGCTAGTGATAGGACACTATCAAAACATCTGCAACATCTACCTTGCTACCTCCTTTCATGTGGTTGCATACATATATATGTGTATAGGTGTTATTTCTACTAGGTGCTTTTTAATATAGGTGGCCTACAAATGTGAAACACCCATACTTGATAAGCAGTCTGATTTTTCACTAATACAGAAATACTTGAGAAACTAGTTATTTCAAACTGAAGAAATAGTAAGATTTTTTAAGATGAACAGGTTCCAGTATTTCTGTACTATAAAGATGGAAGTTGAAATAACAGTTTTGACCTAAATTAGTATTCTGAAAGTAATAAGATTGCACTTAATATATTTCTAGCATCAGTATTCTGCTATCTCACTATTCACTGAATGCAATCCATCATGTCAAAATTCATTCCCAAAGACTAAAACAGAATACATAACTTTACTTTTTTATTTCTTATCAGCTTGATTTTCTGAATGTGCCAACATTCCTTATCATTCTCCATTCAGAGCCTTCAGGAAAAGTCACTAATGACTCAGAAGTGCACAGAACGAAAAGGAAAGAAACCAACCATTTTAGAATTATGCTCTGCTCCTTCACCTTTCATGAAAAAAAATAAAACTAAGCTAGCTATAATATCTATGCCTCTTTGAATTAGTAACTGCATTAAGAATAGAATATTAAAAATACGGAAAAGAAAAGAAAGTACTCTGTAACACAGTAAGCTTCTGCTGCATTGCCACAGCTGTATGCTAGTAGGAGACTTCTCAAGAGTTAATAATATTTTCCCCATCCTAACATCCCTTTTGACAATCCACAAAAACCAAAATAGCAAATATTCTCTTAACTTAACCACTAATGCAATCTAATAGAAGTTTCCATCTGCCTTTACCTTCCAAATTTGAGACCAGAGGATTGCACGCTTAAAAACTTCTCTTTCTCAATTTAGAGATAAAAGATGATTTTGTTGTAAAAAGAGTGTCTTCCCAATATTAGGTAAGGTTGGAGCTAATTCACAACAGACTACAGAAGCCCGTGTACATTCCTATAAACACATTCTCTTAATAATAGATATTACAAAACTAAAATGCCAACACCAAAAAACACTTTTTTTGAATTTTCATTTCAAGCATTGTTTATTGGTCTGACAAGTTGAGCTTTTAAACCACTTCCTGGTAGTTTATTAAGCTAAAGAAATGCCAGGTTTAACATTTTTCTATCTCTATACTATAAAGGAAACCCCAAAAAAACAAAAATCCTCCACCCCAACATTAGTTAGCATTTCATTTACCAGGCTTACATTGCATAGCTACTTCAAACTACCTCTAAACTCTCCATAGCTCCACTGCATCTTGAAGAAAAATATTAAGAAAACTAGAAGTAGACAGAAGTGGTTGATTAAATATTTGTTGCTTACCTATTTTAGAGATCAGGCAAGCAACAGGATTCATATTCCTAGTCCTAAATATTATTAGCAAATCTTTGGAGGGATACAGTTCATAACCCAGCCAAAGCATTTTTGTCTTCTTTAATTCATACAGAAACCATGTACTATGGCATGACTGGATATATTCTTTAATACATAAATCCTGGGGTTTTTTAGGTTTATCATCTATTTCCATAATGCATCATTTATTTTAGGTATTTATCAGCAGAGAAATAAATCATGTTAAAATCAGTACATTTTACCTTTTTTTCCAGTTCTTGTTTTACAAACTCACATTTCCGTTTTAGCTTTGCATTTTCTTCCTTGTTTTGGATTAATTCTTCCGTCAATTTATCACACTCAACTTTTATTTTTTCCAGTTGTCGACACTGAGACTTGACTATGTTTTTTTCTTCTAAAATTTCCATCTGATGGTAAAGGGAAAAGAGATTAAAAGTCACTGTATGGGTTATTTTAAAACACACCCAAACTCTAAAGTTTTAAATCAGTGGAATACTATTGCCAAATGATAAATGTAAAAAAAATAAATTAAGTTCGACTAAGAGCAATTACTTATCTGAACACGAAAAACACGCATTATAGAGTTGTACAACCATACAGTGTTTTAAAAGCAGAAAATAGAAGTCTCAGATACTTCATTTCAGCTCTGCTACACTCATCAGCTTACATCATCCTGAGAAGCCTAGTATTTATGCAGCTTTTCCATTACTAAAATAATTTGGAATCAGAAAGTCTAAAACTATCCTTTAATTTTAGGAACCAATACTAAATTTATATCTGCAAGGAACCAATAGTAAAGATTTACTATGTTTTAGTTCTAAAACCACGTGGGTTTAGTGCTATTATTTTGTGTGATTAATGCAACTCATGTAACTTTGCAGAGGAAAATGAAGAAAACATACAAGGATCTAGAAAGTCCCAAAAGAATGAGTAAATAATGCATATTTGTTCCCAGTGGAAAAAAAATGACTGAAAATGAAAGATTTGAGAAATGCTTGACAATATCTAGAAAATTTTAAAAATACAACTAAGAAGCAAATTAACACACACATTCCCCAAAACCAGTTTCATATTAGATGAAGTGCAGGATGCAGTTAAACACAAAAATAGACTTGCAAAGTAAATTTCTTTCTGAGGAAAAGCAAAGATTCTATTTTCCAATTACACTGTAAAAATTACTTCCGTGAGGAAGAAGGGGAAGGAAAGAAGTTTTATGAATTAATTTCAACACTAAATCTAGACACTAATTTAGATACTAAACAGATTACAAAAACTCCTCCAAAGGACAATTTGAGAAAGAACTTTGGCATCCACAGTCTACAAAGATTCAAGTCCAGAAAGACAAGCCTGCAATGCTCAAAATATTTCCTGTGAATATGCTTATAAAAATCAACTTTTCAGTTCCTACTAAAAGTAATTGCATTATAATACCTATGCAGATGGAGACAATACAAGAAAAAATCCCTTACCTATTACCCTTGAGACACAGAAGAAAAAGTTAATACTGATTAATTTCCAGTAAGGATAAGGTAGGAATGACTATAATTTAATTGATCTTTATTGAACTCAATTTCAACATTTAATACTCTTCAGTGAAAAAAATGGATGATACATTTGGAAAATGTATAGAAAATTGTTTCAAAAGAAATATACACATATACACAATTTTATATGTATAGATACATATCTCTATATAACCTTAGACTAAATATTAATACTTCAAATACTTCCATACTGTCAGGCAGTAGGAAATTTTGTATATCATCATTCTAAGAAAACAAGCATGTTTTTAAAGCAAGTGAAGGTATGCATTAAAATTAGGGGACAGATTCAGATCATCTGAGCACAGGGACAAATAGGGACCACTTGCAAACCACTCTAACTGCTATGTCTAATGTATCTACCCTATTAAATACCAAATAAGGCATCATATAGGCATTAGTTGTGAAACATTTAGGGTTTTCTAGCAGAAACCAAATTAAAAGTTTAAGCATCAGAATCTCAGTAATGAAACAGTAAGATCCTTCTTAACACTGCTATCTCAAAAAACTATGTTCTTCTCTAGTTCTATTGCATCATACAATATTTTTATTTACCTTCCCCATTACCTCAAAAAAATCCTTAACTACTTAATAATTTTTCAATCCAGTGCCACACTATAGAAAACCAGGTAAAAATGAGGCAGAAAGTATCATACAGAGGAGGTAAGAGAGAAAAGAACAACAAAAATCAAAAGTCACTTCCTTTAACAATCTATGCAGAAGTTAGTCCTTTAAACACAGGACTCTGTACCCTTGATTTCCTGGAAATAACTCATAAATGCATCCTCTTTTAATTTTAAGGCTTTGGATCCTACAAATATATTAAATTTCCCTTCACTCCTCAAGTCTCTCTCAACTGACCTTTATTTTTAAAGCTTTAACTATCTTTGGACAGGATATGTATATTCCTTTCCAAAAACAGTTACAAAGGTTGGACACAGTTGAGGCATAAATAAGGTCAATTGTTACTGTAACAGTAAAAGACAGCTGGTTGCTAGATAAAATCTTAGCACCCTGAAAAAAAAAAAAAAGGTTAAAAACTTTTAACCCCCAACTTTTTCTGTTCGATTTCCCTAAACACTACTCTAACATAAAAATACTTTTTAAAAAGTATGTTTAAGCTAAGTTTACCTTAATTTGGAAGAAAAGTATGTCCATTAAATTGAAATCCAAATGCAATGTAATGATGAGTTCAGACAAAAAGTAACAAAACACCTGCAGGATGATATGTTCTCATCAGATCTTCCTAGAGACGCGTATGATTTCCTACTTTCTTTCATTTACAGTTTCTCAATCAAGAGAATGTTGTGCATTATCATTTTGTATACTTCTAAAAAATTTGTCTACCCTAATATCTTAGAAAATTCATCTCCCTCAAACCTTCTGCTCTTAAAAAATATATGTAGATTTAGGATTCTGGGGAAGTCATGGAACTGCAATGAAATATGGAAGTGAATTTTTTTAATACTCTGTTTAGGCTTACCAATCAGTTAAAAAAAAAAGGTCCTAAATGTAGGATTTGCCATTTCATAGAAAAGGACAGTCACAATCAACTTATTTTCTCTTATTAGTATCCACAATTCGCTTTCTTTCTTTCAACTTGAGAGCAAATGTACACTTTTAATTTCAATGTCATTGCCAAAGAAAAAGACACTTTTGGACAGACCACTTAAATAATGCTACACACAGTAAAAATAAGTCACCAATGTTAAGCACTGCTGTCAAAATATTTGATTTTAATGATCCTTCTACTAACAAACATCTAAGAGGTTTTTTTATTGCTGTCTTTACTTAAAGGTTTCTATGTTATCAACTGCTTAAGAATTATTATCAAGTCATGAATGATACATTAAATAAACACTAAACACTAGTTCCAACAGAGATTCCCGAGGGACACCACTCATCATTGCTGTACATCAGGACTCCATCTGGACTCTGAGCCATTGACCACAACACTCTGAATGTGACCATTCAGCCAATTTATTATCATCTATCTAACAGTCCACCCATCAAATCCATCTCTCTCCAATTTGGAGAGAAGGATGTTGTGGGGCGCTGTGCCAAATGCTTTACAGAAGGCCAGATAAATGATAAAATGATAAACAACTGTAACCCTTCCCTTGTTCACTGCTATAGTCCCTGTATCAGAGAAGGCCACTAAATTGGTCAGACAGGACATGGTGAAGCTGTGCTGGCTGCCCCAAATCACCTCCCTGTCCTCCATGTGGTATAGTGTGTCTTCCACGATCTTCCCAGGAACAGAGATGAGGCTCACAGGTCAGTAGTTCCCACAATCCTCCTTTCTACCCTTTTAAAAGATGGTGTCCTGGGGTGACTGTATGGTACAATGCGTCCGTCTGTCCTTACCTGAGACTTCACCTGCCTGCCATACTTAAAACATTACAGCATCATATATTGCCTTTTATTTTGATCATAGATATATCTCTTCTACTATTTTTGAACTGAGATTTTGACCTAAAAAGGTACGGCTACATTTTTTACCCCAAACTTTCAAGTTTTACAATAACCTGCAATAACATAGGTGTTAAGTGCTTTAAAGCCCATGTGTTATTACCTTCATCATTCAATGGCAGGGGCTGTGTGTGGGGTGTGTGGGAGGAGGGGGGAAGTCTAACATTGGAATTCTTCACAATAAGTACCTTTAGCATTCTAATCTGAGCCTCTGCATCATCTTTTTCTTGTTTAAGGAGTTTCATGAGTTCTTGAACATTTTGTTCATGTTTGATTTTCACATTTTGTAACTCTGATCTAAGATCTGCCAACTCCTGTTGGTGAATTTCTCTTTCCATCTTCAGCTGCCTGTTAGCTGAAATCACCTCTTCATGACTAGATTCCTGCTGTTTCTGGAGGTCTGAGAGGCTCTTAAGTAATTCCTTTTTGGCTTTCTCCTCTTCTGCTATTCTGTTTGTTAGTTCCACACGTATGGCGCTTAAATTTTTTACATCTGCTTGCATTTCTAGGAGTCGTTCTTGGTCTTTTTTATGAAATAAGTTAATAGTTGCAAGTTCTGTCTTCAAGTGTTCCTTCTCAGCTTGCATTTGATTTTGTACAACGACTTGCTTTTTCAACTCATTCTCCAATTTTTTGACAGTACCTTGAATTTCTTTTATCTCTTCTTCAAGAGATACCTGGTGTGACTCCATTTCATCCAGTTTTACCTCTTTACAGTGGAGAAGTTCTTCCTGCTGGGCTCTCTTTGTAAGCACATCATTCAGCTCTTTCCGAAGGTTTTCTATTTGGCTTATAGCTGAGAGAAGCTGACTTTTGAGATCATCTTTTTCTTTGAGGGCCTAGGAAAGAAAAAAAAAAATCCATTCTGAACTGAAGGAATTAAAGGCAATATTTGGAAGGATGTCCTTAGAGATCAAGAATGTCCATGGAACAAGTAACCTATGTGTGTGAAAACTTAAAATTTTTGCATGCTACAAACTCAGTTTAAATGTACTCAGTGTTTCTTTAAATTTAGACACAGATCATGTGCAATCTCAAACCTGAACTTGTCCTTAAATTATCTAGTTTCTAAGTAGGGATAATTTTGGTTAATTCCCTGCTTCTCACACTCTTCTCTTTGCAGACTTAGAAGTGTTTCTTTATTGGTTCCTCCAAATAGCAAGATGGAGAAAATGAGGTAATAGAGTAATGCAGCAGCACAGAAGGATGACTACTGGACATATACACTGTACCTACAGTCCATTTCATATGCTGACTTGTTTTGTTTATTTTCTAAATTATTACATATGAAGTACATCAACTTCAACTTATTTTTGAAGTTATGCACAGCAGATGAATTAGTAGCAGTTAAAAGCTTGGTTAACTTATCCATCAAAGCCAAGAAATAATGACATCATCTCCCAAATAAAAATCAATCAAATGTAATGAAAATTCCATTGTTTTCCTAGGATCTTAAAGGTTTGGGTGGCTTTTCCAACACTGATATATTTCATGTTAAAATTACCACAGAATGTGTTAGCTTGAAAGAACCACAGTGGCTCATCTGGTCCAGTATCCCTACTCAAACTTGTCCTAGAACACAGGCACAGGATTGCATCCAGATGGTTCTTGAATATCTCCAGTAAAGGGAGACTGTGCAACCTGTTTGGGTAATCTGTTTGGATATATCAGACTCTTTAAACTGACTTAATCAATTTTATACTAAATTTTACTGAACATTTTTTACCAATTCCACAAGTAATGCACATTTCTTATGGATACAGCAAAAATTGCTTGAAATAATCCATAACAAAAGGGCAATTACAGTTAAAAGTGTGCAGTTAAAATAATAAAGTAATTTGCAATTACATAAAGAATAAGCAACCAAATCAAAAAACAAATATAATAAATTGAGGACATGGACAGATGACCATCATAGGGTTTTTTTGGAAAAAAGCCTACCAAACAAAAAGACCCTCCTATCATCTATCTTGTATATCTACTTGAAGAATTTGGCTAAAAAACCCAAAACACCACCAAAAACCAAAGAAAAACAAAAGTCCAGTAAAATTTTAAACTGCAATCCATAAGTTACTTGCTTTGAGTATGTTTTCTACATTACATACTTAAAAGCATATATATTTCAAAAGATGTTAGAAACTCCATTTCCTTAATATTGTTTGTCAAACAATATTGAGGGCAACCACACGGGTAAAATTTCAACCAAATTATCCCAGTAACTCCAAAAGGATGAAACCTAAACAATCTTTCTATAGCCCATCCATTGTCTGTCAATATTTAAAAAAATCTCAAAATTGCAAGCTATGATTGCAACTCAATTTTGAAAATTTTGCAAAGCTGGTCAAATTATGTTTGTGTAGTTACCTCAAGTTTATACTGCATCTAGATTGATTATATACCTGTAAGTAAATTGTTTCCAACTTTATATTGAGAACATGGAACATCACTTTTTTCTCCTTCACAGTGACACACAGTTTATTTGATCTTCCATATCTTAAAATAAAGAAGCTTTCTTCATCAGTGACAATTACCTCAAACTTGTTGGCAGGATGGTCACCACTTTAAAAGTAAGAACAAATACTGACAGTATTTCTTAAATGGCTTACGCCAAAGTATTTAGTAGGTGAATATAAGCCACTGCATTTAGTATGTGAATATATTTGCCACATAAAAAGTGGTAAAATCCATGCCAAGAAGTCTTATGTAATAAGACAGTGTTATCAACTGCCTCAACAAAGACCAGTCTATGAAGAATGATTTCAGAACCGTTTTGGGATTTACTGCTTCTTATGCACAATTCATCTCTACTTTTCGCTTCTTATTTGTCCATTTGATAGAAACACATGATTTCAAAATGGTTCAGGTTTTCTTCCTTCCCTTACAACCTCCATTTTCTTAAGCAAGAGAGATGAACTTCGTAAATGTTTGAGAATCTTACTTTCCCAGATAAGCACTAAGGCTAACGAAAACAAGATTACTATAGAATGAATTGCTGGAGCATGGATAGAGGAAATAATAATAAAAAGTAAGAAATATGATAGGCAATTTGGGAGAGACATAGCAACATCAGGAATCACAGTTTAGATTTGCTAGAGTTTATTAATTTCAACTCAGTAATAGCCCCATTGTGACTTCTCCTGTGCTTTGATCATGCTCATATTCATGTACCAATCTCAGAACAGATTACTGGATCAGAAACAACACAGAATTAATAGACACCCCATATCGCATCCCATACAGCCCTTGAAAACCTCCATCTTTGAGCATGACAAAGCAGAGGATGGAGCCATCTCAAACCCATCAAATTCAGTAACCTAAACTGGATGGATGCCATGAGAAGACATGTGAAAAGAGGGTATAGAACTATAAAACAAAAGCCATACAATATGATAGACTACACCTGTAGAGCATGTAAGTTAAGATAAAAGCTCACAGCACAGAGTTAAGAACTATATTAGTTACAATAGGAACAAGTAACTTTTGACCCAGCTACTGGAAAATTCAGACCCACGGACTTATTGCCAAACAAATGATGGTTTCTACCATTATTCTGATATAGGATGATAAGCATTAGCATTGATTTGAATGCTTATCTTTAAAACAGTGTCAGCAGCTGAACAAATAAAGGAATTCTAAGTCAAAAACCAAAAAACCCCATGTTTATTCCTGAGAAATGTAGAGGAGGAAAAAGAGAGGAATAAGAGGTCTGCCATACTGAAGAAAGACAAATGAAAAACCCATAAATGTTACATAATCAATTTTCAAATTGATTTTTCAAAAAGAAGTTCTGAAAATTATACAGAAGAGGTCCAGAACTTAAGGCGGAAACCAGTTTAAGTCACAGTTTGCATAAATAAACTCCTTCTCTCCACTTTTAAAACAAAATGAAAGGGTACCAAAAAAAACAAAACAAATAAAAAAACAACCAATCTTACCTGACTACTCTTGTTCATCATTTCACTGATAGTTTGATTTTGTTTTTCTATCTCACGATCCAGTTTCTTACACTTCAATTTCCATTGGCGGATGGTTTCCTGGGCTCTCACCTTCAAATCTTCCCTTTTTTTCTCAATCTCCAGCCTGAGCGCCTCTGAGTGCTTGAATTCAGTGAGATACCGTTCTGCTTCCTTGGTACTCTCTTCAGCCTGTTGAGCTAACTCAGCAGACTGGAGTTCGTTTTGTCTACGTTCATTCTCACAAGCTTTGTAGCAATTCTGTATCTCCTTTAGCTGGTCCAGCATTTTTTCCTGCTGCTTCTCCCTATTTTCCAGGTCAGATGTTAACACCTGGAATCGTCATACAAAATACAAACATTGTCTAAGGATATGCAGTATGAAACTTTAGCAAACAACATATAGCAACATTAAATCACATTTTCATTTATGAACAGCATAAAAGATCTGCTTGACTATCAAGGAAAAAGCCCTGTTAACCCAGAGAAACTTTCCCTCTGCAATAGTAAAGAATTTCAACACAAGACATAAAATACATACTACTCAATTCTTTCTGCATTTGTTCCTCTTCTGGTTGTTCTTGTTATTTTTCTGTATTGCAAGTTTGAGATCAATCATTGGCCATATATTACACACTACACAAATAAGAAATAAACCAAACAGAAAGATATAAGGTGATTCATGTAAATAGATGAGAGGAAAATGAGAATTGGAAAGGAAAAACCAGCAACAACCACAGTAATTTATAGTATATGAGCTAGTTTATTATTCAGTTTTATGCTGGTTGCCTTTATGAAAGCAATGTGCTAAATAAAGGTATATTTGATAGCACTGAACATAAAGAGAATACAGCAGCTTGGTAAATGCTTCTAGAACAAAGAGCAAAGATGTTTGAAAATATAGGAGGCATACATAAGCCTTTCAAAAATGAATTAAATTGAAAACACATCTTTTAAAAAGAAAAGGTGCTGCATTTCTCAAATCATATTTTTCTGAAGAGTCTCATAAGAAACTCAGGAAAAGTAGTGTCCATATAACTTCTGCAAGGATATGCTCAGAAATCAGTTTTTGAAGATCCACTAGCAGAACTGTATTTTACTAATTTCATCACATAGAAATTCACATTTGTATTCTGCATTTTGAGCCTATTCAGACTGCTTTCATACCATTCAGTCTTTTCATTAATGAAAGATGAATTTGATAGACCTGATCTACAGCCATCCAAACATATTACCAAGCCTCAGGGGATTGAAATACTTTAGAGAAGAGGATTAGATTTCAGAATGACAGAAAAAAATCTGCGGATGTAGCCTGAAATAAACAGACTGCAATTCAGAATGGACAAGGGAATAGTATTTTATCTATGAAAGAATAGGCAACTTTACAGATGGACACAGAATGACTATTTAGACAAAGATACTTCCACAAGGTCGGGTGAAGAAAGGAGACTTGTGTTTGTTGGTAAGGACTCCCTCCTTGTCACTTTGTTAGTTTGGTATTTTTTTTCCCCTTCCAAACCAGGCCAAGACCTCCTGGGAGACAGTAAATTGTACCAATCTCTTCAGGATAGTATCTGCTGTGCTAAAAAGATAATCAAAACAAGCTCAAAGCTACAAACTAGCAAAGTTTTAATCTAAACAACTTTAATTTCCAATGAAAAAAAAGATTGTAATACTTCTTTAAAGACAAAGATTTAAATTGAGTATAGCAAAAGTTAAAAATAGCCTCATAAAATATAATTAAATATTATATTTACTATGCCACGGATTTTCTAAAATGGGTCATCATCTTTTCAGTCATGTGATTACACGCTATTATCACTTCCCATTTCATGTCCTTCTGGAGACACCATAGAGGATGTCAGACTAAACTGATGTAGTACTCAATGCTCAACGTATTAAAAAAAAGTTATTTATATATAAATTCCCCAGAGTACACACTTCATTTGCAAAACTACAGACCTCACAAACTTTTTAATGAAAGTAGTCTAAGCTTAAACACAGAAAATAACGTTCAATTAACTGTAAACATTCCTTCTATTGTGTAGAAGGAAATCAACCTCCAACTTATTGATTTACAATATAATAAAAAACAGGAACATTTGTTTTAGATATTTACCTGGAAGCACAGCTAATTGATCAACACTGACTATTTGCATAAGGAGGAAAATTGGATTTGACATGGATGTACTAATATAAATGTGACTTTTAATGTTTTATTTTTACAATATGTGTAAATAAGATAAATCTTAGCAAAGAGTTTGCACTTTGCTTAAAAGACTTAAGCCAGCACAGACCCAACAGTTAAAATCAGGTGGAAAACAGCATCATAGCAAGTCAACATTTCATGCAGCCACTCCTGGAAAGCAAGAGGACAGAGAAAGTATCTCTACACTCTGTTTCAATATTGAAATAGGAGTCCCAAATGTACTGATCTGTACTTTGGAATTCTTAGTTGATGTATGATAAATGTATATCTCTCTGTTAACATGGTAAATAGACACAGTTGCCAAAACTCTGTCTGATCTATGAGGGCTTGCACTACTGGTATTTAATTGGCTAATAGTTTCATTTGTAGAAGAAAAACTAAAAGTAAATTTTAGTGAGAATATTAATCAATTTTTGTTATACTGAAAGACTTATATTACTGAAGATTTCTAATATTAAACATATCAATAACTTTCCCTCAGAAAAACTGAAATATTTTAACAAAATGACTGCAGTACTGGACAATGCTATAAGAATACTAACACCAAATTCAGATGAAGAGTAATTAGAAAATCAAACAAGTTCCCAGGCACAAGAGTCTAAAAACATTTATGGAGAAAGTAGGGTATTACATCTTTAGAATTTGTCCACTTTGTTTATTTCTTAGTCATAATAGTTAAATCTTAATAGCTAGCCCCATATCTATATGGCTTCATGGAGAAAAATGTATTTAAGATAGTTGTATATATTTGGAAGATCTCACAGCTGCACCCTTAAATAAACCACAGTAGCTGAAGTAAATATTAAATTTTAAAATTAATTTAAGGTTGAACTTACTTCTAAACATGAACTTAAGAATATGTTTTAATCTTTTTCATCCTCTCCATTTTACATCACACTGTGATTTTTATGGCAACTGTTGGAGGCTAAATGTACAATGCACACAAGTCAAATTGTGTTAAACAATGATATTTGAATAAATCAAAAGAAATTTCTAGTATCACATGTACATCAGAGGCAAGTTAGATCCTCCCCACTAAACAAAGATAAATTACACCCAAGTCAAACGTGACTGGTCACTTCCAACTGGGAATCAGACTATCTGATAGGAGCAGCTGTTAGAACAGGCTTGACAAAATGCTTTGTTAGTACACAAGATTAGAAATTCACATCCTTGCATTCCTTGATGTCTCATTAAAAGAAAAACACACCAGCTATTTTCCTGTTACTGCCCCTGCAGGAGAAAGGCAGTGGGAAGCAGATAAGAAGTACAAAGTATTTTCTGTTGAGAAAATGAGGGAAGTCAAAGATTTCTAACTCAGAGAAATGACAATGACCCCAACTGAGCATTCTTGCATGAGTATTTTCAGGGCAGGAAATTAGTATTATAAAATCATTCTGACCCTTAAGAAAGCATGTTCTACAGGCAGAAGCTTAAAATAATTATTTTCCTGTGGGTTTTTACCCCATTAATTCCCGTCACCAAAATAATTAGTTTCTTAGGCACAACAAAACAACGTTTTCAGTTAGTCATGGGTTTTATTGACCAGCTAGTATACCAATGCTGATGGACACCAGGAAATGAGTTCTGCTCGTCTTACCCCTCTATAGAAACACTTTATGTCTTTTTAAACCTATTCAATGACTGAATTTCATAGAGCATATAGGAACTTATTTTGAAAAGGTCATTTTTTTCCAAATGTAATTTGATATTTTAGTTTGATTTAAATCAGCAAAGAAGCTGACGAGGTAAAGGAGCAGCAGAAGTAAACTGAATAATATAGCTGTGTAAATAAATTCCTATATTTGAATTTTCAAAGTGATACAATATAATTTCAAAGATAATTACCTTCATTAGGAAAACAAATACAAAAAGCCCTTGCTCACAGAATGCCAAAATACAAACAGAACAGAAAGTGACTACTGAAATAATGTACATGGTTTTGCAAACTCTTTTGTCCTGACAGCCACAGAAGACAGAAGAAAACTGCTACTGTTCAGGCATACTACTACCAATCTAGACAAGAGCAAGAAATACAAAAATTTCCCACCTTAAATAAGAATGCTACTGCCTACTTAGATCTCATTTTATGGTCAAAGTCTTCTAACTAAAACTCCAGTACAAAAGGCTGCTCTTATCCTTTTCTAGAGAATCACATTAAACATTATGTGCTTATCATAAAGAAGACTACTAATACTTACAATTATATTGCATCTAATTACTAAAAAAAGGGAAGATGTAACCTTTTTTTGTTACTCTACTGCACTCTCTCATAGAACAAGCTACCTCAGTTTTTGAAGTTGAACTTTAGTAGTGAGGAATGATGGAATGAGGAATAAGGAAGTAAGTACTGCCTTATAAAAGTAGTTCCAAGAACCATTATTAACAGTAAGTGCTGATAAAATCAGATCAACTTTTGTTTGCACATGGGAAAGAGAAGTAATCCAAACCATGAAATCATGGGCAATAGCAAATACCTTTTTTTGGTATTACATGAGAGAGAAAAAAGTCAGCAAACTCAAATCACTTTTAAAAGTTATTTACACAATAACAAGCATGACTCTTAGTTAATCCCTAATCTGATATATCACCTAATGTTCTACAGATGAGAAGTTATTTAAAAAACAAAAAATGCCACCAAGGAAAAAACCACAAGACCCAGCTTACCTGTATCTGCATTACAAGCTGTGCTTTCTCCTTGTCCTTACGCTCTATACATCTCTTCAGTTCTTCTACCTCTGACATTACAGCATTATGACTCAGCTTTGCTTTAAGTTCCAAAATATGTTTCTCTAGATCTTGCTTCTCTCTCTCATATCTTTCAGCTACTGTAAAACAGCAAGAACAGAGCAAAAGATTCAGTAGAAATACCAACTCATCATAAATTAATTTTATCTCATTTAATTTTTGGCAATTTGATTCTCTACTCAAGACTATTCTACAACTACTGATTTTGACCTAAATATCTGTGAAAAACTGTACACCTGTATCACAACCTAATAACATTTTACGGAATGAAACAGTATTTTTCAGTTATTTTATAGGGATTTCCACTCTTCCCCCTGCACTCTTCCTCTCAAGAAAAAAAAAAAACAAAAAACAAAACAAAACAACAAAACAACCAAAGCCCCAGCAAAACTAAATAAAATAAAATAGAAGAAACAGTGGGGAAGTTCTGTTCTAAATGAAATTTGGCCATCAGCTTCAAGGCCAAGGTTTTATCTCACCAGAGTAATACCTCCCAATTTGAAAGTCACATTATCTGTGAATTTTACGTCTGAATCCTGCAATTACAACCACAGGCTTTGATAAGAGTGAGCTATACATTCTCTCAATCACAAATTCAAAGCTCTTCAGTCATAAATAACTACTGGAGGAAAAAGGAAAAAAAAAAAATCTCTATTTGTCTTCTTCCCGTACATTTTTGAAGAAGCGAAAACAACGCAGTAAGGTGAAATACAACAAAAATTATATTAATGTATGCACGTATTTTAACTGTTACAGTATATTTTTATTTTCTTCATATTTTTACAACTGTTTTGTTTTTTAAGATGAACAGGAAAATTAAAATATGCTTTTACTAACACAAAAGGCATTTTGTTTCAAATAAATTAACTTTTAAGCAGATACATTAACATGATTGGAGAAAAACTATTGGAATTATTATTTTGCATTACATTTCTGAAGATAAGTCACATACAAATCTAGCCCATTTCCAGTGCTCTGTATGAGATCTGTAAAACATAGAGTCAGAGTCCTATTTTAAAAACCAAGATAATTCAGAACCAAAGTATGAAAATACATCAATACATCGTTAGCCAAACCAATTAAACACTCCCATAGACACTGGACTCAAGAATAGGGTCACTATTTCTCTATTACCTTGAGTAATACATTTCTATGTTAATAAGGAGAAACATAAACTTTCTCTAATGCCTTTTTGATTATATTTGAAAAGTTTAAATATAAATAGATAACTAAAAATTAATTGAAGATCTTGCAAAAGTGGTAATTTAATATGCAATTACATCTGGAAATGGTTTAAAGTATTTGTCTTCTAAATAAAACTATTCCAACTCTAAAGCTCTAATGTAGTGCAAACAGAAGCCCTGACTGTATCATACAGAAAAAACTTTCTTAAGCATTCAGGAACATATTACTTGGAAATTCTACCAGAAAGTCATCAGCCTTATTAATTACCTAGTCCATGACTCCTGTTATAATTTTCAAGATGGCAGAATTTAAACTGCAAATGGATGGAAATGCAAGTTTTCTGAAAAATTATTACTAAAAAATAATACACATTTTTCTCCTGAAAAAACACTATTCAGTTTACTGAAATTGCCTCATTTGTTTCAACCATGCAAATCAAAATATTTTGTTATAAGTTAACTGTCATTGCTATTTCTCTGTTAATATTCAGGTGCCAATATGTATTAACTTAAACATGAGGAATTAATTGGCTGGTTTTGTTGAAACAATAGAAGAATTAGACTGCAACTCTAAGATAAAATTAATGACCATGCCTACTAACTAGTTTGCAGGCCTCTAATGCAAAATATTAGTTGTACCTGCTCTAATTCTCCTGTCATCATCCTGTACATCCTGGTAGCTCTGGCGATGCATAGCAGCATATGAAATTTGATGTTGCAATTCTACACGTTCTTCTTCTGCCCTCGAAAGCTGGGAACGAAGATCCTCAATCTAAAATATATGCACAAGCATCAAAATTTAATGAAAAAATAGAACAAAAAAGTAAATACCATACTTTTATTAAACGCTAAAAAAAATACTACTACACACAAAAGTATCTGTAAATAAATCTTGAGAGTACTGCAGATGGTAAACAAACTACTTCCTAATTACAGGCCACAAAGTGATTATTCAAAATTAAAGGAAATATTTTAATTTATGTTGACCACAGATGAGCATTAATTTCTCTAGACCAAACAAAATGCTACCATACTCTATGTTGCAATTGTCCTTTTACATAGCTAGTGAAAATGTCTATACAAATTTAATAAACAATATGTTTTATTTAAATCGTGTTCCTTAAAAATACAATGTATTTATTCATAAGAAACACAGGGGCTCTTCACATTTTTCCTTTTTATTATATACAGTATAGCACTTACAAAGATGACAAGATATAGGAAAACAGAGAAAATCCAACATGCTAAAGCTGAATTGAAGAAAAACACCTCTAATTCATATTACCCTATATTCCATTCACAATGATTTAAATTCAAAAATAGTAATATAGTTAACTCAAAGTTCTGCTAGGAACACAAGTCAAACAACTAATACTAAAAGATGAGAATGCCAACTGCTCCCTCTCTATTTATTTCAGTCTTTTTATCCAGCCCCTCTAAAAGATGTTTAGGAGAAAGCTATAAACCAAATTCCTAAAAATTTTAAGTTTAATCATTCATGCATCAGTAGCTATTGTTTAAAGCACACTTCAGATACATTTTTAGGTATTTGTTTACTTACTTTTATTGTATGTTACAATGTAGCAAATACTTCTAGATCATTGATTTATCTGATTTCACCAATTATAGCACATGCTCTGCAGAACAATGACTACTAACATAGAAGTAGTTCTAAAGCATATTATGAAAGGAAATTTCACATAATGTATTTATGTACTAAAAACATACCATTACTATCACTACTAAAATTAATACATATGAACATATAAAAGTTTGTAAAGCAGAAAAAGTCAGTCTACATATTATACACATTTAAACTTGTCTTTCTATACCTCATTTTGTCCTATATAAAATAATGTTATCCAATGATGAGATAGGAATATTAAACAAAAACACTCAGACACAACCTAATATGAAAACCTTAGCATTTTTACCACACTAAAACAGTTACCTGATGCAAAAGAGCTTCTCTACTGTCTTCAGATTCACTCAACTTTTTCCGGGACTGCTCCAACTCCTGCTCAAGCTTTCATTTCAGAGGACGATGAAGAAAGAAAAGCAATGTAGGCATCATAATACAAAAGTGTATTTTAACATTTAATTTTGACACAAATTTATCCATATAAGCATCTACCTAAAACATGGTATAATATACATAGTATTTTTATTTGTCCAAAATTTTAAGCAAATCCTTATTTGAACTAAACTTATTTGAACTAAATCCATGCAATTATTTAAATTACATAAAGAGAATTTTACTTACAGTCTATAATTTTTTTATAATATTTTGTATCACATAAAGGTACCAAGTCATTTATATTATCCAAAACAAAAATCACAAAAGCAAATCTTTACTGGGTTTAAAAGTTTAAAAAATGGAAGGTAAGTTTTAACAGAGTTTCAAAAATGTTGTCTCTGGATTTGAAACATACTTTCAAACTCAAACTTAATAATGACTTAATATTTTAAGTTCCTTTGGTAAATAGTTTATTCACAGAGTGTTAAAGGTGACACACATTGATAAAACTATAATTGGTAAAACATGTAGGATTTCTGTGTGGTGCAAGATGATGTATTGAATTATTCTGGAAACAAGAGGACTAAAATATTGAAGTGCCCTGAATTTCATAAAACTGAAAGTCTTCCTAAAAACATAATATTCAAAATATGTAATCAGAAATAGTCATCAAATTGATGACCATTAAAAATTTTTAAAAAAGAAACTAAAGCAAAAGCTACAAAATATTTTGTGGCTTCTTCCATAAATAGTTCAAAGATCCACTTGGAAATAAATACAGGTTTTGACAGCAGAAATTGTTATTGTTGAGATAGCAATCTCAAGGAGGATGTTGAGAGCCTGGCAAATAGGCAAAGTAAACAGGACCAACATTAAGGGAATGAAGAGAACAACATAACATAAAACACTACATAAAGGCTTAGTATAAAGGGGTATAACTTTGAAAGATGCTAAACTAGATGCAAGCAGAAAAAACCGGAAAAGTGTAATACAGCCCTAGTATCCTGCTAGAATAGAAATACAAGAAATTTTGTTTTGTATGAAAAGAAAGAGTGAAATACAGCAACAGTACAGTAAGAGTAATTACTAGTAACTATGCTGCAAAATAACCAGCATGAGTTAGTTGCAGGGATGAAGAAAAGCTGCTTTGAGCTGCTGCTACAGCAGACTACATACAAATTCAGAGACAAAATAGAGAAAGAAATCAAGGATAATGCCCAAGTTATAAATCTGTCTGCCTGGCAGGATGGAAGAGTCATTAAAAGTAACATACTATAACTGAAGAGCTTTAAAGGAGAGACAAGCTGAGCACAGCTATATTCACAGTGCCTCTGATGCAGAAAAAAAATCCCACAACTTGCATACTTAAAGTGTAAATAAAATTTTGTTCTGCTGGTTTCTCCAAAGAAAAACATATACTGTAACAGATGACACTATACACTCATTTAAAACCAAATAAAATGGAAAAAATTAAGGCTTACCTGGTGCTTTTTGCTTTCATATTTCACAAGTTTATTTCTCATGAGTTCTTCTGTTTCATCTGCTTTAGCATCTTGCTTCTTTAAAACCTTTAGAGAAAAAAAATATATTGTAAACTTCATCACATAATTTATAGAAGCCATCATTCCAAGGCTGTTAAAATTAAAGAATCTGCTGATACATTTAAGAAAGAAGATCTAGACAAATGCTTTCTGTCTGCATCTAATATTTCCACGTAGAGCCAATGTATATTGTTATGAAAAGATAAATATAAGTTCATGCATACATAAACACACCCATGCAGAGAACAGGGACAAACACAAAGTCTAAAGCAGCACTAACATCCTTCCGATGTATAGAGATCCAGACACACAAGCTGAACCCAAAAACCTTTAGATTAAGGTCTAAAAGGTTCAAGAGATTCTCTACAGATTAGCTGTGTATATATCAGAGAAAAAGAATATATTCTCTAACATAAAGTGTGCATGTTATGAAATACAATGCACTGTAATCAAGAAAACACTACCATAAGGTTGTGTAAGAAGTCAAAAGAAAAAAAAAGGAAAAATGTTATTTCTTCTGAGTCTGGACAGATGCTTAGAGCTGCAGAACTACAACTGAAACCCTCCTGATCAAAAGTTACCAACATTGATGTGCCCTTCCTTGACAACAATCACAAAAAACAAAGCATAAAAAATCTTTGGGACTTTTCTCATTCCCTCTCAGAATGAGGTATCTAAAACCACATGTGTACACGTTCTAAACCATCTTATAAAAAATAAAAGTGCATTAAATATCAATTTCAAAATCTTGTTCCTCTGCAAACCAACACTATTTGTAAAACACAGCCAATCCCTGGCAAAGGAAGTATTAGACATGACAGATATTAATAACATGTAATACTTGCAACATAAACCTAGGGTTAGATATCTGAAGCCATAGCAAAATCATTAGCTCATTTTAAATATCACTTAGAAACATCAGCTGAAAGATACCAGTAGCCATATACTGATAATTTGTCATGAATTTCTGTAACTGCTTATCAATCAGTTTATCTGCGCAACACTACCATGCATTTTTCAAACTAGTCACTAATTAATTAATTAGGTACCTTAGCACAAATCTTTTACTTTCATCCTGTATCTTGAAGCACAAGTACATCTATTCCTTCCATAATTACTTGCTAAAACAACAGCAGAACAACAAAAACACATAGCCTTTCCAGAAAGAAATGTCTTTTTCCCAGTCTGTCGCTCCCAAGCAGCATTTACATTTTAAAGGACTATCTCCTTTAACAAATACCCCTGAAATTTCTCCCTATGAATTGTGCATTTCATTCAGTTTTTGAACATTTTCTCTTCACTGTACACTGGAGAGCAATTTCAGTGTATGAAAACAGAATACAAGATATTAATCAACTTCAGTGAAGCCAGGCATTCAGCTTTAGAAGTTTGGCTTTAAAAGTAGCTTTCTGGAGAAAATAAATGGCTTTATATACTTACCTCACTCTTATAACCTCACCTCAGTAAACATAGGGGTTTCAGTATAGTTTGGATTACTCTACTGCCCGAACAGTTTACACTAAAATCTGAGACTGTGGAAGACATTAATCATAACTATGCCACTGAAAATATTGTGCCACAAAGAGTTATACTTTTAGTCATACTGATCCCTAATCAGATAATAGAAGACTGTAACATATTTAAGGAATTTCCTTAAGTATTCAGTCCAGATTTAAATCTATCATTCCAGGCAACTATAAAACTTAACACTGCACACATTTTACTCAAGAAGACTCTAGGGAGAAGTCCCAAAAAGCAACATGAACAAAAGTCTAAGGTCATCTCTTCAGCTAATGCTGCTTTTGCATTACCCAAGTTGATTGGGTTTTTGGTTTGGTTTGCATTTTTTTCTTTGTTTCTTTTTAATGACCAGAAGTATCAGTTCAGAACAGCCTATTTGGAATATATAATGTCTACTAACAGCAATCAACCATCAGTTTTACTAGTAAAATTAGAAGCTTTGTTATAGACAGTCAACTTTAGGCCAACTTCATTTTTGGCACTAAATTAATAATTAACACAGTACCAAACATGCATGTTCTCATGTGCAGATTTGGCTAGAGGTGTCAGAATCATAAAGAAAATATTACAGCTGGGCGGGATTCAGGAATACTAGTAAAATTTTCAAAGATTATTTCTGCTGAAAGCAAAAAATATCAGTAGCACATCCCAATTCCCAGAAATAAATATGCCATTTCAACTTCACTGACTGATATTCAGGCTATTAAATAGGAAAAATTTCAAACAAAAATGCATCCTTTACTATAACTGTTACTAAATATAACCTTCAGTTTTATTTTCTGCATATTGTAAAAACAGTCCATAGTCATTTTCATTTTAAAGAAAAAACCAGCATATATATACATACATATATATATATATACATATAAAATATATATATTTTTATATATATATATATATATATATATATATACCCCAGAGTTAAAATACTGCAAAAAAAGAAGCAGTGTTACAGTAAATGAAACATACTATATGTGCACTGCTTGGACTGTGAAACATGCATTGTACCAATAGGTGCCAGGTAAGCAGTTAATCAAAATGTCATAAGGAAATGGAAACATCTGGTCATCCACAGCCAGACAAATGTCAACTGTTACAGACAATTCAGAAATTGTTCAGGTAAAAGTTAATTCTGTGTTTTCCCTCCTTCCTGTACTCCTTTTTAAATAATTCCCTCTTGCTGTTTTGTGCCACACTTGTTTTTCCTCCACTATGTATCACTACATAAGCTTTCTCTTGGGAGGGGTAAAAGAAAAAAAAAAAAAAAAAATCAAACAACACAAAAATCCAACTGATTCTTTGATTTCATTTGTTGTCCCCAAAAAAGGGGCTGAGGAAGACAAATGTCAAAAATGGGAACTAGGAAAAGGATGCTAAGGACAACAGTTTAAGCACACTCTCCTTTGATTGGCTCCCAAACAGCGGGCAAACACTGCCCAGAGAATCTGAAGCACCAAGGAATGGGAACAGGCCTATAGTCAACAGGATTCTCCTACCAAGATCCTCCTCTGAAAGCATTAGTGTCCAGGCTGTTCTGGAAGAGACTGACAAGGAGGTTGATGGGACCTTGGAGGGGGCACATATATAGGAGGCCACAAGGAGATAGAGAACTTCCATGTACAAAGGTCTTCACAGCATGGCTTTGGGAAGGACCAGCTACATGTTCCACTGCCTGCTTAGGTGGTCAGGCTAGATGAACTTTTGATTTGACCAAGGAGAGCAATTTTTACAGATCTTTTTATAAAGAGTTCACTAACATAAGACAGCATTAGAATACAAACGTAATATATACCCCAACTGAGCATACCTCATCCACATACACAGAGTAACTACTGAACTTCAAAACCATAACTTACTGCTTCATAGATCAATTTCTCTTATACACAGATGATTGTGGAACAACTCAAGTCCTCAATCTTTCCAATTTATGACAATCTTTCAAGAGCAAACCATAACTTCTACAGCAACTTAAGCCTACTAACTTTTCTTAGGGTTTGGGTTTTGGTCTCAGTTTGGATTTGCTGTGTTGGATTTTTTTTTAAATAAAACCAGATTTTTTGAAAGCTGTGTACAGACCACAACTTGAAACTTGTTCTTTCAAAGTGAGACTGATCAGTGAGTTTTTCATACTATCACCAATATACAAGAATAGCCTCATGCTATAGTTAAAAGTAAGGCAAAAGCATACCACATCCTAATTCTAATGAAAATACTTTCCCTAACTTGCTACATTAGTGATTAGCATGGCTCCAAGTATGCTACCTAAACAGCCAGGCAGTTAAAAAGAGACTACCTAGCTATTTCAGTGACAGATATGTACGAGACTTGCTCACGTTCCAAGCAAGTCACATTCAAACTACAACCAAAACAAAAATTACTGGCCACAGGTGGCATAGCACAGAGCCAAAGAGCAAGTAGCAACGATGCACTAAAATATCCAGGTGGCTCAGAACACAGATCAAGTTTATGTTTGCCCAAAAAGATCAGTGATAAAGATATACAAAAAACAATGTTCAGTAACGATTTTGACCATCAGTTTACCCCACTCTCTGTCCACCAGTTTCTTGCAGTTCATGGTATTTGTAGTGGGAAGCAAACAGTTTACAGTATTTGTAGTGGGGAGGCAAAGAGAATCTAAGTATACAGTTGCACAAGAAGAAAGTTAAAAAATGCTTCCTGGCCTACCCAAGTTGCTAGCTTAAGACACAACTGTAGTCACTGCCTTACCACAGTCAGTGGATTCAAAAGGTTCAAAAAAGATGATTCTGTTCACCTAAAGTATGCCAAGCATGAACACATGGACACATTTCACCAAAATCCAGGAGGCAAAGCACAGAATTTTGTAAAGCCATCCAGGACACCCAACACACAGAAAAGAATGCAAATAAAACATTTTTAAGAATGATACTTGATCTTGTTCTAGAAAATAGATGTATAAATGTAAACAAAAAGTAAGAGATGATGGTGTCTTTATATGCAAAGAAAAAGAAGCACTGAGTAATCTCAAAATAGTTTTCATTTAAATAACTAATGCAGTTGTTAAAGCAATTCATGTATACATGTCAATACCCCTGGCAAGAATATTTTTCTTTTTTCGAATCAGAAACATGTTTACATCAGGAATACAGAAGAAATTAAGATATACAATTGGCATGAATTTGTTTGCTAATTGCTATTTTTTAATTTGCTGTTTAAATGTACCAATACACGCTAAGGTAAAAGATACAAAAAATGTAGAGAAAATAGTTTTTATACAACTACACACAGCATATACATGCTAAAGATTCAAAATAAAAATGCAAATTCAAAACTTAAAGATACAAAACTTTGTATGTCAAGCTTCTTAATGGTCAGTATACACCTAGATATCTTCTTGGTTCATAACCAGTCTATAATTAGAGTAGTACTACAATACAAATAAGATGTTTGCACATCATACAAAAAAATAAGAGAAAGAAAAGACAGACAAGAAAAAGGCCAAAATAAATGTATCATCATGTTCTGTTAGATCCTGAAAATATATCATTCAATAATTTAAATTTAGGAAGGTGATTTTCTTAAGACGGTAAAACACTGACAAATAGTGGTCAGTTACAGGCACTGCACTTTACTGAAAAAGTAATAGCATTTAATCCTCACAAACTTCATTATTTCTCTAATTAGAGCAACTACTGATTGCATGCAAAAGTCTAATTTTATTTGGTTTGAAATGTGCAACAGGTAAAATAATGAAAAAATTTAATCATTAAACATCCACAAACGCTTTAAATAGTATTTCTCTGTAAATCATTCAAGCCATATTAAATGACAGCATTGCAAAACTCAGTCCAAACAATAACCTCCTTTCCAGTAATATTACTTGGGAAGCATCTTGGAGAAAAAAAATTTAAAAAGAAGTAGACTTCAATAGAACATTATGTCTGTGCAATGATTACCGCAAGACTGAGGCCACTGTCAGAGTTAAGAGTCCATCTAACTCACAATTCGAATTACAAAAGACAAGAAACAGAATAACAAATTAAGAAGCCCAAAATTATGCTGAAACATGTTTCATTCAAATAGCAATTGTAGCAAAATATTTACTTTATTCTCACTAGGCTACACAAAGGTACGCAAGCCAATTCAAGTATATTCTTTCTAAAATACAGCAACTTAAACTGTATTTTAGAAAGAGCCTCCTCAGGAAAAATAAAGTAGAATTTACAGAAGAAAGGATTAAACCATCTTAATTCACAGTTGGACATCTTAGGGGAATAGAAGGTCTAGGATGTACTTAGTATTTCATATTTTTTTGCATGAAATTCAAAAAGTGAGCTACCAAGAATAAAGGTACCCAGCCTGAAGGCTCACGATCATATGGACTATGATCATTCATATGATCTATGAAAGATCATATGAAAATTCTTTGAGCTACATTTGAACTCATTTACTTGAATTTAAGTTTTCTTTCTAAGGAAACTATGGCAGTGTCAATATCTCTTTAGAGATAACAAGCCATCACCCTTTTAAAGGGACAAAATAAGACCGTTCCATTCTGCAAGCAGCATTATCAAACCACACCAATACATTGGATTAGGCATCCCTTGCCCGGTCTGAAGGCACATCTGAAGAATCCAGAATTGGACATAGGCATATTAAAGAGCAATGAAAACTGAAATTCAGCACTCCAGCTCCTCTCACCCACTAGGGTACTAACTGGGGGGAAAATGAAACAGTGAGTCTCTCTGAAATACCGGCAGAAGGATTCCAAGCCTTTTGATAAATGTTAATTTTTATCTATATCAAAAAAGTTAATTTTTAACTATATCTCATCTTCTAAAATATGACATCTTTGAACAGTCCCTAGCTTTACATGAAATGCATAGCATCATGAGCAAAGTTCCTCAGTATCACTGCACAGCATAATGCCTTCCAGAAAGCTATGCTACAAACACTAAAAGTGAAAACCAAGGAATTGCAATTTCTTCTCAATTATAGTATGCTATTGCACAGATAGAGATAACACTGCAAATCATATTTTAAGTGGAGTGAAATAAAAAGTCACACTATGTTAAGACACAAATTTTCTAAACAGGAGTAAAATCAAAAAGAAACAAGTATTTTTCATATGTTTTCTAAAACAAGAAGAAAAAAAACCTAATAGCTGTCTCAAACTTTAATTTATATTCTAAGCATTTCTATTTGTCTCCTAAACAATATTTTATTTTTCATCACGTATTGTTGAATAAAACTGAAATGCAATGAAAAGTTGTCTGGCCACTACCGTGCTTTTGATTGTTGAAATAAATTATTGCATTTATATAAATTCATTTGCATGAGCAAGCAAAGTTTACCTTTTAGAAAATAAAATGTTTTAATTGAAAAAACCCAGCTTTTGTTTGCTTGGGTTTTCAGGAAGGGCATATGGGGTAGGTTCTTAGAAGATTTGCAGCAGTTACCAAAAAGGTCTAAATATAGTCAAGACAATATAATGAAGGACTAAGACCATGCTTGGTATCATCTGGTCATCAGAATAACATGAGTTGGACTGAGAGCTAAATAATGTGCCAAAGATATGAGCACTTTTGCCAGTTTGACAGGTACAGGCTCACAAATGCAACACATTCCTAACTAAATCCTAAATACAAGGGAAGCTTTCGCTTGCGTACCTCCTGTAATTGAAGAGACACGTGTCCCAGCTGCTCCTGGCGCCTTTCTACCAGCTGTCTTTCAGCACGCATTTCTTCCTCTATCTCCTGAAGTCTTCTCTCTACCCGTTCTGATACCTTCAAAAGGAAAAAACCATGGTAGGAAATTAGTGCGCTTTTTAATACATGTGAAAATATCAATGGCAAAAATGTAAACAGAATGTGGGGCAAAAAGAAGAGAACGTAATTTGTATTTCATTAAAGCAGATTTAGAATGGTAGAGAAAATAACTAGTTATAGCAGTGAGCACTCCAGAAGTACTCAAGCAGGGAATCAAACTGTTATCTTGCTGGCAGTATTCTCCTTTAGGTGTATGCATATTTTTCTCTATAGTGGTGGCTCTACTCAAGCGTTAAATATCTCACTATCAAGGTTAGAGCAGCCTAATGTGAAATTATAATATGAAAGTCTTAGCTTCTCTGTCACAAGCCTGATTAACCTCTGAAGGGACATTTCTTTCACATCTCCAGCCTGCAAAACAGAACAATATTTGCCTCTTCCATGATGCAAAATCTGTGAGTAAAAAGTAGTAAACAAGAACTAAGTACAGGAGAATGCCTATAACAATACAAAATAATTACAACACTTTAAGCCTTTTTCCTAATATTTTGTGAATCTGTGTACAAACTAATACAAACAACAACAGGTGTTTATTAAAGCAACTTGGATTATGAACATAAAGCTCAATCAGACTAGAATACCAGAATTACTTCACTTTTGCAATTCAAGCTGCTAGCAGACAGCACCCTCTTGAGGCAGCAAATTATATTTATTTTGTTAAAGATTAGAAAGAAAAATATTTATGCATAATGTCCTCCCTACCTTAAAATTGATTACCAAATAGCATTTAGATAAAAAGAGAAAGATGGAGGTAAAAAGAGAGAAAAAAATAGAACACAATTCAACTATTAGCTTTTAATGTATGTGAAGGTGAATAAGTTCTCATCTCTCTCTGTTAAGCATGCTTCTATTAGCACTAGGCATATGCATGGATAGAAAGTTTTACCATGAGCAACAAAACTTATGTAGGTAGCAACAGAAACACAATTAAGGGTACACTTATGTTCTGGGCTTCACAAGGCTTAATGAACAAAACATTCTTTTTCTTTACAACCAGAATACATCTCTCAGAAAACACTTCTTGTTTGTGCAGCCAGATGAACAGCTAGCTTACAGTCTGGAATATTGTATTTTTTTCCTAAAACCATCAGGAGATGCCTGGTACTGCATCAAACCACAAACTTCCATGAAGTTATGAAAGCTCTGCAGCCATAATTCAGAATAATTACTTACTAAAAACTAATGTATAAAAGATAAAGGCCACATCATGATGTTTGTTTTGACAAGTACTGCTTAGCGTTACTTCTTGGAATTCACAAAATACTCCAGCTAACAGAAATAATAATGCTATGTAGTAGGAACAGAAAATAACACTGTCATTAAACTTGTTATATCTTTGCTGAAAGCCAGGAAATAAGCTGTCATCCTTTTCCTCACACATATCTAACATAAAGAAATGAAACAATAATGTTTTAACATTTTTTAAAAAGTTTTGACTGTGCTTCTGAAGACAAAAGCTTTCTCAGCTCTCTCATGTACCTTTTTCAATGAAGAACTTTCTTAAGAGCACTAAAGCTATTAAGAAAGAAAACATACAATTTTGACTTGACAGAAGATTCAAAAGTAACATCAATCCCAAAGATGACATTCCAAAGCAGAGTTCAGTAATTTCTTCAGTCATGGGTCTAGCATGCACAGCACATAACATGACATGAGGCAGCACTAGACAGGCTTTAGATTTCTGCAAAGTTCAGATTTCATTACAAATTATCAGTAACTCAGAACAAGTAAGAAAGTAACTTTATGAAGCGATTTGCCTTGCCTCTGACTTCCTTCAGCTAACTCCAGAATACAATTGTTGTATTATTTGTAAAAAGGTACTAAAAAAGATGGATAACATATATTTGTCATGGAAATTTCAGTTACAGAAATAATCCTCTTTAACAAACAAACAAACAGAAAACCTCCCACAACCAACATAAACCACCAAACATTTTGATGCTACTTATAACTCCTATTTGTTTTCCATACTTTCTACATCCTGTGGTATTTAACACCTTGGCACTTCAGCAAGGCTTTAATCTCCCACAAGAATTATGTTCCCTGTTTTTGAAGCCTCTCTGACCTTCCTCAGATTGTCACACAGCCTGTGGCATACAACAGAAGGGATTAAAAAAAAATTAGAAATGGTTAAGTGTTAATTTATGAATTAGTACATGCAGAGTAAACTTAAAAACATACTTGTCTTCCTTTGTCCCAAATGACCCTGGCTCAGGACAACATTTCTCCCATGAAAGTATGTATCTTGACCTCTGAATGTTATCAAAAATCTTAGTGTAGACCAGTGTTCACCAAAGGACACTACAAAGAATATGTCCACACAATGACATGAAATTCTAGTACTAAATTACTGCATTCAGAACATATTAAAATCTGATTTCCAGCATGCATTTTTAGCAACACAGACAATCTGAATTATAATGATGACACTAAACCTGTCTCCACATACAGCTTTTAGGTAGCAGCAAAATCTATGAAAACAGATTAAGCTATCAAAAAGTTTCTCCCCTCTCCTGCAATTAAACACAAACAACAGAATGTCCTTTTTAAAACTAGGGTAACATTTAAGTCCTGCAGCTAAAAATAATCTTGTGGAAGATGCTGGATGCTTACTGTACAAAAATCACCATCCTACTTATTGAATTTCGGCTCTGTTTTTCAGCTTTCTGCTGCTATTTACAGTGCAAAAGTCCTGCTAATAGAAATTTATTTCAACAGATTTTTGCTGCTGTTCTTGTTATGACCCATTTTATCATCAATGCATTCTTGAAACAGGAGTATTAAACAAATCATAGAAAAAGAAAACTTTTTTCAGAGATCTAACTTTAAATATTGTTAAACTTTTCCCTCTTGGCAAATGATAATATGTCTTGTACCTTTGAAAATTCACCTGTGCAGTACCAAAAAACCCTATACCAGATCTTCTGAAGCACAGCTCATAATCTAACAAAAATCCTGGCCCTCTGAGATATCATAACCACAGTAATTCCATGTAAGACCCATTCACTTGACACTGTCTTTTTCCAGAGACAGTCTACCATCATTTTATAACAGCACCATCTCAATTAAGTAGCTACTTAATTTTAACTAGATGAAGCTGTTTTTCATGTATAAAGATCAGCATCTTGTGCTATTTGGGATGTGCTTCTATCCAAGCTATTGCAACAAAATATCCTAGAGTGCAGTATTATATAACCATAAAGTAAGTAAATATTCTTCCAATTGCTTATACGCCTGTCTAGCAAACATCCAAACCCTTTTCAAGAGCAAAGCAATTTCACAGAATGTCTAGCTAAGAAAGAGATTTTGATATAGGGAATTGTAGAACCAGAAAGGCTTTTTAGCAAAACTGCACATAGATTCTCAAGTACAAAGCTATGGAAAGTGCTTGACTTGAAACAAGCATCCAACTATGCATGAGTCACCACCTTCGATGTTATCTGTTTTTGATACTAGGATGGAAAAGTTCACTTTACAGGTAAAATACTGTGCTTTGATTGTGTTGTGTGAATCTTAAAGTATTGAAATGCAGCATCAAAAAGGCTCTAAGAATCATAAACTCAAACAAAAATAAATTCTGAACTAGTGATTCAGACCTTTATCATCACACATCTACATACAGGCAATTTTCAAACAGCCCCGAATATACCAAACTGCAATAACTTAGATATATGTCTCTAAAAAATAAAGACCTAAGGACACTGAACTGAAAAGAATGTTTCTACCATGAGCTCATCCTGTGAAATTATCAAGATTTCAAGTTGACAATTTATTACCAAGAATCATACAGCAGAATATAAATACAAGGATGGCAATGCTTGAGGTGATAAACACTCCCAAGTGAAGTCACAAAGGCACTAAGGACAAAAGTTCCTGCACAACTTTGCATAAGTAAGTTTTGAGAAAAAAAGTATTTCGTCTTACCCAACTCACTTGCACCAATGACAATCAATTCTGAATTAAGCAATCTCATAAGAAGAATTCCTAAATGCATACACATACAAAAGATGTCAAAATATCTACAATAACTCACCCTAGTTACTACATGCACTCCAATCTCTTGTTTGCTACGCACACCATGAGAGTTATTTTTATTCTTAACATTCATACTAAATTCCTCTCTTCTGCATTTACCTCATCTCACTGATTCTGCCAGCCTCATCAGGTAATAGGAGATCACTAGGCTTTGAACAAGGGCAAAGGATCCACACTTAGGATCTGGTAAAGCAGCAGTGCACAATGTTGCTACCACTAGGTTTTTTTAAGTGGTGGGCAATTGGCTGGACACAATAATGCACATGTCAGAATTTTTCAGCCCAAAAAGTAACACTCAGAAAAGCCTCTGAAGAAACTGAATAACCTCCCAAGTTAAAATTAGGGATGAAAAAGTAGTTAGATTTAAAAAGCAAACTAATAAACACCCTACAACAACTAACAAAAAAACTCAAGACAAAACACATCAACCTAAACACACATATGTAAAATAAGAAAAAAAAAAAAAATTAGATCATCAAAAAAGTGGCAGCTCCTCTTACAATATATAATCTATTTGGAGAACCCCTTGCTATAAAACAAGATCATAAACTTATGCAAGCTGTAACAAAGACTGGACAAAAGACTTCTAAAAAAGACATCCACAGAGGGATTATTACTCAGTACAGAAAGCAGACAGATCACTTCCAGACCAAGAAGCTCCTAAATCCCAAGTGATTCATCTTCTATTGTACAGAATTGTCATTAGATTACTTTCTGATCTAATATAGTAGGCTAAACTTCCAATTTCTGACTATTCATCATACCTGTCTAGGTATTTCCTAATGAAGTGTTTCTGAACCCCAGCAATTCTTTTACCTTTTCAAGGAAGTCTTTGAATTAATGATCTTTTTTATTTTTCCCCTTTTTCTTTTTTTCCCTTCTCTTTTTTCCAGTCTTCCTTCCATTTGGCCAATGTTCACAAAGTCACTAATCAGCAATGAGCAGAATATTCCAGGGGGATTCTTAGTATTCCTACACATAAAAATCATCTCACTGCAGCATTTGTGTCTTCACTAAAAGAATATCAGTAAATGTCAGTTTTCATAGCTTTATTGCATGATAATATTCCCTCCCAACTAAGAGACTTACTCTTCCGATATTGCCTTTACCTATAACAAACTACAGAAGACTTCCTCGTTATACTTCACCTCTCTAATTTTTTGCTTTCCTTAGGTCAAAAGTTGTAACCTTCAATTTCACATCTTAAAACCCTACTGTAGGAGGTCAAAGAGCTAGTTATTTCTTTCATTAATGTACAGGCAGTGGATGCCTTCATTCCTGAGGATTGAGGATAGTTTGTTTCTCTCAGGCAAAGGCACTGATCAGTTGTAATGTAGACAGCTGTAACAGCTATTTTCTTGAGAACCACCTTGGTTAAAACTGAGTTTGCTAATTTCCTGATTCATGAAAGAGAAAAAAAAAAGTATACTGAGAAGTCTGCTACAAGAAAAACACAGCATTTTGCAAGTATCTAGAATTCTTTATCACATAAACTTACTTTATCCTACAAGTACTGGGAAAAAACAAAATTAACATTGTAACTAAGACAACCCCATCATATTTTTCTACAAAGGCTGACAAGGCAAGTCCTCTTTCCCTAATGGACTCTATCATATCAAGAACATTACTGGCACTGATAGTGTCTTTGAAACACTGTCCAACAATCTAGAGCTGAGAATTTACACAATTATATTTATTAAGTCTGCTGGTACCAACAAGTGGTCCATGCCAACAATATTGTTATCAGTGACAAACACATCACTACAGCCCTTGACAGAGCATTTAGTACCAACTCATGCAATTTTAGAGCAAGATGAATTAGCTATGAGAAAATATGCATATAAAGACTCTGAAAAGCCAGCTTTGCTACTAATATCACAGTAAATGCTTACAGAAAGCATACATTCAGGTCCTGTGTGTCAAAAGCTACCTACAGGATTCTCACCTACTAATTACTGGGGTGATTCTCAACTTCTCTTGTTCCTACAGCAATATGCTGCTTGACTTCCATCTCAATAGCAGATCTCTTTCAGATTTAAGTTAACATAGTCTGCAGTCAGTCTGCTTCCAGCAGATACAAGAGACAAAAAAGAAAAGACTGTCATGGCTATCCTGTCTCCCTTGTTACATTTTGTCACAAAGCCTTCAGAGATGAGTGTAGCCCAAAATGACTCCTTCCATTTTTCTACACATATGGTAAGGATTGAAAAGGTCAGGGAGGGAGGGACAGAGGGAGAAGAGACAATAGTATTTATCATCATAACATGGGAAAGCCTGTATCTTCCCAAAAGTACCTTCAACAATTATAACAGCATTCAAACTAATGTTCGAAGTTAAAAGGCTGTGAATTTTGAAGCAGAAAAATTCACAATACACACACACCTGTAAAACACTTAAAACAGGCACCTGAAATACAAAACTTGGCTTGCTGGTTTCATTATCAAAGGGTAACATTTCAACAACCTATAGTAGCCCAAATAAGATCATGTTCAGATATAGATATCAATATGTGATACCAATTACCAACACACATTAAACTAGAAGCCCACATCCTGCTTAGAATACTAGATATAAATAATCTCTTCTACGTTAGTCACACTCACCGTTTCTTGTCTTTGGGACTCAGTGAGCTTTTCAGACAATTCTTCTAGAGTCTTTCTTAATTCAGCATCAGTCCTTCATATAAAAATATAAGTAAGACAATATTCTACAGTGCAAAAGCAAAGTAACACCCATGATAATTTTAAGTAGCAACAACCCCCTAGAATTGTTTGCTATGTCAATTTGTTCTACAGTCTCTTCATAAAAGATCATAGCCTATTCATAATAACTTATAGCATAATTAGAAGCAAACCCCAAGTGGAAAATTCATGATAAAAAGCATTCCAATGCCTCAAGTGAAGAAACAGCATCAAAGTATAAGCTAGATATCAGGTCAACAGGCACAAAATTATGGACACATCTACACAGTACTTCTGAAAAGTAGCTTCCTACAAGGAATTAACAATCTAATTCCTGTTACTGCTATTGAACAAAGCACCACATGTTGAGAAAGTATATACATTATGGCCTGCAGGAGAACTTGCCCTGACAGGACTCCAGTAACAAGAACAAACTAGGAGCAAAGCTGTAATAAAAGAAATTCCCTAGTCCTTGTCATTTTGTGCAAATATTTTAAAAAGCTGAGGAAAGCCCCATATATTATACAAATTGAAATTGGTAGGTGTTATTTACATATATAAATACTGCAGAAGATTACATAAAACAAGCAGCTCATAATCCTACTTTCATCTACATGTTGCACAATCCCTCATTCTCCCCAAAATTATTTTTTTAAATAAAAGAGTTTAAGAATTTTTTCCGCACTGTTCTTCACATGGAGTTATATTCTGCTTATACCGATTTCTTCTTTGAAGCTCACGACTGATGTCATCTCCCAGGCGAAGCTGTTCACTGCTGAGATCTCGAAGAGACTGGTGGAAAGAATGCAGCTGTAAATAAAAGCACATAAATTAAACCAAGGTTTAGGAACTCTTTCTTTCTGTGATATTCCAAAAATACATATATGCACATATACACACTTCCAAAAATAAAGCAGATAAAAATAAACTAAAAAATAATAAAATTCCATGAACTGTAGTTGAGTCTGGATGAGGCTTGGTGCACTTCTATTTCAATCTGCCCTTCACAATATTTGCTTACTGTAATTTAACTTTCAGTACTTTATTTGCTAAACCAAGTTTCCTAACTATGCTTTCTCTCTTTCTGTGGTTCATAGCTTAGACACTATACCACCCCTTTAACCTAATGCAAAGCACATTGAAACAGCTGAACACGTAACGTTCAGGAGAGACATATTTCATGTTAATAGATACTAGTACTAGTATTGGTAAAACAAAGTTCTGCCCAGCCATATATGCTACTATAAATAGATTTGATAAGAACTTGAAACAAAACAAGCATCACAGTATAATGCATTCAGGAACTACCAAGAATACATATTTTACCAAAATAAAAACACACATCTACTTTCCTCTGTAAAACCTCCCATTTTCCACATTCAGCAGGCTTCCAATTTATCATCAAAGTTTTAGGGAGCAAATAAAAAATGAATAGGTCATTCAGCCCTCATGGGATAGAAAGTGACAGTTAATCCATCCTAATGCAACCTACTGCTGTCAACAAATCCACAGCCAGGATTATTGTTATGAAAAACCCTAATTTATAATATTCCTTTGTTCTGTGCCCTAGATTTAAACCTGGATCTTCCACAACCAAGCTGACTGCCCTCAACACTCAGACATAGGCACTACTACCTCCCCTGTGTGACTAAACAAGAATTTCAACCTGACCTGAGAGATTTTGAAATAACACAGTATTTTCAAAATGTATGTGCTAAGAAGGAGAGGGACTTAAATGTGTTAAAAGACTGAAAAATTACTTCAGCTAGAAAAAGTCAGAATGGGGAAAAAGAGACAGTGGTTACAGAAAAAAGAAAAAGCTACACTTCAGTTAAGCAGTACTGCTTTACCTCTGATCTAATTTCTACCTATAATCATGATCAATGGCTACTTCTAGTTCATCATTCCTCAAAACACTACACTCTTCTTACAAAATAGTTAATGAAAAGAACAAAGTCATATTCAGTCACTGAAAAGCAAGAATAAGAAATAAGTCAGCAGTTATCATCAAGACTGAAAAAAAAGTGATTTGCCTACATAGTTACTTAGTATGAAGAACTTTGCATGCATTGCAGAAACTCCCTTGAATAAAATGTCAAAGATATTTATAGAATATCTAGAAATAATCTAAAATAGTCCTAAGGATTTTGGATGGTTAGGAGGAAAGATTTTCATATAACATTATTTCCTTCCAAGGATTATTTTCCATACTTACCTTGGGAGAGAACTAGATTGAAAGGACAATTAAACAGGGTTAAATAAAAATCTAGAATTTCTATAGCTTCCCAAAAAGTCAACTGAGAAAAGTCAATATGAATACCTTACAATCAGCTTCTTTAATATTAGTCTACACATTCACTCAAGCAAGTCTAGCCACCCTGTCTGAAAAAGCAAAAACGTAGTGAAATCTTTCTACCTGTAGGATAACAGAAACTTATCCATTAAGGTAATTAATTTATTTTTTCTGAAGTCTGCAAGAAGATACAAATTAAGGGATATGAAAATTACTTGTGGCACATACATCCTCTTCTCCTCCCATCATCTACCTGAAATACAGGCTCAAATTATTCCACCCACAGGTCAGACCAAGAACTAAGATGAAGAACTATCTGGTTCAAAATCAATCCAAGCTACACTGAAGTAAAAGCGAAAACATTACGACCCTACACCACTAACTAAAGCAGAATAATCCCCTTCACAGCCTCACTGAACTTCTGCATGAATGTTAATTGGCTGAAAGAGACCTCTGGTGATATCCCATCTAAGTCCCCTGCCAAGGCAGGGTCACCTAGAATAGGACACACAAACTTGTCCGGGTGGGTTCTGAATGTTTCCAGACAGGGAAACTCCACAATCTCCCTGGGCAGCCTGTGCCATTGCTTTGTCACACTCATTGTAAAGTTCTTCCCCATGTTGAGGTGGAACTTCTTGTGTGTTAGCTCATGGCCATTGCTCCCTGTCCTGTCACTGAGCACCACTGAACAGTCTGGCACCATGTTAGAGATACTAATATGCATTACTGAGATTCCCTCTCAGTCTTCTCCAGACTAAACAGGCTATTCAGAGATTATTTTCCATTGTCATTAGATGGCGTAAAAAGTAGGGAGATTATTTTCATATTTTACTTTTGATTTCACTACCATCTGCATCTTTTTCTCTATAATGATTTGCACGAAGAGGTGACTGCCTAAACAAAAAAGCAGATAACATTGAAAGGACAAACCATAGCTGAAACGTTCTTCGCTGAATCTTCAGAATCATCTCATTTAATGTAAAAGCAAAGAGTCTGGTGACCATTTATTGCCTAGCTGGAACAGCAACTGCCATTAGTGCTCTGTACCTGGTCCACATTATCTGCCTCATTGACAAATCGAACACTTGCAGATCTAGACCTCCGATGTCTATTGCCCCGTGAGTCTCCGTAATCCCTGAGAGGAGAAGTCGGCAGAAAGTGGCGGTTGCCTGTAGGAGATATCAGATATTAAAAAACAAGTAGGAAGACAAACTTATGTATGGGAAATTTTCCCTTTTGCTTCAAGAAAAATGCATATTTCATCTTGACAATATCCTTCTAGGTCACATTGCAGACAAAACAACTACTGAATTACATAACATGCATATGGCTCTTTCAGCTCTTCACAGGATTCTTCTTCAATTTAAACATTTCTTACCCATGACATACAAGTATTCCATAAAGAGGAATTGTTTCTCCAAGGAGTAGTTTTTCCTCAAATTCTATTTGCCCAACGAACCACTTTTTCTTCCATATGAATCTATCAGAGATTCAAACTATTATATTTCACAGCTTTTACACAGGAATGAAATTTTTAGAGCTTTCTACTAAAATACATAAAATATTACTTCTCAAAGGAATATTCCTCCCAAACATACCTTTTAGCAAAACATAATGAATTTTCTGAGACATAAGGAAAAAAAACACCTATTCTTTTGTCGGTCATAAATAGTTTCTGGCTTTTTCTTTTCCACTGTTCCCAAACATCCATAATCTCAAGCATTTAAAATGCAAATTCTGCTTTTGCTGTGAAGCAAGCTTCAGAAGCTGCAATATCTTTTGCATTTAGCTTTAACTTGTATGTATCTACTATTCATGCAGTGGAAAATTAATTTTCTCAGCTGAAAGAATCAACGTTTCATTTAGATCTCTTGAGATATCAGCAGAAAATACTAAAAGAAATAGAAAGCTGGAAAAATTTACCACATAAACAAGTACATAACTTAATGCAGGTCTCCCAAACTTCTAAACTCAATTTCTTCGAAGTAATCCATGATGACTTTCTATCAGACTATCTCTACACGTTTCTTAATTTCCTCTTTGCATAACACACCTATATGACATAATTCAAGCATACTCAAGCCCTTTAAGTATTTTACCTGATGTTCCTTCTCCATCCAGGTCACTGGGACACAAGCTTGAGAGAGATGCACTTCTCATTGCAGAGTTTCGTGTTAGTCGCTGGCTCCTTAACTGACCTATAGATTGCTCCAGTGTTTCTTTTAACTGCAGAAAAATTATAATGTATTGAAATACGAACAAAAACTTGTTTTTTAAAAAGCATAGAAAATATTCTTTATTTAAAATTAATTAAGAGAATAAAAGCTATTTTAAGCCAAGTACAGCTATGAATTAATAACAGCTTTTCTTCAATATCTATCACATTCCTATAATTATAGCAAAACATGCTTCCAACATTGGCAGCTTCAAATATCAAGTTTCTTAAAACAGTGATGCACCACATGGTGCATCACCATGAAAACTCAGAAGTTTGTCTCCTACAACCAAAATAAGACCTATTTGCCAGCAATGCTCATTAACAGTCCTGCAAAAATCCAGAAAATAACTTCAAAGAAATTGTTTCTTACTGGAATTTTTCCACAAGCCCTACCTGAAATCAGTTTTACATATGGCTATCAAATTTCCCTAAGCAACTTTACAGAAACCTCTATTTTTAGAAGTTTCACTTCCAGGGAAAGGAAGCCATTCCCAATTTAAGAGTACAGAACTAGCTATATTAAAATATTAGCTCTTCATTTTTCAAACTTACATCTCGTTTTTTACAATTGCATCTGTTAACCTTGGTTCTTAGCCACTTGCTTTGTCATACCTTTATTTGACAATCCACAAATATTAGTTTCTAAAGGTTATTGTTTTTTCTAAGAAAAGTTTGTAAACAATGGTTAAAATGATGCTTTACTCCTGCAGAATTATACACTTCATTGGATCTCTTTCTTTGAAGAAAATGCTTTTTTTCTACACATTTGCTTCTTCACTCTCTCTACCTTCACATGTATAAATATAATATAATATAAAATATTCCTACATTTCATACATATCTGTTTCAAGGCAGCACCTGCTGCAGCCTGTTTGTAACCAAACTGTAAACCTCTCTTGCCCTAGAAGCACTGATTTGTTCTGCTTATTCTAAAACACCTGTTTTCAAACTTGTAGAAGACTCATTTTATAATTTTCATCCTTTCTGCAATTTAGTGCAGGCTAGTCAACAGATCCAGAAACTGTTGTAGAATGACAGGAAAAAAAGCTACACCAGTATGATCACAAATTCATTCCCTGCTATAATTCAGCTTTTATCTTATCACTTGTTTATTAAAAAGAAACAGGTTCCCTAATACTCTATTTCAACTACACATCTTGTACTTGGCATAGCACCATAACATAATCTACTGAGTGCTTATAAACCAGAAAAGTAATGAGTCTACAAAACCTGTCTGAGTTTCATTATACAACATCTTACTATAGTACGATTTAATTAGCTCAAATAAATATTAAAAGGTCCTGTTTACAGCTACTTAACTCCTTATATATTCTGTCCATTAATACCAAGTTTTCAGCTATGAATTCTACTAATGGAAAAGACCTAGGAAGTTAAGATAAACTGAAAGTTGCTCACAGTTGTTATTGCTTTGGTTTGTTCCTTGTTGTATTCTCTGTATTGTCCTAGCAAATGGTCGACATGTCTCAGATTTCTGTTGGTATCCTTAAATAAAAAAAGTTTTAGAAAAAAAGTCAAAACAGAAACCTCCTCTAATCAAACATTACTGTCGTCTTTATTCTTATTGATTTCTAAGGTTAAATTGAAAACACAAGTGCTTTCTAAAGGGTCTAAGCATTCAAAATCCTATTCTAGTAACCAGAATCTGAAAGTGTACAGCATGGCTAAAGGGAGGAAAATGAAAAAAAAAAGAAACAAACAAAACCAAATACTATCATTTCAGTACAACAGTAAGGCCTCAGCTTCAAATAAAAATTTTTTTCAAGTTTCAGCCATTCTTTAGAAAAAACCTTTTTAATGCAAAGATCTTAATATTATCTGCTTGTAGAACAGAAGAGTTAGCTGAGAAATAAAAGGTTTTTGAAGGTGAATATACTAGGTAAGGTCATTGCATGAGTATTCTCTGACCAGATAAACACCTGGACCAGATGGAAGACCTGCTGAAAAGCAGTCCTCAAAAAGCAATTAGCTTAAAATCAGAATTTCAGAAAAGCAGCTAGAAAGAGGTTAGACAGAATCAGAATACCAGAGAATCTCTTTTAAAAAATAGTCAGATTGTATTCTTATTAACTTAATATTTTTTTTCTGGATTGATGTTTATTTTCCAGATAAGAAGTTTGTAAGTTTAAATTTACCATTCTATATTGATTTTTCTCATATATTAAAAGGTAAAGAAAATATTGCTGTCCAAACAACAGGTAATAAAACCTACATCCATCCACTCCAGGTATTCAGAATTGAACTAGAGAAGAATGAGAATAAATTCTCATGCACTAATGGTGTCAGGATAGCTAAATGTCTCCTCCCACTTGCAAAACAAGTTCAGATATTCCCTCTGCACCCTCCACTTTTTCTTGCTCAGGTATGTATCTGTTACAAGTTTAGAAATAATTCTTCTCAGAGTCTTTTTCCACATCTAGAAAACATTCAAAATGCTAGCTCTATCCTGAAGGAATCGACTGCTTACATATTTATCAGAAATTTGAAATTTCATACAGTTTTTACTGTTTAATTTTATGCAAGACAAAGCTGAAACTTTCTTCTAGAAATTTTAACGCCTCTTGTGAGACTCTAACAAAGCTGATTTGGCCTTATTAATTTTGCTAACTTTATAAATAGTATTCCCCAACACATCATTGTTTCTAACAACATTCTATTACTGTCTGAAATAGCAGCTGTATAAAAGTGTAACAAGCCACGCACTTTCAGCTGAAAAGCAGTATGATCAGTTTCCCAAAACCCTTTTTGGTTTGTATAGAAAGCAATGTTTCCCATCTGTACAGTACACAACACAACTTTAGAAAAGAAAATTTGGCCCTGTGTTACAGAATTATAAATTCTGCAGGATTTATAAATACTTTAAAACTGTATTTTGTAAACAACCTGCAAAGTGCTTGCTAAAGTATGGATCTTCTCTTTAACTTCCTCAGCACCATAGTTCTGAGCTCTGTTGTGGGATGCTCTCAAAGGCCGCCTTCCAATTCGACCCTTACGAAAGTTGTCTGAATCACTGGATGAATCTGCCATCAGTATCTTGAAGTCTAGGAAGGAAGGCCAGAAAAAGTAATATATGTTAATTCCTGTCTGTAACTGAACAGTCTTGCACAATATTCCCCAAGCAGCTTCATAAACTCAGATTACAATTGTCTTTCTGGTTTGGGTCAGCAGGATGTACTTTTGAAGCAGATTTTCCAACTGCTCCTCAGTTATTACCTTTGTTCACACTATGAAGCAGGGTCAAGACACAGGAGGCAGAGCCTCTTGGGAGCAAATTAAATCAAAATATACACTCTCACTGCTTCCAAGTGATCAGTACCCATAATAAAATCATGACTCCAAAGCAAATTCTCCCCCCACAACATACAGACATCAATATTTTATCAATCATCCTGGTCTGCAGAACCAGTCACCTTTACCTCACATTACTCACTAAGCTGTTTTCAAGAATGGGGATTGCTAAGTCTCAAGGATGGTAAGATAGAGGGAAAATAGGTCAACAATCATCTGACGGGTGAAAATATACAGACATCTATGCCTAGTATAGTAAAGTCACACAGTAACTGATTAAAATAACAACCCTCAAAAGGGAGGTTAGATTGACATTTTTTTTGTGAACTATTGCAAATTGCAGCTGTTTGCCTTAATGTCATGGAATGACTTGGAGAAAGAAGAAGTAGACCAGCAAACTCTTGAACCCCTGTAGTCAACAACAACAACAGCAATAAACAAAATTTAAAAAAAAAAAAAAAAAGACACTGTAAAGATGTCATTCTTCTAGCAATGAGAGCTGAAATGTCCAAAAGAAACTACAGATGGACTCAAATCCTATCTTATATTTTATATGGAGGCAACTTGACCTGTTTTTTCAGGTCCTTATATTTAATTTTTAAAAGGTTGCAAATTTATGTCCCTCAGACTTGGATAAAACCCTTTCAAACATGAAAGAAGAGTAAATCAACGGGCTCAGTCTGCACTCAAGTACATCAGTATTCCTTATATTTCCTGAACTGGTGAATTTACCTCATTTTTCCTCTTCTCATCTCACCTCACTAAAGCCCATTTTTAGTAACAGTATCAGAATTCATTATTCCAGTCCCTCACTCTAGTCAGCTGCAATGAAGTCTTAATGAAGCTGAAAAAGAATAAACACTAAACACTAGGAAACAGGAATTATGGGACATTTTCAAAGACAAAGAAAAATAAAATAAATAAAACAACGGCAGATATAATAGTATGGAATAATACTGCAATTTTTACTGCAATTTGGTAAAAAAAGGTATCAGCAACACATAACAAAAAGTAGAGCCCCAGAAGACAACCATAACCACAACTACTGAAAAAGCAAAGGCTGAAGGGAGAAAAAAAAAAAGGGAAACAAAGATTCACAGCAGAAAAGATTAACAGGTTTATTTTCAGCTGTCCAAAATTAGGCTCATTAAGATATATACTAGCACAGAAGAAAGATCAGTAATCAAGGTAAATATAAAAGAAAGCACAGGATAAGAATGACATTTTGCCTGAAGAAAACTTACTATTTATGGTTAAGCATTCCTCTTTGTTTTCACGAGCAACCTGAAAGGAACCACAAGTACTTTTAACGTGAAGGAGTTATTTCACATAAAGCAACATCCTCATTTTTAAAGGAACTGTGCAAATTTCACTTTAGATTAAAAAAAATAAAAATCACAAAGAAGTAGAAACTTGTAGAAATGTTCTATATGCACATTTAGCTAGCAATCGAAACAGAAAAAAAAAAAGTTTATCACCTTTCCAAAAAGCTACACTAATTTCAGCTCATGATCATATGACCTACTTGACCGTAAGAATCATTTGGCTCTTATTGGCTTTTAGTTCTATCAAAACAGATCATAACCTTTGCTGAACTGATAAAAAGCATCAATACTCAGTATTTTCCTTTTCTGAAGGAAGCAGAGCATTTCAGCTTCACTGAGGACTCTTTTAAAGGCATCTGCCAGGTAAGAAGTAGAGCTGAATCTCCACTCAAGCTCTCCAGCTCAAGTAAACAAAAGATAAAGTCAGTGTACATAACTTGATCATTCCTTAAGTGCTTTATTTGTTCAGCTCCACACAGATTAATCTATCACTAGGTAACTAACTTAGTGTTAAAGGAATTGTTGAAGCCTTATAGCTAAGGCTGAGCAGACAGACAAAAAAATAAATTATAGTCATTCCAGAAAGGAACAGCATGACACCTGAAAGGCCCTTTTCCTTCAGTGCTTGTATTTGAGCCCAGGAAAAGACAAGGTGATCCCATATGGTGATATTTCACCATCGTGCCTTCAGGGATCAGTACCACATTTTATTATCAGTTTGTCACACCGTGCTCCCAGCACTCTTCAGCGGCACGACACAGAAAACGGTTCCTTCACGCTGTTCATAAGCACGCAATGCCCTCTGCAAAGCCTTCTCCCGGCGGGCACGCAGGGAACTCCACTAACACCCGACCCCAACTCTGAGAGTCCCTTTGGCCCAGACAGGACCATGGAACCCAGAAGAGCCGGGCCGAGCCTCCGGACTGTCCCGAGGAGCCCCGCGGCCGCCGCACCCCGCGCCTCCCGCCGCCGCTCCCATCCGCGCCCGCCCTCCGCGGCGCTCCGAGCCGGACGGCCGCCTCCCGCAAACCCCGGCCACGGCCCTTCCGCAGCCCCAGCCCTCACCGCACAGCGCTCCGCAGCGAGGCCGCGCCGTCCCTGGGCACCTTCCGCCCGCCTCACCTCGCCGCTATGGCAACTTGAACTAGCCGCCCTGCCGCCAGCTGCCGGGTCCGCGGGCCGGGCGCCGGGCCCCCCGCAGCGTTCCATGGGACAGGGAGTCCACAAGCCGCGGAACCGCCATGGAAAAGGCAGTGTTCGGGACTTCAACTCCCGAGAGGCTTTGTGGCGGCAGCGCGGAGAGGGACGGGCAGGCCCCGCCTTGCTGGGAGGCCGCTGGGCCTGCGGGGAGAGCTGGTTGCGGCGGTGGGTGGTTCCGCGAGAGACCTGCTGTTTGTGAAAGTTGCTTTGTGAAACGCTAAATTTTTACAAATGTTGTTTATAAATATGCCAGCTAAATGACTGCGAAGAGCAGAAATAAAAGCTGTTGCCCTTATAAAGCCGGCGAGTCTGTTTCATTTCCAAGCAGACGGCAAACAGACTGGGAAAAGGCGTGTGAGCTGCGGAAAGCAGCTCTTTCTTAAAAGGAGGCATCTCCCTTCCTGTTTCTTGATTTTTTCTTGTTTCCTTAAGCTACGCATCTCCCTGCTCCCAAATGTTGTATCCATTGCCCTTGTGTGCAGTGAAAACGACCAAATATTACACACCTCTGCTCTGGCCTTGAGGGAGAGAAAAGGGATAAAGAGTGTTGTGCCTGATTACAGGAAATGTCTCCTGGGCCTCTGAAACTTGCAATTGGCCAACAGTCACTAGAATAGTTGATCACCTATAGGTGAGCACTCCAGCCAAAGGTAAATGCAGTGAGCTGAGGTTTTTAATACATATTATGACTATTGCCTCTGGAATCCACTCCAGGCAGTGACCATTGGCCTTTGAGCACAGTAATAAGGTGTAGCTGGCAATCTACAGTGCCTACCTTCATTCCTGTCCTGCAGGACTGTTTCCTGAGCTCACAATACAGCAGGCATGCTTGAATGCCATATGATTACAGCATACATCAGGTGAAAGCCAGGTCTCCCACACTGGCAGCTTTCACCAGCTGCCATATAATTACATATGATATAAAATAAGAAACGATCCATGGAAAATAACCCTGCAATAATGGACAATACCAGATGGCTCCCTCCACCACATTTCCTCAGCTGGAAGGAGCTTCTTTTTCCTGAAAGAGATTCCCTTTCCCCTGCACCCGACAAATGGCTAAATAAAATAACCTTTGGGTCCTGACCGTGCCCCCTTCTGGCTACTACTAAAATAAACCCTGTCCTGACTGGAACCAGAACATCCCGGATTGTGTGTATCTTTGCTGAGAAAGATTCAAACTATCCAGATCCCAACACTCTCAAAAGAGAAGAATGCAGCATTTCACTGATGTTTCCACACTCCGTTTTTTCGGTGAACATCAGTATAAAGTAACAAACTGCTTGAAGTGCCCTGTGGGTTTTGTACAATGTATTTGGTGCCAACTTGTGGTGTCTTCTGTAAATTTCAAAATTCGAGGAATGAAAGAAAGAATATATAAGTGTGATAGGATTGTTCTTGAGGGTTGCTAATTTACCAGTGCAATGAACTGTCAGCTCAGTAAAGTCTGTTCCTTGTACCTGTGCATTTTGATTTCCAGAGCAGATGGATGTATTTGAGGGTTTTTTACTACACCTTTCTTTAGAGAAGAGAGAGGCCTAAAATTTGTGTGCATGTGTTTGTCACTGTGTCCACTGCTCTGGTGGTCCATGTGGCCCATCATCCATTTGACCCATCATCCATGACAGCAGGAGGGTTATATTTAGAGAGAGCACATGAACCTGGCTATGTACTATGATTTAACCCTCTGTTTCTTCTGGCATCTACATTTATCATGTCAGAGCATGTTTGTAAGAAGGCTGTTTCCTTTGGTGTCACAGGCATGTAGACCCTAAGTCTATATAATCCCGTGTGCCTTCCCAATCTCCAAAGCAATGATTTCTGGAAGCTTAGTTCTGAGTGTGTGAAAAAGAGCTTTATTACTACTCAATGGTTTTGCATAATTTAAGGGCCTTTACTGAAGACTGTGCTAAAGGCAGATTGAAAATCTAAATAAACTGTATCTGGAGTTCTGTTGACAGCTTCAGAAGACTTTCAGAGCATATAAGAAACATCTGTCCTTCAAAAAAGCTGGTCTGATTCTCCCTTCAGATAGCATGCATACATTAATTTTTTTCTTCCTAGTAGTTTATGCTGATGTACCCACTGCAGTTGTCAGAATCATATTTCTGGAAGTCTCTTTTTGAAGCTGAATAGTATTGTGATTTTTTTGTTTGTTTGTTTATTTACTTGCTTTCGTCGTGACGATGTTAAATATGTACATAAGATTTTACAGAACATCTTCAGTTTGGAATGAGGATGATGAGAAATTATTTAACTGTGCACAAAAAACCAATATACTAGACATAATTATAAAGAAGTTGTTAAACTTTACCAGAACAGAAGCCTTTTATTTTATTAGATGAATTTGAAAACTTATATCCCAGGATTCTGTTACCTGAAGTGCTGTTGAGATAGTAACATGACAGTGGCTTGCATTTAGAGAGGCCAGCATAATCTTTCTACTTCAGGTTAGGGCTGCTTGATTAATGATTGATGCTGTTGTGTCCCTTGACTAATACAAATATATGATACAAATATAGATCTTGGCTAAAACCTTTTATTTTTAAAAATAAGGAAATATTATTCTCAGCCATTACATCACTGCATATGTAAAAATAAACGTGTATTGAGTCTGAGGACACAGACCTTAAGGGGAGAAAATCCAGAAAGACTGTAACTTTTTTTAAAAATGGTTTCTTTTTTTTAAGCTTATATTTAATTTTTTTAATTCTTGTATTTGTCACTAGTGATACCTTTTCATGCTCTACTACTTGTCCTCCATGACAAGTTATTATTCATGTAGCTTTCAGGAGATTGTTTCACTATTTCTTTCACAAGGGTATTTAAAAAAAAGGACAACACAAAATAAATAACTGTCTTACAGATTCATCTTTCATGGTACTCAGAAAATGAGTTCTTTTATGAATAGCTATCATAAAGGCATAAAAGAGGAGTGTGGTAGATGAATTGTCATCTAAGTCAGTGAGCTTAAAAGCCATTTTTATTTGTGATTGTTGTAATAAACAATCAAACTCTTCTATTAAACATGCTGGTTGCGGAATCTGGTGCGGGGTTCTTTCTAACCCCTGATGCTCTATATGCACCAAACTCCTGGAGCTCTTAGGCTCCTGCTCTGAGCTCTTAGGCTCTTACTTGTTGGGTAATTCTCTAATAAGCAAAGCAGCTAATAGTTAAAAGGTTATTTATTACAAGGCACATCAGTCTCAACATGCAATAGCAAAAGCAATGGCAAGCAATGGCAAAAGCAGTAGCAATAGCAATAAGCAGATGGCTAGAAGCCAGAATGGCTAAAGCAAGTGACTAGAAACTGAATATCTAAAAGCAGCAACTCTCTGAATACATACTGTTATATATGATTTCTCCAACAAGCTAAATGCAAGCTCAGACCACTACTCTTTAACCTATTGGAATTCTAGTTTCTTAGCACACCAGGTTACGTATAACACTACGCATAGAACCTCTCTTGTTCTAAGAAATGTAAGCAATATCCTTACTATAAATCTATTATGTCTAAGTCCTGTCTACAACTGTGGGCCTGGAGCCTCTATTGAAGATATCAGTATTTTTGCAACCTTCAGTAGAACACTCTCTGCTACTGTAGTATTTGAGGCCTTTCACTTACTAAAAACACTGCAGCTCCTACTAAACCTTATTCAATCCCTACACTCTGATTTCTCTCTGAAGAATTCAGAGAGACCCCTAACTCACTGAGTCCAACAGCTGGTCTCCTAATTAAAGGAAGTACGTGCCATGATCCAAGTTAAAGAAAAGTGCAAGATCTGTGTGAAGTCTGAATTATGAGGGCAAATTCCTTTCTGCTAGAGGTTATTTCTAAGCCTGGATGCCCATGCAAGAGATGCAGACAGAGCAGAATGAAGTCAAAGATGGATAGAATGCTGACTTTAGATGAAGAGGCACAGGGAATATAAACCTGAAGGAAAAAAAAATATATATATAAAAAGAGAGACATAAGTTCATAAGCCCTGGGATGCACCCATGGATGTTGAGGTAGCTACTGACATGATGAGAGTCACCAAGATTATCAATCCCTCCATTGAGGAAAAGCTGAGAAAGCTGGGCTGTCTAGCCTGGAGAAGAGAAAGCCTGGAGGGTCTCATCATTGTGTAAAATACTTGAAGGGATAATGTAGATAACGTGGTGTCCAGTGACAAGGCAAGAGGCAGTGGGCACAAATGGAACAGGACTTTCTATCAGGACATCAGGAAACTCTTTTCAGTTTTGAGAGTGACCAAACACTGGCCCAGGTTGCATGAAGAAGTTGTGGATCTACATCCTTGGAATAATCAAAAGCTGTCTGAACACAGTTCTGGGCAACCAGCTTTAGGTGACCCTGTTTGATCAGAGGTTTGGGCAGATGGCTTCAAGGGTCCCTTCCAATCTCAATGGTTCTGTGACTCAGTGATTCAGTAACTCTGTAGAGAAATATACCCACCTGAAAACAGCTCATCATTTTTACCTAAACTAATTGCTCAAGGCCAAGACATAATATCATCTTGCTCTTCTCTCTGAGCACTCTTAGAATTGACAGCCTCAGGCTTTATAATTTTATATTTTTTTACACAGTAATACTTCTTTATCCTGAAGCCTACTGGGTGTTCCAATTTTCACAGTTTTTCATGGATTTTTCTTAAATTAAGGAGAAGCACAAGAGTTTCTCAATATCCTGTAGCCATAAAACTCCCGAACTACCTTGAAATAGAAGGCAATTTTTTTTATATGGACATGAATCTTCAAGAACCTAGAATAAAATTATTTTATATAGCTCTTCAAACATGTGGTGAATGATTCTGTGTCAAAGTCATGTGTCTAATGTATTTTTTTCTGACAGGCCAGAAATTATTTGCGATACTGAAATAGAAACAGGTAGGAATCAGCATAACTTCCAAGCATATAGTATGGCAAAACAAATGATTAGTCGGGAAAAAAACCCCACCAAGTCTTTTAATCTACTCTTTACTGATTTGTTTTCCCAGTTTAAACATTTCCTCATGCAGATATTCCCAGATGTGGCTGTTGATATCTGATGATCTGTGTGGAACACCAATTAGACCTAATTGCTTCTTTGTTAGAACCTGTTGTGGTTTATCTGATTTGTGTATAAACCATGTATGCAGTAAAAGGATAAGTGAGAAACCACATCAAATCTGGCAGATGATAAAAATGTTATTTTTTTTCCAAAAGCACCACAATAACGATGGAATTTGGAGCCTTGCAGTGCTTGAGGTGATGTGTACTAAATGAGAAGCTGGCTGTCACTAGAGGGAGTGCCTGTAACAGTGGAAAAAGATGCTTGTCAATTCTTGATGTTTAAATTAATAGGAACATGCAGGGGTCTTTGAAAAAGAATCAGGAAAAAAAAATCTGCAATATACAGTGATTTAAAAGTGATTTTCTTTCCTATTTGTTTATTTGAATCCGAGCACAAGACATTTTAATTAATAAAAATTACTTCTTTTCTCTGGCCTCAGAGCATACAGTATTTTGCATGTCTGTTCTTAGGATTATATTATAATTGTGGATATATACTTGCTGGTGATGCTTTTAATTCATTAACTGGTTGAAAAGTTGCCAGTCACTCTAAGCTGCCAGATGCCATCACTTTTCAAAACTGATGTGATCAGAGCTATTGATTATTGTTCTTTTTTACAGCTAAAAACACTGGCAGTCTTGACTAAGCTAAGCAAGTGTATTCTGTCATTCCTTCAATACAGGCCATGTTTCCAAACCTCCCGTTTTTCTTACTATCCTGTGAATAATCCTGTTTGTCTACTTCTTGATGATAAAGTATTCCAGACAACTCTATAAATGCAGAATGAAATGGAATAATTGCAACATATTCCCATATTTCTGCCATGCAGGGTGTGTCTTACTGCATGTAGCTACCTGAGTTTTTCTATTTGGAATTTACATTCTGATCTAATGTTCAGAGGCATCCCTAGCCTGGGGTTATCTGTTTACTTACAAATATACTCTTAGTTCCCCCATCACTGGGCCTGTTCTTGAAAAAGTTGAACAGAAGGACCAGGAGCTGTCTAGAAGAAGCCAGAGCATGGCAATGCAAGCCTAGCAGCTCCCTCAGGGCCAGGCACCAGGAGCCACAGAGCATCCTCCAAGAGCAGACACGACCCGGGAGCACATTCCATCCCACCAGCCCAGCCAGGGGCTGGGCAGCTGATGGCTTTTGGGGCAGCCACAACCCCAGGTACTGTCACCTCCTTGGGGAATTGGGATAGGCTAAGGCTGGGCCAGGATGGCAGTCTGGGTGTCAGGGCTGGCATAGGGGGCCATGGCTAGGCAGGACACTTGGAGACCAGCCCCAGTGTGGTGGTGCTGGGACAGAGACTGATAGCCCTGGAGGCTGACATGGTCCTGAGTTTTGTGCAGGCTGGAGGAAGGTCCTAATGGAGGCCAGATAGGGGCAGTCAGGTCCATCACTGTTCTCAGCTCTTACAGGCTGCTCTAGGAGGGGACTGCAAGCTCTGAGCCCAGCGTGGCCACAGCGCAGAGAGTGACCTTGCCAACAGGACACAGTCCTCAGCAACTCAGCAGGACTGGGTCAGTGATACTGGGAGTCACAGCAAGGCAAGGAATGAAAATAGATTCCAGATAGGAGAAGCAAGAGACACCTGGAGACAAGACTACAGTGTAGGCCCAATGTCTGTCAAGGAGACAGGGCTGGAGAGAAGACAGGAGACAATGCTATCTTCCATATAGGGCCCCAATAAATGCAGGAAAATCAGTCAGCAAGACAGGGCTGCAGGAATCAGGCTGGGAATGAGTTCAGTGCTTGAATAGCTCAGGCCTGTGCTGACCCAGAACCCCAGAGCTGTCAGAACAGGTACATGGTGCTGGGATGGGCAGACTGGCCATGGTAGAGCCCTGACAGAAGTAAACAGCTGAATGGTGATTGCAGAGTTGTAACCAGAAAGGTTACATCAGAGAGGCAAACATCATCTTGCTTAGAACATAACTTTTCTGAGTGAAGCCAGTGCCCATGGAAACACCATGTGGTTAGCAACAGTCATTTTTCTCCCCTAACTCTGTTGATGTTCATGGCTCAGAATGTGCAAGCCAAGTCTTGAAGCACAGAAGGAGGTGCATCCAAACCTGGAGCTCTTCCCAGGCTGAAGGTACATGTTCTGTCCTGTTTTCTTCAAAGCTATCAGGCCTTCAATGACAGGAGTCCCTTGCTTCTCTCATTTGTGGTTCAAGCCCAGAAACCATATATTAAGCAGTTCTTAGAGTCTGTTTCAAACATCTTTGTGTCAGCTTTGCCATTTCTTTGGTACACAATGTTTTATAGTTTCCATTTTTCATCCCTTAGAAATAGCTGGGAGGATACCTTTCCTTCCAATAACACTTTCTGGACTATCACCACTGCCACGGAGCTGTTGCCATGCCAAAGCTTCTGATGCCAGTATCTATGTGCATGCTTCTTTTCCCTAATAAATGAAAGGTAATTAAAAATACTTTGCTGTCAGTGAAAGAGCAATGAAGCAAATTACCCTTTCTCTTGTTTAGGAATCTGAAATACAATTATGATGGAGTAGCTAATGCAGGTTACCCTATTAGTGAAGGTAAGAACACCAGACAAGTGAGTATTTGGTTTATGATAACCTACTGAAATGACTCAAATCTTGGGACTACTTCTCTTCCCACCAATAAATCTGTTTTTCCTTTGCTTTGTGCATACACAGTGAAACATAAGTAACTCTGAAGTTGGAATAAAAGAGAGAGAGAGGAGGGTTGCCGGAGAGTACACACAAGATACTGCAACATATTACTCCAGTAGTACTGTAATTGGAGATGGGATACACATGTCTGGTCTTTTCTGGCAAACTAGGTCATGTTGTGAGAAGTAAGAACTCTTCTGTTGTGCTCAGAGTCATACTAGGCCATCAAAATTGGTTGTGAGAAAACAGAAATTAAGCTGAAGAGAATTTTACGCTGCTTGGATCTGACAAGCTGCCTCTGGACAGTGCCAGGCAATATTGTTTGCTTGGTGAAACAACTATAACTTGTACCCACTGCACCTGGAAATCAGGTGTAGAATATGCTCATGACAGCTAAGAAACAGGTCCAAAAGACAACATAAATTCCTTTGATGATACATTTGTTTTGCTGGATGGTTTTGTATGCTTTGTGTCAGCCTGCATCAACCAAAATATTTCTATGGCAAAGCCAAAAGGAGCAGAGAGTTTCATTTCTCATTTTTAATACAGTGTACAGTGTCACTGGGACAAGCTGTTACTTTGGCAGTAAGAAGCAGAAAACCAGAGGATAATGTAGGCAGGTATAGTATTGCATGATTTTTGTAACATGCAACGTGTTAGGTGAAGATTAAGTGGCTGATTACTCCCATTGGGTAGAGGATCCAAGGCAAGCCTAAATCCACTAACTTTTATGTTTGTTTGATCTCTGATATATCTGCATTCCATTTTTGAAAATTATGGCCATGGAAACCACAACAGCATGAGAAGAAAAAAGAAGGCAAGTCTCACAGATCTGGCAAAAGCCTTGCTATAGTAGGGGTGGGCACTGAGCTGGTGTTTCCAGATGTGGGACAGATCAGTGGGATTGAGTGGAGTACACAGTAAGGAGCCCTGAGCTTGCCCCAGTACCGCATTCTTGCCCTCAGAAATCAATAAGACCTCAAATCATTATGAAATAATACAATTGTGCCCCACAACTGATATAATAGTGGATGAGAATTTTTATCTTGTCTATGGTTCTGAAAACAGGAAGACAGGCTATGCCTCATGAATGCCAGGCAATATTACCCTGAGTGTGTTGGACAGCAGTGTAGGTTTTGCAGATTGTAGCAACTGTGGTGATGTTGTACTTGCTGACTCTCGGCTATGCCAAACAGGATATGGTGTGTCTGGTTTCCACAGAGGACGAGATGGGTGGGACAGGACTGGATGGGATGGCAGTACAGAAGTAGATATGTTTCCACTCTCAGAACCTGTGCTGCTTTGTGACTTTCTTCTTTATGAAGTATGCTCTTGGCTGGGGAAGAACATGATCCCACTGCTGAGAGCAGCCTCAAGCAAGCCAGTCTGGCTTATGCCATGCTGGAGTCATCTCCCTTAGCACTGACCAAAGTGGTGAATAGTTACAGAGCCATATGTCTGACTTGGCAAGACTGAGTTACAACTTTTGTCTCATCTGTGCCTCTGTATCTCTCTTGTTAATTTACCTTGAAATTCCATGATCTGCCTGTGGCTTTGTTGTTTAATCAGGTTGGTACAGACACCAAAAAGTGATGGTGAGAGGTGGCTCTTAGGGCTGCAGGTGAGTTACAGATGCAAGCAGTGTGTCAAGAGGGCATAGGGCATAGGGCATAGGGCATAGGGCATAGGACAGCCAATGCATTTAAGAGGGTTCATGCAATGCAGTGTGAAGTTCTCTGGGACACTGTTGTGGGTGCTTCAGCTTGTCCCCTCTCTGGGACACAACTAAGGATACCTAATCCTAAATGGGATAAGTGTAACTGATGGGATTCCTCACTTACACAAGATCTAATTACTTAACATATGCCCATAAGATCAGGATTTATATTTTATTTCTTTATGGTCATAGTATCATTTGCTTATCTTAAAAAGATATATTGAGGGGATTCATTACACTTAGGAAGCACATACTGGTTAAACTGACTTAAAGTACTTTTAAAGAGCCTTATCAAAATAGTATCCAATGCACTCAAAACATTTGAATAACTCTAATGTGGCTGGAGGGGGACTATTTATCTGAGAATATTGTAATCTAATTTATACTGTGCATAGGTTACATTTTCAAGTTTCCTCCTCTGAAGCTAACACACATTTATGTTCGACATTTTTCTTGTTGTGTACCTACTTAAGGTGGCAAGAATTCCACTTTATTTTTGTCAAGATTCGATTTTTCCGCCATTTTTTTTCCTTTGGTGAATGGATTTTATCTTGTCTGATAATGTAGGAAATGCTACTCTCTCCTCTTTTGCTCTAGCCTGTCATTTTCAAAATCACTCTTTTGAATTTTCAGTGTTTTTTTAGCTGCTTTACATTTAGTGCATATCTAACTTGCCGTTAATATTTGCTTGTTGTGAAGGTCTGCTTTAACTTCACTGCTTTCACGGGTGAGTTAGTATGGGTCTTTCTCAGCCCTCTTCCTCCTGTTCCTTTCTGCAAAGACGCCAGGATGAATGGTCGGGGTCCGACGCTTCGCCGCTGCCTTTGGAAACGGCTCGAGGGCCGGTGCCGCTGCCGCTGCCGGGCAGAGCAGAGCCGGGCTGGGCTGGGCTGGGCAGGGCAGAGCAGAGATCCCGCTCGCCCCGAGCAGTCCCGGCCGCCCGCGGCAGGCGGCCCCGGGCCCCGAGGCTGCGCCGGATCCGCCGGCTGCGGGCGGAGAGCGGGGAGCGGCGGGGTCCGGGAAGGGAGCGGCGGGGTCCGGAAGGGAACAGCGGGGTCCGGGAAGGGAACAGCGGGGTCCAGGAAGAGAGTGGCGCTGCCGGAGAACGGGCCCCGGGGTACCCCGCGGGAGGGGTGCGGAGAAGCGGGGGACCGGTCCAGGATGGGCGGCGGGATGGGCGCGGGGCCGGGGCGAGGAGAGGGACCCTGCCCGATGGCGCGGGCGCGCAGGGCTCGCTGAGACCTTTCCTGACCCCGCTCAGTGAGGAGGCGGCGTTGTCCAGCACAGGTGCCGCCTTTCCCGGCGGCTTCTCCCGGCGGGACAGCGTGGTGTGCCCCTGCAGCTCTGGGCTCTCGTCTCCTCGAGAAGCGAGGGGCAGAGCGGAGCGGGCGGCGGAAGATGCTGTGCCTCACGGCAGCCTTCCAGTTGCTGCTGCTGCTGGTGCTGTGCAGCCAAGGGATAGAGAGGTGTCCTTCAGCCTTCTGCGAGTGCTCTGACTGGGAGGAGTACAAAATCACTTGCAGGGACCTCTACTTTATTCCCAGCCTTCCGGAGGACACCCAGACCCTGTGAGTACAATTGGGATGGTTTATGGAAGCCAGCTGTGAGTGTTCATACTTTTCAGACAGGAGATGCTCTGAGCTACTGTCCTATGAGAGGACAGTGACAGTGACAGTGAGAGGGGAGAAGCGCTGCACATTCCCTGGGCGGTACGGGATAGCGGGAACAGCAGTGTGCCTGTGCAGGAGGAGGCAGGAAAAGTGGCTCTCAAACCTTAAAGGGCTGTGAAGAGATGGTTCACTGGATCTTAAGTGTTCTGTGTAAAATATGGGAAAATAAGTAACTGGGCTGTTTGTGGGCAAAATGAACAGTAAGCTGGATTCTATGTGGCAAGGGGGTGAGGGGAAGGAAATTTTTTACAATTTTGTGATTAAAAACTAATAGGAATTGGATGTGTTGCCTCACAAAGAGTTCTATGAAATCCTCTGTGCATTTTCAGCTTCTTTGTCAAAGCTGGGAAAAAAAAAAAAAGCTCATGGGAATTGAGAATCCAAGTATACTGTCTGGGAGACAGAGTACTTCAGATGAAAGTGTGGAGTATGGGATAAAGCAGCAAATTTAGAGCTTGCCAAAGTGACAGAGTAATTCGGGTACCTCAGCCTAAGTGTTTGGTACGATACAGGCACGGTAGAAGATCTTGTCTGGGTTCCTGCTGCCAACCCAGATGAACAGCTTGTGTCATATCTATCAGGTAAATACTGCAGTGAGACTGAAATGGTACCTGTTGGCTAAAACTGAGCAGATGAATCACTCCTGGCTTTTCTTTGTTTCTTGAGGTACGAAAATTTTATAATCTCTGTGGGAAGGTCCATTTGTAAATTTAGATTACTTTCTAATAAAGTAAATGAACTCAAACTCAGTTGATTTAATTGCAAGATAAAACAGAAACAGATTGATTGGTTTATGTCTTGATAATGATTTTCAGGACTTTGTATAAATAAGAATTAAATTATTTGAACTTATTTGAATGCTTCTCAGATTTTTTAATACTGAAAGTAAAAGCTTAAATTGGTCACTTGCCTAGAAAGAAATAAAAATATATTTATGTTATTTCCATTATTTTTGCTTGCCTTTAATTTTTTGCATGGTTAGACTGCAGTATTTCAGTTAATAAGATTTTAAATTACAAAAGTTTTTATGTTATGCTTTTATAGACACAGTTTATTTAGGTTGAAATTGCAGTAATGTTATGACATGCATCAAATAGTATGTTCTTTGAAATCTACCATGACAAGTTAGAAAATATAGCAGTTTCAGTTCATAAGAGAAAATGCCTTTGTACAGGCATTTAATATAGTTAATAGAAACAATGAGATCACATAATGAAATTTGATAATTTCCTTGAAATATGCTGGTTTGATGACTGAGAACTACCTCTCCACACACAGCTCCACAAATAAAGCACTTTGGCCACTGGAATTCTAGTGTTTTAAACACCTGTAGTAATTGGGGCTGTAAAATAATAAGCCATTGTTTTGAAAAGACAAAAACACCCCGTGAAGATCTCATTTCCTTGGGAAAAGTAATTAACAAAAACAACTGAGAAGTATTTTTCTGTTTATTTGGCGTGAAATTTAATCATGTGTACCAATTAGAATGACCATTGCAAACTTCTCAAGAAATCTACTCCCTAGCATATCAAGAAAATATTCCAGATAATGACAATTGTGATTTTATAGTGTATGGCAGAAGCGGTAGAACATGTGCTGCACAGTCTTTTATTTGAAAGCAAATGGGAGAATTATCTGAGGAAATAAGGAAAACAGAGCTCTTTTCACACACAACCACCTAAACAAACAAACAAACAAACAAACAGAACACAACCCAATCAAACACAAAAAAAAACACCATATTTTTTTACTTCAGTTTGAAGTTTTCTCTCTGGATAAAGTGTGCTTATTTTCCTTCTGTTCTCTTATTTGAGCTGCTGAAGTCTGGTGGACTGTACCCAATCCTGTAGACCCTTGCTCTCTGCAAATGTCTTAATGTTTTTTTCCCTCCATATGTTAAATGGGAGTCATAACAGTTGCCTCTATGTGTTTTTTGTTCAGAGTGCTTTCAGATGCTTCAAACTGGATTGTTTGCATGTGGCAGTTAACACACAGAATTTCGTGAGAGATTGTAAATGTGTGCCCCAATTCCATCATGTTTTCATCCTTTTGCCATACAGTAGGCAGCAGTTCTGAATCAAAGACAAAAGATTCCAAAAGAATTGAAGTTTCTGTTACCTTAAGAACAAATGAACACTTCTTTGAGGTGAAATATGTAGCTGTACATATCTGCACATTTTATATGAAAACTCTCTACAGTTTTCCCTAATGCAGCAAGTTGGTTACCTTTAGGCAAGCAATTCTGCATCTTGGTGGTAACATGTGAACTTCAAGATTGCCAATTTAAAAACTTTTTTGTGTGGCTATTCAGTTTGGTAGGGTTTGTAGGACTAAGAGACTGGTGAGTGTAGGAACACTTTGCCAGCTTTTGGAGATGATGAGCTCTTTTCAGTGCACAGGATCTTGAAACTTCAATTAAAGTTTTGTTCTGATTATTCAGTCAGAAGTGTTCTCATTTCTCTACCCTACTTTAAGAGAATGGGGGAAACCTTTTTTTAAGAAATTCTTATAAGAAATTCCAATAAATGTTTCTTTCTAACTCTTTTAGTAGAAAAGTGACATCAACTTAAGCCAGAAAAGTGTGTTTATTTTAAACTGTTATTTATCCAAATATAGTTAATGCAAGTGCTTATCCAGAATACATGAATGCACAGATACTGATCTTGGAGATATCCTTTTTTCGTGCAATTTTTTTTTTTTTTTTTTTTTTTTTAGTTGACTTATACATACAGATCGCCAAAATACCACTGAACATTTTCCCAAATATATAATTGCATCATAATTCTTGAACTATTGTAATAACTTCTTGGCATCATTATGATGACATATTCAGATGGTATGACTATCCCAGCATCACCTGAATGCACTTCTCAATTATTTTCATTTAACAGATCTATTTCTAGTTGCTTTTAATAATTTTTTGACAATAAAATTAATAAAGTTTTGCTTCTTATTCAGTGTGCATTACATCTCCTGCATTCACTTATTAAAGTAACTTAATCCCTTGCCTTGCCTTGCCTTGCCTTGCCTTGCCTTGCCTTGCCTTGCCTTGCCTTGCCTTGCCTTGCCTTGCCTTGCCTTGCCTTGCCTTGCCTTGCCTTGCCTTCCCTTCCCTTCCCTTCCCTTCCCTTCCCTTCCCTTCCCTTCCCTTCCCTTCCCTTCCCTTCCCTTCCCTTCCCTTCCCTTCCCTTCCCTTCCCTTCCCTTCCCTTCCCTTGTTAATAAGGTTTCTATCCTGTACCCAGGTGCTATTTTAATATCAACATAATCAAACTTGATTGAAATTGAACAAGAGGATGTTAGGCAAGGACAGTGGAATATAAATAAATAGCTATATATATATAGACACTAAACCAGTACAGTCTTCAAGAATATGCTCTTTACACTAGGTATTAAGCTACAATTCTGCATTTGGTCCAGTGTATTTGCCATAGGTAGGATATTGACTTTTGATTAATGCCCATATATTCTGAATATTCTGTAGATCATATAAAATGGCTACACCTTTTGAAATAATGTTTTAGTTGCAATTCATTCATTTTCCAAAAAATATTTAGTTATTTTCATTTGTAAAACCATTTGACTATTTCTGAAGACAAATCCAGATTTGAACCTTCTTAAAATAATTAATTATTTTTTTACCAAACACCATTATACTTACCAAATCCATGAAATCATTTTATCAATTGTCTTTCAGGCAATGATTTAAATAATTCTATGTACATGGCTGCAGCATAAAATTTTTCCTAAATACAAAATTTTACATAAAACTATACTTTCTTGTCAATTCTTGTGCTTGGTATTATATTTACCTACATATTTTACTTAGAAATGGTATTGCTTCTATAATCCTACTGTTAACATACAACAATCCTGCATTTGACATGCAGTAGGTTCAATACACCTGGTCAAAACATTAGTATGTATTATTGTCTCAGTTAAAGTGAAATGTTAAAGTGAAAGGATTTGTTTATAATCCCAGTGGTAAATTGAAGCACTGTTCTAAGGGTTCTTGAAGTAGCTTACAAACTGTGCACTGCTTTACTATATATACACAGGCCAACTCAAAGTGAGCAGATGAACAGGAATGAGGGACTAAGGGAACAGAGAAACTACTAAAGACCAAAATAATATCTTGTGAACATTGAATACAACATTTTCTTTCATTCCTTATCATTCATTGTATAGGTAACACTTCTTGTACATTTGGAACATTTAAATTTCCTGTGTTGTGGCACAGAAACCCATCAAGAGCTAGGAACTGTACAAGCACAAACCAAAAAGCTGTTGCCATTCCTAGTAGAAACAAACATCACTTCAGCATTTTTTAACTACACACATAGCTTGCTCAACAGAAAGCAGAAGGACTTCAAGTAGTTCTTTTGTAAGTGCTGTGAAGGCATTAACCTCAATGAGAATATCACACATTTTTATAGAAGACACTGGTGATAAGACAGTAAAAATTCATTTGTATAATTTCCTTGTTTGACAAGATGATGAGTTTTCAATCATCATAGTAGCAGAAGAGTTTATACTAGAGTTTAAAATCTCTTATTTTTGAGTTGATTTCAACAGTAGTTTAATAGACTGATTCTGTAAGTGTTATGCTACACTGAATATTGAATTGCTACTGTAGTCAGTTTTCATTACAGTGTTTTCTTTTGCCATAACATTTCCAACCCATTATACTTCAGAAGCAGAAAACAGCCTTCTCTTGAACTGGGAAACTGAGCTTATTGATACATCTGTAAAAAGAATGAAAAAGTTTAAATTTTACAAAAATAATTTAAAAATCCATGTGACTGCTAATGAATAATTTACAGGGTTTTTTTTTTTTGCAAATAGCAAAGCTAATAGTTAATAGTTAAGAAGGCAACTTTTCATGAATCTGACTCATACAGTCTGTTTATATATTTGCAAAATCAAGAAATGTTTGATATTTTCCTTAACATAAATTTACAGAACCTCAAAAGAGTCTATAAATGGTGATTATATTTTGAGAACAGGACTGTCTCAGGAAGTGTTTTAAAAATGTCTAAATCATCTGCCTTCATCACCAAGTGTGACTGAACCTTCCCACATGCAGTTCAGAGAGACTACTGTGAAATGCTAATCTTCCAAAACAGGAATAAGAAAAATGAGATACAGTCTCAGTTCCTCAAAAACACAACTTTAAATATGCTTTTGCCCTTACATATCCTTTTGTTCACAGAATACACATTAAAGAGTGTCAAAAAAATTAACAATATATATTGTGAAGCTGCTAATAGCACAGCAGCTTGTTAACCACACGGGTGGCAACTAGGTGGTAGCCAAAAATTAGAGAGTAGAAAAAGTAGCTTGTTTTACTCAAAAAAGAGAAGTGAGCCATCTGCAAAAGTCATTTTATGTCAACAGCTTCTATTCTGTTCAAGATTGTGCAATCCAGCCAGTGCCCTGATACCTTATCCAATTCATTGGAAAATGATACTCAGGATTTTGCAAAGTGCCATGCTACAGACTCAAGTTGAAGCAATGAGAGCAGCTACAGTAAACATTACAATTTAAGCCTAAATGAAGGCAATGAGCTGCTGACATATACTAAAAGAAGATTAGTTCTCTCTTGAACTCCAGCCAGTGAGTGTGATCTGTCTGGATCTAAAAAAACAGGCATTTTAAATGGCACTCTTTATGAAGAAAGGTTGAATCACACAACATGAAAAATTTGAGCTATGTTTTTCTCACAAAAAAGTAGATACATAAATATAGAGGCTAAATAGCCCGTAAAGGTAATTGAAATGAAACCTAATACTATAATTTAGCATAGAATCATACAGTAATTTGGGTTGAAATGTACCTTTGAAGATTTTCTAGTCCAACTGTCTTCAAGGAGCAGGGACATCTTTAACTATATCAGGTTGGTCAGAGTACCATCCAGCCTGACCTTGAATGCTTCCAGAGATGATTAATCTACCACCTTTATGAACAATCTGTGCCTGGTTTCACCACAACCATTGTGAAAATGTCTTCTTTATATCTAGTCTGAATTGACTATCTTTCATTTAAAATCATAATGCCCTGCCTTACTGCAACAGGTGCTACTAAAACGTGTGTCCCCAGCTTTGTTATAAGGCCTCTTTAGGTACTGGAAGGCTACAGTAAAGTGTCTCTGGAGCTTCTCCTGCAGGCTGAAAAAGCCCAGCTTTCTCAACCTTTCCTCATAGAGGGGTTCCAGCTCTCTGATCATTTTCATGGCTCTCCACTGAGCTCACACAGCAGGTCCGCGTCCTTCCCGTGCTTAGTACTCTGGACCTGGATGCAGTACTCTAGGTGGGGTCTCACTAGGGCACAGGGGCAGAATTCCCTGCCTTGCTCTGCTGCTCAGGCTGCTTTGTATGCACACACTTGGCTCTCCAGGCTCCAAGTGCACGTTGCTGGCTCATGTCCAGCACCCCCAAGTCCTTCTCAGCAGGGCTGCTCCAACCTGTTCATCCCCAGCCTGTGATGGTGCTGGGGGCTGCCCTGACCCAGGTGCAGCACCTTGCATTTGATCTTGTTGAGCTACATGAGATTTCCATGAGCCTATTTCTTGGGCTTGTCCAGGTCTTTCTGGATGGCATTCCATCCTTCAGGTGCATCAACTGCATCACTAAGCTTTGTGTCATCAACAAATTTGCTGAAGGTTCACTTGACCCAGCTGTTTATATAATTGATGGAGATACTGTTTTCTGCTGGGCACAACACTTGTGTATTTGCCCACTACTGGGCACAACACTTTTCACTGTTCTCCATCTGGACTCTGAGCTATTGACTACAACACTCTGAATGTGACCATTCTGCCAATTTCTTATCTAACATTCCACTAATCAAATCCATCTCTCTCCAATTAGAGAGAAGGATGTTGTGGGGCACGGTGCCAAATGCTTTACAGAAGGCCAGATAAATGATAAAATAATAAATGACATCTGTAGCCCTTCCCTTGTTCACTGATGTAGTCACTCATCAGAGAAAGCCACTGGGTTGGTCAGACGGGACTTGCCCTTGGTGAAGCTGTGCTGGCTGTCCCAAATCACCTCCCTGTTCTTCATGTGCCTTAGCACAGCTTCTGGGAGGATCTTCCCAGGAACAGAGATAAGATTGACCAGTCAATAGTTACCACAGTCCTCCCTTCTACCCTTTCAAAAGATGGATAAAGGGCTTCCCTCTTTCCAGTCACCTGGGACTTCACCTGACTGCCATATGAAAATACTACAGCCTCATACATTTTCTTTTATTGTGCTCACAGACATACCTATTTCATTACTTTTGAACTAAATTTTGATTTTGACCTAAAACCGGTACTGTTACTTTTTTTAACCTGAACTTTAAACTTTTATGATGGCCTGCAATAAAATGTACTCTAACTACAATAGAGAGGAGCTGTGTTTGTGAAATATTGAACTGAAAGCCTATAAATTGCTGCAAAGAAAGTTCAGACAGGACCATGAAATTTCTGATGAGAGCTATCTGAAGAGGCTCACCTCCTACAGGGAAAGAGAGTAAGAATAGGCTGTAATTGCTGGCTACTATTGTGTTTAATCAGAGAACCACTAAGTGCCTATAATTGCTGCCATCTGCCCGGCAAAGGTCAAAAAGTCAAACTGAATGTTAGGAATTATTAAGATATAAATATAGATGAAAATAGAGGATTTTTTTTTTTTTTGCCTCTGATTGTATACATAGCACCTGTAAAAGGACATTCAAATGTATAAAATTACTTGCACACAAAAAAGAAATACATAGGAGCCACCAGCCTGTGTTTCCTCAGATCCTCCTTTTTTGCCTCACTGGAAGACGTGCATGCTGATTTTCAGACATAACCTCCCTTGATCACTAAGATATTTCAAAGATGATAGGGTAGCCTCAGAATGATATCAGCCAGTGTCCTCATTGCCATTAAGTGCAACATGTCTGGTCCCATAGATTGCTGTATGTCTGGTACCCTTTGGTGCTCCTTTGGTCTATCCTTTACTCCATTTCCTCAGGCTATGCTTCCAGGCAAAGGACTTAAGAGGCCTGGGAGCAAATTTAAAAAAAAAAAAAAAAATTGCAGAAAAGTGGCCTGATTTTGGCTGAAATAGAGTTAATTTTCTTCATAGTACCAAGTATGGTGCTATGGGTTGGATCAGATTTGTATTTGTGCTGCAAAACAAGTTGGTAATTCAGGGATGTATTAATTATTGTTGGGCAGTGCTTAGAGAGCCACAGCCTTTTCTGCTTCTCATACTACTGCACCAGGCTGGAGGTGCACAAGGAGCTGGGAGGGGACACAACAAGCTGGCACTTTGCTGTGTTGAACCTCATACAGTTGCCTTGGCCCATCATTCAAGCCTGTACAGAACCCCTCTATACAGCCTTTGTACCCTCCAGCAGATCATCATTCATCCCTGCCCATCTTGGTGTCATCTGAAAACTGACTGAGGATGGCATCATTCCTTCCTGTAAAGTATTATTTTACTGAAATCCAGTCAGAAGCACTGGCTGATCATAAATTGAGCAAGGATAAGCTCCAACATCGGGGATTGGTGTTTTCTGTTTGCTATAAATTGTCAAGTAACCAACTAAATTCTTGCCTGTCAGTCTGACAGTGTCCATATGTACCTTGGTTTGTAGGAAGAGGATACATTAGCAGTAACATTTTACTCTCAGTACCTATGTGTCCCAAACACTGACCTGTACAATTTCATTTTGAAAGAATCTAGTATTTCTTTAATTTCCCAGGGTTGAGCCAATTTTGAGGGATAATTTTTGTTATTCTGTTGGACTGCTAGTTGTAGGAAAGCAGCTATGTAGTCTTGCATATTCAGAAGTGATTCCCTACTTTCAGAGTTCCTTTGCTGTGTGAATCTTTCCCTACCACATTGGTACCACATTGGTAATACTAGCATTGGACACTAGGTGGTAATCATCTTCTGGTAAGCTCAGCACGAATATCGCTATGTGAAATGCCTTTTTCTAGCTATTTTTGCACCACTGAAAGACTACAATGCATTTATTTCAGAATAATTTTAAAAATATATTTTTGTTTGTGTTGGATTTAATTGGATATAAACCCCTAGATACTAATGTGTCAACAGCTGTTTACCTAGCCATTACTTTGCTGTCATGCTTATTTCTCCTATATAAAAGCTAGAAGGTCATTGCTTGTTATAATTTTCTCAGAAAAATGAAATTAGTATGTAGTTTATTTTTTTTTACTTTGTTTCAAATTGACAATCTCTGTTTCATACGGACATATGGTAAATTTTTCACCCTGCATTGGTGGAGAACAGTTCATTAAAATACATAAAGCTTTTGTTGACATGATTCAAATGATAAATAATACTATTTCAATCTGAAATTCTTTGGGTGGTGCATATTTACTTATTGTGTTTTGTAGATGTGCATTTAAAAATTCTTTTAAAATGGAGAGGCAACTACATAAAATATATATTTACTTCCCTAATATATCTTACTGAAGTAATATCACTGATACTGCTGTGGATGTTAAAATAACATGTCTATATGGACATAACCTCTGAACCAATTGACATTCCTGTGGTTGGGAGCTTGTTTGGAGCCAGGTGTATTGAGGTCAGGAGAAACATCAATCCACTGTTGGAAAAGTAGAAGTCTTTACTCATTCTTGTAACAAGTATATGGAGTAGAGAAGGTAGACTATAGAAGTATATTCTTCCCTTGGGATTATAGAAATGTACATTCTCTTAATTTATACTTTAATTCAAGACAAAACCTTTAAGAATTTCTACATATATTGTTATTATTAAACTCTATTTCTACTCTATTTCTACTTTATTTCTTATATGCAAGTTCCAGAAGCCTGATAAATCTCAAAAGGATAATATATTTGCCCATGTAAATCAAATATAATCATAGTAATCAGATATTTGGCATTATGAAACAAAACAGAATCAGGAAATCATCCTAATTTATTTAATTTTTCTTTAACTGTTGTTAAATAGCTAGGGGAAAAGTTTATAATTTGTTCTTGATTATTCTTCAAACTATTAATAGACTAGATATTCTGTAACAATATTTCAAATTGTTGAAAAACCAAAGATTAACAACAACAGGTTGAAACCATAAGTTTAACAGCTATCATAGGCTGATTTTCAAAAGCATTTCCTCCTTTCTTATTTAGAGGAGTGAGTCTGCTGGAGATTAATTCTGTTGAGAGCTTGGCTGTGGATAAGTATCTTGCTTAAATATTATGGGTTTTTCTGAAATCTCCTGCAGATGGGTAAGGTGCATGCCACCCCTGCATCAGATGTTTGAGGAGGAAGAATGTAGTATTCATTACAAAGGAAATGGAGAATTCTGTGGAGGTAGTATGCAATTGCTCTAATTCAATTTTGGCTGACATACCTGAATTTCTTGCTCAGAATGAGGGATGGGATATCTTTGTGGAGCCTGAAATTATTAAAAGAATTCTCTTAATACTTCACTAAATTCAGTGGGAAAATATATTTTGGTGGTCGTGCTCTGGAGTTTTGGAAGGTCTGTCATCACCACTGACTGCAGAGTTCTAGGGAGGGATGATGCAGAAGCTGCAGTTTAGATTGATGGAGCACACCAAACAAAACAAGCCACATAATGAAACAGGAATATAAATGAAGCAAAGATGACAACACGGAGAAAAGGCAAGATAAGAACAAAAATATTGGAGCAGAGCTAAAGCTGCTTTTAAGCTGTTTTTTTGTGGGGTTTTTTTTGGTTTTTTTGGGGGTTTTTAAAGCTGCTTTTTGGACTTTTTAATGTTAAATTGTACTTACCAAAGGACATTAACTGCCAAACTTTTATTTCTCTAGGAGGCTTTTGGAGACTCATCTAAGAAAAATTCCAAGTGATGCTTTTTCCAATCTCCCCAACATCTCTAGGATGTAAGTTCTGTTTGGTTTCTGATACTATTCCTTTAAATTTTTGTTTAAAATTACTCTCCTTCTCCAAAATTCTGTCATTGGGCATAAAAACTTATGAAAACGTTTATATTACTTTGCTACCTCACCACTTACATTTTGGAACTGAAGGTAATAATTCTATTGTTTATAACCTGAACCAATTATAGGAAGGCATTCTGCACATTTGTGAACAAGACCACTCCTCCTTTATTGAAATCTATGTGATAAATAAAGCTATAAAACATTCTTTTAGTTTGCAATTACAGGAAATAATTTCATTCATAACAAATTAATATATTCAATTGCTGGTCCTGGCTAAAAATTTGTTTCCAGCTGCCAGCATGATTTGTAGCATATCTCATTGGAGACCAGGGACATTTCTAAACAAGAGATGGACTTTCACAAAAAGTGACGTGAGAGAGACTTCCATTGTGTCACTTCCTTTGTGTGCAAACATATGCATGGATACAGTCCACAAAAGCAGAACCAGCTGTGTCTACATTTGTCCTGTTGAAGGTGGCTGTGTTGAGGAAACTTCCCTGTCCTACCATCCAGGAGCCACTCTGAGTTCACACCATTACCAGCTCGACTCCACATTTCCTGTAGCAAAGTCTCAGATGTCCAGATTTTTTAATAGTTTAATCTTGATTCAATAACTAAATAACAAAACAGCCTGAGTTTGGTGCCTCCAAGGAGGGACCCCAAACAGAGGAATCCCTGTGCTTTTATACTCTCACAGTTTAATCCCACAGCAGCCTGTGGTCACTGGCTCTGCTGTGCCTCTGAGTGTGCCCCTCACCTGGCTGTGCCACGGGTCCCCTGGTTATCAAAGGGGCAGCAGCTCCTGGCCCCTTGCCTCAGGCTCCTGCTGCTCAGAGCTCATCCTGCAGCTCACACTGCAGCTGCAAACCCAGCTACCTGCACTGAATGGATTCCTCAGCAGCTGCCCTTGCTGCACTGAACTCTTTGTTGGTGTCAGCAGTCTTGACAAAATGCTGTCCCTCATTTGTTTTTCTTTGTCACTGGCCAGTAATCTGTGATCCTGTGCATGTCTGTTTGATTTCTCTGCCACCTCACAATTCACTGCCCAGAATCAGAGCTGTGTAATTGAGAAGGGACCTCAGGAGGGCTCTAGCCCACAATCTGCTCCAACAGAATGCATAGGGCTCTGACTCAGTCTGATGCTCAGTTTATCTGTGGCCACTGTTAACTAGAAAAGCCACTTCATGCAGCAACAGGCCCACGTTTTTCTTGTTCAGCTTTTTATTACTAATGGAGCAATAGGAATTCTTCTTCTTGCCCTTGATGCTCCTTGCAAGTCTCAATTCTCTATGAGCTTTGACCAAATAGCTGAGGATTACCATTTAAGGATTCATGAAAAAGGGCTTTGGGGAAACCTAATATATTTTATAGTTTCATCCAGATATATTGAAATAAAGACTTCCTAAAATCATTTTAAGTAATTGTTCTTGGATATCTGAAGTTTCATTTACCATCTCAGTTTAATCAGATACATAGTGTATTGTTTGGGGTATTTTTGGAGAGGGAGGAATATCCCTCACATGATGTATAGTATTATATATAAAAAGGATAAACTTAGTTTAGAACAGAGTTTGATTCAATATAAAAGGGTGTCAGCCCTTCTTTGGCTCCAAAAGCTCCAACTGGCAGTTTAAATTTGAATAGTGTCCATGCCCATCTGGCTATTTCTTACAGCTTTACTACTACCACAAAACATGAACTCCCACCTTCTTGATATAAACTTCAGGTTAGGGAATCAGTACCTGTGTTTTAACTACAACTTTTATGTGTATGTCTTGGCCTCTAATGTACCACATGCCTCATTTGCCTCTCCCAGCCATAATTTCTGTGCAATGAAAACTGTGCAATGAAAATTACCAGGTCATTCCTGGTTTTCCTAATTCATCAAGAAAATGCCCTGAAGTTTCAACAGGGGAATATATACTGTGTTTACTGTTCAAAATACAGCAGTTCATTTTGCTATATGGTGTCTACTATATGATTTCCACAAATAAACATGTTTTTTAATCTGTACTGAATAGAAAATTTAGTTGTCCTCTTTATGAACCTTGTTTAAACAAAAATTTTAGAGCTTCAATTTCTCTTAAATGAATGCATGTCTATGTACTCTTGATAGCCAGAAGTAGAGATTTATTTCCCCTGTGCTGCTTTTCCACATGAATGAAAGAAAAAACATTTTAATTACGTACTTAATTGCAGAGCTAATTCCTATCAGAAAGGCATCACTGAATAAAAATAGTTTTATAGGATATTCAAATGCAAGAGAAATTTCTGGTTTCCGTTGTTAATAATGCAAATACACTAAATCTTGGTAAAAGGGCTTCACCTGGTGTTTTCTGCTGACTTAAAAAAGTACTGAATTCAGTACTTTTAAGGTCAAGGATAAGGGACAATTTTTCTGGGTTTAGGATGATGCTTTGGGGTCACATTCATGAGTACCTTGCGAACACCTGGTCTGCAGCTCCTCAAAGTGTTTTCTCCACAGCTTCTCCACACAGAGGAGCATCCCACAGTGCTCTCTACCAGCAGCCCCGTGTAAAGCACAATTCCCCTGTGCACACCTCCCTGTGCACCACAGTGCCCTTCCCACCCTGCACACACTGCTGTCCCACAGGCACTGCACCACACAGCTCCCCACTCTGAGCATGTGTCTGCACCCCCTGTGCTGCCCAGTGCCAGCTGATACAGCACAGCCTCAGCTCAGTCCCCATTGCCTCACCTGTGCTGCTTGTCCTCTCCTGAAGTGCCCCACGTGCCACCAAGCTGCTCTCCTTCAGCTGCAGAGGACAACAGGGGCACCAACACAGGGGATGCTGAGGTTGGAAAAAAACAAAGAAAGGTAGAGAGAGGGAGAAGGAAGAAAATAAGGGCTGCTGGAAGAAAATTGTAGCTGCTGCCAAGTGTTGATCTGATTTAAACCCTGCACTCTCAGGCTCTTTCTCAGTGCCATCATAGCTGGATAAGAAAAGAATGAGATGACAAATGAAGTGGCATGATGGGCCACAGTGTCTCAAACTTGTTTATTTTTCTGTTTGCTGGTGTTTAGTTACATCTCTATAGATGAAACACTTCAGAGTCTGGAGGCCCATTCCTTCAACAGTTTAAGCAAAGTCACTCACATGTAAGTACTGTAATTAAATAAAAGAATATAGTGATGAGATAAATTTGGAATGTATGGAAATAACATGCATGATGACATTCATCATTCCTGTCTCCTGTGTAGCTAAATACTCCTTTTCTCATTTCCTTTCTCCATAGTGTGGACTGAGTCAGCCTCTTCTTTGAGCTTATTTTACTGTTTGTTTTCCATACATCTTTTTGGTTTCCTTGCTCTTCTCTATCTTCCCATAGAAATGTAGGCAAATGTAATGAGAAACTAGTGGGACTGCATTGTAAGCTTGATGTCAAGTTGAAATAAAATGGCAACAAAGAATTCTTTCTGTCAATTTACTGCTGGTACATGTAAAACAGTAATATAAGCATCAGAAATAAAATCAGAAGGACCAAAGCACAGAGCAAAATGACACTAGGTGGAGACATGAAGAATAAGTAATCATTCTGAAAGTGCACAAGTAAAATGAAGAGTGTTTATATGGTTATTAAATGGAACAAGAATAATATGTAAAAAGGCTTCTGGGAAGTGTTTTTACACCTTTTTGTTCTCATGTTCTGACCAATCTGCACCAAGTGATGCTCTAAGGGCAGTTACAGACCCAGTAGGATGCATCCAGAGAACTCTTGTCATCCATCAGGACCCTTTCAAAGTAATGTACTGAACAGAGTGCTCCATAGGATCCATCCTGTATCTGGTACTCTTCCCTGTTTCCATTACTGATCCAAAGGAGGGATTGGAAATTGTGCCACTTCTGTAAAGCTCAGCTGAATTACAGTTTGGCATATTTCAGAGATTTTTGTTTGCAAAGGTTTCATGGGGCAGCACTGTTGGTAACCATGGATCCAGAAAACATTGTCAGAGAAAAGCCTTTTGTGTCCAGAAAGAAAACATGCCAGAGGCAGATTGATTTTTTAAGGTTGTTGCAAGAGGTGAAAGCTACCCATTTTCACACTAACGTTTGAAAAAATAATAATAATATTATAGTAGATTAGACAAGACTCATATCAGCCTCCAGGAAATATATTCCTATGGCTGGTATAAAATAAACACCAGAATTGTTTACCTGGAGACATTGTCTCTACTACTGCAGGTCTTTAAGGCTATATGATCTGAAATTCTGTAGATCTATTTAATCCTCACTCAGAGAAACAGATTGAATTAGATGATGATTTAACACTGCTGTATTTTCTATAATATTTTTTCCTTTTACTTTACATAGTGTGAATGAGAAGGACTAACAAAGTTACAGGAGAAAAATATAATTATTGTTAATGAAGATAAAGAGAGAAACTAATGCTGGAAAGTGTAAGTGACTCCTCTAAGAGAACATGAACCTGACTGGCATATCTAGAAGCAGAGTGCAGGATCCTGACATCTACTTCAGGCCAACAACATGCTCCAGTAGTATTCCTGAGTTTCACAGCAAGGCTTTGGTGTGATAACAGTACTTAGCTTTGGTAATAATGCCATTCCCTATCCTGTAGATTTTTTTCCCAAGCCTGTCATGTCCATGGTCTCTCTTCCTCTTTCATAGTTGTTATGTCTTTAAAATTTCTTGTTTAACACAAATGAACATTTAATTAAACATTCATTGGCAGCACATTTTATCAGCAATGAATAAAGCATCTGCCATTATGCACTACAAATTCCTCATGTGGTACTTCTTTTGAGGTTCACCCTATTAGAAATTAAAGATAAAATGCTCCAGAGAGCTCCAAAATCACTGCATTATCACACCCACTGCAGCCCTCAGGGCTGGATGTGCTGTCCATGAAGCTGCAGGTCTGTGCAGAGTCCACAGAGACACTACTCTCATCTCACCTCTGGCACAGGCTGTGGGGAGGGCATGCAGGGAATGTTTCCTGCTCCCTACACAAGGGTATGGTAATGTGGGACCCCTCCTGTTACAAAGCACTGCCAAAAGAGAAACTGTACACAGACATACAAGATACAATTATTTTTTTCCACACAAGAGCCAAAAACAATATCCAGGACAAGACATCAGAACTCTGCTCACAAAAGTCACAGGAAAACCTCATGTCTTTGCAGATAGCCCACAAATAAGGGCCACCTCTGCCAGTCAAAAGTGCTTACCAGGTTTATAAAATCTTTTTGGAAGTAAGGCACATGTATGATTTAATCAGGGAATATCCAAGCATCTGGCAAGTTAGACAGTTGCATACAAGTGTGAAAGAAAGCATTTTATAGATTTGATAATTTTTATGAATTGTTTCTATAACTTGATTTGTTAAAACTTATCACTGTTTAGTTTGATTTACTTTCCAAACAACAGGATTATATAGGGATAAATTTGTATCTTGTGCTATGCATTAATGTTCTCCATTTACATAGCATTTTTAAAGTATTAGTGCTAAAATAATATTAAGATTATCACACAGTATTTTAAAGGAGGTTGAGATTACTCTAACAGTTTTGAAAAGTAATTTCAGAGTTTTATTTTTACAGCTTGTTTTTCTTTGAACTTTCATGAAGTGCAGCTTTATGTAAATAATCTTTTTACCCTAACTGAAACTTATACACAGTTTCATTCTCAAAACATTTGTTTTTAGACATAAGAACTTCTTAAGAGAAAATTCAGTGTTTGTGGAAGGGAGGAACTAATGCTTTGCTTGAAGCCAAGTGTTATGTGAATAGGCATCCTGTGTTCATCATGATCTGCCTGCCAAGCTTAGTTAGTGCACTTCAGCCTTGATCTTCAGCAACCCATTTTCTCAGTCCTTATTTGGTTCATGTGCCTCTGTCCTGACTTTCTGTTCCTTCCAGACCTCAGCTCTTTAAGCATAGGTCATATATTTATGAATCCATGGCTTTCAAGTACTGAACAACTTCTGCAAACTAAGGATTCTCATCACCTGCTGTATTTTAATGAGCCACATCTCATTTTGCTGGTAATTAATGGCAAAATTTCCACCCTATGAAGATGTAAATAAGGAACAAACTTTTGCTGGTTTTTTTCTCCCCAATTGTGTTAATTTGTCTCACAACGGTTTACTGTTTCCTCTTTATGTATTTACCTTTTTAAGGATGTCTGTTTACAAATTCAGAACTGTCTCTCATACAGTTACATAAGTATGTATTTGTATATTTTGTAAATGTAATTGTGAAAGGGTCTGATTAGCAATCAGTGTCTCTGTGTAGTTGCCTTAATAGTAGAGCTGAAGCTTTGTAACATTACACTAAATAAAAACCTGTTGTAATTAGCTCTCTGTTTCTCAGGGAAACATTCCTGCAAACAGAACCTCAGAAAAAATCATTATTTCTTTTCCTCCTTTCTCTGTATCTTGGCTCATCCTCCCCTGGTCTCTCCCTACTCTCTTCTCCTTACTTGTGAGGCACTCTGCTCCTATACAGCCACATAAAAACCCCTCTCAGCATTTGGGAACAAGTCCAAAGGTTATGGTTCAAGTACTTCCCCTCATTTATGTGACATCATTTGGAGAGCTGGTGGGGGAAGTGGGCAGTCCCACCATCCTCCTGGACAGCCTGTGATGCCAGGCCATGGGGTACAGCACTGAAGGAGGAAGAGAGAAGCAACTGGAGAGGAAGCCTGAAGAGATTTGCTGTGTACTGCAGTGGATTTCAGAGCTGGGAAATGCTGTGCCAAAACTGGAGATGACAAATGACTGTTGGGAGCCTAAGCTGGTGCCAGGAGTACAAAGGCTTAAAGAGGTGAATGCAGACAAAACAACATGGATAGTCTGGCTGCAGGGAGAATAAAACATGGAAGTAGATGTACAAGTAAGAGAAGCCAAGGTAGTAACAGATAAAGTCTCAGAGGTAGAGAAGGGAGCCCAGGTTATTACAAGGGAATGAAAAAAGCTTATTTAAAACATTTCACAATTGCTGACCTGAATATCCTTAGTCTTTGTAGGTATCTTAGCATAACATGGTTATATAGCTACTCTAAAGCCAGATTTGCAATTTCTGAATTCTGGGCTTAAACAGACTCAAGAATGTATCAATATTTCAAGGCAGGTGTGAAATACATGTCTGGTAAATAAAATTTAGGTTCCCCTTAAATATGTAAATGTTTGTGCTTCTTTTAATGTTACCAAATTCAGATAGGATTTTAAATAGCATATTAACCTTTCTGAAAAGTTAGCTGGCAAATATGTCTCAATTAATTAATTAGCCTAGTATTTGAATAGTTCTTACTATTGGATTAATTTTTAGATTCATTTGGATTTGAAAGTAGTTATAGCTTTGCAACTAAACATAAGTTGATAGTTATTTGTAAATCTTAACACATATCTTTATAAAATCAAGTGACTTTCTCTGCATATCCATTCTTGATGTGATAAGGTTTTTTGTGTATTTTCATTAAAAAGGAAAAGTGAATTGCTGTTCTTGGACAGTCAGGTGGTGATTTGATTGGGAACTTAGTACATTTTTAATTCCTAGTCTGAGTGCCAGAACAAAAAATTCAAACATCAAATGTCTTTCAAACATAAATAAGCCAGTTTTAAATGGTTTCTGTACTTCCAAGAATAGAGTAGAATTTGTTAAGTGACTTTAAATACCTTTGTAAATACTCCACAAATAATTCTCTTAGTTTGTGGGTAAGTAGCAGCATCCTTTTTTTAATGAGCATCTCTAAGTAATCTTAGTTAGGACTGCAAAGTGAAATATTTGTTCAGGGCACCTTTTGCCTTTTTGCATTAATGGTCAACAAAAATGCCTACTGCCTTAGGTTTTCTTGTATCTTAAAAGACCTTAATGCCCAGAAGGACTCAGAATTGTTACACTGCTGTATGCCATGATTGTTCTATTTGTAGAGTGTGTCAAAGTTGCATTTCAAAAGTAATTTAAAATCAGCTCTCATAGGCACTTAGATATCTGGGAACTAGCTTACTAGGCATTTTAAGTATACTCTTTGGCTTTATCTGCATTTTAGGCAGCTTAAACACCTAATAGTTTTTCTAGAGCTGATTTTCAAAGAACCTTAACTTTTTAAGTTCACAAGTTTCAATATTTTCAACTCACCAATTCATAGAAGATAAATAAGAAAAGTGTAAATCCTGGTTAATGAATTTACTGATAATCAACTAGCTCTTCTATCTTTATGGACCTTTTGGGATTAATCTTTAGATCACAGCAATCTTTTGATTATAGTTTGAAAATTAGGATCCTATAACATTTATGTGCCTTTGAGTATATTAGTCATGACTGATTACTGTAAAAGAAATTGTGAAATTCACTTTGTCCTGTTAATTGATGAGATCAGAACTATTCAAGTATCTTTCCTCCTTATGGTCTTAACTTCATAGGCTCCAATATCAATGGAGCAATAGATATCCTTTAAATCTGTGATTTTAGGGAGGAATTCTCTCCAGTACTCTAAGACTAATGATGTTTGAGTATTTAAGACAAGGACAGCAGGACAGTTCATTAATGGAAATGAATTTGAAGATCTGTGGGGAGGAAGGTTTGGAAAAGAAAAGAATGGCAAGAAGAGAGAAAAATAAATTGGATTAGAATTGTTTTAATTCAGAATGAAAATCTTGCACCAGGAAGATGTTAGAAAACAGTGTCAGAAATTCATGTATTTGTGTTTTTTCTGTGTTTTTTTTGTTTACTAAAGAAGTGAAATTTTTTCACAAGATAACAGAAAACTGTAAAATACTTAAAAGGTATTCTTCTAATAGGCTTGGGTCCTCTTTGTAAGAAGGAAAAGGAGATAAGAGATTGTGAAACACAGCCTGGTGAAGATTTGCACACGTTCCAGGCCCCCTTTGATATGTAAGGCAGGACTCACTGTGTTTTGAGACTGCTAATTTGAGCCTAGCAGTCTGTGTGTCTCCACTTGCTCTTTTTGAATCCTCCTGCCAGCAGCATGATGGAATAAAACTACTCTTTGCAGCTCAGCTGTGTGTCATGGTTGTCTTGGTGTTACCTACACTTATCCACAGCACACAAGATCTTCCTCTTTTTTACCCAGATAAAATGAGAGGCCACATATCCAGGCCAGTCAAATGCAAGAGACACATTTGACTGGACTAGAAGTAGGGAAAATCGGATTTCTGTCCTCATTTTTTATAAGTGTAACATTCACTTTTTGTAACAAATCACCTTTTATTTATATACCTCTCTCATCTATTTTGACTAGATACTTCTAAGCCTGGCTGGCTGCTCCACAAAGGCTTTTTTTTTTCTTTTTAGGCTTTAAGACACCTCTGTAATACAAAGGGTAGGATGAACTGCAAATATAAATACAGTATATATTAAAGCATACCTCTTTTTTAATCCCAACATTACCAGCTCAATAAAATTGAACAGCAGGGATATAAACCTTTTCCCAATGTTTCGTTGAATCATTTTGATTCCCTCACTCACATTATTTAAGATTTTCTCTCATTACTGTGCTGTCTCATCTGGTTGTTTAAAATATTTTATTCCCAGATTAATTAGTTTTTCATTTGCCTTTTTTAATCAGCAAATGTCCTTTCATGACCCAATTACTTAATAAATCAAAATTGTATCTCAGTGCATTATTTTTTATTTTAATTTTAGTACCATCTGCTGATTTTGAATTCTTATTTCCAGTACCCTCATCCAAATAATTTACACAGAATACTATGAATAGCAACAACCCAAAACCTGATTACTCTGATACTCCAATGCATTATCCATTTCCAGGCTAAAGGCTGAACTGAAGTCTCTCTTTCCCTGGAATATGCTTGGTCCACAGAGGAGTCTCAGGCCAGGAAGCTCCCAAGTCCAACATTTTGAAAGCAGTCAGTGATGGAAAAAACATGTCAGTTAATGTTCATGAAGCAAATTCCACTGTTGGGAATGTGATAGCTGCATAACTAATAAAATCATTGGAGAGAAGCAAGAAACTGACACCGAGAGGATTTCTTTTAAATACAGAAACATGGCCACAGTTCAAAGTAGCTGACAGATGAGAAGAATAGCTGAATGCAGCACTACAGTAGCAGTGCTATAGCAATTAATGACATCAGTTTAACATGCATGTAAAAGGTAAATCCTCATTTCCCTGCAATGTTTTAGTAAACAGAGGGAAAACTTGATGACTTCAGAGGTGAAGCAGAACTGTTTTGTCAGTACAACAGTACATGAAGAGGTTGAAGTCTTTGTACCAGTGCCTACATTGTCATTTATCTACTAACTTCTGTCTCTTTTCCCACTTCTATTTCTTAAACAACTTGTCTGGGTTGATTTTATCACATTAAAACAATTCCAAAGGCAGAGGTAGTCTTAAATCCCAATTTTCTCATTCTTATATCAGAAACATGATTATATAGGTTATGTGGCACAATTAGGCCATGGCAAATTAAATGCTACTGGTTTCTGCCCATTGGGTCTCTTTCTCCAATCAGCAGCTGACAGAATGAGAGGACACAGTCTTAAGCTGTGCCAAGGGAAATATAGGTTGGATATTAGGAAAAAGTTTTTTATGTAAAGAGTGATAAAGTATTGAAATGCTCTGCCTGGGAGGTGGTGGAGTCACCATCCCTGGGTGTGTTTAAAAAAAGACTGGATGTGGCACTCAGTGCCATGGTTTAGAGGTGTTAAAGCATGGGTTGGACTTGATGATCTTGAAGGTCTCTTCCAACCCAGTGATTCCATGAATTCTGTGATTCTGCCTCTGTCCAGCAGCAGCACTTCTTTGACTGACTTAAGGCTGGAACATCACCCACATAACCTGCACTACCATGCCATCTAAATCTGTCATCTTTATCAAATTTCTCCATATAAGTAGCTAGAAATGTTTTCTTTGGACCCATTGCTCCCCTGCTAGTATCAGGAGGAAGCCTGGCACCATTCTTTCTATATGGTTTCTATTTTAAGAAAGGCTGAGTGTTGTTTCAGCAGTGTTATGAGACCAGTGTCTAGAACTGATTTAAGGTAAAGAAATAGAAGCAAACATGCAAAACCATCCATATCCTTCTGGAAACAGTAAAGAATCCAAGAAATTAAAAGTGTGCCTATGATGGGGGAGGGATTTTTTCATAAAACATGAAATTTGGTAGGTCTCTTGAATCTACCTCAATATTGAGAATTTTGGCAGAGTTTGCTTGGTGCAGCCAGACTGCTGAATGTTGTTATAGATAGAAAAGAAAGAAATCTACTATAAAATAGAGAAATGAGAAATATTGAGGAAAATGTACTAAGGGACAAGCATTTCATAAAAATGAGGAAGAGTTATGACTCCAGGCAACAATGGTGGTGGCTAGAGGGGCAGCAGCCCCACCAACACACCTACAGAAAGCACCATCGTGGCCATAACTGTGATTGGTGTCAGGATGGTTTTTCGACCTGTGCAGACTAAAAAGCCATTTGCAGACCAAGCTGTCTCTTGGGTAGAAGTATTTAAAGACATAACAGTGAACAGAAGATAAAAGGAATGAAGTCTATGTTATGTTTTGCCTTGTTATTTAGCAAAGAGATATGCTATCCTCTATACTGCTGGGCATGGCTATGTAGTGAATGGTGTGTCCATTTCAACTCTCTGAACAAAGTTAATTTAAGTGACTGAGCCATCTCTTGATGAGTTCCATAAAAGACATAGGAAAAAATAAAACAAAATACTGTCAGACAGATGAAGAAAGTAAGCAGAAAAATTGCACATGAAATTATAAGGTGTATAGATGGTTTTAATTTGATAGGATTATTATATACAAATACTAAAGGTTTTACTTTTCTTCTTTTTACTCCACTTTGCAGACATGAAAGTCTAACCAAGTTCAAAGTAATAGCCACTACAACAGGGTATTTGTTTTGATTTTAGGACCACACAGACAAAGGATCCATAACCAAATCTTAGGTACTTCTTACCCCCTTGCTTCAAAAGGCCAGTCCCCAGGATGGCACCTATTCAGATGATAATGCATCATTGTAAAATTGCTCTGGTCTTGAGCCAGTGCTGGTCAGTACAAAAAGCTTGTTGCAGGAATTAGGTTTATCATTGCTGATTTCTTTTTTGATAAGTTATTAAATATTAATTATCAATGTTTCTCCCTTTTTACAGTGAAATTCGTAATCTTAGAAACTTGGATTACATAGATCCGGATGCCTTTAAGAACCTCCCACTTTTGAAATACCTGTAAGTATTTTGCACCTGTATGTGGTGGTTTATATAAATTTCCTGAAATAAATAAACCTCACAAATTACTCTTTACATTATAGCAGTGTTTTAACTTTGCATTTGATTTTGGAACTGATTGCTGTGTTTTCCCCTGTTGCTTTATCCTAATGACAAAGCCAGCAAGGGTAGGGGTTGGAACTCTTACCACTTTTGTGAGAAAGGAAAACAGGGTCACAAATTCATCAGTAGTTTTCCCATTTGTCTTATCCATTAAATATCTAGAATACACTAATATTCCTTGGCAAAATTCCACAGCTAGCTCTTTTCTTATGGTAAGTGTTGTCTGACTCTATTTTTGTTGGAAATAGTGGGAAGAAGGGACACAACATATATATACACATCTTTAGTATTTACTAGACATTTGCACAGGGTTTTAAAGCACAGCTGTCAGCCAAATGTGAAGAGCTCACCTATAGACACCTAATTTCATATCACCTCTATGGCAGAAAGAAATAATGAAAATTTCCCATGATTTTCTAAAGAAACTTCTGTGATTTTGAGTAACATTTGGAAGAAAAGCCTCAGTGTGGGGGGCAGTGGCAAGGAGGAGAGATTTGTCCAGGTTTTTCCTATATATGTGAAAGTAATAAAAAAGAAGATTGTAAAAAAATTCCATTTCAGGAGAATAATTTTAAAAATGGAAAACTACAGTTATTTTCACTCTACAGGAGCTCATAAAGAAGGGGCTTTAAGCATTTCACATTTTAAGACAGTTTCCCTTTTTAAAGCTTTATGAACAGCTCTTAGCCTCAATGAAAGATGGAGAATTCAGGGATCCAGACTATTAACTGAAGCACCCTTAATGTCTCAAGTTAAAATAAACCAGAGTTTTAATTATTTTCTTCCTATCAACCTCACAAGATGCTTCCCTCTGCAGATCTGCCTGGCTGTCTTATTAGTCTATGTTCTATTTTTTTAGATTCTGTAATTTATCGTAAATCTGGTATTTTGAATTTTTATATTGTTCTTCCATCCTTCTGTTTTGGACAGTTGATTATAAATGAATTGATTTGCAGTAGATAGGATGCAATAACCATCCTGCCCTGTTGAACATTTTAAATACATTGTTCATTGTTTTTCAGTGATGCAGCAATTCTTTCTGTTTCTCCTCTCTTCCAGTGGTATTTTTAATACTGGACTCAAAGTATTTCCAGACCTCAACAAAATCTATTCATTTGATGTGAATTTCTTGCTGTAAGTATCTGTCTTCACAGATGGTTAGAATATTGCTACCCTCAGACCATGAAAATGTATAATGAAGGTTTCTGGTTTTGAGAAAAGCATCATTTAAGTTTGTCAAAGCAGTTTTCCTCAAGCAATATGTCAATGATTATTAGCACCAAATCTGGAAAAGGCCAGGTAACCTAGCACTATATGTTTGACTTGAATTAGAGACATGGACACACAGCATATTCATGATCCATAACTTCCACAGGCCCTTTGCTTTTATTTTGTTCTTGGTTTTGCAATGGCTGTGCAATACCTGAATTAATATGAAGTCAGAGTAGTATGACACATGGGACCTGAGCTGGTGTACGTCCTGCTAACATCAAGGCATCCTATCAAAATTCTTCTGACAAATTTGTGCTGGCATGGTGAAGCAAAATGCAGAACAATTTCTTGAAGAAAGAGAATGGGAATGCAAACAGGGACAATGAGGTCTCCCACTATTATCCTTAAAGGAATTTCAGAAACAAAGAATTCTACTTTGAACTCTAAAATATGCAGGAGTTTCTTGGTATTTAAAAAGTACAGACAACATCCACCTGTGTTAATCTAAGTCAGAATTTTGGTTGTAATCAAGCTGAGGAGGAAGAGATGAAGACTTGCAGGCTGACACAAGACTTGGACCCAGAGAAGGGTTAGAAATCTTACATTGTAGCAGTTTTCAGCTGGAAGAGGCTTGAATGCTGGATGGGCTAGGCAAAAGGCAATTAAAAATGAGAAGTGTTATGTTAGAATGTGATTTGCAAAGATGTGATTGATGATCTACTGCAGGCCTTGTTTCAGTGCTGCCAAGTGGTGGTTTTGGTCAAGAAGGGTCAGTTCCCACTGCATTCGTGGTCTGCCACTGGCAAGATGAACTTCAGAGCAATAGAGAAAAGCTGCTTGTTTTGCTAAAAAGTGTAGACCTGTAGGAAGCAATGAGATCTTCCCTTCCAAGAATCTTCTGAGAGATAAGTTTTGTTCATTCACCTTGGCAGTTTTCAAGATTGAAACCTGAGTCAGTCAGAGCTCTGAGTGAGATGTTATTACATCTTAAGAACTATTAGGGAGTTTCTCAAAGACCAGGAGGGCTTCAGCTTAGATTGAAGACTCTGCTAGATCTACTTCTGCATAGCAGAGAGAACCAAGAATTGAACAGGTTAGATGAAACAAAGCAGTTTATACAACCACCTGTGTTTTTACTTGCAAGTAACTCAGTGCCTTTCTAACTTACAGAAAGCCAAACATTATTTTACATCTGCCTTGATTTTTTTTTTTAATAGTGATAACTAACAAAAGATAAATATAGGTCTTATATGCTGCACAGAGTTTTTAAAGAATAGACCTGTACTTTCAAGGATGATAGTTCTATGATATATATTTCTAAATATTGCTATTCAATGAAAGACTTTTTGTTTCTTCCATCAAGAAAAAGTTGCTCTTGAAAAATAATAGATTTCTAAATAACTGATAAGCTGGGGGAAACCCATTCATTATATTACTATTTGCCTTTGAGGTCAAGTAACTTACAAATAAACATTTATTTAGAAAAAATGAACCAATCTGGAAAATGTCAAACACAAATAACTTGAGGTGGAAACCACCTTGGAATGAAAATGGTTGTGGTACTGTTCAGTGTTAGCACACATAAATGCACAAAAGTAGCACAGAAAAGGAATGAAGTTATTTCTGGCACATGGGTAATTGCTAGGACTTCTCAGCCCATGGACTTTATGCATGGGCCTTACTAGGCCATACCTAATCTGCAAGCTGAAGAAAAAGAAAACTTTTCAAAATACTTTCATTTCTAGACTATAATATCATTCAGTAAAAATCAGAAAAAAGGCAGTCAAAGACTTTGTTTCTACCAGCCTTTTCATCTCTCCTTTCTCCAGATTAGTAACAGTAAATTTCTTTAGCTTTCTTTTCTCCCTTTTGTTACAACAGAATTTTGGTCTGAAGATACATAGTACTTATTAAGACTGCAGAGTAGGAGTAAAAAAAAAAAGTATTTAAGAAATGAGTAGTGAAACATTCCTATGGACAAGAGGTGAGAAGAATTGGTAAGTTATTTCACTTACTAGCAAAAGAGATGTGCTAGATGCACTTCTGTAAAGTAAAATGCCTCTGTCCTGAATAATATATTATCTGAGATCTTAACTGAATTTAGAATGCAGAATTTCAGCTCTAAAGCCACATAGGTTGTTCAACTGACAGTGCAGCTAATGCTTACTCACTCTGCTTATTCTCTGGCTCATGAGAGCAGGGACCTGTCTGTGCCACTAGCCACTATCAGGCTGGCACACCTCACCAGAACCACAAAACCCATTTACCTCTTGAGCTGTCTTCCTGGATGCTGGAATATGCTCAGTCCTTCATCCTACATGTATCTTCTGGCCTTAGGTAAAACTAAACAGGTTATTATTTTAAAATTATTTCTTTGAATAAATAAATATAAATTTATAATATAATAAATATTACTATTTTAATTATTTTATAATATATTAATATTAAAAGAAATTAAAATTAATTTACTTAAATAATTATGTTTTAAACTTTGATGTATTATCAAGGCAGAGAACAATTAATAACAAAGCTTTTCTCCAGATGCTCTGTTGGGCAGATGTTTGATTGTGATATTTTGTCTCCTTTTTCAGTGAAATTGCAGATAATCCTTATATGACTTCAGTGCCTGCAAATGCTTTCCATGGGCTTTGTAATGAATCTCTAACCCTGTAAGTTCTTCCAGTTTGAGTCACAAGGCAATTACCTCTCTAGTAATGCTTAAAATGTTTGAAAATAAAATTATTCCTGTCCTACTCTCTAGTAGTTTGCAACAGGGAAACACCACAGACAGACAGTATCTATATTCTAGTTTGCATAAATTCTGTACATTGACAGCTATTTGAATAACTCCTGCTCTTTTTTAAACTGGCTTGACTATAGTGGTTTTGTTTTTCTATGACCCTAGTGCCAGTGAACGGTCATATTTGAAAAAAAAAATCAAAGGAGAAAGTCTGCAAAGTTCTCCCCCTGTAAAGCTACAGCAGGGTTATAACTGTGTCTAACTTTTTTCAATCTGAGTGGTACATACCATGGAAACTAATGGATGGCAAACATCAGAAGAGTCATATTTGAAAGAAAATTGTTAAATAAAGTTCAGTTATGCAAGTCAGTCAATTTAAGCCACAAGAAAGAACTGATGGGAGTGAAATTACTGTAATGGGTTATGACTTGAACTGGGAGGAAGAGCATTAGAATGTGAACAGATGAATTCTAAAGAAATTCTAAAAACTAAAATCCTTTTGCTTTAAGGGAGTAAAAGAATAAATTCTAAAATTTAAGGCACACCTGATAGTAAAATCAGACCTTTTTTGAAAGTTGCTAGTTCCTTTAGCTTTCCTTAATCATCCTAGCAGGATTTTGTTTCCTTGCTTTTATAAGTGTGGGAAAATTATAGCAAAGTGGTTTAGTCTACCATTGCTGTAAAAAGAGGTAGATGACACACCTGCCACATGGTATCCTTGATCCAGGTGCACGCAGGAATGCTTCTGGGCACTTGTTTGACCTTGCATGGTAACTGCTGCTTCTTCAAGAGATTAAAATTAACTCATCCATAAATGTGCTGCTGTAAAGAAAAATGATGAATAAAATGTTAGGTATTCATGTATTGAAGCAGCCCAAAGTACACTGATGTAATTTCTTTTTTGCTTGCAGTAAACTCTACAATAATGGTTTTACCAGTATTCAAGGCCATGCTTTTAATGGGACAAATCTGGATGCTATGTAAGTAGCAGGTAATTCTCTTCTTTCAGAAGAAAAAACCCAAACTTCTCTGCTTATTTGAGACTCTGAAATATATATCTTATTTTAATTACTTTTAAGGAGCAAAGAGAGGATGTTAATTTCAGTCAGCAATAACAATATCATTGCTTAATGTCTTTTGCAGTGTGCTTTCATTTAGTACGTATATTTATAGCTCAGAAATGAAATCATGCCAAGTAATCCCATTGTGAGTTTTGTTCTGGTTTGAGGCTACAGTAAAACTTCATTTGATCAGTAACTTTAAGACAATTTGGAAGATAATTATGCTTTTTTTTTTCCACAAGACTGTTTGTTTTAGTATGTGTAGCACTGATAGTAGCAGCTCTTTTGCAGGTATCTCTTACCTGCAAAAAAGAGAGCGGTGTAAGGTGCTGGGAGCAATTCAGAGGAACCAGCCACTTACACTGGAAATGAGATGCACATCTCAAAAGCATGAACCAAACATTTCATATTTCCCTGCAACTTCTTATTGTATTTTTTAAAAAAATAATATTTATTGAGTGAATATCCTTTTTACACCATACCCAAAATCAAATGATTAAGAGAGAATAAATCTCAATTCTAGAGACTCCATTCACTTTGGCAGAGCTTACTCTTGTTCTACAGAAGCTTGACTGAAGAGTCTGTCACACTCATAAGTAAAGAGCCCCAGGGGAGTGGTCACAGCACCAAGACTGTCAGAGTTCAAGTTGCATCTGGATGATGGTCATAGTCACGATTTTGTTCTTCATTGTCCTGCAAGGACTAGGGAGTTGGATGCCATGGTGTTTATGGGTCCCTTCCAATCTGATATGCTCTAGGATTTATGACCCTAAGTGAATCCTACCAAAGACTGGCTATGATGCACTAGTCAATCACATTTAAAAAGAAAAAAAAAAAAAAACCCAAAACAACAACAACCAACCAACAGAATAACTAAAACTAGACCTATGTTCATGGGTTTATCTATCAGCAGTAAAAATGGTTTATTACAACAAACACTTTTCTCCTAATTAAATCATATGACATTTACTTGGAGCAGAGCACTACTCCAGGTGTACAAGGCAAACTAGGGAGCTGAACATGAGTGGTAAAGTCTTTATCTCTTTGATAAACTACACAGAAATTTCAAACCTAATTTTCTGAAGTAGTTTGGTTAGCACATGACAGGATAAAGTATAATTTTGCTAAGTGCAAGCTTGGAGATTTGTTGTTTCTAGCAGCGACATTAAGTTTATGTAAGAGGTAAATATTTAATTTTCTCTATTCTGACATTTTTAATTTGAACTGTTTATCTACCACTGTATAATGAAGGAAGTACCTGGTTTTCTCTGGGTCTGATCAAAGAGCATTTAAATTTAACAAAAATAGATGCAAAAATAAACTAATAGAAGAAGAGTGAGGGAAATTTGCATGTGTTTTGAATTACTATCTCAAGGACAAAAATAAGTAACAGAGAAAAACAATCAAAAACAGTAATAAATTCTTTTGCAAAATTATTCAAAGACTTCATGTTCCATCCATAAATCAGAAGACATTTTGGGAATCTCAAAGCCTATCTTCTACAATGCATTATGTCTTTCTAGCACTCTTGCAGCATTAAAATGCCTACGGAATTAAAGGGGGACAAAAAATTAATGCAGGTATAGGTGAAAAACCATGGATAAAGGGTTTCCATTATCATACTGAATAATAACACTACCTGGTTGATCTCGTCATCCAACAAGGATTGGTGTTTAACAGCAAACCACAATATTGCCGTGTAAGTTTTATAAGGGCAGGGAAGTAAGGAACCAGGAACGAAGGCTGAATGACACTTTTACTGAAAAGTATTTATCTGACACTTGAATCCCTCATCTTAACCCATCATTAGAGTCCATAAACTGCATCACTCCTGCAAAGTAGTGCTGCTGCACCAATGTTTATTTCTGTAAGGTAACTGGTGAGGAAAGAAGAGTTTTTAAGATATTTTCAGTGAATGGCAAAATATATTTGTGATGAGCTTTTACAGATCTAAATTACTGAAGTGGAAAGTGTGCAATCTCAAAATCTAATCACAAAAATAAACACCAAAAGAATATATTTACTTTAGTATACACTTTCAGGGTTCACTTATAATGCTTGGCACAGCTCAGAGTTAAGATAAACAATTTTGTGGAAAAATCATATGATGAATCCTTAGAACTGCTCACTTACCAATGCATCTTCTTTGCCCGTTCTCCCTTTCTTTAACCTTCATTTCATAATCCAGCTGGATGCGCATGTTTTACTCAGCACTTGAGATGTCCTGTTAGTGTTTTGTGCCCTCAGAAGGTCCTGCTCAGCATGCTGCAGTCATGGTGTTTTCTGGTGTGGTTGAGGCTTAATGCAATATTCTTCCCCCTCACCCCTGGACCCTGAGTCTGTAGAGACTGATAGACATGAGTATAGGTGGTTTACTGCTCTGACTGGATGAAAAGGGGCCTTCATTTACTTACAGCACTACACAAACATCAGCATCTCCTACTCCAAATTCTGCACTTACTACTACAGATTTCCTGTGGTTTGCACTGGGGTATTCATGTGCATCGACCACCGTCCACCAAATCTCCAAAATTACAATTATTCTAGTGTCCCCAATGAGGCTAAATATTACACCTCAACTATGCAATTTCTAAAACTTCTAAGATTTGTTTAGACATATTGATACCACTGTTGGGGTTTTCTCTTCTGCAGGGAATTTAAATGACATTCTGCATGATTTAGCTATCCATAACAACAGAATTAATGGCGCTTTCAGAAGGAACTGACTCTCCATAAGCTTTCTTTGTCAAATTAGTATTTACCAAAGCCTTATTCTTTCCTTTTCAAAGCAGTACCTATCAAAATAAAAGGGCTTAAGCAACTGAAACCAATTAGCATCAGGAAATTGTACATTCTGATGGGCCTGACTCATTGATGTGAAAACTGGCAGCTAACATCGCAGCCCCTCCTTGGTAACACATGGTTCTGTACTTCCCAAACTCTCTAGCTGCTTCTATTTGTATCTTTGAAGATTTTTATCAGGCATATTAGCTATTATATTTCAGGTTTATTAGTCACTACAGTACTCAAACATCAGGAAAAAATATTCCAAAATTGGACGAGCAATTAACTAGTTGTATAATAGTGTCTAGGTACTAAAACAGACATGTTTTATTAGGTTAAGCAGGTTTTTGTGTCCTTCAACACTACAACCTAGATATTAAAATCTTGGATTAATTCTTAAGTGTTGCTCTGGTTTTAATTTTTGTATTCGTTTTGCAGACAAAATCATAAGGAGATTTGCACACTGAAGGAAATGTTCACAACAATATTGTGCCATTTACAGAATATGAAATCAGTTATCAGAAAACACAAACACCAGGTGATGCTAGAATGCCATATATTTATAAAGAATGAAAGCTTATTTCAAACAACAACAGCTGAGAAGGTGATGTAAACTATTTTCCTCTGTAATAAAGGCTTAAGGCATGAGTAATGTCCAATGAATAACATGCCAGAAGCATTATTTGGCTCCCTAAGACTTTCTGTTGTGTAACCCAGATGAAGTGCATTTACTTCTCATTTCTCACTATGGTGATCAATATAAGCTTATATCCAGTAAATGTTATGAAAAATTTGCCAATGATTTCAACCAGGACAGGATTAGAATCTTTACTTAATTTTTTCCACACCACGGCTTGCCAGCTGGGCAAGGCAAGGGATTGTGCTGCTCTGCACTGGTATGGCCTCACTGTGAGTAGTTCTGGTCACACTATAAGAAAGATATTAAACTATTATAGAGTGTCCAAAGGAGGGCTGGATGCTGAAGGGCCTTAAGGGGATGTATGAGGAGCAGCTGGTCTGTTCAGCCTGGGGGAGAGCTCAGTGCAGTTACAACTTCCTTGAGAGAAGAGAAAGAGAAGAGAGAGAAAGAGAAGAGAGAAAGAGAAGAGAGAAAGAGAGGAGAGAAAGATAAGAAGAGACACTGATTTCTTCTCTGTGGTACCCAGTGACAGGACCTGAGGGAATGGCCTGAACTTGTGTCGGGGAGGTTTAGGTTGGATATTAGAAAAAGGTTTTTTACCCAGAGGGTGGTTGGGCACTGCAACAGGCTCCCCAGAGCAGTGATCACAGCACCAAGCCTGACAGAGTTCCAGAAGTGTTCAGAGAACACTCTCAGGCACATGGTGTGACTCTTGGGGCTGTTCTTTGCAGGGCCATAAGTTGGATTTTGATGATCCCTGTCGGTCCCTTCCAACTCAGAATGTTCTGTGACTCTGTGAACTTCACAGACAGCCTCTGACATCTGTTGTGACCACTTTACTATTGCACTTTTTATCTTACTAGTTACATCACAAGCTAGCCTGTAAATATTTATAACAGGGTACCAAACATCCCACTCTTTCTTTGCTCTTCTTCTAACAAAACTTCAATCTTAAATTTTGGCCTAAACCTCCACTTGACTATTGAGATTTTTAAGGCATTTAAAAATTTTATTGAACTCACAACGTAGGGGAAATAGTTTTCCTGTTTGTTCATGATGTGTTCCATCATGTAATTCCCCATACCCCATTTTGACAAAAGAAAACAAAACTATTTAACCTCATCTTAACACATATGTACTTGAAGATACAGTGTCTATGCATGTGCCCTCATGTTTATGACAGTGAGAGAAAAAAATCTGGAACAAAGATAATAAATAAATTAGCAAAATAAAGTATTTGTTGAGGAGTGTAATTGTTTTTCAAAATGGAAAACATGTATTTTGTTTCTTGGGTACACAGAAAATGAAGTAACTGATTATGCTTCAATATGTGGTTGGGAATGGATGGCCTTTATACATTTTGTGTTTGTACACTATACAGGCAAGTAAACTCGAGATCTTGAGTAACCTATGGATAACTACTTCCAAATCACTGTATTTTGTTTGTTTCTGCAGCTATCTACACAAGAACAAATACCTCAAAGTTATCAATGATGATGCATTTCTGGGAGTGCACAGTGGACCAACTCTACTGTAAGTAGGTAAAAATGAAGTAGAGAAAGCTAAGATAAGGAAAAAAAAGATACTGTTTTAGTTTAGAATTTCTTTACAACAATTAGCATCAGAGCAGCAGGGACAGGAATGGTATATTTACAAAAATAATACCAGCAACAAAACCCGTGCTTTAGGGAACTGATTTATGAAATGTGTGCATCCTACATTACATATACTGTTCCTACGAGTTATGCTTATGCAAGATTCTATACCTGTCTTATGCCTGTACAATTGTAGCACAAAAGAAAGACTCTTGTACCACATAGATAGAGGAAATTGAAAGAGAGGAAAAAATGAGACAGAAAAATAGTTACTTCTGACACTGTTCTTTTTTCTCTTGTTATTTGGCTTCCAATCTGATGCTATAACCCTCCAAAGAACTTTTCACTGAAATTAGGAATCATCATACAGAATGAAAATAAAACTTTAAAGAAGAATTTCCAGAAGAATCACATTCCCTGACTCAAATTGTCTAGTATGTAACGTAGTGCCTACAACTGATCACAAGGAGAACTGAAATATTGAATGGGGAATTTCTTCAATGCAAAATCAGATTATGCCAGCAGTGCTCAGTCCATGTAAGAACAAGTTTTACTTTCTGCTCTTCAGGAAAACAGCTTATTCATAGCAGAATAACTGTATTTTATTTGGAAGGAATCCTAGCAGCTACCTGCAATAACAAAAGGTGCAGAAGTAATTATCTTTCTTTTAGAATCTTTTCAACTCCAGAAATTGCCTGGCTTCAGCGGGTGAGACCTTGCAGAAGCACAGATTTGTGACTCTTGATTATTGTGGGTATTTAAAGTGTCAGTGTTGTTGTTATGGTGACAGGTAAACAAGTAATGTTTATGCTGCAAAAGACTGTGGGTGATTAATTGTATGCTCTAAGAGCCAGGTAAGCTTCCTGAGCAAAGGCTAGCTTGGAGATGGGTCAGCTACACAAAACTTCTTGGTTTAGGGGCTAGAGATGCTTTCCTAGGATGTGCATATCCAACTGTAAAGAAGTTCCTTTTTACCCTGTTTTCAAGTTAGAGATCTCAAATTACTTGAATTTTTTCTAGTCTTCCATAACTATTGTGCTATCCCAGCTATCCACTGATCCTTGATCTTAGCACATGTTTTATACTTGCAGTCTGAACAGCCAGCTACCCATCTCCTCTTAGAATGATATACCTTCATGGCTAATGAGAGTCCTACCAGTACTTATAAATGAAGAGAGATGTGGGACTTACTACAGTGTCATTAAAGAGATATTGCTTCTCAAAGGCAGAAGGCCAGAAATGGCATGTAAGCACAGTGAATCAACAGTGAATTTAAAAAGCCAGAGAATTTCACATCATGATATTTTGATATGCAAATCCTAAGATAAAGCTTCTAGGATGCTGCCATAGTTTAACACTAGCCTGCACCTCAGCTCCACAGAGCTGCATATTTGTCCCTGCACCCAATGGAATAAGGGAAAGAATTGGGAAGGTAAAAATGAGAAAAATCATGGGTTGAGATAATGCCAACTTAATCATTAAAAAACGGATGTTGGAAAAAACATCGGAGGAGGAAGAAAACAAACCAAACCCAAGTACAACAAGTGTAACAAAAACAATTTCTCACCACCAGCCCATTGATTCCCAGCCAGTCCCCTGGCAATGGCAGTTCTGGCAAACATCCACCCAGTCTCTACTGCTGAGCATGATTTTATAAGGGCTAGAATATCTCTTGGTCAGCTGGGGTTGGCTGTCCTGGCTATCCTCTCCCAAATTCTTTTGCACCCTTAACCCTCCTCACTGGTCAGATGGTGTGAAAACAAAAAATGCCTTGGCTGTGTGTAAGTACTGCCCAGGGACAGCTAAAACATCCCTATATTATCAACACTATTTTCACTCCCAAATCAAAAACATGGCCCTATATTGTGAAGAAATTTAAGTCTATGCCAACCAAAACCAGTACAAAAATAATAATTCAAGTTATTAGCTTTTAATTTTATTTTAATGTAATTTTAATAGCAGATTAGGGGCTTGTGTTACCCATTGATAACCAGGAATTATTCCACATGTGTGATGTATAAAAAGTTTGCCAAAAAATGAGCAACGATTTAAAGTGGAACAAATCTCTCAGCTGACCTTCAGGAACTAGAACTATTTTAACAGGAACAAAAGAGTTTCTGAAACTCCCACATATGCATTACCTTAAGAGAGCTGAAGTAAAAAAATGAAAACTGAGTGAAAACCTAGTATTTGTGGTTGTGTAGTGTCAATGGCCATTAACACCTCGCACAGGAGACAAAATATCCTTGCAACTGGTGCCTTAGTATATACCCCCACTATAGCATCATGACCAATGAGTTATTTACAGAGAGACCACAGATTTGTCACCTTGTTTAACAGTCTGAAAAGTCTGACAATACAGCCCTTCCATATTCCCTTGGGCAGTGTAAACAACTTAGCTTGTAATAAGGAATAGTTTGTTAAATCATTTTGGTTCAGGCACCTTGGTATTGTTAGCTGATCATTCGATCTTCCTCAAAATAAAGTTTTACTTCCAAACTGTTTCATCGTGAAAATTAACTCTATGGAAAAGGATTGTGAGAATACTGTTGTGTTGTTGGTTTTTTGTTTGTTTTGTTTTGTTTTGTTTTTTCTGGGACAATGAATACAGTTGTTTATAGTGGCAGCAGTATGGACAAAAAAAATTTAAAGATTTCAAAAAAGGAACAGTAATGGAGCTCTAAAGAGAAATTCTGTCTTGCGTCCCTACCAAACTAGAAGAACCTATTGTCTTGAGTTCCCTCTATGCACTCTTCAAGTGAGAGAAGAATTTATGGTAGTTGGAACCTCTGCCCCACAGATAGTGCTTTTTTTTCTGATCAGGATTTCAGCAGCAACAGGAACTTAAAGGCTGAAATACAGACCATGGATCCATCCTAAGGGGTAATGTTCTATTTTGGCTTTAAATAAACCCAATGAGAAAGATTTAACTACAAAGAATTGTGCCTGATTATACGTATGCTGGGTGAGTTTGGCCATGCTCTCAGACCACCTAATTAAATGTACTTAAGTAAGTATTGAAAAGCTAGGTAATTTTTTATTTCCAAATTTGTAGTTTACAACAGCAGAGGAAGCAGGGACTGTGATCAATGAATAGAGGAAAACAGATGTCAGCAATTCTGGCTCCTTTGTCACTGTTGTCTACTCAGATGTATGTGGATGCATGCACAGATTACTATTTTAAGAGTATGATGACAGTACATTGCTCTTCACCTCAAAATGAAACCTTGGCAAGGATTCAGCAGCTGGTGGACCTGATTTACTACATGCGACAAGAGCTGCTGCCTAGAGCAAAAGTTCAACAGAGTGCAACAAAAATACAATAAGGCTCATTATTCCATTAGCTTTTACAAAGCACACAGACCAAACTCAAAATGTTACAATCACACAAGATACATGTGAGTTGTTAATTATCTGTAGAATGCAGAATTGCTCTTTAAAGCACAATTTCCTAATCTAAGAATGGTTCCTCCCACAGGACACAAGCAAGTCTTTGAGCAAAAGGAGCACTCTATATTTTGCTGCTCAAACAATGCTAACTTTTAGATTTAAAAAATCTTTCAGTAGAGTTAAAATACTATGTGCAGTCCATCTGTCATACACTTTATGCTCTATCTATTCCAGTACTCAGAAATTTGTATATGATTAGGTAAAAATTTTCAGTTGTACTATGATGCATTCAATCTCATTTTCTTAATTACCTGGTTTTTAAATTATTGTTGTTACTGGATTTCATACTACAATTGCATGCTTCCAGCAATGAAAATGATTATTGACAAAACCTAGTATCGCTTAGATCTAGTTCTGAAAGAATGACTTCATAAAACCAACAAAGAATTAGAGCAAAATATAATAACCCAGGAAAAAAAAAAAGTCAGAGCAACTGAATATCTGCTTAACACTTCTGTAATATACAGCTGGTTCAGAAGACACCACCTCTGAATTAATAAGCTATGTTTTATTCCCACATTTCTCTGAACCTCTTCAGTCTCTTTAAGATTTATTATAATGTGCAAATTTCAGCTGAGATAAGCAACAGCCTAGAAATGTCACATGAGATTTGTAAGAAAACATGTGAGGACAAAAAAAAACCGCTACCAAGCCCAAATGTTGAGATTGGTTGAGAGCACTTTGTTTGCTGCTCAGACTCACAGTGCAGAACTCTACACAACCACTTCCAGTACCTGAGTGGGCTCTAGACCATGGCTACTTAGAAGCTGAAGTCTGGTCTGGCTCTAGGCTAGCTGTGAATGTTGCTTGCCTTTTCCATTATCCTGAGTATTTGACACCTTCCACAAGAGTGTGTCTGCCTGGTTTCTGTCTCAGAAACGCCCTTGTGGCCATTTGTCAGAGGCCTTTTAGAAGTCCCAGGTGACTTTGAGCATATCATAAACACAACAGTCAGAGAAGTTTGCAGGACAGGACTTATTTTTACAAAAGGCCCTCACATGCTTACTTTTTCCAGGTACATCATATTCAGTGGTGGCTTGTTTGCTGCCTTTCTGCAGGAGAGTTAAGCTGAAAGTTCCACAACTCTTTTACCATTCAACTACTTCTCCCTCAGCTGCTTCAGAACTTTTCTGGCGAAAACCATCCAGTCCTTGCGACTAGTTATCATTCATTTAATCAGTTTCCTGCCTAACCTCTAATAGTCACTTTAGTTTGAGACAGATCCTCTTGACAAGTCCATCAGACCTCCTGCCCATTCTCTTGTGTTTCTTCAAGGGTGCAAGCTATAGCTGAGCAGTGCCAGCAAGATACTCTTCTGTGCAATGGAAGCACTGCTGTGTTTAAACATCATCTTAGTTATCAACATGATTAGATATGATCACATGGCTCTGAGGACTAGTAATTATTTATAAATCTTTTCAATCTAGTTTGAAGATAGCTGCTATGCTGCTTGAAATAGATTGTGAATCTGATTAGATACTCATCAAGACTAGATGTGTAAGGCAAAAAAACCCCTGAGAATCCCACACTTTCCTCTTGGCCAGCTGACACACACACAACAAAGTGTGGGCCTAGGTAGCGTAACTAAGAAATCATCTTCCAGTGGGAGACAATTTATCACCAAACTCCCAGGAAGCTTTTTGATTTGCAATAGCAGTGGTACAGAGAAGTCACAAGACTTCTTACTGGTAGACACCACATCCAGCAGTTTAGGGACTTCCCAAACTGGGATTTTGGAAATTTCCAAACTTCTGAGCCACTGTGTTTAAGATGGCACAGGGATGGGACAAAGTCTATTGCTAGCCCTGCACCAGAATTAGTCCTAAATCAACAAGAACTTCAAGGCATTTGTTCCTGAAACTTATCCCCAAACTCCCCAGTATAAAACAGTGTTTGAAAGCAAAACCTACAATACTATCTGCTTAAATATAAACCCATAGGTACATACATAAAAGAATTCATAGGATTTTGTAAGATAGAACAGAGATGACATAGTCTTACAACTAATTCTTCCAAGCCCTTTCTTTTCACTGAACAGATGTTTCTTTCAGACTTTTTAACATCACTTGGTAACATTCTGAGTTGCCACAGACTTTGCATATTCACCTCTGCTCCATGAGAAATTGTTTCCACAACTGGAGCCCTGGGCTGCTACTCCCTTCTGTTCACAGCTCTCCAGGAGCTGCAGCTCCATTCCCTGTACAAGCAGAGAAGGTCCTCTCAGCAGCTGTTTCCAAAGCAGTTTTGAACTACATCAGAGGGGGAATGGGGACATAGCCAGTCTCAACAGAGGTAAGGTGTGGAAAGGGGAGAGCTATAGCAACCACCCAAGGAGTAAAGGGAGACTTAAGAGGGGCCAACTCCAGTAAGTACAAGCAAAGATATAACCACAAGAAAGGACTAAGGGGCATCCCTTTGCACCCTCTCTGGGATATTGACACAAACAATACAAGCAACACAACAAAGCACAAATAGTCCAGGAGATTCCTGGAAAGCACTGATGACAACTTCCTGTCACAGGTAGTGGAGGATCCCACAGGACCAGGTGACATTCACCTGCAAGTCTGAAAGGAAGCCATCCTCTGTCAACTGTGCATCATCTCTCTCCTGCCTCCACCTCAGCAGATGAGTAGAAAGCAACAAACATAACACTCAAGTTTTCTGAGAGATTCAGGATGGACTAAGAAGATTTTAATTTTCGTATATAGAGAATATTCTTTTAGGAATTGCAATGCTTCCTATTAAAGTGTGACAATAGGTTGGAATGAATCTATAGAAATCTAAGGGAATATAACTCTTCCAATGGAACCTGTGATTTCTTTAAAGGAATTTTAAAACTGTGTGGTTGCATATGCATTTGTATCTGGTTGGCTTTAAAGGTGTAATTTGAAAAGTCATGACATTTCTCTATAATTCATATTCTGTGCTATAAGACATTAAAGACAAAAGCTTTAAAAGACAATGAAAATCACAGAGAAATGAACCGACTACTTGAACTTGAATGGTATCAGAACTTAACAAGGTGATGTGAAATCTCTACCTCCTTAGGATTTGATTTTTATTGTAGAATTCTGTGAAACTCCTGAAGAACTGTAAAAAAAAAAAAATCTGAAAAAAACTCTGATCTAGTCACCTTTTTCTTTCTTAGGGACGTCTCCAGAACAGCTGTTGCCAACCTTCCAGCCAAAGGATTGGAAAGCCTAAAAGAACTTATGGCAAAAAATACGTGGACTTTAAAGAAATTACCAGCTGTAAAGGTATTTCTTCAGCTAATGCGAGCTGACCTATCATACCCAAGTCACTGCTGTGCTTTCAAGAGCTGGAAAAAAAAAAGTGGGTGAGTTTCACTAAATGGTATTTATTTTTTAAATATATCAGTAAAGACAACGTTTTATTAGTAATATAAAAATACATGTATTTTTGTATTTTGTATTTTTGCCAAAATACATATATTTTGGCACTTTTATAACCATTTTTTTCTAGGTATAGACAATGTTCTTTGAAACAGATTACAATTGCAAACTGATAGAAGAATTTTTTGTAGGACCTTTTGCAGCAGTTCCTCCTCTTGTTGAGCCCAGAATTATAGGGAAAGAAAAAAGAAAAGGGTAATATGCTATAGCAAGGCCTGGGAAAAAAGTGCTGGAGAGGTTATAGCCTCAAGTCTTGTGTTTTTTAAATGAAAAGCTGTTGACTACTGAAAATTTTTTGACTGTATATACAGCTGCATCACACCATGAGGTACAGGATTCCAAAGTGCTGCACTGTTAGCTGTAAAGAAGCTACTGAACAGAAATTAGATTGATGGAACTTCTGGGAGAAATTGAATAGTGAGCAACAGTGAAAAAGAAAGTAATACTGTATGCATTATCCAAGAAGTTATAAACAGTAGATAAATGTCTTCTTACCTACTAAAAAAACAGATCTCAAAAAAGAAGATGGATTATGGATGTCAAACAAGTAAAATTACTACTGAGGATAAAATTAAAAATACAGTTACAAAAAAAAGCCCAGAAATGCTATCATACATTATATGGTCTGTTAAGAAAAATATATCCAATCACATTTTTATAGCTACACTTTCATTCAGGATGATTAACTTTTGAAGCATTCCTTTTGTTCACATGCTGTGCACCAGAGTCAGACTATAAATGCCAGCAGTGATTTCCCCTTCTACTCTTTCAGGATTCTGGAGTACCTGATGTGTAACCAGAGCAGCCACAGCTTTTATAAGAGATCAGTCAAGACTCTCAGAGACCCATTTTACAAAGATTATGCAGAAGAATACACAGATCACACCAATGCTGTGTATGACACAAACACCAAGTTCACAAGTTTTCATGAAAATCCCCATTATTACATTTTTTTGGAAGAGCGTGGAGAAGGAAATCTTGGCTTTGGCAAAGAGCTCAAGAACCCTCAAATGGAAGATGCCCAGACCTTTGACAGTCATTATGACTATCTTGTCTGTGGAGGCAATGAAGATGTAATTTGCACACCAGAGCCTGACGAGTTTAATCCCTGTGAGGATATAATGGGATATCAGTTTCTGAGGATTGTGGTGTGGTTTGTGAACCTGCTTGCCATCCTAGGCAACATTTTTGTCCTTTTCATTCTTCTCACCAGTCATTACAAACTGACTGTACCTCGCTTTTTGATGTGTAACTTGGCATTTGCTGACTTTTGCATGGGATTATATCTTCTTCTGATCGCGTCAGTGGATCTCTACACCAGGTCAGAGTACTATAATCATGCCATAGAGTGGCAGACTGGGCCTGGCTGCAACGCAGCCGGGTTTTTCACGGTCTTTGCCAGTGAGCTTTCTGTGTACACCCTGACCGTGATCACCCTGGAGCGCTGGTACGCCATCACCTTCGCCATGCGGCCCGACCGCAAGATCCGCCTCCGGCACGCTGTGCTCATCATGCTGGGAGGGTGGCTCTCCTGCATCCTGCTCGCCCTTTTGCCACTGGTGGGTGTCAGCAGCTACAGCAAAGTCAGCATCTGCTTGCCTATGGACACTGAAACACCAGTGGCTGAAGCCTACATTGTTTTTGTTTTAATATGCAACATTATTGCTTTTGTCATCATCTGCGCCTGCTACATAAAAATCTACATAACTGTGCGAAACCCCCAGTACAAGTCAGGGGACAAAGACACCAAAATTGCCAAGCGGATGGCTGTGTTGATCTTCACAGACTTTCTTTGCATGGCTCCCATCTGTTTCCACGCTTTATCCGCCATTATGAACAAACCACTGATAACCGTCTCCAATTCCAAGATTTTGCTGGTACTTTTCTACCCACTCAATTCTTGTGCCAACCCCTTTCTTTACACTATTTTCACCAAAGCTTTCCGCAGAGATGTGTTTATCCTGCTAAGCAAGTTTGGCATATGTGAGCATCAGGCTCAAGTCTACAGAGGTCAGACGGTCTCAGCCAAAAACAGCAGTGGGTCTTACGGGCAGAGAATCAGCCGAGGAATAGGCCAGATTCTTACAAGCATTCAAGACCCAGTCAATGATTACCTTCCTGCTGTGACAACACAGAACCAAATTCTCATGGAAGAATGCAAGCAAACTGAACTATAACATGTCAAAGTATCACAGCCAAAACCTGGTCAAGAAGTGATTGTGCATACAGTGAATCAATACTCTCCATATCCTCTTCCCCTAGATTATACTTTGCTATAGCTGAAAGTACCTCCAAAGTGGATGAACCACTTATTTGAACCTCTTATCAGTGCAGGGCAAAACATACGGTCCTGATAATAATTCCAGAAGTAGATGTGAATGCTCTACCTAAATAGGAAAAAAAAAAAAAAAAAAAAAAAAAATATATATATATATATATAAATTGAGCAAATATAAAATATACCCTCATCTTAGAAGCAGAAGACCAACAATAAGACCTGGGGTACTTACATGACTGAAAAAAAAAAAGAAAGCATAAAGTTTGATAATTAAAATCATATTTTTAAAAAAATTAAATATTGAAGCTATCAAATACCCTACATGTAAAAAGGTTGTTTTTTTTCCTAATAGCATATTTCTAAAACTTCCACCAGGTCTAAAATGGAAGAGATTTCTTCTCATTTTGTTACCATGACCTAAAGCAAATCTAGTCTTTTGTTTGCTGTTCTTGGTTTAGTTCAGTAAGGTGGAAAAACAAACTTTTCTTCATACTACCTTTATAGTGGTAAAAGGCAAATTATCACTGATTTTGCAGCTGCTCATAAGCTAACAGGTAAGAAACATTAGGCAATTTTTGTCTCTTACTATCACTCTTTTGATTTTTGATAAATCTATTTAGGAGCTGGTTTATTTGAATTTGTTTTGAAGACCAGGCTACCCATTCAAGTTAATGATGGTTGAGTTTTTTTGGATGACTGATCCAGTTGTTACCGTATTTCAGTGCTGCTTTATCTGAGCATGTTAATTGCTCTGAACACCCTGTAATTCCTGCTTTTTTACCACTTCTGCTGTCCCCACTTACCTTTCTCTTACAGGGTAGAACTTCCCTTTTAGCACTTTCTATGTTGAGCCACCTCAACTTAGACCAAGGGAATGGATCACGCCTTCAGGTTACTTTATGCCATACAGTTCACTGCATTGAAGGCTGACTTCTAGCTCCTTCAACACGTTTTAAGAACATCTTTCTATCTTGTAGTGAGATCTGTTACCTGAATTTTGTAATCTTTGCAGCACAACTACTAGAATCACATAGTTATCTTCTGGCTGACCACAGCCTGGCTGTAGCTGGAACATATGCTCTCCACAGTGTCCTTAAGGAAATCTATGCTCAGACATAATGAACAAGCCCCAGTCTAAAGCATTAGAGCATCCTTCTGCCATTCCTGCTGCCAGATGGGGCCAGACCAGGGTCAAGCCTGGCTGTGATCAGTTCATTCATACACCACAAACAAATGAACAAATGTAGAGGCCTGGCTCTCTACACCTCCTGCAGACATCAGGGCTTGGGGCAGGAGCTGCTCTGCACCAGCTGCACTGTTAACATCTGAGGGGCCTGAGTGCCCAGCTTTGCTGGCGGGATCACTCGTTCCCAGCCAGCTCCACAGACTGGCTCTGCAGAACTGCTACCAAGGTTACCATGGATCATTTCACTCATCTATTTGAAAGCCTTGGCATAAGAATGGAAAATACTGTGTGAATATTTGCCTTCAGGTAGGTATTTTTAAATTAATTTTGTAATATCTATGCTGGTTTTCATGGAATTATAGTCTTTGTGGAACTATAATTAAATTGATCAGACAATAGTCAGAACTTACATAATGCAGGCTAGTAGTACCCAAAAAAACATAATGGTAGAGCCCTTTGAACTGCTGGCTACTACAGCTGGAAACTGAGCGATTGCAAATGCCATGTAGATACTCTATTTGACTCTGTATTTTCCAAATATTTAAAACTCAATTTGATTCTGTATTTCAGAGTATAAGCGAAGGCTGCTTCAGTAAGCAGAGGCAAGGGCCTAGATGCATTAATTCCATGAGATGGTCTTATAGAAAATAAATATTCTATCATTATTAATGCCATTAAAAAATCTACAATATTGCATTATAGACGAATTTAGCTGCTTATTTTGGGGGAGAGGCATGTTTCCATTTTAGGTTGATTCTCAGCAACCTCAAAGCAAAACTGCTGAAACCCATGCAAATAATAATTTATGACCTCCTCTTCCATAATCTGAGGCTGCCCAATGTTACATCAGAAACAAAGACAACTTCCTAAGTGTGCAGATCAGCAAAATTCCTTACTCTTGATACAGCTGCATTTGTAACACTCTGGCCATGTCTGAGTCCCATACAAACATGGGACTTTTTCAGATGCAACACCCTCCCCCACCAGGTTCTCCCACCCTTCTGATACTAGAATAATCATTAAAGGGAGAAAAAGTTTCCTGAGTGCCTTTATTTAGTATCTCAGCAGCAGCAAAGACAATCAAGTTCTAATGGACATTTATCCTACAGACTTCACAGACACTAGTGTAGCAGTGGAAAAGAAAATCCAAGCTTAAATCATATTCTTTTTCAGAAAAAGAGAAAAGAATAAATAAAAATTTATGTTAAAAGTGCTTTTAACTGTAACATGGATCTTAAACCAGAATATTTCTTTCACAGAAACCAGTAGGACTTTGGAAAGATGTGGTATGTTGGACTGGTGCAGGTTGCTTGTAAATTAATGCAGCTGCTTGCTACTACTAATGGAGGACAGATATATTTACACATTATTGAACTTTTCTGTCTCTCATCATTGCATATACATTATGCCTGTTCAAAGAATTCTGAGATAATGCCTTTATTGATGAAGTTTGGTATTTCCAGTTTGTCTTGTATAGTCCTTCTTGTGTTTAACTTGATTAAAAAATATTTTCAAAAGTCTTAGAAAGATCCAGGCAAATAGAAATAGAATTTAAATAATTTGCCAGATCTTTTCTTGTAAATGCTTGTATCCTATAGATATTTTATTCCATTCCTGCTCTGAACAATTCCTTGAGCCATTTTTGGGTTTGTGCGCACCTTTATGTAATATTTGCTATTTTAAATCTGTCTCAGCAAGTTGTATTATTTCTGGCATGTAGCATGTATGTTCTCTAGAATACTTCAGAAACAATGCAAAGTATGGGAATAAAATGTTTTGTTTGAAATTGGAAGAGGTTCAACCAGTTTTTTCAGGAAATTTTAGAATATTTTTCCTATAAAAGAAGTTAATACTATTTATTTTGCATTCAACACTGTTCTCCTTGGCTGACCTATCCCATGACACACACTGTCTGATGCAGGTTTGGGGGTTTTAGCTCCATCACTAACTGTGAGAGGGATGTCCTAAATGGCCATCTCAATGCAGTAGGGATAGAAAGGAACAGCAGTAGCATTACTGAGCTCAGGGGTTCCACAACCATCATTCATTACATCCAAGATAATTCAAAAGAAAAAAAAGCTGTAAAGTTGAGATGGGGCCTTAGTTACAAACACTTGGAACTTTGTCTCCTACTCTCCTCTCTCTCCACCAGAGATGCTGGTTTTTCACAGAGTAGGTATTGGTTCTAGATGACATCATCTGCAACAGGTCAGCTATAGTCAAAGCACACCCTGCCCTGCAATTGGTATTTGGATTCTGAAAATAGCACAAGCAATCAAAGATAAATTTCATATCACTACCATGGCACTTTGATTTATTAACAGAAATGCCCTCTTGCTTCCTTTCTTGTGGATAAAGTATTAATGCTCACAGTACAGGGATATCTGTACCAAAAAATCTCCTTAGAAAGAGAAGATTGATTTGAGTAGAAGCCCTATGCTTATTATGTGTTAATACGAACCAAACCCTCCCTCCCAGGCTGTTTGGGCAGGCTGATGAGTAATAGCAGCATAACCTGTATTGTTTTTCTAACAGATGCCAGACATCTGCACTCTAAAACCACTCAGTAATCAAATGGTTTCTGGGTTGCTGTTAAAATTGGACAGTGAGGCACAGAATTAGTTGGATATTATGCTTTTCCCTTAGGCACTCTCCTCCTCCTTTGTAGGGATTCTGAAAATATATGACATTATACTGCACTTACATGTAGGCTTTGTGGACTGAGGCACAAGATGTTGAAGGGCCCTCATCAAGCTCTGGAACAGAAGATGGTTAAGAGGTCTTAGTGACGCACACAGGAGATTCTGACAGCATCGTCAACCTAGAATTGACACTGGTCAATAACACATCTCCATAAAGCTGGAATACTTTCCATCTGTTTAGTCACTGCCATCTGACTGGACTTACTTTTGTGTGACTGGAAGTCATGATGTGAAAGTGAACAAATGAAGGCTCCATGAGGTTAATACACAGAGTATTTCATCAGAACCCATCGGCTCTAACTTCCTATTCCCATTCCACACCTGCCCCCATGTACACACATTGGTATGAATTTCCACAGTATCCCACATTTCTAGGTTCTCAGACAGGATATCAATCCTGTGTAGTCTTGTAACTGCCTGGCCTTACTTTCCACCCCAAATATATTGGGTAAATATTCCAAAACGTGGAAAAGTCTCATGAACTGTAGCACTGGACTTGGACCTCACTGAGGCCATCTTGAACTTACTCCTTTCAAGAGTTTAACTGCCATGAGATTAATGGAATCTACTTGAATCTTACCCCACCTTTTTGGGAGGACTTCTCTGTGCCATCCTGATTATATGCAATGCCAGGGCTTGTACTTGTGGCTATCTCAAGTCATATCCTTACTGATGCAGACCGTGCAGTTCCACTGAAGCTTGTGAAGCTTTGATAATGAGTTCAAAGAGAAGGAACCCACTCATTTTGGTTCTCAGCTATTCAGTATGCAGCTGTGATGAGGAGTATCCTTTGGGTTATTTTTCTTCTCTCTTAAGGAAAGAAATATGTTGTGAACATCAACTTCATTAACAACCTGTATCTAAGAGCTTGCTAAATAGTCAGAGTGACTGAAACTACTGGATTGTTACTCATATATACTGTGATATTTTATAAGACCTACTTCACTGCCAGGAACAGCCTCCATTTCAAACACCGAGACGGGTAATGGGCTGGACTGCTAAGCCATGCTGATTGTCTTACAGCTTCAGCTGATATGGTGGTGGCTTTTCTTTAAAAAGTGAAGAAAAATTACAGTACTCGTGCCTTTTATGAAGGCAAAACTACAGCAAATGAAAACCTGAGCAGTAACATGAGTTTTAACAAAAACCTTCTCACTGCAGGCTCTGAGATATTACCTGGATGTTTGTCTTCCCCATGGCTTGCTGCTGACATATGCAGGATAGCACTGAAATAGCAAGCAGCACCAAAGCTCTACTTGTGCTGGTTTCAGTCTGACTGTAGTAAGAACTCCCTAAGTTATATGTGGATTACTGCTGCTGCCTAGAGGGAGCTATGGAAACAACAAATTACTTCTTTTTTAGCCATCTACAGATTTCTGACTTAACCCTGCAACGGTCAGTATAAAGCAGCAAGAACAGTATTTTCATTAAATAACAGCTAGGAGCACATTTGACATATTGGCACATGCACCTTCCCCATGAAAAGTCCAGAAGGCAAAAAAAGGGGTTTTACAATTCATACATAAACTTCTCCTTTGATGTGAAAGTATGTTTGCAATCTCTCCTTTTGTTTTTTTAAGGGCTGGCTGCATTATTTTATCTTTTCCTCTGTACTGTTCCCTCTTTCCAGTTTCTCTTTACATGTCCTTCCTCTCCTACTTCAAAATCCAACACTCTATTTTAAGAATTACTTTATGTTTCCCACCTACTATCTGAAGTGATTTATGCTATCTCGCAACACAGGAACCTCTGAGAGAAATAACAAAGCTGTTTAGGGCCATGAAAATAATTTACAGCACAAAATGAAAGCTAAAAGATACTCTGAACAAAGATTAAGAGCAATTTGATCTGGTAAATTTAAGAACTGCTCTACTTTCTCTCTGCTCCCTCCCAAAAATTTAAGTGATTCATGCAAAAACATCTGTGGTATGAATATACTTCACCTTTAGCTATCTGATTTTTAACAGCTGTATCATCATCACACTTATCAAGCCCTTTGTCAGCTCCTTAAACATACAGGGAATTTCACTAGATGCTACTTTAATGTTTTAAGACTAAAACTACTTACTAAAATCTGACAGACAAATTCAGCCCATAAAAACCAGGACATCAGAAATATCATTCCCAGCACAAATGCATTTTCTTTATTAAAATCATGAACGAGGTGAGCTCAGGAGGAAAGGGCTTCCAACCTGCAACAATTTAAATTTTCTGAAAAAAAAGGCAATCTGCGCCAAAAGAAAACCTACAAGCAATTCCCAGCATTCCCAGCAAGTAAATTCTGGAATAAATCTTTTTTTTTTTTTTTTTTTTTTTTTTTTTAAACGCTGTACTTCCTGCAATACTATGTTTCCCAGAATACATTACCTGTTGGAACCACACAGCTCACCTAGAATCAGGCAGTTGTTCCTCCAAGGAGAAAATTCTGTATGAAATACTCAGACACTGGTACAGCAGGACACATGAGGAACCCTATCTGCAGTGGAGTCACAGCAGGATTCCTAGGAGAAATGGGAAATCCAGGCAGCCAAGAGCCTTAGCAGAAAGAAATGCCTTCCTTATTTTGCTGATCAAAATGGTTTTCCCCATCACAAGCAAGGATGGACTGTTCTTTACCTTAACATTAAATCCAGCAGCTCTAGTACTTGTCAAGCAGTGTCTGGACTCTCCTGGGATTCCAACCAATGTTCCAGGCATTTAGAGGGATTTTTCCACAACACTGTTCTCCATCTGGTTCCTCTAGCAAAGTAAAAGCATTTCTACCTGGACAGAATCACCATCCACACATAACATTTTTTGCTGCTATGAGATTATTTATTATTTTTACAATTTAATGATAGTCCTTGTTTTGGATTTGCTACTGAAATATACTTATCCAAATTAAACACCATGTTTTTAATTTCAGTAAATTTTTATTTACCAAACTGAACTAAAAAGGAAAACAAAATCTACATATATTTTTAAAATAGGTATCATTAAAAAGCCTATTAAAATACCAGTTCATGGATATCCATCTTCAGAGAGCAGTTTTTGACCTGTGGAAGTGATTGGGCAATTCAGTATAATTTGTAACATAAAACACTATTTGCATTTATTCCCTCTCTGTATTATCTATTTAATATAACCCTCTTTCAGATCACACAAGGGCATACACTTTTATACTATGTAAAACGTGCAATTACATAGGCACTTCACAAAAAAATAACTGGGAAAGCCTTCACTCTAAAGAAAAAAATTGTCCTAAACCAGATTTTCTGAATGTTGTATATCCACAGGTCAAATGTGGTTCGACTGCAGTTCATCTGAGTGTACTGCAGATGTCCTTACCTCTGAAAGGATTAGGTTGGCATAATCCCATTAGTGCTAAAGACTGCTGAAATCTGCTCTGAAAACAAGGGGCAAATCTTTAGCAGTATTTTACAAACAGAAATCTGCATTAGAAAAAACAATACACAACACAGAAACTGATACAGTTTAAGACAAGTTGTAAGGAATAATGTAGAGTTGAAAATAAATGGGGATATACTGAAAGCTATGCTAATATTCCAATATTCTTATACCTCTGCAATGACAATAATTAAACCACATAAAAACCAGATAACAAAATTATTTATATATACTTGATTTTGAAAAAAAAACAACAAAAACCATTTAAATACTTTGCTCAGCCACAGCTGGCAGAGCACAATTAGCATTCAATTGTAACACACTCATCTTTTCTCACAGGAATGAAATCTAGCTTTTTTTTTTATATTTTAACTTAAATATGCTATTAATTTGTCAGCATTCTGCTTAGCCTCTTTTGTCAGGGTCCTTTGGAAAACCTTTTGGCCAAAACAACAGGCCATTTTTCTGACCTGCTTGTTTCTTATGTGATGTGCAAGCTACTACAACAATGATCTCTTTCAGAAAAACACTGGATTTTTAAATAATAAACAGTTATTTATCCAGAGTCAATCCCAACTCTCTTTTAAGTGAGGCAAATTTTATGGAAAAAGCAGTATTGTATTTTTTTAGATTTCCTTAAGTGTTGAGGGCTGGAAAGCAAAGAGGAGTACTGGGGGAGAGAGGAGGGGTATTCAAGGATGGATACTAGGGAACAAACCAAAACACACCAACTCCTCATGAGTCTTGGTTTACTATACATTGATACCACTGTAGATAAAAAATTACTTCAAAATCATCACATTCCAAAATACAACTGCCCATACAGGCAGTGAGTGTAGCCTACATTTATTTTCTAATTATTTTAGAGTTTCAAGTGCAAAATTTAGATTTAAAAATAAATCACAAGTCACATCTCAAGCTACTACTTTTAGATAGGAACTAAAAAGATGTCAGAAAGCAATTCTGTCAGATTACATTAACTGATGAAGACAAAACCTTATTGATGGGCCAGTTATCATCCAAGAACTCTGCATTTTACTTCTCAGTATTTTCTCCCATTTCCACATACAGGACTATTATCAAGGTGTCACACAGAATCACCAGGGTTGAAAGGGACACCTGGAAAGTGTGTCCAACACCCCTGCCAGGCAGTATCACCTGGAGCAGGCGACACAGGAACTCATCCAGGTGGGTTCTGAAGGTCCCACCAGGGAGACTCCAAACCCATGAGGTGTGCCAGGAGGCATCTCCTGGGCAGCCTGTGCCAGTGCTCTGCCACACTCATTGTAAAGTTCTTCCTCATGTTGAGGTGGAACTCCTTCTGTTTGGCCACTGCTCCTTTTCTTGTCACTGGGCACCACTGAAAAGTCTGGCACCATCCTCTTGACACCCATGTTTGAGACATTAACACGCACTGACGAGATCACCTCCCAGTCTTCTCCAGACTAGAGACACCCAGCTCTCAGTCTCTCCTAAGAGAGAGATTCTAAACCCCTCGCCATCTTTGTGACCCTTTGCTGGACCCTCTCCAGCAGTAGCTCCTTGCCATTCTTGTACTGAGAAGCCCACAGCTGGACATGGCACTCCAGATGTGGCCTCACCAAGGCTGAGCAGAAGGGGAGGATCACCTCCCTCAACACCCACGCCACTGTTCCCAATGCACCTCAGGATACCAGTGGCCTTAATACAAAGTTGTTCAACCAATCTTATCTCAACACCTAAGCCTTAGGTTACCACAGGGAGAAATCCTTAAACAAGTATGCAAGTCTGGCCTCACGATTAAACTGCAATTTTTTTTGTAACATTGTGATGGTATTAAATGGAAAGTCTGCACAGCAAACTGAAAAAGTGACAGTGAAATTACCTGCATGTGATGAAAATCAATCAGAATCTTCAACATTAATATGGAGTAGTAATAAGCCGCATATATGAAACAAATGCACATGCAAGATAGTAAATGAAGTGGCAAACATTTTTAAATAACATCTTTAATTAAAGTTTTTGCAAAGGCAAAATATTAAACTTAAAATAGGTCTTAGTACATCAAAATACTAAGTTCTCTAATCGTATTCCAAGCATGGCCTTTGAAACATAATATCCTGTATATCACAGAGGAGCAACCTTGATCTGCAATTGTACAGAATGAATTTTACAAACATAATAAATATATTTACCCCCTTACACATAACAGTATATGTACAACAGCAGTTGACAATAGTAGCTCAGAACAGCAAAAAAGGATAGTCCCCCACTCCATTATCTATTGGTACCCTATGCACTCTGGAACATGTCTCATTGGATGACTGTACATATAGCTAACCCAAGGTAGTTTTTCCTGTTTAAAAAAGCTCCTTTTTTTCCACAACATCTAATCCACCAAATAATAATTAAAAAACACACTGCATGAACTGCCTGAAAAGAGTAGACGACATGAAAACCAACGTACTGGTTTTTACACATTTCCCAACCAATCACAGCAATGGGAAAACGAGACTTTAAATGCCAGACACCAATACAGAACAATATGCAAGTTTCTTCATCTTGTATAGTCACTAATCTCAAAGTCTGAGAAGAACTCTAAAATCAGATGGGGGTGCATGGGTTGTGTGGGATGGCACACAGCAAAACCCCACAGTGCTGTGTAAGGCAGCCCAGTATCAATCCAGTGTGCATTGCCCTAAAACCATTGTTCGTTTCCTGGACATCTTATTGCATTCTATCAGGAAGCTTTTGTTTTGGGGGAAATTCTGGGGGACTTTATTGTTTTTAAAGGAGTTTTTACAAATTGAAGAGATTAAATCAATATGAACTTTAGTTAACAAGGTCTCTTAACTCCTTCACCGAAATGAAGGAATTTTACTCTGGTAGTGTCATGTGGTGACATAATTACTGCTAACTATCAATAGGTGAAATTATTTTCACAGACTCAATGAAGTTTACTTTAACACTCCTAATTGTGCAGCAAAAAGATAAGAAAATATTTATTTTAAAAAAATCAGTTACAATGATGCAACATGTTTTTTGCTCTCTTCTAGAAAATGTGCTTCAGAGTCACATATCAATCCTGGAAATAAACTCGGACCACAACTGTCACTTTAAATAGTGTTGAGGAAACTGAATGATGTTTAAATGCAAGTTGTGAGTATGATGCAGGAACAAGCAGTATGAAATCTCAAAGAAATCTTGTTGCTAACCAGCAACTGAGGGGGAATAAAAACATATTTTATTTAAATAGTCCAATAAAGTTCCTTATGTGACTAAATTATCTATTATCTCCTTAAAAGAAAACATTTAATTTTGTTTTTCACTTAGATGGTTTTAAATGATTGCACACACTAAAACCCAACAGAATTCACGCAAAAAAGTTGCTTTTCTGATTGAAGCACTGCAGGAAATTTACTCTCTCAGGAATCATTGTCATACTGGCAAAACAGGTATTCTGCAAACTGAAAAGGCACAAGACTCAATTTTGCCCAGTTGCTCTACAAGTTTCCATCAGCCATCATGGTTATAATTCTGAAGTTACCTTCCCCATTTTTTTCCATCATAAAAAAGGTGCTCCATTATCTGTGCAAATTTTAACATAAGCCCTCCTGAAACCATTAATTGTTTCCATAATACTGAACTATTTAAACTGGAAAAGAAAAAGCACTATTTCTAAGGGGGGAAAAAATCATTTATGAATATGGGAATCCCTTGCCCTCTGAAAGGAATGGTTTCTTTTGAACCTAATGAAATGGTCTGTTCAATTATATAGTTAAAACCATGATTAAAAATTCAAGTATAATAATAAAATTAAGCAAACTACATTCTTAGAGCAAGCTGCTACAAATAAAATGAAATTAAAACATGCTTTTTGACTTAAAAAAAAGGAACACTTGATGTAGCAATAAGAGCACAGTTTGGTATGTGCATGGTTTGACTGGCTTTCCCAAAACTTCACAGATATTTGTATTTGAAGACAAAACCTATCTGGAAAGCATAACATACAATTAGCTTGCAAGAGGCTGTGCAGGTTCAGAAAGCGTCTAACATCCTTCAGAACAGACTAAGCTTAATTACCTTTAAAATTCAGCTACCCCTTAAAATAGAGAGGCTATGCAGCTTCTAGTATACGTATGTGGGTGAGAAATATCACCAAGTTGTATGAAAACAAAGTGTTGTATAAGTAAACTAGATTCTAGCAGTATAAAAAGGAATCTATAGCTAAAGGGGATGTTTCTTCCTTTTACTGGTTTAGTTGTGCAGCATTATGGGAATTTTTCTGAAGTCCACTACTTAAGACTTACTGGTAACAGACATGGAAAAGGTGAGGGAAGAAATCAGTTGGTATATTATTGATTTCCTTGCAGTTGTACACAGAAGTGTCAACAGTGGTAAAAAAATAAAATATCTGCGTTGTTCAAAAGAAAGCAAACACCAATTAGTTTTAGATACCTTGAAAACCCCAAGCTAAAAATGCAGTCTAAATGATGATTCCACTACTGAATAATCAATTAGAAGAATCATCAATTAACTTTTCATAAAGCTTATGAATGCAGACAGCTTTCTAACAACCATATGGCTCTAGATATAGCCTACAGGCAGTTTTAGTCATTATCAATGAGAGCACAGGTGTACAAAATCACAGCAATAAAACCTTTACAATTTGTTGATATTTTTCTACATACAATTGAGACTACAAATGCACTTGGAGGCAAATGAATCAGAATGAAAATTAAAGCAGTTGTTACATACTGCTAAAACACACTTGTGTCTTCTTAAAATAACATTAAAGATGTCTCATTCTCAAGCAAAAAATAAAGTCAGAAATCATGTCTGCTTCTCATGGTCTTATCTCAGTTAGTAAAAATGATCTTTGTTGTGTCCTTTTCTCATCATCTTTTCAAGCACCCAACAAAATGCAATTTTTTTTTTTGAAATGGTGAGCCACATGAACATTCCTTCCTCAACAGTTTCTGAAGTATAATGCCCATTCCCTCTCCTCATTCAAAAGTACACTGCATTTCCAAAAGCAGGGTTTGCAAGAATGACCCTATGCAAGAAATAAAGTTCTTCAACTTCTGAGGTAAGAAAGGGAAGGAGGGGGGAATAACTTTGTTGCTTTTCACAAATTGAACACAAAAAACCCAAACAAACAAACAAAAAAAAAAAAAAGGCAAGTGAAAAAGTGACTACACAAGGTTTAGTGCATCTGACTGCTTGATTTGCTGTTACCAAGACAGCCTAAAGATACTCTACCAAAATCTGTGTTCTCAGAAGCTGTGCAGCTCTCTTCATGAAATTACATGCTATCTGGAAACTTTAGAGAGATTAACTGCTGCAGGTAACTTCTCGCTATACTTTTTAGTAAAGCGGATTTTTGTTTAAGAGTTGCAGCCAGGATGTTAGAATTTTTATGTGATTTTCTGTATTAAAAATTTAGTCATTGCTGTGGTCTGTTGAATTACTTGTGGGTATTTGACTACATACATAGTAAGCAGGTAAAGGAATGCATCTACTATGGCATTACCTAGGTATTGGATTCAAAGGGTCTCCAAGCCCTTTTAAAAATGTAAAAAAAAAAAAAAAAAAAAAAAAAAAAAAAAATCAAGGGAAACTTATTTGTTTCAATTCAGTGATGCTGAACCACCACAAAACAGTAAGAATATAATTAACAAGTTAAGCAGTGTGACTTTAGTGGGGAATGAGGTGCTTCAAATTTGAAAAATGCAGCCCTAGATAAAATCTATCACATGAAATTAAAATAATTTTGAAATATAAATCAAAATTTTACCATTGTGTAACTGCTAGGAACAACAACCTGTTTATGGGGAACTGCATTGAAAACAACAAATAGATATAATAATTAATGGGCATATCAGAATTAAAAATATTTTTCTTATACAAGTTATTTAAAATTTAACACCTTAATTCTTACCCTTCTGTACAAAGCTTGCACGCAGTTTATGTAAGATTCTGACCATCCTCACTACCAAAAGGAAGTGTTCAAAGCAAAGATTTGTACACACAATAAGCATTTTCGGATTAATGATCTATCAAAGGGAATAGTTCCTTCAATCAGTGGAAGAAGAATTTCAAAATCTTAAATCAAGGGCAGGGGGGACAAAGCCTTACATGCTAAATACCAGCTGTAGGTACCTGTATGTAGAATTTATAATTAAGGTATTCCTAACACACAAAACCAGCTCCCAGACAATGCTATAGCTGCTACAGTCCATGGCTTGCTCATCTGAAGTAGTGTCTTTGTTGCCACATTTTACCTTTGTTCCAATACTTTTTTTATTTCTGATGTGCAGATACACATTTTGATTGGAGTATACATCCAAGTCTCAACCTTTCCTGCTTTTGTTTTTTTTTTTTTCCTTTTACAGGGAGTTCTTTTGTTTTGTCTTTTAAAACTTCACCATTCTGCGTCCCCAATGGCTTTGGAAAATACATAATCTCTTCCATTAAGATTCATGATGCCATCTTTGAGATGAAATTTCCATTTGTTTTTACTTCTGTGAATCTAAAAACAGAGCGAAAACATTAACCTATTACACTGCATCAGAAATGGATAAGAATGCGTAAGTAAATTATAAGAGCAAGAAAAATAAAAATAACTATTAGATGTACATCACTAAATTATTAAAAATACTGAGTGCCACATCCAGTCTTTCCTTGAACTCCTCCAGAGACAATGACTCCACCACCTCCTTGGAAAACCCATTCCAATATTTAACAGCCCTTTCTCTGAAGGCATTGCTCCTGATGTCCAGCCTATATGTTTAATTTAAAACTAAAGAAAATTGAACAAAATTCAGTCTAAAGATAGGGGAGTAAACTTTGGAAAAATTAAAACCAAAAAACAACAACCCCCACCACCGCATACTGTAAGGACTGAGCAGACAAATACTTGCAAGCTATCAAGAACTGCATCTGCTGCATCTGAAAGAGCAAAAGATCACCTGATACTCAAGGAAAACAAAGACTTTTCAGAAAGCTGAAATGCTGTCCAAAAGGAAAGTTTATGATAAACTTTTACAGATGGAACAAAGATGTAATTCTATACCAAAGATGGTCTAGAAAAAAAATAAAATTTTACATAAATCATAAAACCAGGAAACCTTGCTGCAATTTTTAAATTTTCATCAAGCATAGGAAGTCTCACCATCTACCATTAGAGCTGTAGAAATAGTAACAGAACACCGAAACAGCTGTGACCATGTAATTCTACTATAATTATTTCTAGTACTGCTTGATCCGTTTTCATTTTAAGCTGCAAAAGGCAGTCAGTGGCAAAAGTCAGAAGCAAGGAAAAGTCTGGCTGATATACACTACTTGTCCTACTGAATAGCATTCCACAAAAATCCCTCATAAGAAGCATTTCAGCTGCCATGAGGTTAGAAGGAAGGTCCTCAGGTGAACAACTGAATAAAAATGAGAAAACACAGGTAAGAACCTAGTTTTTACAGCAAAATGAGTTCATTCCAACAAAGACTTGTGCTGGTTGGAGTCTACACAGTTTAAGAGCTCACTAAAGATCTGAAAAATCACAATGTACTGATGATACAAAAAAACAGTTACTGAAGAGCTGCAGAACGATGTTACTGCCCTGACTCATTGTGCAAGAAAACAATGGTGGCATTCAAGGCATGCAAAGATAGTAACAATGGGAAAAAATATATATTTCAATTTACACGGACAGTAGAAGTGGTGGGTTTGAACTAACAATTACAAGTTGGGAATGAGATTCCAATGCTCTAAGACTTTCCCATAAGAAAATCAGCTCTGTTTCCAGTGGGGCCAAAAGCATACAAGAACTACTGCAGAACAGTACTAGACCAGCAAATAAATTGCCTGTGCTCCTCCCTAGAACTTATCTACCCTTACAAGTAAGACACAGAAAAATCAAATCGATCTGGAGAATCAAAGTAAGAGCAATCAAATGTTTGAACAGCTGTACAAATAAAGTGCAGGCCTGATTTCAAGGATATGACTGAGGAGGGTTATGATGGTCTGCAATATAATAAACAGCACCAAGAAAGCAAATAAGAAAACACCCTTTAGTACCAGGAAGTATCATACAAAACTAATGGGTTTAAAATGGAAGTGTTCCTCCACACATCACAAAAAATCATTTATGAAACTTCTTGTCATAAGGCAATGTTTTCAAGGATTGAAAAAGAATCAAATTTATTTCTAACAAGCAGAAGAAAAGATCCTCTGTTTGCCATTTGAGAAGGCACTTTCTCTTCCTCAAGAGACAGCCCACAGAAGGATGGTAGCAAAATGCTCTGCATGAGCATTGCTACCCATCGGTTCTTCTTCTGGAACAGAAGTTCCAGAAGCACCCACCATTAACCAATGTAGGACACTGGGCAGGAGGGAACTGCTCAGACCTAAGCTGATTCTATGTATTTTAGAGGCAAACTGAATAATGATTTCTTGAAAAGAGATTAAGTCCTTTCAGAGTATGTGGCACTGGAAGTTAATAATGGACACTGTTCCCTACCAAGTTCCAACTCCTATCTTTTAAGAGAGTGTGGATTTCAAAGTAGTTTCTGTTGCTCAGCTTCAGCAGCTCCCAATAAGCTTTTCTGACTGGTCTGAGGTCCCTCACTATTTCTTATAAACTGCCTCAAAACAGTTTTGGATTACAGTTTAGAGGAGACAGATGGCTGGGATGTAGGTCTTAAAATCTGTTTTTAATCTGATGACAAGTCTAAGCAGAGTCTGGGCATAACTGAAGACTTGCTAACACAGCCATTCTTTGCAACATAGAGCCTTTATTCAATAAGCCTACACTTTTTTCTCCCCTGCTTTAAAAAGGATCCCTATTCATTTCAGCCCAATTAATTGAGTACAGGAAAAGAAAAAAAAAATCCACATCAAATCATCTGTGTACTACCTCAGCCAAAAGCTTATGATATCATCTAGACACATTTTAAAAGATTCCTGCACAGATGAATCCTTGCATATTCCAGAGAAAACATGATCGATCCCCTGTAACAACTAAATTCTTGCAAGACAGTTCAGCAGAATTTAAAGCAAAACAAGCACTAGCATTCCACACTGCCATTTCATATAGCACAATGCATACCACAGAAGATTTTCCTCTGGTAACTATACTATCATCCAGAAAAGACACTTTTAGTGATAAAGAAAGAGTTTTCCACAAGTCTAAATCCTGATGACTACTTTTCCTGTTTATAGCCACAATAAATGTACAAACTTAACAATAGTTCACCTCTCTTGGTCCCAGAAGACTGTCCTTTTATTAAATGGCACAAAAAGACACTATGAAGAAAAAGAAAATGCAGCTAAATTTGTATAAGCTTTACTCATTACCAAGATTAATATAAACACAAACCTGTTTTAAAACCAATAGGTAATTCTCATTTCCATTCACAGATCTACCTGTACTTAACAGTAACAAAGATACTACTTAAAAATTATAATTTGATAGGAAGAACAGAGAATGTAAAACTCCTGGATTGCCTTCTGCAGAGATTTACCTTATCATACTGGCACACAACAACATTTTCTGTATCAAACAGTTCTTGTCCTTCCTCATCACTCACATCATCTTCACTGTTCAGAGGCTCCTGAAAGAAACAGGTGGAAAAAGTTAAGATGGTTGGCAAGATTAGAGCAGTTACTTGGCTACAATGTTGTCTATGAAGTACAGGACTCAAAATGCAGTTAAGATGGGCAACATCAGGCTTTCCAACAGAGGGCTGATGCTTCCTACCCTCCATCCTGAGAAAACACCTTTATGAATTTTAGTCTGGAACTTCAGTGTCCAGGCCAGATCCTGGCCAGATCCAGCCTTCTGTCACCACAACTATTCCATTCTTCACCGTAAATGTTCATACAAAAGAACGAAGGTTGTCATTTTTGTAATGCATCTAAGCAGTGACATAAAGGTGACATAAAATGTGAACAAGCCATGGAGTTGCATTTTTAAGGGCACATAAGAAGTGATGCGACATAAAACTCCATGTCTTATTCACACTGGATGTACCAAAACTGAAAACAAACCTCAACATACACTCTCTTTCTTATGCGAATAATGAACACTTCAACACCTGAAACAATGACTAATAAACACAGGACAACAAATACACTTCCAAATATATAAGCTAAAGGGAGGAGATGCTAGTGAGAGAAGGTGTACTACAGGTCCTAATTCCATTCAAAGTAATGCTATGTTTAATTGAGTTTAAAATCTTTAAGGAAGTGATCCACTCAAAGTAGCTGCTGAGGAGCAAAGGAAGTAAAAACCAGAAGATTTCTGACATGCTGATAATGAAGTCTTGGTATATTAAAAACTCTCTCCGGAATGCTAGCATTAAGGTCAAGGAACACTTATACTTAATAAGGCAACTATTAAAACATTCAAACTGACATCAGTGCTGAATGACATAATGGAAAAGTGATATGAATCCAACCTGTAATTTGTAACAGAAAACCAGTGTTAAGATACCACTGTATATGTACCACAGAAAATCTGATTCTTTACAAGTTTTACTTGTATATCCTGCATGGGTGATACAGACTGTGAATGCTCATACTGGCATTTTAAATGGAATCTAAAATAATTGGAAAGGCTGAAGAGAAGTTTGGAAGCAATCTGGCAGTTCAAGATGCATTTCAGGGACAGATTTAGAGAGTACCAAGCTTCCTGTCTAAGTATCAGTACTTTTAACTTAGTACTGTTTCCTCACCCTTTACCCCTTTTTTACAATTTCTTGTTTTTGGTGCAACACTCCAAAACTCAGTAAGAACCACTGGCCGAAGTCCAAAATCAAGCCAACTCCAAGTCTAAATTAAGCACATACTACTAAGAATGCAACAACTCACTCCTGTTCCTGTCTCATTTTATTAAATCAAGGTAAGATGTGTTTCTAGAAGATGCATTATAATCATATTTGAGTTCTCAAGCTTATTTCTGTGTAACAGAAAGTAATGGAATAGCCAATGAGATATAGATAGACCACATCTGTTGGTGCCATCACTGAACCAACACTGCTTTTCTTTTTGTCAATCTTAACACCCTGCTTTTGTACACACTTGGTCCCAAGCGGAGTTGACTATTTCTGTTTGCTCATGAAGGTTACATGACTTCATGACTGACCTCTCCATAACACCAAAAATATTCCTATTGAAGTGTTTTAAATGGCTAATTTAAAACAGCAAATTTTTGCTGTGCCCCTCCCCAAACCCTCTGCAGCTGCACTGTTTGCTAATACACATCATTTCCACAACTTCAATATTGGAAATAAACAATCTGAAGTACAAGGAATAAAGTTACATTCTCAAAACTACTTAAGTAATTGCATTATTTGATACAGTTTTCTTTAAAATACCAACAAAAAAACTGAAACACAACCATAACATTAAGTTTACCTCTTCTACTTGGCCATCTTCACCCCCATCTTTTTCTTTCTCTTCCTCTTCATCATCATCATACTCTTCCTCCTCATCATCTTCTTCTTCAGATGATGTGTCCCCTGTTCCATCAACTTGGAGAACAAGTGGTGCTTGTGGTTGTGCCTGTTGTTGCTGTGGCTGCTGCTGACCAGCTGCAGGAATCTGTGCTTGAGCCGGTGTAGGGGCAGCCACTGTTGTAGGTATAACTTGAGTTTTATTTCCTGTAAACAGGATCTGCTGAGGCTGAATAATCACTCCTGTCTGCTGGGAGAGCCCTCCAGGGAGAGGAGCCAACACCTGATGGAACATCATTGTAAGTACTGTGGCTGCTAACGTGACAGACTACCACATCAGACTCAAAGGAAACAATTAAAGTGTATCAATCTGACTTGAACTAATTATGGAAGAGTTACAAATATTCCACCTATATCAGGCCCATAATATTAAAAGTCTACCCAGTGTAAAACAGGAGCACTACTACCAGACCTGAATTCCAAACACAGCATTGGAATGTTCTAATTCAAGTAAAAGATTGTTTTTTAAAATCTTCTTCATAAAAAAATTAAACTTTACAAATTGTTAGTCAGGCTTAAACTGTAGAACTGTGACACTGAGAATGAGACTTTGCTAAATTCAATGCTAACACAGTCTGGACACACAGCTGACCTCATAGGTGATCAACAATCTTCCTAAAACATACTGTATTCACTACTAAAATAACCAAGGAGTGTCAGTTCTAGGTATTTTGTTCTGAGTCTCATGCGACTCAAAATAATTTCAATTAATTTAAAAGTATGTAAACTAGGATTATGCACATAATATAACTCATCAGGAGATGCACAGAAGAAATTTTAAACTGCATCCTGTCAGTATCTGGGAAGAATGAAAGTAACACTGAAAACAACATTTCAAGATTGTTCATGGAAAAAAAAAAAAAAACAAAAAACCCCAAAAAAACCCTGCCACACTTGACACAACTTTTAATTTTTTTAAAATTATACTGTTCCTGACTTTTGTTCTAGTTCAATTTACTCACAAAAATGCAATCTCCTTAAGTAATTATCATGTTTTTTCCTCAAAGTGTACCTATTAAAAAAAATTCCTTTACCTGCTGAATAACAGGCGCTTGTACTCCACCAGGCTGCATTTGGGGTATAACCTGCTGCTGTAGAACCACTGGCTGCTGTGGTTGAATAATATACTGAGCTCCATTTGCAGTTCTAACTACTTGGAGGATCTGACCTGTAGTAAAATAAGTATCAAATTAATCAAACGTACAAGTTCACTTTTAAAATTATCTTAGTTTAGAAGCTTGTTTCCTGGAAGAATACCAATGACAATTAAAAGAGAGAACTATTACAATGATATACTTTCATCAGTGAAAAGACTGTGTGTAATTGCAGCTGTGCCAGAAACAAGGAATAGGGTTGTTTACAATCTAAATATGATCATGAGGTATACAATCTAAAAATAAATTTACTTTAGCAGGCCACAGATTAATCCTTTAACACAGCAGAGTACCTTAAATAACAGCTCCCACTTATCAGCATACCTCCTGTTTTAAGAGATAGATTTTACTGATGGAAAGACAAATTATTGTAAACCAAAATAGAAGTACATATAGTCACAATATAAAAAATTCTATGCACTGCTAACACCATGATATTTCCAGAGTCCTGCGGAATGATGACCTTTCCTCAGAATTTTTCCCTTCTGGTTGCCACATTGCAAGAAACTCCTGTGTCTGTGATTTTCTTTACAGTATTATTTGCAGGTGATGGGGAAATCATTTATCCTTACACTTATTATCCACCTCTCTGTTCCCACAGTGCCTGTACTTCATTTCCTTTTGTTATCCTTTAGCTTTACTATTTTATACCCTTCATCACTTAACAAAATACATCCAAGACAAACATACATTTGGAAATAGCCTGAAATTCTGAAAAGTAAGAGCTAACATACACTCCAACATTAGTTTTTCACATTTCTTGTAAGAAAGGTGGAGTAAGAAGAAAGAAGAAATTGAACTAGATAATCCTGAACTTTATGTATTTCCCTCAGATGGATTTCCTGTTCCCCCTTCACAGCAAAATGCAAACCCCTATTTAATGAAACAGTTAAATGTATCTGAAAGGAGGGACTTCCCCAGCCCTAGTCTAAGAAATTACTGTAGATGTTCAAAACTGAAATATTACTACAAAAGTAATAGGCTGCAGGTTATTCTGTGCTATAACAAATATAGACATGCTTCCTTAAAACAGGGAAGATTTTGATTTTTAGAAAAGCTGCACATTTAAATTTTACTTCAACTATATACCATTAAATATTATAATATTTAAAACAGGAGGGTTAAATCCCAGGTGATTCTGAGCAAAGGTGAACTACTCCAGCAAAAGTAGCAACTAGATCTAGAACATGGTACTTCTCAGGCCTTTCTTTATTTCCTGTGCAGTAGATCTATAATCAGGTTTATAAAATCAATGTAATATGAAAGTACATGAAGTATCAGATACACTGCTCATCGACACAACATTTATTTATATTCTAAATACATGGCATAATAGTATTTAGAAACGGTAAATATGAAATCAAGTTATCATTGCTATCAAAAGTAGAAATTTCACTTTGTATGCTTAGCAGGTACGAAAAAACCTTGGGACATTACTCTTCTGAAGTCATAGAAGTAGTGATTCTACTTTTATATTCAGCACAGTACCCGAGCTCGGATCATGCATCACAAAGCTCAGACATACACAAAGGGGAAAACTCCAACACCAATCCTTGTGCATCTAGAACTTCTCTAAGTGGGGAAAACTTACACAGATTCTAACATACAACACCTTATGGTTAGGGCAAAACCACAAGGTTCATAAGAAAGTGAACAAAAAGTGCAGAAATAAAGTAAAGAGACTGCACTACCTTGTTAGGGTGGATTCCCAGATCTGCTTTCTAGCAGTAAATAACAAGTAAGGCCCAGAATGCTTCCCTCTTAAACCCCCTTAAAACTGGATTTGTTCTCAATATCCAGAGAGTTACCTGAATTCGTAAGTATCTGCTGAACTGGAGTAACACCAGCGGGGAGAGCCAATGTAGCTGCAGTGGCAGCAGCACTCTGAAATACAAGAAAAGCTTTTTAACCACAAACACAATATTGACAGTATTTCATCTCACAAAATGCTGCCTGAACATACCTAACTTTTTATTGCTGTTTATAGTGTTCGCACACAAGTTCCTGTAGCTATTAGAATCTAGGCATTTCAAATGTACATTATACTACATATAAATTATTTTATTTTCCCTCTTCAATAGTAAGAAGACTGAAGCAAAACCACTAAACATAAAATCCTAATGCAACTCCATGTGGTTTCTTGGTTTATCTGCAAGCTCAGCAGATCCTCTGCTTTCTCTGCTGATCTACCAATACAGCTCAACACTGCATTGCTCATCTGGCAACTTTCGTTAAGACTTTTTCAAAGCAGCTGAGGCTATGGGCCTACGAATCTGAAGAAACATAAGGTACTGAAGCAATGATTATGTTCGCCTGTCTTGTTTTCACAAGGCATAGTAATCAGGCTTGCACTCTCCTTCATTCTGCAAGTGATTTGCATGCCAAGTCCCACATCACACAGCTCCTTTGAGTGAATCTACACATGCTGTGTACTGACTGTTCACAGAACAACTGATTTTTTTTGTCTCAAGACAGCTGGTTCAAAGAGAAAGTGGGACTATCAATGAGTAATGATTTGAACCTGCAAGGAAACTGAATTCCAGCACATTTATGGGAGCTCCAAACAGAAAAATCTGTATTAAATTCTTAACTTGCAGAGGATGATGGAGTTCTCTAGAGGCTCTCCATTTCAAAGGTCCAACTTCAGGTGCCCACAGAAAAGCCTCCCTTCTCCTACTATAAGGGAACTGTGGCCAATTATCCTTCATTACTGAAAGGATTTAAACTTCATTACTGGGTAGAGTGTGTATTTCCTGTTTAGAAGAAACAGGATCTCCCCATACTGTCCAGCCAATACAGTAGCTACATCTGCCAGGATTAGAGATCACCACACAAAACTAAAACTTGCTTGTATGCATTCTCACATCTCAAAGGCAGATGAATGAAAACTCATTACTCTCTGCCTTCCAAAATACTCAAAGTCTGCCAGATCCACTCTTTTACATCAACTTACATTTCTAATAAACACAAACAGTATTTCCAAATTGATTGTAACTCTTTGCTAAACAGTAGATCTCTGTGGTATCAAAGCATCAACATTTTAACAGGAGAGGAGTTTAATAAGCCTGCCATACTCATTTTTTTTCTATACCTTGAGATAACTGAGACAACAAAACACATTTAACTGTTGGACTTGTACAAATCCCATTGAAATGGTTGCCAAACATAAGAAAAGGGTGAATGTTTATGTAAATCACGCTATTCAAGTAACAGGCTCTTTTCTGTAGCAAGATCAGCAGGTAATGGAAAAGTAAAACCTAAGAGAAGGCTGTTCCAGCTTGAAAACTTTTTGCATCATGGAACTTTGCTTCATGAGCTTTCACTGTAGAAGTAGTAAGAATGTAATGAATTCTGGTCATAATACACATACTAAACTTATATTAGAGATGTCTTCAAAGTTTTGCAAACAACTTATTTTTCTTTAAATTAAACCAGGGCCTTTAAAGCAAGACAACATAAGCAATATTTACCTCTAGAGATACAGAGTGCAAGAAAAGTGTAAATGATCAGTTCTATATGTTGTTACATAATTAGTGAATCAAATTAATATGACCAGCAAAGATCTATGTCAAATGCTAAATCATCTCTCATTCAACATAAACTTAAGTTTCAGCATATTTAATGCTTTTTCCTGCCTCTAGCATTATGCTTCCATCAGTTAATGGTGGTGTATTGGTATATGAGCGTATCATGGAGACTCATGCCAGCAGTATTCCAATTTCTGATTTTAAAGAAGTTTTGGTTAAACATATTTAAGCAGAGGATCGAAATAAATCCTAGGTTTGTTAGCTGAACTGAAGTTATAGATTATTGTTCCTAGACTGTAGACTGCCACTAGAAAAGTGGCAGACAGGTTTATCCTAAATTACTTTTAATCATCTGATGACTAACAGAAATTTGTCTTTACTATTTAATCAAAACAATTTACATAATGACAGTGTAAGCCTGTATAAGCTTCTCCTCTTACCATGCCTGATGCATTCATATGTGGTATCAGCTTGGAATCTGGCACAATAACCTGCTGCTGAGGTGCTAGAAACAAAAAAATCAGCATTTAACAAAAAATACACAATCTGCCCAAATAACATCCAAGCCAGAGTACCTTAGAAAGAGTAAAATGTCATCCAAATGTCATCCAAATGTCATCCAAATGTCATCCAAATGTCATCTTCATCACAAAAACAAATACTAAGTAGTCTCTGGTCTTAGTAAGTTTTACTCTCAAGGCAATATTCAACAGCAGCTTGAGAGGTGATATGACTACTTTGCCTTTACAGATTATATTTCAAGGGCTTCAGTTACCTATTCTGAATCTACATAAAGCAAGATTGAAAACGTATTTCTGAAATCAAAGGTATTAGTGAGATGTTGATAAAATTTATGACGCCTAATATCAGAGTTCTTCAAAAACAGTTGCCTCTTAAAACAGACTTAAGCAAGGATTATTCCAAGATGAAGAGTAACAGGATGCTGCAGTTAGCCTAAGCTATGCAGTCAGCATAGTTGTAAGCTCATGATCTCCACTGTCTTTCCAATGCAGAAGAAGCAGATGGAATGTGATAAACCACCTCTCCCACACAACAAAGCAGTTTCGGTGAGCTAAACGAAAGAGACAGCTAAACTATACCAGCAACCTGATGATCACCTGGAAGTGCATATGCCCAAGTCCATGGAACAAGCAGGGTGCCACTGCTACTACCACTGCTACTATTACTGATAGTGTTACTATCAGTAAACTTGAAAATGACAGAGCAATTTCAATTGATTAATCATTGACAAACTATTCTCCATCTAATTTAGACACACGACATTTACGAATATTAGGAATAACAGTTTCTGGAAAAGATTCTGAGGTGAGGGCATCTCCAACTTTCAGGGAAATTAAGGAGGGCAGAAGATTAAGGAAATCTCATGAACCTGTGCCAGGGTCACAGAAAGGACAGCAGGAATCACCATGGTGATCATCCTGATCCCTCCCTGGGACTGCACCAGATCATGTGAAGAACTACTATACCATCTCCACCATGGAACAGGGAAGTCAAGTAATTCATAAAGCTGCATCTCTGTGATGGAAGTGCTTTGATATCCTAATTTCATTTAGTCTCCGCGCTGCCATTTAGTCGTAAGCCGCAACAACGAATCAGCTTTAAGTGTGTTACCACGGGCGGGATCTTGCCTACCCGGGAGCACAGGGAACACCCTCCATGTTGCAGCGCAGGGAACGCGGGCCAGCGCCGTGGTGCTGCTCCGCCACGGGGCCGCCAGAGGGCGCGCTCAGCGGCCGCCCCGCCGATGCCCCGAGCCTTTGCAGCCGCCGTGCTTATTGACAGGCCATCGTCTCAAAATTAGTTCTACCCCAACATACAGAACTCATTCATGTCTAGCCAAAATAAAAAGTACTGTAAGAAGAAAGCAAGCAACCAACACTCATCTTTCCCTCCCTGTCAAAAAAGCGCCCCAAAGCAACCAGAAAAAAACCTCCAAAACACCATCGAAAAACTAGCCACACTAGTTCTATACTGTGTTGAATATATGGTGGTTGGGTTTTGGCTGGTTTTGGGGGAGACAGCAAGGGCTATCAACTCATATCTATCTTTTGTGCCTGTGATAACACAGATTTTCTGATCCCTGAGATCTGACAAGACTGAAGTCTGTGACTACCAGAGATAAATATTTTATGTCACAGACTTAAGAGACTGAAAATTCAATCAAGCTTCTCATAGGTGGCAGATATGTTTACTCAGCATATATGCAGTAAAATCCAGCAGTATTTACCTCAGTTTTCAAATAAAATAATTGCTGGAAAAAAAATCATTGAATTATTTATGAATACACAAGACACTTATTACAAAAAACAATTCTGTTACGCCTAGCAAAAATACACCTTGGTACATCCCCATCTACACAGTGTGCAATCTTTTAAGACCAAAAAAACCCTACATAGACTATAATACAAGTCTTTTTCATGACCTAGCATTTGAGTTTTGCTAAACAACAACGGTTTTTTGAAATAATTTGCTCCTAATGACATTACCACCTCGTGACTAAACTGTCAACTGCTTATGCATATTGGCTTGAAATTTGAGCTGTAAATGGAATTCTGAAAGTTGTGTGTTCTGAAAGTATGTTATGCTATAGGAGACCAAGAGAAGAATTCAGCTTTTTTCAAGATCTTCTAAAGAATATGACTTAAAAACAAATACCAAATCACTTTTCACAGAGACAGCTTTCTTGGCCCATTGAATAGAGGCCAAGTAGAAAGACAGAAAGTTAATAATCAGACAAGCATCCTGCCCTAGGTTTAGAATATGCTACAGAGCTGGACTAACTTCAGAGTGTTTTGCCAGAGTGTTTAGAGATTAAGTCTGACCTTGCTGAGATGCTGGAATAAGGACCTGCTGTGGCTGAGACTGCTGCTGCACAGTCTGCTGCGGCTGAGGTGTGTGATGATGGTGGTGATGATGCTGCTGTTGCTGCTGCTGCTGTTGCTGTTGTTGCACTTGCAATAAAAGCTGCTGCTCTTCTGAATGGAAGCCATCTACAGCCTTAGACTGCATCAGCTTGTTCTCCCACAGCTAGTTTGGAAAAGGAAAGAAAAATATCTGTGTATAACTTTTACTCTACAGGTTTGCAACAATATAATGACAGTACTCCAAAACTGAATTTCGTTGTTTTGTGCAAAAAACCTTCAGGCAGATATAGGTAAAAGGTAACTCCAGAGAGTTAAGAAAAGGAATTAAATATCCCTTGTCAGTCCAAGATTAAGCTTTTACATTCTTTCTTTCTTACAAGTGTGGAGGATTCACCACAAGCCTAATAGAAGCATGAATTGAGATAAACTGGTAACTTTAAGTAAGACTTCAAGTTTTCTATTTCCCTATATTCTTTCTTTATTACCTCTTTAATGACAAAAATAATTCTTTATTACAGCCTTCCTCAAGCCATTTCTTCTTGGAATTCCTCAATAAAAGTTGCTTAAAGACTACTGCTGCCTACAATAGAAGCTACCAGCATACAATAATTTGTACAGTTTCTACCACACTATCAAATTCAGCTTCTCCAGCCCTATGGTTATGTCAGCTAACATGACTCCAAAGAACAGACATGGATGCTAAAAAGTAGCTCCTGTAAAAAAGAGCAATACGAGTAGTCTGTAATACACCGAAGTCTAAAAGACTACAGGCACACAGGACTCATGATTTCAAAATTTGTTAGGGCTCCCTTCCTCTTCAATACTTCACTTTCCTTCTTCTCTCTTTCCTCATTAATTTTTCTGACATGATTTGCAGAACACACCTGTGACATAAATACCAAAGCATTTTTTTTTAGAGAGCTCACTGTGTTTCCACCAAGACAGGTCTGTCTAGTCAAATTCAAAATTTGTTTCCCACTCCATCTATTTTTCAATACTTAAAAAATATTGTGAATGTGGGACACCATATTCACTGAAGAAGATGAGACAAAAAGTCACCTACTTTCCTAGTTTCTTTTCTTCTGCTGCTTAGTTTTGCTTTCTGTCCCCCACCCCCGCTTTTACCCTTGCCCTTTAAAGAGCTTTTTTTACTCCTGAAGAATTTGGAGAAAGCTATAGGAGACCCACAAGAGCTCAGGTTAACATCCTGCCTTTATTTTGGACCTTTAGTTGAAACCCACTCCATGTAAAACAATTCTGAATCAGAGCTCCAAGCATGATGCATAAAAAGTGTGATTTGTTAGGTATCACCCCCCGAATGACAATACTTTTGCAAACGACAAACCACAGGGCAAAAATCTGACAATGTATCCAACAACACAACTCTTCTTCAGAAATACAAAAACATCAAGCAGTGCAGGCATTTTATTTTTCCTGCAGAGAAACACTTAGAACTCTCTGTCTCTAAAATAAACATATTTTTCCCTTTTTTAAAGATGCAGTGCTTCTGGGATCAAAGTAACACTGCATTCAGATGACTTCTGCCAGATTAGGGAAAATAACAGGGTGAGTAGATCTGTCTATACAACAGTGCAATTCAAATGATACTTGGTTACAGATATGCAGATATGTGCTTAATTAATTAAAAATTAGTATTTCTACTAATTTGTTGTGAAGAACAGTAGCCAGATTTGGAAACTAACTGCTGTATAGGTCTATTAAAAATAACTCTCAAGTTAAACTTACTGTTTTGAGTTCCATGAGAACTTGTTCATCCACTCCTTCATCCAGAAAAACTTCTCTGACATCATTAATGACATCTTCAATTACAGACCTGTACAATTTAGGCTTGAAAGAAACCAGGAACTAGTCAGCACTGTTTTGAAGAAAATCTGTCACTTTAACATTAAAGTAAGATTTCCCCCCACAAAAAACTGCATTTCAGAATACACCACATTTTTCCAAGTGACTGAAATATCCAGAAAGGTACAAATCAGGAAGAACAGCTCAAACAAGGTGAAAAGGGAAGGGACTGCTCACAACATTCTGTGCCATAACTACAGCACCAGAGTTATCAAGCCACAAAGAGTGTAATTTAAAACAGAAAAGGAGATTGTTTTCCATTCAGTCAGTTTGTTTTCTGCTTGCAAATGTTGATCCTAAAGGCGCAAAAATGCTTGGATGTGGGCAAAATGCATTAAAGAGCATTCGAAGTTCCAAAGCATATTAAAGACAAGAAACTTGTTACTGCTTACAAGTTCAACACGCACTAAGTATGGCACAGAACGATCTGAGCTGAAAAACACTGAAGGCTCAAAAAACTGGAAGGATTCATGTGACTGTCCTGTTCTTTATATATTTGTTTTCAAAAACTCCTTAAGACAAGATATTAGATTAGACAGACTTCTGTTTTCAATCACTACTTATGCTTTTACATTTCAAATTTTTCATGAGGAAATACTAAGATTATATTATGATTATACTGCTTTCATGCCTAAACTATCAAAGAAAACGAATTGTCAGTTCACTTTAGGCTGCCAAAAGAGGTCCTGGAACCTCCATTCCTGCAGACACTCCAAAGCCATCTGGACATCATCCTGGGCTCTAGTCGGCCCTGCTTGTGCAAGGCAGTTGCAAGAAGACCTCTAGAGGTCCCTTCCAACTTCAACCATTTTGAGAATTTTAAAATTAAGGTACAATTTAAAATAGAGAATGTAAACATTTAACATGATCAATTAAAGCACAAAATTTAATTTGTAGAACTACATGAGAATTGTACTATGCACATGCTGCACCTTTTAAATAGTACAGCTTAGATCTCTCTCTGTATGTATGAACCTCAATGGGATTTTGGCTAGGCTTAAATATCTGTGCCATCTAATTGCAGGTAGCACTGCAAGCTGCAAATTATGCTTGATCAATCTTACAGCCTGCAAACCACATATACTTCACTGCCCAAGGCTGCTCCTTGGGCTGTGAATACACCAATTTTAAACTATCAGAAAGCAGCCACAACTTTCTCTAAACCATCATTCTCCTCAGCCCCACAGGCCTAATTCCCTTAAGCAATAAATCCTGAATGATGCCACACACACCAGATATGTCGTACATACACAAAACAATCATCCTGTACTAGTGAGTGGGTTTGGCACTCCAGGAAGGCTATGCCTCCAACAGAAACATAGGAAATCTGCACCAAACACAAGCAGATAGTCCACAGGTGCAAGAACCACACAAACTTACTTAATGCATTGAAGGACTTATTTTATGCACAGACATTTAATTTATTTCAGACATTCTAAGAACTGTATTTCAAGCATTATGGAATTGTTATGCCTAAATTATGGAATAATGTAGGGAGACTAGCAGCCCATGGTTTATTAATCCAGGGAAAATTTGAGTGGTCAATAAGCACAGAAAGAAGCTAAATACCTTTACTTTTAGATGTAAGAGAAAAAACAGGAAAATAAAACTTAAGAAAATGTGTAAAGATTATAAGGGAATAAAAGAATATATTTGGAACCTGGAAATAAGCAGTCTGATGGCTGCTTAGTGCATTATGTCCTTACTGTTTAAAAAAGCCCTGCACTGGGGCATACTCAAGTTATTTTTTTAACAACCCCTGCCCGAGTCCCTTCCTCCAAAATGAAGTGCAAAAATAAACCAAAAGATCCCAACGAAACCCAACATACCACTTCATTGATCACATTTTAGCCCTAAAACATGCTCCTGCAAATCCAGTAGCTGAAATGTTATCATTCCTCCTTTTGTTACTGGTCTTAAAAAAAACCCAAACCAAAGCTTTCTTAACATTGAAACAGATTTTTAAAGCCAGACTTTTCTTCAGTGATAGTATTTTAAATCTGTGTAGTAATTCAGAAATACCAAGCACCACTAACAGAATTATTTTTCCACTTAATTCATAACAGATGCAAAAAGACATTCTACTTAATAACATTAAGTCCTATTATTTCTATAATTAAAAAATTGCATGAAGCTTATACGATTCAACTAGCACAGAAATACTACTTAACCTATTCCATATATTGTTCCTTATTACATTAAAAGCATCTGTTACTTAATGCCAAAACCACATTCTGCAAATAAACATGCTTAACCTCAAGCATGTATGTTACTTTATTTAAGTCAAGAGAACTATTACCTGTATGCCTCAAATTACAATCAAAATTCCTGCAGGATAGAGAGTGCATTTTCTCCTTTGATCCTTCTCTCCCAAAATTACCTATTAGGTCGACTTTTCTAATAAAACAGATTTTACACAAACAGGCCCAAATAATTTCCACCAGGAGCTACTTCCTCTTATCTCCACAGTCAGGTATTTACACAAGGTTTATTCACAAATCCTTCTGAGTCTATAAAGCCCTGTAAGAAAGATACCAACATTCAGATACAACAGACTCCACAGCCAAACAGTCTGCTTGGCAATTTCATTTTTTCTCTTGGTGGATAAGGGAAAAAACCAAATTGCAGCAGTTACTGGTTTCTAGCATCCAGCATTAGCTTAGCAAGACCTCAGAAAGGCAGGTTAAGAGCACAGATGTTCACTCTGCCATTGCTGACACAGGATCCTTCTGCATTACTTGCAAAAGCCCAAGCAAACAGGTAAGTCTCCCAAACGGGACAGTGCTGCAGAGGTGGAGTGAGCCGAGTGCCATGTGAGTTAACCAGCCCACCAGCAGTCTGTACATACATGTATCCCTCTGCATGAGCCTCACAGTGCACTGCATATCAAAATGGGTCAGAATTTTCAGACATTGTTCTAATCATACAGGAATATACATGATACACTCATGGCTCTGTAATTAGGAGGAAGAAAAAGGGCAACAAAACATTTGTATGCTTACAATGAAACAGTGTCTGTCTGATTTTACCAATACACATTTATGTAATACTTCTAGTTGAAATTCTCTTTTGCACACTCCTACTGAACATCCAGCCTAGGCAGAACATCTCTCACACTGGGGGCAGCAATGCCTTCAAGAGACATTCACAGTGAAATTCTGAAAATAATTCTAAAGAAAAAATTCTAAAGAAGAATTTCTAAAAGAAAGCACATTGTACTATTTTCAGCATACACATAGTGTTAGCTTTAAGCATTATTTAAATGATGCTGAAGCTGTTTATATAAGCCATCTAAGACTCTGGAGTCGCATGACAAAACTATTTGCATACACTACTTACTCAAAAAATAAACACCGTAATACAATTACTGAATAAGCCTAAAGATGGCATAGCAGGTGTACTTTCCAGTAAGTTTCTGCATTTACTCAGAGAAAGCAATGAGAACAAACAGAAACTTTAAAGATTGCTATTAAAATAATTGTGCTTTCATCTGGTTTATATTAAAGTGCCTCCCTCATAAAGAGTACATTGCTGTAAATGTCAAGCTCTTTTAAGAGCAAAATACTCAAATCGCTCTTCAATAAACACTATTCCAAGCACTTACTACAGATTAAAGACAACAATTAAAATTCCTGATTTATTAGACACAAACACATAGAAGAGATTTGGAATCTACTATTTCCCCCTCCAGGAACATAAGGAAACGATTATATTTTACTTTCTCTGTGCATCTTGAAAAGAAAACTCTTGAGAATGGTGACACTGCTATACACACACTCCAAATCCAGGAGCAACCAGCAAGCTATTTTAAGAAATGCCACATGCCTTTGGGGGCTTACACTTCCTACATTCCTTCCGCTTCAAGGGTACAAAAACTGCAATCCTCTGCAATTATTATCACAACACTTGGGATTTCAACGATTTGTGTTTCAAATAACCAACATGTTATGGACAGACAGACCACAGCATGCTTTGTACATCTGACAACAGTTTGTTCCTAGTTGCTTCGGCAGCTCTCCCTGAAACACTGCTGATCTTTCTCCCAGCCGTGCAATTACTGCTGTAAGCCGGCCACATGCAGCCAGCAGAGCACAATGCAAAGATAACTACTTCTAGTCACAATTACACCAAAGACGTGCATAGAAAAAGTAACATATATAATCTTTATTGTAAGCATTACAATTTGAGTTTAATGTTGTTGTGGACTTCTACAAATAAATTACCTTTATCACCTGTAAAATCTTCTACTATATATAACTCTTAACATCTAATATTTGTCCTTTATTACAGAGAACAGTTTTCTAGCAATTCAGATATGATCAGAAATGCTGATGTGATGCCATCGACACATTAGGCTCCAAGTCCAGCTTCCTACTAAAGTCACGTGGTTGCAGCATTTCAAAATGTTCCTACTCATGTTTGGCAACTCTCGGGTAAGCAACGTACTTTTTGCCACTGAATGAGACTCAGCTGATAGAATTGTAAGATTTTACTACTTAATTGAAAATTAACCGAAAGCATAGCTATCTGAAGCAGGCTCATTTTAAGCTTAGCTTTTACTATTCCAAACATTGACATCTTTCAAAAGAACTGCCAGTACAGAAATACAGCGAAAGATAACAAGTCTTAGTAAATTGTTGAGTCAAAAATATTTACAAGTACTCTGGAGTTTATTCAACGTATGTATTCTTTGCTATTCAGTACTACCTTGGTCAAGAAATAGAAGCAATTTACTACTACTGATTTACTACACAGAAATAAAACCTTACAATAAAAACACAAATCAAGAAGCTTATAAACAAAAGGACAACTAAGATTCAAATCACACACATTCAATACAATCCTGCTGAGTAACTGCCCTCTGTGTAACAGCTGACTATTTCCCTAAAATTTTCTGATACAAAAGCTGACAAAATACCAAATCAAAAATGTTTCTTTGCAATTGCATTAACCTAACTCCTAACATTTCAGATTAGGAAAAGAAAACTAAGATGCTTTACATTTTATTTTGTAGTACACTATTTGTACACTTTAGGCACCATAAACACACATAAATCATTGAGCAGCATCCGCAGCCCGTGACCCATGCATAAAACTTGAATATTAACTTCACTTTTGGGGACACAGCTGTAGCCAGACCTTGGCAAAGTGCTGTAAAATAAAAACCACAACTCTCCTTGATACACTGGGTAAGAATCGTTTAAACGCTCCTTTCCCCACGCAGCAGAAAAGCTACTCTGAAGACTTTACATGAGCACAGGAACATGTGCGAGCTACACGCCAAGGACAAAAAACCCAAACCCTAAAGAAAGAAAAAACCCCACAGCAAAACCCAAAACCAACCAAGCAAAATAAATTATAAAAGATTAAAAAAAAAAAAAAACAAACCAAAAAAAAAAAAACAGAAAGGAAAAGGTAAAACAGATTTAAATGCAGGAACAGACGAAAACCCTCTTTGTGTGATGCGTAGAAGCAAAGGAAAGCCCATTTACACGGGCTAGGAGACACCCTCGCCCCCGCAAAGCACCACCGCTCTGCAGCCCGGAGGCGACGGGGACGGGCGGCATGGAGGGAAGAGAAACCGATGGGCAAGGCCGGTCGGGATCCGAGGGACAAGCCGCCCGCCTCCCAGCCTCCGCCGCGGACGCATGCACCTCCCAGCCCGCGCTCCGCGGCTCGCTCCCTATTTAAAGGCTGATGTGGTGTTTAAATGGAGAGGCGGTGACGTGGGGCTGGAAAGCACCTTCCCATCCTAGCAGAGTCTATATTAGAGAGCGGCAATAGCGCTATATAAACAGGGCAGCCACAGGGAGGAGGAACACAAGGAGCAGGGAGGCAGAAAGGCAGGGGGAAGCCATGATGGATCTGAGAGCCACAAACAAGGGGGCCGAGCCCGCCGCCGGGACGCCGGGTTTGTCTCCTCCAGCGCTTCGGGGCGGGGGTCGCGGCCGGGGGCGCGCCGGGGAGCGGAGCGGCGGCCGGGGGGGCTCGGTGGCAGCGCAGGTCTGTGGGACTGCTTGTTGCAAACCTCTGTGAGTACAAGTGCAGCAGCGAGCCACCCGCCAAGGTGCAGAAAGCACGAGAAGGGAACGGGGGAGAGGTTTGGGGTTTTTTTCTTTTCCTTTTTTTTTTTTTCTTTTTTTTTTTTCATCTCTTTTTAAAATAAATACTGCCTCGCTCGCCAGAGTTGAGGGCTTTCGCTAGCTTAGCCGATCTGGCCGGACTGGGAAAAGTGCTTTTCAACCATCGTCTCCTTCTTACAAAGCAACATAAAATGGCTCCAGCGGAGCCCGGGCGGGCTTCCCCGACACCGCAAAACCGAAACCTGGCTCGGGCCCCCTTCCCCTTCATCTCGGGGCGGGCGTTAGCGCCCGCGCTCCTCCGGCTCTCGCCCCTTCCCCGGGCGCCTCCCGCCGGCGGCGGCGGCGCCCCCGCCCGACGGCCCTTCCTTCCCTTCCCCGCCGGACCCCCGGCCTCCCCGCGGGCCGCCCCGGGCCGCCGCCCCGCGCCCCCACCGCTCCGCTCCCGCCGCCTCTCTCTCCCCGCCGCCGGGCGCCACAAGTTGGCTGCCGCCGCGGGGGCGAGGCTGCCCGCGCCCCCGCCGCCCCTGCCCGCAGGGGGCTGGACCGCCTGAGGCGGGCGGCGGGAGGGAAGGGAGTGCGGGGAGGGGGCGGCAGGCCCCGCCGGCCACCTCCGCCCGCCCTGCCCCGGGGCCCCCTCGTCCCCGACCCGGTCCTTACCACGGGGTTTGTGTTAGTCGAGCTCGCCATGTCCCGAGCCCCCGGGACGCCCCCAACCGCGGGGAGTCGCCCCTAAAACAATAAACCTGCCCGGCTGCGTCCCCCAGCGCCCGCGCGTTCCGCCCCGGCTCACGGGCGGCCCCGCGGCCTGTGCCGGGCTCGCTCGCGGCCCTGGGGCTGCAGCCGCCGCGCTGCCGCCTCGCCCCTTTATATAGCGCGAGTCGAGCGCTGCGCGAGCGGCCGGCGAGCGGGGGACGCGGGCGGGGGGGCGCAAGCACCGCGAGAGCTGCCGCGAGACCGCGCCAGGCCCCGAGGCGTCACGTGTGCCGCCCCGCCCTCGCCGCCATGACACTTATCGAGGCGGAAGTTGCGCGCGGCAGGCCCTATCGAGGCGGAAGTGTCTTCGTCTCTCTCCGGACCAGCGTCCCCGCCCGGCTTGTGACGTCACGAAGCGCTCGCGGCAGGCGGCGGTGGGGGCCGGACGTTCTGTGATCGCGTTCGGGACAGGAAAATGGAATCGTTTTAGTTTGGAAAAGATCTGTGAGACCATGGAGTTCAACCAATGACCGAACACCACCGTGTCAGCTAGACCAGGGCACTAAGTGTCACGTCGAGTTTTTCCTTAAACACCTGCATGGATGTTGACTCTACCACCTCTCTGGGCAGCCCAATGTCTAATCACCTTTTATGTGAAAAAATTCACCCTGATGGCCAACCTCCACCTGTTCTGGTACTGGTTACCTGGCAGGAGAGGCCAGTCCCCACATGGCTACAACTTTCTTTCAGGTGGTTGTAGAGACCAAAAACCTGAGCCTCCTTTCCTCCAGGCTAAACAACTCCAGGTCCCTCAGCTGCTCCTCACCAGACTTTTGCTTCAGACTCTTCACCAGCACCGTTCTCCTTCTCTGGACACGCTTCAGCACTCCAATGTCGTCCCTGAACTAAGGGGCCGAGCACTGAGCATGATTCAAGGTGCAGCCTCACCAGTATCAGACAGAGGGAGAAAATCAATGCTCTGCTCCTGCTGGCCACAGTATTGCTGATGCAGGCCAAGGTACCATCAGCCTTTTTGGCCACCTGGGCACGCACTGACTCGTGTTCAGCTGCTGCTGAGCAGGGCTGGGCTGTGGGGGCCACGCCAGGACAGAGCAATGGGAGAAGGGCTGGCAGCCCTCACAGCGGAGGTGGCTCAGGCCCTGCTGTCCATCCGTGGGTCACCACCAGTGCCAGGCTCTGCAGAAATCAACACGCCTCACCTCAGTCCCTGAGAGGTTGCTCCAAGGCAATTAAAAACCCAAAATAATCACTACAAGGCAGAAATGCTCTTCTGGGCCCACAAGAAAGGAGTTCATGAGCCCTGCACAGCACTGTGAGCGCTGGTGCCTTCCCCTACAAGCATTGATTAAAGGCTGCCCAGGCCTAGGTGCCACTGTTGTAGGCAGTGTGCCACCACCTGGGCTGGGAGCTGAGGCTGGAGCTGGCCAGGAAGAGGGAGGCAGCACAACCTGAGAATTTACAGATGTCCTTCCTCAGGGTCTCATCAAGGCCCACAGGTGCTACTGATCTGCAACATTGCTGCTTTTAACAATTCTTCACTGAGTTGGTGGCAACAAGATCTCGTATCTGTGCAAATGGTTGTCAGAGCTCCACCAGCTGGCTTAACTTCCATTTCCCCCACTTTATTGTCTTTTCTTCTATTCTCTCTTTATCCTCTTTCTCTGTGATAACCTGTGAGAGGCATGTAACATGGGAAAATCTTCTCACCTCTGAGTATTGTTCCATCAGTGTTAACCATTCCCACCTTCACTCAGTCCTTAGCACAACTTCTGAACTCCACTCATCCCTTAGAGCTCCACCAATAACTCACCTGTGTGAAGTCTATTCAAGCATAAATGAAAAATAGCATTGAATTCTGACTTGGCACACACAAGGCATAATTCATTACATCTGTTCAACAACTGTGGTGGTGTAAACTAGATTTGTTATGCAACCTTCAGCCTGAAGTCCTCTCTATTAACTAGCCATAGTAACAAGTTCAGGAACTCCTGTCTGGTATCTTTTGATGGGGAGGAGTTTGTTAGTGTGCATAGTGGGTACAGGAGGCCTTCTTCTCCAATTCCTCAAAATCTTTTATTTTGACAGTAACACACACTACCTTCCCTGCTGGAGTGCAGGCTTTGTATAGGGACATGACTGGTTGGTTTAGAGTGAGTCTGCTAATTAAGTCAGTATTCACTGTGCACATTGCTGGAGCCCTGGCCAAAAAATAGCATAGTTTACAAAATTCTACCATTCCCACCTGTCCAACCTCACCTTTTTGCTGGAGTTTTCCACCTGTATAGCACAGCCAACAGGATTGAAGAGGATTTGCCCACTCAGAAGACCTAATTCATAGTCTGATGAATGAATTACAGGGATTGATTGAGATGCTGGTGTTACTTGACTTCTGACAGGAAAGTAGTAGTCTCTTGGAGAAAGTTTGTACTTCACTATGAAACAAAACTGCCAAAATGACTGGCATGTTATCAAGAAGGAATCAGGTTGCCATTCATACCCCTTTTCTTTTCAAAATAAGGCTACAGTTGTATGGCTACAGTTTCCTACAGGAACCCCCTCCCAGTTTTTCAGAGTGGCTTACTAAATAGATAAAAAATTTAACGTGTGGGCATATTAGCAGTACTGCCTCTGTCTGGTGTCATGCTCCTTTCCATATTTCATCAGACTGCTTTCCCAGAAGGCAAGACCTATGTGCACAGCCCACTCACAGCTTCTCAGGCACTAATACTCAGTTGTAGCACAGAACTGCAACCCCCTGAGTGCCCCTGAAGAATATTGCTGAACAAAATCAAGCCCTCATGAGAAATGCCCCATTGAATCAGATTAATGGTCCATTTAATTCATGGCAATTCAGCTGCTGCTTGGGGACTCAAGCGAGTTGGCCAGTCCTGAAGTCTGTTCACCCTGGCTGCCTGCTGCATGGATGTTCAGGGATTCTACTTCATTTCACATTTTGTTAGACTGGCATAACATACACGCTTGTGTACAGTGCAGGAGCAACACTGATAGTCTGGGGAGCATCAGAAGGCATAAGTTACATAACAGCATTGCTTTTATAGTTATCTGTATTTATCTGCCAGCATTCTCCTGTGTTTGCTGGGCAAGCATGAATCTTCCTAAGTTTGTGTGTTACCCAGTCTGTCATCTTTCTCCCTGAGTTTACTACCACAGACAACTGAGAGTGGCTTCACCAGATTTATCAATAATGTCAGCTGTACTGTTGGGGGGGCACTTCTGTTTTAGCTATTGGCCTGTCTAGACTTGAGCCCCATAGTGAAAGTGGACATTACCTTGAGAGCAAAGATGACATTTGGGTAAACTTTCTCCTTCAATGTAAAAATTGTGCCAAATGTAAGATAGTGTAGGGAAAAAACCAATTTGTGCACAAGATCAAAAGCTGATCCTTGGTGTGTTAGAGAAGGAAATAATATAAAAAAGTTCCCACTCAATCCTAGACACAATCATATTTCTTTCTCTACCAAATGTTTGAGACAAAGACAAACCATCTTTTACAGCAAGCATTTTGCACTCAGAGACACACAGTCTACATTGAGTATCCTGGCCTGTTCAGAAGCATCCCTTGCTTCTCCTCAGCAGGGCAAATTACTTACCACTGCAACAGCAGCTAAATTAAAACAAAGGGTCTAAAATATGGGGATATCTGTAGTTCATCTTCTTTGTAGTCCATCATGGAACTTGTGAATAGGGAGCTGCAGGGGGTGGGGAAGGGAGAAATAAATTTTCTTCAGTATGATTTTTGGGTTGACAATCCTTCCATCTTAAAGTTCTTGGTACTAATGGGTTGTTCTACACAGCATATCTTTCAAGAAGACATTTGCAAAGGGATAACTGATGTATAAGTATTTGCAAATGGGGGAGGCATGGGACACACTTGAATCTAGAAAGTCAGAGATGCAAAGTGTCTGTGATTGCCACGGAAAACCATCAACCAACAACTGAGCTGGAAGAAAGAACCAAAAAATCTTGATGTTAAGTTAAAATACATTCAATATAAGTTGCAATCTTAATTTCTGTTTTTCTCTGTTGTTTAGTTGTTTTTTTGGTTCATCTGAAAATCGTAAAAAAAAAAAAATCTGAAACTACTCTTCTGCCCCCAAGAGCAGATCATGAGTATGCCTGATCTTCCTGCATCTGGAGAAATCACTACCAGAGCAGTATCAGCATGCACTCATTTTTCTTTGAAATCATGTCTGATCATACAGTGAAGAATAGAGTACTTAGTATGAGGTGTTGCTGACAGCAGTGGTTTTTAATTTCCTTCCTAGTTCTTGAAACAAAATAAAACTTGCTTTCTTGATGACTTGTGATTATGTCTTACTAGTTCCCCTTCCTTCTGAGGGCAGTGGTCGAGCAAGGAAAACAAAAATTGGTCTTAACTATGTTACAGGATGACAGAATGTTGCTTACTCTCAGCACACCATCCAGAGTTGTCATCATTGTCTTGTCCACATTACCAATCTGCTCTTGTACTGTTGAAGTGTCCTGCTTTAGGCATGAAGACATTTTCACCCAGTATATTTATTACACTCTTACCTTAAAAACAAGCTAAGCCATTGAACACTTTTCAGAAGGCTTCAGCAACACATTAGTATTATTAGTCGAAAAGTAAACTTTCTCACCCAATCTCTGAAATGGCATGTTTCCAGAAGTGTGAGATACACATTTAAACTTCAAATTGCAATAGCATGTGTTAAAGGATAAAACAGGAACATACACTAAGATCTGAGGCAGTCTAAAAAAATGTTCTTAAGGGAAAATGCTTCTTAAAGTTATGTTCACACATTGGGAGATTAGAACTTATTTTCTTCTCTAAGTCTTTCTCACTGCTTCCATTCACTGCACCAAAGACAGAATATAACCTTAAATAAAATTTGAGAAATTTTGTTTGTTTGTGAGGGGTGGCTATTTTTGTTCTTTTTGTTTCTTTGGAGTTTTTAGTGTCCATACAGAGCTAAAACAAAAAAATAAGTGGCCCAAGCCACAATCCAAAATGTTTGGCACAGGCAGAAGTTACAAGCAGACATATCATAATGAAGCTTTTCTGCATGCAGCAAGCCCTCAAGAGTCAGAAGGGAGGCTGACACATAGCAAAACTTACATGATATGACTTCCAGAAAGTGTTCAGTTATTGAGTAAAAATTCCCTAATTAAATGGTATAATATATATATTAATTGACATTCTTCTAACAGCCTGCTCACCATGATCTAGTAGCTGGAAGCCAAAACCAATAAACATGTCCCTTTTGCCTTCAGCAACAGGTTTTCCACAGAGGTTTTTTTTAGCGAGGCAGAAATGGAATGAAATAGATCACATCACCCTTACTGCAAGGTCCCTCTATTCTTCTAGTGGGACTACTATCATATCTAGAATTCAAAGCACAGCAATATGCTTTACCAAAGCACGCTAACACCAGTTTTAAGGATCTAGTATGTGTAGAATTCAACAGCCCTCCTCGCAGCCCACGGAGAGCTAAACCTCATCCTACAGCAGTGTATTTTTGCATCTCATCATCTTGCAGAGACCAGACAATGTTTCAGTGAAGTCTCATCTTTGGAGTGCTAGAGCAGGCTAGGCCTTCAAGAAGGCTGAAAAAAGTAAAATTCTGAAAGTCAGAGCTTCTCTGAAAGGGTGTGAGGTGTGCCTCTGAGTTACACATTAAGCTTTTGTTTCATTATTAGATTTGTAGAGTCTCAGGTCTACTCTACTCTTACCAAGTACTTACTGAAGCAAAGTAGGAAATACAAACTATTTTTTCTTTAATATAGACTATTTACTGTCAGAATACATACAGTTTTTGATAACAACTTACATATTTGTAAGTTGTCCCTTTCTCATTAGGACATAAACTGGACAATAAAATTATGCACTTAGTTATTCAGTCAGAACCACATAGCTACCAACATAAGAAAGCAATCTTCCCTGTCCCAAGCACAATACCCAAGTTGCAACTTCACAGAAGACTACATGAGCAGGTGACCAGCAACTGTTCATTACTGTAGCTCCTATCCCTATGTATTTTCAACAGATCTCTCACCTCTTCAAAGACTGAAGGACAGCACCACAAAAGCCAGGGGATCAATCAGAGATTTTCTCCTAAAGCTGCCACTAACAGCTGCTTGGCCCTCTCCTGCCAATGCCAGGATTTATCTTGTAGCAGAATAATAATTCCCTGTCTGACTTAGACACAAACTCCATGTCAGCTTTTGCAGAAACCATTCCTTTTCTAGAATCACTTGTGCTTCCTCTGTTTAGGAAATTGCCTTTTCTCCAGGAATCATTTCACACCTGTGCACCGTGGTCTTAATAACAGCTGTTTCTAGTAAATTATCAGCTACAGCTGGAGGAGACAAGTAGGTCTTTTCCAAACTCTTGCCACATACAGCGTTTATTTTACACCTTAGCAGGGGTTTTTGCCATCGTGGATTTTGTGGACCAGGGACTGTGAACTTTTTCATGTTTCTGGTCGACAAAACTACACTTAATTTGTAAAGGCAAAACTTGAGACACTGACCCAGTTTTTCTTACGACCCCCGATTATTCACTGATAATGAGGATTTCAGGCATTAGTACTTCCTTCCCATACCACTGTGCTCATTCTGTTTCTGTGCCACCACACTCTGCTTTCTGCTTTTGCCAGGTCCTTTCCTTGCTGTGCCTTTTTTTTTTTTTTTTTTTTTTTCCTCCTCCTGTGCTGGCTAATTTTTAACCTGGATCAGTTTCCCGATCTGGTTCATAGGGCAGCTCTACAAAAGATGTGTTAATGCAACTGAAAGAGCTGACAGGAGTAGAAATAAGTGACCAGAGGAGGAAATGCTTCAAAACAACATTGTTGCCAAATGCTTTGTCATGTAGAAAAGTCTCCAGGCTTCCTTTTATTGAAGAAGAATTGGCCATTACTAAAATGCACACCCTGCTTGCTGTAATCAAAGTCTCATGCTAGCAGGAAGATTACTGGTCTTAGAGCATAGACCACCTCTTCATTTTTCACATGTGTGCATGTTACATAATGCTGAAGTCTCCACAAACTGGATGATTAATAATTTGAATACAGAGTACCAGTGCTTAAATGGCTAAAAAAAGTCCCTAAAATTCTGAAGGTTAGAGCTTTTCTAAAAGGGTGTGAAGTAAAGGAGTATCTCTGAGTTGCACATTTGGCATTAGTACTGAAATGCTTTTGAAGTAGTAATGTTATTCACTCAGACTGTAACTGTTATGAATCACAGCTACTCAGCTGTGGTGATGTTTCAGCAACAGCCAAAATATTGCTGGCTCTGATCTGTGACACCAAACAGCAAAGAAATCAGATTTAAAAAAAGCCAGACTTAAAATACCAATTAGTGTCCTCATACACAATGTCCTACTTTACTGATCCAAAGCAGAGCTGTACGTAGCATGCTGATTAATGTTTTTACTGACTATTCCCATATATTCCAGCCATCAGCTATGATGTGCAAAGGTCCACAGCAGAACTGAATTAACTTTAGCAAAGTTATTCTTAATATATACAAGTATCAGAGGATGAAATATTTGCAGAGTGACCTATATAGTGTGCCATTGGAAGCCTTACATAGCTCAGGCTCCATGTGGTGACCTAGGATGGAGCAATTCACCTGGGGTACACCAGAACACAGATACAGAGTGTGTAACTATGGCATGATGCTGGTCTGTGTGAGTGATAACTGATTCCTCTGCAAATGTGTGTGTTTGTGTAGCCTCAGCTTCTCTGGCACAGCTGGCAGAGTAGGAGACAGTGCACAGGCTGCTGCCACCAAGCAGAGATGTGCTGTGGTGTATTTTACTCAGTGGTTTTTCCTTCAGTCACATGTTCATGTCTGGTAAAAGTGCTTTTGTGCAAGGCAGGTTTGTTCCACTTTAGATGCTCACTGCCTCCCACTTAATACTTCTCTTCCTTTGTGCCCAGGTGAGTGGCCTTGCAGTCCACACCAGCTTTTGGGTAGCTGAGAATTTCACAGAGCTGATTTAAGGGCAAGGAGTGTACAGCTTTCATGGAAAAAACATAGGTGTGTCCTACACTTTGCAGCCTGTTCAGAGGTGATCCTTTGTCCCTCTGGGACCCAGCATGAGAGACATCAAGGCATTAGACAGACAAGCAGAATATTTTTTTTTCTTGATGAGTACCAGGGTTGTTTTTCACAGGACTGGGTGGAATTTGCAGAAAACAACTCCAGTTCAGTTTTGGCTGAATTTAGTCTTCCCAGTGAGGAACAGTGAACATAAACTCAGCTGGAACCAATCTATGGCTTATGAGTAGTTAATGTGGAGTTCTCATTCTGTGGCAAATTATCTAACTGCAAAGCTGCACTAGTGTGAGAACTGCTGGGCAGCTGGAGTGCCTGGCTTTAAGAGAAAGGCTAACAGCAGGAATGAGCCAGCCCAGTTCATCCTGTAGTGGAGCTATAGGACCCTAGGCATTTATAGCCATTCCTAACCTGTGACCCATTTCCAGAGCTCCTCTCTGTTCCAGTCTTTATGGTAATCGATATATAACCTGGGAATCTTTGGCATACCAAGATTTTTGACAGCTGCCAACATGTTAAAAAATGGGAAGCTGCACTTACAAACTGGAATTCACATTTTCCCTCAGCTGCTTCCTACTCTCTACCTTGCTGCTTTGGATGAAAGGGAGTTTTTCCATCTTAAGCATCATCTTCCACTATAAATCTTCCTAGATTTGCAATATGGCCTACAGACATCAGCCATCCCATTTCTCCCACTGAGGCTCTGGGCAGATTAGTGGTCAGTGTGGCTGTGTCTCTGTTGAAAGAAAGTATTTCTAGTGAGGCATCCCATCACATCTGCAATACCTGCACTATTTTATGGTATGACCAGAACACCCACTGAGCAGAAAACAGAACTTCCAGTTTATAGAGTTTTCAAACAGCTGCATTTTTCCTGGAGAGACTGACCTATGCTCTGATCCATCGGTTCAGATGCAGACACAGAGTTAAAGTTACAGGGTGAGGATGCTGTGCTGCCTTTATTGGATGTGGTCTGTAGGAACAAGGGATGATTTTTCCCAAGAAGTTCTAGCTGTTACTGCAGCCAGCCCCTGGTAGTCTGTACTTTGAGCACAGCTGGGCTCAGCTCCCATGAATGTTTTCACTGTCAAGGAGGTGCTGCTGGGTATCATCTAATGTGAAGTGAGTGAGACTACCTTCAAAGCTAAAGTGATAAGGTCTCTATCCACATCAGTTACATAAATACATGAGTGGTCAAAGTAAGTCCCTTGCCCTGCTGCCAAAGCCAGATGAGGTTGGCGATGAAACTGGAGGATGCAATCAAGTGGTGCAGAACTAGAAAGACACTTTTTTTTGACCTGACAAAGCAAGATGACCAGCAGTGGTGCTTGAACTGTGCAGCTTATTCTCTTTCCATTACTGTAGACATCTGCTGCAAATGTTCATGTCCCTCCTGCCCACTTTCTAGCTATGACTTTCAAGATAAAACTCACATCTCTTTCAGAATGGTGTGTCAGGCTATAAAGTGCTATATTGATATCAGTAAAATTGCAAAAGAATGAAGGGCACAGGCAGGCACACTCAAGGTCAGTCACCCTGCAAATGCTGTAAGTCTGCTAAGGACTTCAAAGGGAGAAGATGTTCTGGTTTGGGGAATCAATGAAGAGACATAGTATCTGCATGCAGCTGGGGCTCTACCATTCCAAGGCAGACATTTAATGCTGTCTTGGTTCTCCTATCATCTTAGAAGTATAGTCCTTTATTTAACTCTTCAGATAGCTTGATTTCTTAGTGTTTGAAAAGAACTACCTAATATTTAAATGGAAGGTGATAGGAAAGAAAAAAGTGATATCCTAAAATATACAGGCCATGCGTTTTTGCATGACTTGAAAATATCATGTCCCCTGAAGTATATCTTAGTAGCTCCTAGGTGGAGCTCCTGCATGTGGCTGACTTGAATCCAAACATTCAGACCCAATTACAAAACGTAACCACCCTGAATTACCACTGATTTTATAAAAAATGTTCAGTTATTCCCACATGAATGTGAAAAAGAATCTCTCTCTTAGGTAGGCAATTTTATTATGATTTAAAAATGGGGGTTTTTGGTGGGAGTTTTTTGTGTTTTTTTGGTTGGGTGGTGGTTTTTGTTTTTTTTGTTTTTTTTTTTTTTTTTTTTTTTTTTGGTTTGGTTTTTTTTTTTTTTTTTTTTTTTTTTGTTTGTTTGTTTGTTTTTTTGTTTTTTTTTTTTTTTGTATAGGAGAATTCAGACATGATGGGGTTTTACTAAACTTAAGGAGGAGACTTATATCAGGAAGGCAACTATAAGGAACTCCGATCATGGCTGCACTGTGAATGTTTCTCTTCCAAGCTGAAAGTAAAAGAGGTAGCCACAAGAGGGAGGTAGAACTCCTATGGCAGTATAGTAACCCCAGCAGAAAACAAATCGGAGAAATACACCTTCAAATTTTCCTTCTTTGAGCTAAAACTGTCCAGTAGCCCTTGCATTGAGAACAATGATCGTTGCCTGTAACTCCTATGAATGTAGACTCAATGCATGGTAAATACTAAATGGTTAATGTAAGCTGAAAATTAATAACTAATATATCATTTTATTAAACCTAAAATTTAGGTAAGAAACTATCTCAGGAGAGATTGAAACTGATTGTCATATGCTTTTTTGTAGATAAGAAGGAAAACTGCCCCCATTATTCAAGGGCATATAGTTGTATTTGTGCCAGGCTCTAATACAGAAAGCATTTTGTTTCTGGAAGACTAGTTTTTATAACTATTTGCTTCTTAGAAAACACATCGTAAGGATGTATTTAAACAGTTCAATTTCCATAGCACCTCAGCAAACAGATAAGGAATAGCCTCAAATGCTGCTATTATTTATCCTACTAAGGATATCCTATTTATCCTATCCACTGGGCAACAGGCTTTCTAGATTCAGTGAGCTCAAAAGAGAAAGAAACTTGGATGAAGGGAGAGGGTAGGTTTGATGTCTAATTCCTGCTCCAAGGACTATTTCCATAATATACTCAACAGAATTTAATAATCTGCAGTCAAGGATTGACAAACCTGGTCAATACACTAAATCCTTCTTTTCAGTCTTGTCTCCACCTCTGTATGGACCCTCTAGGTGCCCTGAAACAAGGAGGGATTCCACACCTTTTCACTTCCCAGCCATGCAGTGTTCTGACAGTGCACAGCTTTATAGTACACAATGCTCATTGTGAGCACAGCAGCAGGTTGGAATCCTCTAGACAGGGAGAGTAGGGGAATACCTGGCATGAAAACCCAAGCTGAACTTGGCTGTACAGAACTGTGGTAGTTTGGGTTACATAAAGGAACAGTTGGTGTTTGCAGACATCTTTCATGCAAATTTATGAGAGCTTCTGGGAATTTTTGTACTTCCTGAATGAGGTAGCAGCTGCATGGGGGTTGACCAGACAGGATTAGTGGGGTTGCCTGCCAGGACTGGGACTGAGCCACAGTGGCTTGCCTCAGGGTGGTGGGGAGCAGCTGTCTCTTTTAAGAGTGTCCAGAAAATAAAAAGGTCAGATCTTTTTGTCTAATTGTTCTTTCCATCAATGCATAGTTGTTTATATCCTTGCATGCCTATACCACAAACAAAGGTTTTTGTTTTTTATACAAATAGTTAAATATTATCCTATTATGGCATTTTTTGTTGCAGCTATTTGAAGTGCATTATGGATGTAAATTTAAACTGAATATGTGCATGACTGTGCAGACAGGTAAGGACTACTTGGGTGAAAAGGCTAGTCAACATCACTGAAAAATTAATTTGTCTGTTGTCCTTTTCTCAGCTAAACATGGAATCAGCTGAGGTAGTCAACTCTTACACCCAATTTTGAGATCCAACTGGTTTACAAGAGAGCAAATTCTGCATGGGGTTCACAGTTTTGAAAACCAATGAGACTTGTGACTCATTGAGGCTGCTTGGTGCAGCAGGCCAGTAGTCCAGGCAAGTACCTGGCAGTGACCACTAGAGAGCAACAGTCCCTTCACTTCTGAGAACCCATGGAGTGTGAGCATGCAGCCAAGTGCCTTCTTGTTCCAATCTGTGGTTCACTTCTCCAGGTAAGACCCATACCACACACCCCAACTTACCAAGCAGAAATGTCAGTCAACTCACAATTTCATCATGCTGTGTCTGCTGGCCCTGAACAATTTGAGAACTGATTTTGACAATGTGGTTCACATCCAAATCTAATTCTATTTTTCAAAAGTCTTCCAGTTTTTCAAATATTCATGTTAATTTTTACAGTATTTGTTCCTTTGTTCCCAAGATCAGAATTTGTAGACTGGGACTCCCCAAGTCTGACTTACTGTCAGTTGTACTGAGTTCAGAGAAATACTCTGAACAGCAATTATGAGTGTCTGGTTTTATTTGGCCAAGGTAAGTGCCCAGCTCTTCAGTCTGATACAAGGAATGCTTCTGAGAAAAACAACAGACTGAAGTGTTTCTCAGTGGCTCTGAGAAAAGTGGAAAGATGTATGAAATGACACATGGCTTATTGAACTTTGAAAGAACACAGAGAATCATAGCAGAGGACTCTATGTACCCTAGAGCTTACACTTACTTTGCAAAGAGATGTTCTGATCACAGGAAGTACCATCATTTCATGTACTCCTGGCTTTAGTGGTCAAGAAAGAGACCACTGAGCAGAGGCTTCAATCCTCAGTTACTTTGTTTCAGGATGGATTTTTTCAAATGCTGGACCATGTTCCATATTATGTTAGTATTACTCCAAACTGTTATGTGGCTCAAGTTTTAGGCCTGTTCCATTTCCTTTGCAGTCTGTTGTTCAATCTGCATGATAAATGAAGTAATCTCTTTTCTCTATGTAGTGCCATTACTTCTTATTTATGTTGTCTGTTATTCAAACTATTCCCTTTCCTCTTCTGAATTCAACAACCTCTGATTTATCAGAATATACAGCACGTACAACTTCAATTTCACAGTGAAAATGTGGATATGCTGTTTTATCTAAACATTTATTTAAATTTTCACGTAGTTTATACAAAACATGACATCCCGTTTCAACTGATATAAAGAAAAAAAAAAAAAAACCACATCTACAAAGTTTGCCAGTGTATAGACTTACTTATTTTTACAAATTAAGAAGGTAGGAACATGTTACAAAATAATAATTAAACCAATTAATGTCAATAGTGCAAAGAATGAATTGCAAGTATGAAAGAGAGAGAGAGGGAGGGAAGGAGGGAGGGTAGGACGGATGGGAGGATGGATGGCTGAATGTGTGGGGGGTGACTGGCTGACTGAACAAAACAGCAACATTAGGAACAGCTGTGCACGTTATCACACAAAATTTTGTGTCTTAGACAAGTCATGATGTAGATTTAACTTCAGTGGCAGAAGAGGGTAAGATCACTTAATCCATAAGTGATCTCTGTGTGCTGCAAATTCTGGTGGTGGTCAGTTCCAGAGATTAATGTAGCTATGCACACAAACTGCTAAGAGTCACTGAAGGAAGTTTTTCACCATCTGGAACACAGGTGACCTATCAAGGATTTGATTAGTGCACTGAAGGGCCAAGGAAATTAATGAGAATTTTATGCAAGCAAAAGAACAAGCATCTCCAGGCTGAGCTTTATACACCTTTTGCACTTGCTTTCATGCTCTTTTGCACGCAATTGCTCTCTATCCTGGGAGGTGACTGTTCAAGAGGGAGTTGTAGCAGCTGCTAAACAATGTGGACAGGTGTTGGACATCCTATCAAGTAACTGTCAGTCAGCAACCCACCAGAGAAGGAAAATTATTTCTGCAGTGTTTATAATGACACTTCTGTATCCGACTCCTTCATAGGATGACTAAATTTAAATCTAAATAAAAGAAAGAACAAAAATAACATCAGTCAGTTTTAGTATTTCTCAGCTGAATTCACCCATTTTCCTTTTCTAGAGGAGTGTCAATTGTTAAAAGTAAGAGAGATTAACTAAAATAAGCTCAGCTGCCTGGAGATATTGCTCATCTTTACCCCTTATGATCAAAGACACTTTATGTTTCTAGGCAAAATTCCATACAATACCTCAAGTCTTACCACAGTACAAATATTAAATCCATAATGAGAAATAGAAAGAGGACTGAAAGTGAGAAATGCTTCAGGGAGTAAATGTATGCTTACCTTGAAGGCACATTTCCTGCATGGAGTGTTTGAGTACTACAAAGCTTTCAAATATACCAAAGAACAGATCTTTCTTAAAAGAAGTAGTAATCTGAAACTAGTCAGAGAGATTTTTTCCACATGATTAAAAAAAAAAAAAAAAAAAGGAAAAAAAAATCACCCCCACTGCAGGCACTGCTTGTATCTAAATAATTCCTGCTACTTTCAAACTCACAAACTTCTCAGATCTTTTCCCTTCACTCCAATCAACAGTCTGTTCAAATTATTACTATACTAGCATGGGTGAAAAGTATATGTACATAAAGTACATATGTGACAGTGTGTAACACTGAAACATTGGCGCTATTTAATCAATAAAAAACAGTGGAGACCTCAGTAAGGGCACTTAGGATCCCAGTGTTCAAATTCTCAATGATCATAATGGTGCTGGACTGAAAAAATAATTCAGTTGAGACACCTGGTTGACAGCAACAATAGACTTTCTAAAGATTTTGGTTATTAGCAGTGTTTTGAAAATTCAAACTGCTTACTACAGTCCTTAGGAAATAAGGAAATAAGATCTTTTGAAACTCTGGCTGAGGTATTAATCCTAAATTCTTGAAAATTCAGTGGCAGGTACCTCTAAAAACACTCTCCAGAGATGAGACTGGATTAAAACAGCTTTCATATAAACCAGAACACTTTTCCAGTTTTGCCTGAAGAAATTCATGATGACTGGAAGAAGTACTTCTGTGTACAACTACACAAGAAAGATGAGAGTCAGGTTTTTCATTAATTGATTCTGCATTTAAAAAAAAAAAATAATCAGCGATAAAGTGGTAAAGAAATCAAATAAATTCATAAAACTCCAGTATGTTTATCTTTCAGTTATTGGAACATAGAATGTTCTGTGGCACAAGTATGATAGAGACTGAATAGTTTAACAATTCAACAGTGATGGAAAATTATATTCCTTTCATTTTCTCCCCTCTTAAGGTGTACAGCATAACTTTGCTAACTTGTATTACTTATTTGTGTTTCCATGAGCTGAGGGGCAATAGGCAAAAAAAATCAGACACTGAGCCTGCAGGTCAGAGTAGAAATTCTCCATTTCTTTCACAAAACATTCTCACATTTCATCAGTAACATCTCAGCACTGCTTCAGCTTGGTCTTTTTTTTTTTTAATTTCTTGATGGTAGGTTTCAGAAACTGTACATTAGGAGCTGCAGTGAAAAGCAGGAAGACCACCCAGAAATTCTTTGACTGCCTTTGAACAGGAGGGAATTTTGTAGAGGAGTTGCCATGCAACTCATCCCAGCCAGTCTATGCCAGAGCTGAGATTCAGTCATGAATTCAGCCCTGTGCTCCCAGATATTTCACAACTTACACAAATTATCATTAATAATATCAGAAATTTTAATCCATTGATCTCAAAATACTTCATAAAAGTTAATAGCATTCTTCTCTTTACAGAGAGATGTTGCAAATCCTTAGTATTAACTGGTGTGCTCCAAGGAGCATCCTGGGCACAGAAGGGCTACCTGCAGTGGAGTATTACAAGCTTGTTAGAAAGTCCTAGAAGGACTGAGATTTTACATATTCACAATGGTGCACCTGTGTAAGTATGAGTCACTAGGATGATGAGGCTTGACATGAAGGTGCATATAAAAAAGACATTTATAAGTTCCCTACAATTTATTTTAAATTCTACCACTACCAGTGTCAGACTCAATGAAATTAATTTCACAATTTATTCGGGATTTTAACATTGTAGTAATTTTTATAGGAGTCACAGAGTAAATCAAGAGTGTAATATTTTTTTTATATTAAATGTAAAATGAAATAAATGTATAAAAAAGCTTTAATTTTAATTCATTATGATTTTAAATTACATTGCCAAAGTTTCCCAAATGTGTATTTTATAGTCAGTAGTAACCTTTCAAAAGATAAATGATTTAATAAATTACTTACTTTACATTTAATGTAACGAGACAAAATATTACACAAGTCATAGAAACAACTAAAAATAGGTCCTTTTAACACTGTTTTCTCTGAGAATATGTGTAAATGAGTGATTTATGTCTTCTGCATTTTATTTAGAAAGAGGTTTTAAGACTTGCTGTTACTTCCAGCTAAGTGGGATAAAAGTGGGGATAGAAGTTTGTTAATTTTTGGAAAGAGATTTTGGGGCCCAGTTAGTGGGAGTATTATAAAGACACAAGTTACTTATATTCTAGGTTCAAAATAGAACATGAAAACAATATTGTGCTGGACAGACTTCCAAGGATTTTAAGGAAAATAAACAACATTGTCTGTTAAAGTAATTGTGTTCTGACATTTTCAATAACCACCGTTTTACCCATCCAAGAAAACATACAAAAAAACCCAAACCCAAAACTAAACCCCCATGTTTTTCCCTTAAATATCTTTCTAGGCAGGAATGATCTAATCTCAACAAAGTCCCTCTGGTATCTCCACTATTGTAATACATATTCCCTATTGCTAGCAGCCATGACCATGTTCAGTCAAGATACCAGAATGGCTCAGAGTACAAAGTAAAAATTTTAAGAAATTGCAGAGGCTTTCTTGTAACTTGTGCAAACCCCGTGAAAACGTGCACAGTGACGTTGTCATGTGAGGGATGAGACAGGAAGGGCTGAACAGAGGAACAGCTCTGTGATCAGCTGGCCTGTCTCTAGTTAATCTACTTAAACACAGAGACCATACTCTTTGTCTGAGATGCAGTGTATTGATTCTCCAGAATGATGCTCAGGGTTTTCACTCTGTGGACCATTTCAGAAAGAACAGAAATTTTATATAATTTTTTCACTTGATCCTCCCTGAATTTTATTTGGCAGTTCAGAAGGATGCAATTCAGTCAATGGCCAAACCAAATGGCATTGAAACAAAATGCTTAATGAGGCAGGGCAAGACTGTGGGATAAAGGCTGTTTTCTGGTGTGGCTGTGATAGTTGCCAGACCATACTTGAGTGCAGAACCTAAATGATGAAAAGGCAGAAAAGGCAGGCTTGACTGTACAACTTATACTGTTCCAGCAAAAGCCTGTGGGTCCCCTCCAAACAACCCACTGACCACATTCTTCTCAAAGTATGGATCATCACAAAGAAAACAATTATACTCTTCAGAGCATTATTTTAAATGTAGTAGTCCCGAATTTTTTAAAATATAAATACCCAACCCCTCCTGCAAGTCCTTTCTTCTAGGTCTGTTAATTTGACCACTCCTCTTGGGACTTGCAGACTGATCTTCCTTTACTGTGTAGCACATTCATTGACATTTGCAGTACTTTCTCCCTTCAGATCATCATTCAAGCTTTTTTTCTGCTCTATTTCAACCTGGTAGAAGAAAAAGAGGAAGAAAATTTGCAATGAGAGAGGAAAACAAAAGATTCACAAATCTTCCTCAGTGTTGGTTCTTGTGCTCAGGTGAAAAAACTCTTGGTGAACTGAAAGGGTTGTGAGGAAAAATAGACTGAGGATTAGGGAAAATTGCATTTTATTTACTATAAGGATTTTCAGTCTAATCTAAGCAGTTCTACAGTTCAGCAGTGTCAGAAATAATTTCTAGAAGAGATAATGTCATGCAGAGAAACTCACATGATTTTATATTCATTACCATTCCCAGTTGTACCCTGAATACCCAGAATCAAATCTGCAAATTGGTGGCTTCCGACGTGACAGCAGAAAACCAGCCTCAATTATAAATTCTGCGAAGACTGATGTATAAAGCAGAGATTTTTTAAAATTATTTTGAGTTTCAAGGTACCCATAAGGATCATCAAATCCAACTCCCTGCTTCTTGAAGCAGTGCCTAACACTACCCCAAATATCAGCACACTCCCTGCTGTCCTCAGGTTCAGAGGTGCTTAGGCCTACAGATACCAATTTGTATTGGGACAGGGCCAAGGGGATCTATGTTTGGGTTCTAAACTTCCACATCTCTGAAAACTCAGGAATAATCCAATGTTTTAATTCTTAAAAGGGATACTTGGGAAGATCAAATACCATTTCCAGGGAATTTAAGAAACTACTAAAAATATACTTACAGTTACCAGTAAAAATATTTGCCATGAGAGTCTTTTCAGAATCTCTTATCATTGCACTCAAAGAAGGCAAGGTGGGATACCAGTTTCTCTGCTGAGTATTTAGCTAGCATGCAAATTTACTGAGATATTTTGGCAGGAATATACATAGTGCACTTTCCTATCTGCTCCTCTCTTTAGGCCAGGCAGAAGGAAGAAATATTTAAGCGGAGAAATAATGCAATTCTTCTGTCTGCACTAGGACTCCCACAGTAGCACTCCCACTATGAAGAGCAGCAAAACTCCCTGTTCAAGCTCTCTATATCAGCTAATCCCCAGGAGCTGGCTGTGTGCATGCTCTTCCACAGGCAACTGCAAGCAAATTTATTCCATCTTTGCTGAGGGATAATCCACTGCTTGTTTGCCATGAATCAATAGCTGCTCATGGGTAGCTACTGCACACAGCCTGGCATGTGCCAAATTCCCACCTCTTTTGTCCATGCTATTTTATTTGTCTGCCCATACTTTTCAAGACAATGAAGCATGCAAAGTAACCATGGTGATTAGCACTGCTCAGTTTTACCTTGTAGCTGTAGTGTGCTGAATAGTTGACCCACTTCCTCACATCGGTCTTGTCCTCCACAGAGATGGAGCGAACAGCGGCTTTGGACGCAGAGGTGCTGGGCATGTCGAATTCCACATCTACATAGCGGACAAAACTGGAAGGCACTTCCCGGTCAGAGCCAAGCTCTAGGTGACAGAAAAAGCAGTGAGGATGGCCAGAAGCTGGAAAAAGAGAGTAAACAGTCATGAGAGTTGTGTCAGATGAATCAAACAACACCTAGGAGAAAGCAGCATCATGAAGCTGCAGGAAACGGAGAATCTCCCTAGTTCATAGCAAGTGTCTTACCTGCTTCAATGTGGTTAAAGTTACCAAAGGAACTAAACAAAATGCAAAAAAGAATGCTAATCATTCTAGTTTGCTTTTAGTGGGTGTGTATATGTATATGTATATGTATATGTATATGTATATGTATATGTATATGTATATGTATATTTGAAGTAAATCAAGCCATGTTAGGTAAATGTATTTGTCCTCTCGGTTCCCTCAGAATCTGTCACATGCTAAGTACATCATGGCACATCCTGCTGAAATATTATGAAATGATAGTAAGGAAAGGAGGAATTTGGAAATATTTGATGTGCATTTGAAATTTTTTTTTCCCCCTTCTCAGCAGAAGAAAATTTACTGGATAAGGTTAAATAACTTTCCTGTGTTCAAAAAGCAAATTTATGCAAAGCTTTAGAATAACCATTTATTCCTCACTTGAACCCATGACAAAGTGGCTGATTATTAAGGACGGCAAGGAGAGGAGGTAATGTTTAGCTCTGTCATATGTAAATGACCCTTATTGTTTTTTTTCCTCTTTGTTTTGCTGGACAGCAGTGATGTTTAAAAACTAAAATAGGGACTTCTAGTCAAACTAAGTTGGCTTTTTCTCTGACTGCTGCCAACTCCTTAAACTCTTGAGCAAGTAATTTAATGTCTCTGCCTCAGTTTCTCTATTTGCAAAATGAGGATGAAGGCCTTCACAGCCACACAGGGCTTTCTGATTGAAAGGATCCTATTATCTATGTTCGTGTAAATGAATGTATAAGTAAATGAATGGAATCCTTGCCTGCCTTTATTATAGGCTTTAGGATTCCTGAATACTTGTTCACTAGGAAAGTTCTCCATACAGGTCAGCAAGGTGTACAGGACAGAGACAAGGAAGGAGGAACGCAGGCAGAGTAAAGAGAACTGAGTGGGGACAGCCCAGAAGCTCCCACTGGGAAAAGCAGGAATACACCTGCTTAGCCCAAAGTCAGCCTTGTTAAACTGAAGCCTGAAAAGCAAGATGTGGGATTTTGAAATATGACTTGCCCCAATAGGATGAAATTAGGCAGTCTCTAGAGGGCTTAGACATTGCAACACCCCACTTGACCTCTGAAACAGATCTGGAAAAAAAATTCTACTCGATGTAAGTCTGGGTAAGAATTTCACCTAGAGTCAGCCTCATATTTCAAAACAGTCTAGGCAAAGTTCCCTCACTGCTGGAAGGTCTGTAAACTAATGTGTGTGCAGCAAATCCAGTGAGAGGCTGTGCAGTTCAGCAGAGACCAGGGACATGCAGCACCATAGCTGGAGACAAGTTATGAATGAATGGATGCAGCATCAAGCAGATATAGAAGCTCAAATTCTGCAAGCATTAAAATACATCTGCTTTTCATCAGGATTAATTATCCCAAGCAAAGTACTGACTAATTTGCCCTGGTTCTAGAGCAAGCCAGGATCTCTGTTTGACAGCCCTTCCTGCCTTTTCATACGTGGACATGCTTTTTCTGGATCAAAAACTGTGGTGCACAGGAGGCCTTCCTGGTGGTCCACCCACCACAGGAGAGCAGCAGCCCCAGGAGCTCTCAGGGAGATCACAGTGACCTCCAGCATCACAGTGCTTTTGCTTTTGACCAGTTCTTGAGCTTGGCTGTGGTGGGCACAGCCGAGTGGCAGCACAATTCAGCATCTGCCACAGGGCATGGGTGACACAGCACTGCTTTCTGGTACTGCATTATGAAGATGCCTTAAACTGGCTCCAAAAATCTGTGTTTAGCACTGAGTACTGGCAATCAACCCCCAGTCTCAGGCTCCCCATCCATTCACATCTCTTTGCTCACACTGCACCACTCTCAGCAGACTCTGCATTGTAATCCTTCCTGCTCACCTGCTTTGATATGCTTTTCTTCTCTAGTTTGATGTGGGTTGCTCCCCACTTCAGACTGGAGAATGCCAACAGCAGAAATGGCTCTGTGCTCTGGTGCAGGCACATCCACAGCTGCAGAATGTTCAGCTTGTGCTGCAACACTCCTGAGCTGGCACGTGCTCAGCTGCTTTTGGGGTGGAGATGGGTGGAGGTATCACTGGGAAGTGTTCAGCTGGGTTTGAGCACACTGCATACCAGGTGCTTTGGAGAGCTGAGCTTTTACACTTTTCATAATTTCAACTGGACACTTGGTAACACTCCACCCCCTCAAATGCATAAAAACTATGGAAGTTATTAATTTAAACCAGCTCAGTGTGGTAGATAACAAGGCGAACAGATTAAGAAGGCAACTCCTCCACTGAAGCTACTGCAAAATTACCTGTCCCATCAGTGTTCATTACTGTCCTGAGCATGAGGGGCACAAGGCACCACCTCTACAGACTGTTCAACAGCCTCATTCAGACTGCTTTCTCTAATGGACAGGTACCCTTCTTAGTAAAATCAGGAAGAATCAACACACTGCTTTTGTTTTGCACCTCTTATTTCCTTGAACTTCTACCAGTTTATTCTGACAAGCAAAAATCTGATAATTTATATATATATATGCAAGAGTAACTGTGATTGGAGAGAATCTATTCCAAATGACTCATGACACTCCAAATGTCCCAACATATTTGGGTTAGAAGATATAATTTACTTCAGAAAGTATTCCAGGCAGCATGCTTGGGATCCATGGCCAAACTAGAACAAAGTTCAAATCCAGATCCAAGGCTCTGCATAGATGTTACATCCCTGCTTCACAGAAAGAGTGTTTTCCCACCATCAAAGACTATTTGGATGTTTCCTTAATACTCTACTGATGGATTAAAAAAAAAAAAACAAAAACAAAACAAACAAACAAACCATGTGAAGCCCAGCCAGCAGCAAATGGACCTGTAAATAGCCTGCAAACAGGCATTCTTCATCAACACTTTTGTTTGTATTAATTTTAAATATGAGATGGGCAATAAAGTTTACCAAGCCATAAAAATTGACAAATATTTGTTATTTGGATTTCAGCAATGTGCTCAGTAGAATCCAGTCTAAATTTTTTCCTTAAGTCAAATCATAGTCAGAGCATGCACTGTCCTTCATTTGTCACATGCTTTCCAATGTTCAGTCATAAGCAGATACTTTGGCTACAAAATAATACAGACAGTGCTGATAACACTGTCTCCTAGCGTGAGAGTGCAAAGGGCCCCATTCGATTAGAAAGCACAGAAAGAAAAAAATTAGATAAGAGTGCAAAGATGCTGAAATAATTCTTAATCTGGGTGCTTAGGATGCTACAACCTGCATACAAGCAGTGAGCTCGGTAGGGACATGCTGTCCTGTGGATAGCAGGGCTGGGGGTCATGCCCCTCACCTCTACACAGAGACTGCACCAGTCCACATTCAGGGAATGGAGTGAAGCACAGCTGGCTATCTGGAGACCTCTGGAGTTCTGGGACTGTGTTTGCGAGGGACTGTGTGTCAGAGCACACACTATGGATGAACAAAGAGTCCCAAAATGTGTGCCTACATATTTACTCCTGTGAGCATGCCTGGCAGACAGGCACATGTGCTGGAGCACCCATGCAATGCATATGCCCAAAGTGGTGTGGACCTGTTGTGTGGCCTCTGGAGGCAGGTGGAGCTGCAGGCTGTGACCACCTGCAGCACTTCTCTCAGCTCCAGTGTGATGCCACTACCTCTCTCCTGCTCTGGAATCCCAGGCATGAAAGCAGTTCTTCAGCAGACCAGATATTTACAGAAGACCCAGACTGCTCTTAGAGGTGAGTTACAGGTATCACAGTAAGAGTATAAAATGTGAGTCAGTGGAGTAGTTTTATGTTTAGTACTTGAGAACTGAATCATTTATAACAACTTTGCAAATACATGAAGCTGGGTTATTATATGACATGTGGATAGGGCTGGGTACAGCCAAATGTGCACAAGGAAGGCTGGCAGTTAGATCCCACATGAGTATCACTTGGCCAAAAGCATATGTGCTGTCCATCAGGCAAATCTAAGAAGGAGTGGGAATGAATGCTTCTGAGTACCACTTAGAAACCTCTTTGTTTGCCATATACTTTGAGAAAGGAGAATCATGGGATGAAGTACCACCAATAAACAGAAATAGTCCCTTGTGAAGGGCAAAGTCAGATTTGAACTACACTTGGCCTGCCCTGTCATCACTTTGGGATTCCCTCCCTCTCACATACCTCATGTGTCTTGGCCAAGACAGTGCTTCCAAGGCTCTTCCTTTCCCTGAAATTACATCTGATCTGACCGGAGGGGTGAGGACACTCTCTTCCTCTCAGGATGTAAACAAATACCAACTGCCCTGCGTTTTGCATGATGACACTGATGGATAGATGCTCTGTGGCAGGGGTCCAACAGCAGCAACAAATCTGTAATGTATTTCCTTCCCCCTGTCACAGTGTATATACAATAAAGAGTCACAATGGTAAAGAAGGAAACAAGAGGCACAGATCAGTATCTCCCTCAGAGTAGCAAGGGGTAAGGCAACATCACCTTGCAGGAGGCAGTAGAGACGGGTTTTGCCTCTTCTCCTGGTTGGCTACTGGCATGTTCTGTGATTGTGTTAAAGTCTGAGGGCTTTCGTCTCCTCAGCTGTGATGTCTGTAAGGTACACTGAGATCTTTGGAGAGAAGATGCCACAGAAGGCCTAATTTCACAGCATCTCATTCCCAGAGCTCGTGCAGATGGCATATTGAGGTTTTCCTCACAAGCATGTTACTGCTCATAAACAGCCTGGTTAATTTTTCATTGCTGTATTTCTCTCAAGTTTCCAAGCTCTGTCTTCTTACACCTCAGTCTACAGGAAACCTGGAGCCTTCCCTTTTGTCAGTGATATCCCTCCAAATTTGTAACTGGTGGCGTAAATTAGTGTCCTTGGGCTGAAACACGACCCAAAAGATCAGGACACTTGGATCAGTGTTTTGCTGACACTATGAGTTAAACTCAGGAAAAACATGTAGACAGTGCCAAATCTGGTCCCACAATGAACTTTCCTTCAGGGAATACTGCATACAGAAACCCTCCCAGTCACCCAGATGCATTACTACAGCATTAATACTGAAAAGTCTTTCTCATTTGTAAAAAGCTATTCTAGATCAAAGAGGTCAGGAAGTAGAATTCACTACAAATAAAAATAAACCTGAGTTGTTCAGCTTTACTGTGCACCATGGATGACAGGCAGCAAATAGAATGACTGGCAGAAATGGCCAAAGGGAACTGTAGCTTGCCTACATTATTTTAACGTTTAATTATGACCATGTTACTAGAAATAAAAACACTTGGGATAGAAATACAAAGTGGGTTTCATGTTGGTATTCTCTCTTCAGGTTTAAGCTGTAATTCTCTGTCTGCACTGATTAAAGAAACATAGCCACAAAATGGTGTTTGGAAATGTCTATTTTTTTTTTTTAATGGTTGAGCAATGTCTTCTGTTCTCTTACAATTCCCATTTCAGATAATTCAAGGCATTAATTGTGGCATATGCATTGAAATATATAGCACTGGCCCAGTATGCTTGGCAATGCATGGAAAAGATACCACATGTTCTGGAGCACATTTATCTGATTCTGTCATTCAGTCCCACAGCACAGAATTTGCTTTTGCAAGATTTGTGAAAAAGCCCTGCTTCCATTAACAGTACTGAGAACACATATGTTTGATGCCTAGGTTTCATAATCAGAGAATCACAGAACCATTTATTGGAAAACATATTTAAGATCATCAAGTCCAATCATTAACCTAGCATGATTCTAGTCTACCACTAAACCATTTCCCTAAGTACTACCTCTTTTAAATACCTTCAAGCTGAGAGAGAATACATATTTTTGCATCTAGAAAACCTAAAACTGTTTTTATCATTAGCTATATTTGTAGTATATGTAAAACTATTACAGTAAAGAGTCAGACAAATACTTCATGAAACTAACTTAAGCCCTTTGGTGTACTACAGAGGATGATAAATCCCTCACCATTTAAACTCAGTATTTCCTATCTTTCAAAATGCATAACTTGTTTTAGTTTAATCCTGCAGATATGGTATGTGTCACTCACCTGAGTTTTTGTCAGGCAGTCGGTTTATCCTCCATACGATGGAATTAAAGGCATGCTCGTATTTGGCAGTTCCCAAAGTTACTCTCATTACTGGCTCAGAACCAGATAGACTGGTTGATCCAAAAGTGGCTCCCTTGTTCACCTTGGCTTTCAAAGATTTCTCCCCCAGGACACTCTCCCTGCGGAAGTTCTTCACCCACTCACTTGGCACGGGGTAGCGGATCATCACGTTTTCACAAGGGACCTGAGTTAAAGGGTCATGATTGGAAGAGAACCCCGTGGACATCATCAGCCAGCTCTGCACCTCCACCTCAGCACCATTGATGCTGGCAGCTGTCCTCAGAGTAAAAGGCAAAGTTTTCTCAGCAAAGACAGTCCTGAATCTCATCAGTTCAAACCGACAGGCATCCAAGGGGTTGAACAGGATAATACGGGAGTTATTAAACATATCCTCATCCACACATGAATGGAACCGGCAGCTGTATAATTTAATCCACTTAGTGGTAGTAGTGGGCATAATATCCTGCCTTGCAACTATTTCATTCCCTTTAATCAGGATATCATTAAGACCCAGTCTGCATTCTGCCAGACCAGAAAGGAAGCTGAGAACATAGATATGAGTCAGCACACTGTGCTGTAGAATCACACCATCTCCCTTGGCCAAGATGCCATGAAACTCATCCCTGACATCCACAGTGATTTCTTCTTCTTGATAATTCAGTCCCACTGTGCTCAGATCTGTTGATGAAACTGGCAAGTTCATCAGTGTGTCTTGCACAGCCGTGATGAAGCTAAGAAAGTCTTCATAATCTGTAGTCCCAAGTTTGATAATTTGCTCTCTCTCTGCAGTGTGTGCAATGGCAGGCTTAGGCTGATACTTCTTTTTCTCCTTGTACGTTGTGCGATCCAACCGCACGCTGTGTATCCTTCCATTCTCATCGTAGTTCTGCAGTTTGCGCTCTGAAATCTCATGATTGATTTCAAGTTTGAGTTCCCTAAAGGGTTTCTCTAGTCCCTTCTCATAAAAAAGCTGTATACATCCACTGTTGGTCAGCTTGACATATATTGGTCCCCAGTGCCTGGATGACATAATGTTCTTCTTCTCTGGGATCCTCAGCATCATTGGCCATCCATCCTTTGGCTGAGCTGGTGCCAGGTTACATAAAGCTGCATCTGGATCATATGGCATCATGGGGTCATCATCAGGCAAGGTAGGACTCCTCACACAATCTGGGTCTCCAATCTGGAGCTGTTTGAGCTGCTCTACAGCATCTGTGTGGGTTACAGTTTTGTTTGCCTCATGGAAATTGGTAGTATCAGGCTCTTGGTGGAGAATAATGAGAGAGTCTCTTTGGCATTTGCCTGGAGCACTGGAGACAGAAGAGCCTTTGGAACGCCTCTCTCGCTCCTCAAAGAATGAGCTGAATGGATTGATGGGTGAGGGTTGGACATCTCGAAGAGATTCATCCAGAAAGGGATTAGTAGCACTCCATGGTGGTGTTTCAACAGAAGGCAACTTGGTTAAAGAGGAGAGGTCTAGTTTTTGAATTTTGGAGAGCTCTCCCAATGTGCTTTTAGGACGTTCTCTTTTTTTTAAGGATGTAGTGTGATTAAAGTTAACATCTGGAGCCTGTGTTTCTGCAGGTGGGGTATCTGTTTTCAAGGGAGAAAGGCTCTGTGGTGAAAAACCGACTTCATTGTCATCAAAAGTCACCCAGCTGGGAAAGCGAACTGTGGTTGGGGTAGATGAATGGCCATTCATGGAGGTGTTGTTCAGCTGCCAGTTGACAGCCTCCATATCTATCTCTTCATCTTCCTGGAGAGACGAGGAATTGTCTTTAAAAAAAGAGGGGAGGGGAGGAAATTTCAGCTAATTATTCTGAATTACCTAGTTCTCTCCTCATAAAAATCTCTAGAGTCTGCATGCTCAAGGAAGGCTATTCATATGTTGGGCAAGAATAGTTAAGATAGTCAAGTAGATAAGATAGTCAAAAGACTTGGCTAAAATGCTGAGGAGTCTGACAAGAATTAATTAAAAGATACACAGTTGAACATAGAGAAGGAATCCAGAAATAAATTTTAAAGGAATGACAGCAATGATTGTACTGATCTCAGCTCAGCATAGTGACCTAAAGGAGAAACCACATGTCACAGTGATTTTTTAAAACTTCCCTCTCTAAAATTTCAGGATGCATTCTTTCTCTACAGTTAGCTTCTGTTATTTACCTGGAATGTTCTCTCACTCATTATCATTTTCTTCCCTTTTCTGCCCTCATACCCTTTGCTATAGAGAATAATCCAGTAGGAAGAGGAGTGAACACTGAGGAACAGCTCATCTCCAATCTGTCCCCACACACTTGTCTGTGCATTTGCCGTTACCACTAAAGCACATGGAGTATAGTGATGGCACTGAAAAAGGTGCCCATGTGTGATTTATCCCCAGGATGTGTTCAGTAAAGAGACTCTTTGTTGTACCCAGTGTGCAAGAGTGTGACAGTCCTTGGGTATCTCTGAAACACCTCTTGGAGAAGCTGTGATCTAGGGATACATGTAAGGATAAGGGAAAACATGTTTTTGATTTGTGTTGTGGAAGCTATCCTCATCCTCTCAGGACAGGGCACCTTTGACTGCTATTTTCCTACTCTCAGGCTCTGCCAAGACACTTTGTAGAAAACTGTATCACAGTGCACTATTTCAGTCCCAGCTCTTCCCAGGATTGTTGTAGTGGTAATAAGGTGTTTTCCAAAATGAGCACAAATTCTCAGCGTTAAGAAATTTAATTCTTCCCATTTTCTTCCTGCTGAGCTAATGAATCACTGCTCCTAAAAATGAGCAGCCAGCATGAAATTATACTCTCTAGCTGCATCATGTTTGCTTTACATGATGCAGCAGTGCTGGCATTTGTGCTTTTTGCTTCTCCCAGACATCCCACGTTTTACACAAGTCACTGTTCTTCGAACAGTTCTTCGAGAAGTAAATGTAAAATGTAGCATTGTGATATAGCTGCACACCTGTGATTTGAGCATAATTTACAACAACAACAAACTATTTTAAGTCATTATTTAAATTGCCATCAGCTCCCAAAAGAGTTGAGCTTGATTTCCATTCTGCCTCAACCATAACAGACAATCTGAATTTTAATTTCAGCTACCATTTAGAATATGAAAAAGGAATATTCATTCTAGCCGAAATGCTGCCATGAGCTCATTACAATGTCTTGGCTAACTTGATATTCTGGCCCTCTCATTCCAGCAATATGTAAGTTTAGCCAACCTTCTGATCTAAGGACAAAACACATCAACCAAATTCTAAGGGTTATTACACTTGAGAATCATACATGAAGGTGAATGATACCAATTTGTTTTTCAGGCCACAGTAGTACAAAGCAGTAACAAGAACAGATAGCTTTTACAGACTACCCATGCATTGCAAAGTGTATGTGAAAAGAAGTGCCATTGTCTCTGTTTCTCAGATTTTCTTCTCTACCCTCCCATCTCACTCCCAGCTTTACACAGTGCCTGTCTGTAGCCCCTGCTGCTGGTCACACCACAAGTGCAGTGGTGGATTATTTCTCTGCTAAAGCATTGCCACAAGGCTATAAACATATGGAGGAGGGGAGGGAAACAACAACCCAACTAACTACTATCTATAATCACACCTGAGTGAGAAAGTAATAAAGAACTCAGGAAGAATAATCTGACATTGTTCTGATTCTCAGTCCACACCAATATGTCATCTATGCTGTCTCACATCTTTCCAGGGCTTTTGGTCCAGCATGCAGCACCTTGAAGCAAAGGTTTTATGGTATTTCCAGGAAAACATTGCCTGTTTCTTTTAGGACTTCTAAAATTCCAGTGTTTATAAGATCAGGATTGCTCAAGAGCCAACCACCTCTTCTCTGCCTGCAATTGTAATTTCCTTGTGACAAGGAAAGCAAGCTTTGGTTCTCTTTAATGTATCATCTTTTCATTTTTCTATTTGGCTAAACCACAACCTGTTGATCACCAACACACAGCAGGTTGCAAGATAGATTTGTAAGCATTCCTTTGACTTTTGAGTGTCTCTGCAAGTTCTGGCATGGAGAAGAGGTGACTGCACACACAGGCCATGCCCTCTACTCTTGCTACTGAACTCACCACATGCAAAAATTTAACAGCAATTTAGTTCTCCAACATGTTGAACAGTTAGTACAAAAGTTAGGTTTTATGGCACAGCTAAGAGACATTTCAAAATCACCACAGAGTAAATAAGCAGCAGCAGAAGGTGCAAGATGAAAGACTGAAGTCGCAGATCGGATCTCTGCGGTTTCCTCTTATTCATTCTCCTCCCACTTGACTGACTTCTCAGGTCATGTTGAATGGATTCATCCTTAGGTAACTTTTCAATTCATAATACTCTGCCAAATTACAACATCTCTTTGAACACAATTGTCTAAATTTAGGCCACATAAATCTGGCCTGCTTAAACCTAGTGTAGTTGCATCCCAAATCCATACTACAGTAATACTATATAGACTGTTCCCAGCAGTGGCTTAGTGGCTACTTAAATACAATGGCTGTTGCTTAGTTAACTATTGCAAATTCATCATAAGACCTAAAAAAGTTTAATTGTCAAAAGAAGTTAAATCATCTGAAGCTACAAAGGCGTTATATCATGGAGCTTCCAGATCTATTTAAAACACAATGAATTTCATCTAGGTTCAACTGATTTATCCCCATGAGTCTCTATAAAAACTTCTGTATTTCATTTTAAATGTAAGCATAATGTAGATACTAAACTGAAGATGAAATACAAGAAAATGATGACTCAGCCCTCACAGCTAGGTTGCAGCAGCCCTCACACTGCAAGAAAACTATTGAAAAGGACAGTCCTCTATCCACTATCTTAAAGGATCCTAGAAGTTTTTGTTGACCATTGTTTTTCTTTTCCATTGATGTTTTGACTTTTTCTAACCATTACCTCTTGACACAGAAGTCTGTGTTTATGGGAAGGGAGGATTACTGTATTTCAGGCATTTGTTCTCTTTACATACTTAGAAGAGTGGAGTTTTTCTCTTGTGTAACACAACGGCAGTGAATGGGTCTCAGAACTATTATAGAAAAATAGGCTTTTTGATTTAGCCCATTTGAGAGCCACAGATCAGGAAAGCTCCTGAAGATCAGTCCATGTGTTTCCATTAGCTGGCCAGAAGGTGGTACATTAACACTGATATAATTGGAAGAAGTGTTCAAGATTTTAAAAAGATTTAGACAAGACTATGCCTGTTCAAAGAATTCACATGCTACATGTGACATAACATTGTTTGTTTATAATTAGAGCCAAGTAATGAAGAGATCTCACCTAAGTGGTGGAGAAAAGATTAAAACCTCCTTATTCTACCTGAGAACTTATTTCTATTAAACAAACAAGTATATTCATAAAGTAAATGTCTTAGCAAGTAAGCATACCTACATGATTCATTACAAAACATCTTCATTTCTACCCCTGAAGACATGGCACAGATATGACTGACATATTTTTACCATTATGTCATCTAACTGTGTTCTCAGCAAGGTGTGCTCAGCCCAGAGGTTACCAAGGCAGAGACTACACCCTAGGCTTAGTCACTGTTACTGCCACGGGAATACTTACACTCCCAGTTTGGGTAGGCAAGACAAGCCTGTGTGAAGGCACAGAGCAGAGCTGGAAAACACCAAGCTGAACCTGTTTCAGCAGAGAGATCGAAAAGAGAATGAGAGATTCTCTGCAGAAGAATGAATCATGCTACTTCATCTTTCATCCAAAAGGAGAACAAGAAGCAAATGAGAAGAACAAGACATGCACAACATTTTTCAAAAGTGGTTCCTTTAAAAGTACTTAGGCAAAGATAAATGAAGACAGTATTCCTCAATGTACTTTGGACTTTGCTTCTCTCCACAGATGTCTGCCTCTCTCTCTGATTTAATCCACAGTACACACAACATATCTTTCAACAGTGAAACTGCCACTGAGATGAGTCTATTGACCTCATGAAGAAATGAGAATGAATAAGGAAAGAAAAATGTGTCTGCAAGCCCAGGATGCTTCATCAAGTTGGTGTTTGGCAAGCAGAATAAATATGTACCCAGCCCTATAAATGCAAAGACAATCCCACTCCATCTTGGAGGAACTGATGCTACCATCCATTGAACAAGCTCTACTTTGCAAAAGACAATCACATAAATCTCTCATAAACAGACAATATGTTACCTCATTATGCCATAACTTTTCAAGCAATATATGATGGACCAGTAACAAAATACAGAGGTTTGCAGACCTTGTTAGTTTTGTCTCGAGTACTTGAGGTAATGCCACATGGAACAAGCCTGACATTTGCAGTGCCAGACTGCAGGTGGAAATGTGCCAGCTACTGGATCCACTCAGAACCTGGGGTCCCACTGAGCAACATAACCTCTGATAGCAAAGCAACACACTATGGTCTCATGCACTGAGTTATGGATTCAAATGGCTGCTGCAGTACTGCATAGGTGCAGGGCCTGGCCCTGCTGAATAAACATGAGAAATATTCCCACAGCCATAGGAAAATCCAAGGCAGGAGACCATCATGTGTGTTAAGCGGCTGAAACACTCTGGGTTTGCTAATGCCAGTACATCAGTTCAGAAACTGTACTGGTAGTGACCACAAATGGTGATATCAGCTGATGACAACTTGGTAGTCAATGCAAAATAACTGGTTCTCTGACCCCTAAGTGGGCAGCTCATGCATGGCTGAAGCCAGTGTCACCCCAACTATATGTTCAGTCTTGTGCTGATTCTTTAGCAAAAAAAGACAAGTCAGTACCACAGGGATGTTGAATAAGCTCAACCCACTGCTTACAAAAATAAACACTGCACATCATTTAGAAAGAGACAGGATATTTTGCATCTTCAAAATGCACTACTGCAAACACTTCTGGCTCCTCACAACATTTAAAAATAGTAGCACTAACTTCCTCATTCCTGTGCCCAAGGCATTTCCCAGGATCAAGTTTTATATCATATCAAGTCAGCAGCTCACATCCTGTCTGCCAGATTTGTCTGCATATCTCAGGTCATGTGGTCAAGAGGTAATCTCATATTTATATGTTACCTTTACCCTGAGCAATATCAAAATTATTTGCAACTTATGTAACTGCTGGTATTTTTTAAAAAACCCCAAAGACCCATTTATAAATTTCTAATGTAAGATTCTGTGGAAATTTCAATTTCAGTTATGTATTTTATTAATTTAGTTACCTGGTGAACTGTGAAGATGAATGTGTTCCACAGACAACATAGCTGATACATAGCTATAAATTATGGAAGATAGCAGTGCTCAAATTTTGCCTAACACTAATATTTTTCATCCCCCCAGCTTGTTATGCAAAATTTTCTGTTTAAAATGCAGAGAAGACCACGTAATTGCATAAGAGTAGCCAGTATGGCCAGTTCCTCTTGACTCAAAGCACATGTGAGCTCCAGGCTACAGGGAAGTTTTATGAGCTAACAGGTGAGGTGCTCAATGCAAAGGTGAGAAGAGTTATAACAAAGCCATGTGTATCTGAATTTGTTGGGTTTTTTAATTTTGGAGGCATTTTTAAAACAGGACACAAAGGTCTGAAGGTAAGTGTAAGGAAACAGAAAAAACAGCCTGATCTACATGCAGTGTCTGACCCACATAGATATCACTGAAGATGCACCTGCCAGCTCAACACCCACACCTTCAATAAAAAATATTAATTAAATGTGCCTGAGAAGCAGGATGATGCAAAGAATATGACACAGGAATGGGATGCAAAAGTCTTGGGTGCTAATCTGAACCATGTGACTATCTAAGTGACCTTCAGCTAGCAATTTATGGCCTCTGCTCCACAAGTTTTCTCTCTGTAGCAAAGCAAAAATACTGATGTCATAAGAAGTATTAATGATTATTGTCATGTGTGTTTGATAAATAGGCTATCATAAGTCATGTGAAAGCTTGTGGGTTTTCTAGGAACCATACAGGATAAAGGGAATGGAAGCTCCTGTAGGGAATAAAATTATTGTAGAGAGTCCCTTAGCTGAGCAAAACTTAACTTATGTATATCAAGTGCACTGGCCTTTGCAAGCAAGTGTTATCTGGATGAAAACAAAGAGAAAGGTGGAGAAAATGGAATAAACAGCTAAGGCTCAATGCTTACATACCAGACTGGCTGTGAACTGCAAGGAGAAATGCTGAGCTTTTGCTTCTTCCTGTTTGCTCCTCCCATAGGCAGAGAAACAGAGTACTGTCCACACTAGAGGCAAGGAGGATTCCACCAAAAAATATTGGAGGCAAATGAAAAAGGCTTACCAAGACCTTGGAAAGAAAATGCTTGCAGATTGTGAAACATGCTTCTTATAGTCAGAGAGGCACCACTTTATTTGGCTATTGTTCTGTTATTATCTTCAAAAGTCATACTGGGCTATTGCTAAGTTGGTTGCAGGGCTGAGTCAGGATGCTGCATTGCTGGTTTTTGCCTCTTGAGGTCTTTAAAGATGTGTTTTGGATATATGTTGAGCACAACAATTTAGAGAGACAGAACATAGTAGGAAGAAATATTCCCACTACTGGTAACCTAATTCCAGCCTCCTTTACAGTGACACTGATCTGAGTTTTTGCCCATCCAAAAAAAGAGTGATGCTACAGGAGGTGTCTTGGAGAGTGTTATGAAAAGCATGGCTGCAGCATCAGAGCTTGTGCCTGCCCTGCCAGTCTGAGAGCACAACCTCATCAACTTCAGCCAACTTTGAAAAATAACAGAGTTGACCCAGCTCACCCATTGCATACATATAACAAAAGGACTCCCAAAGAAGGTGGAAGACAGAAAACTTGTCAGCTTGTTCATCCAAAAATGTTTTAATTAGTTGTCCTCCTATACAGGAGGACAAGTCTGTCCAAGTCTGAGAGTCTTGTTATCATCCCGTGGTCTTTTTATCATCCCGTGGTGTTATCAGCATGTCATCTCCAACCTCAAGGCAGCTGTTGACCAGCCTGGAAGGCTGCTATGACAGACTGGCTCATTTTACAATATATTGCTATGATTGATGAGGCCATTCCTCCTTTTCCACACTCATCTGCTCCAGGCCTGAGACTCCCTTAGCACAACCAGTCCAGGCTCCCACCATAAAACCCCAGCTGTTGTGCAGTTATTCACAATTGCAGGAAATCAACAGAACCAAATACTGGGCTGTTGCCTATCTTATGTCATTTGGAGTTCTGTTTTTCCTTTCTGTATGCATGTGTGTAGCTGCCACGGTACACAGGATTATTCAGGGTCACTCCACAGACACAGCCAAACAGAAATGATCCAACAAGCAATTTCTTCCTCCCTCCCTTGGACCATGTTGGTGTGATTACAGTGAACGGAAAGGCATGCAACTCTGTTAAGTGTGAAAATTCGAGCAAAAGTGACCCATATAAGAATGGAAAGATATGACTCATTATGTTATCACAGCACTGTGGTGAGAAGTGAAGAAGAAACCTATACTTCAGTCCTCTGTGCTGATTTTAACTTCCCATTTTTCCATCTTTAACAGGCATCTTCAATCCAATACGATTCTGGCTGGAGGCAAAACACAGAGTATGCAAGGTCCAAATTTCTGTATGTTAGTCCTGAATGCCTTCTCAGAGAACTGATTTCTTTAATAGTTTTTAAGTTTTAGCAACCCTCATTTACCATCCAGTCTTAGCTGTGTGTCCTGTTTCATCTCCAAATGATGCTCACCATTCCTTTGTTGGGAATGAAAAGAGGGGAGGAACAGTGAATCCTGAAAATTTCTGTCCTGAGGCACCAGAAGTAGGAATCAGGCAGGATGCTAGGGCTGGATAGGGTGCTGTTCTGAGAGTGTCAGGACAATCCCTTTACAAAATGCACCACAGAAAGCTTAGTGGAAATAGACTTCTGCATTCTGGAAATGTGGAAGGGACCTAACAGATCTCTTCAGGGTACAGGACAAGATTAGGGAGGAAAAAAAAAAAAAAAAAGAAGGCATGGACAGTGTGATAGGAAGCCTCACTGCCTCTATCACCAAACTGCGTAGCTGGCTTGGTGGCGGCGCCAGAGAGACAAGAGCTGAGCACAGAATGTGACCAATGTGAAGGAAAACAACAGGGCCCCCACAGCTGCTGTGCCCTGTAAACAAAGCTCAGCTTTCTGAAGGGCCATGTGAGATTTTGCAGAAGAGTCCTGAAAGAACTGAGGTCTGCCCAAAGGAAACAGGGATTAGAGAAATGAGGAACATGGGATAATAATGAGATGAGAAGTTTACTGAGCTTAAACAAAAGGTACTCAGATTATAAAACATATATTTTAATATATTCCTACAAAAATATCAAATGAACATTCAAGAAATAAATGGGTGACACTTATGCATAATCAAAATACTCAAAAGCAGTATCTTACATAGTGGCACTGACTGGTGGAGGAAATTTGGCAGGAGTTACCTAAGAAGAAACACATTGCTATGGACAAGAATGATTTCTCAATTCACTGGTGAGCATTCTATTCTAACATTTCAAAAGCTGATCACATCCTAGGAAAAGAGATCTTTTTTTCTTCATGAGATAATGTTGCAAAATTGCTTCAGTATGTTATGAAAATGGGAGTGGGAGAAATTTTTTGTCCACTGGTCTATTTGAATAAAGGACTTACATAAAATGTCAGAAATAGCTGTCATATGAGAAAGTACCATCAGCAGACTTCCACTAGGTTAACAAGTCTAGAAGAAATATCTAAACTCATTTAGGAGTGTCATGTATTCTGATCTTTTGCCTGCATCTCTTCAGTTTGCAGATCTGTACCACTCATCTAGGTCACATCAAGGTCAAATGGCGGAAACAAAAAGGCCAGTCATGTGGACAAGAATATGCACCCTATGGAAAGGTTTGAATTTAACTTCTCACATGGAATGGCATTTCTTGTAGGCTTTGTTGAGAAACACACATAAGAGCACTTGAAGTCACGAAGGAGAATTCTGTCTTCCCACTGGCTCCGGGAAAACATGTTTCTGCTTGAGACAAGAAATGAGAATGTGCTGGGAGTGTGTTTATTTGAACCAGAATTTTAATGCTCTAGAAATGCTGACAGCTTGCAAGATTAAATCCTGTATTTACTAACTCAGAAGTATCCTCCCCCCTAAATTTCTCCATCATCACCATACCACATCATAAGGGGGTAACTCTAGAAAACAAGGTATTTATTGACACTTGGCAAATCCACACTTGAGTTCTCTGAGGTGGATCTAAACAAAACTGTTTCTTGGGGCCAACTCTGATGATATTGGATATGAAAACTGGTTCACCCATAAAGCAAATTAAAACCCAGATCTCTCATTACATGATCTGAACAGTTGTCAATTGGCAGCAACCTGACTGTGCAGGGATAAAAACCATGCCGCAGTCCTGTGGGTGAGCCAGTCTCCTTGTGAATAGTTTCAGGATGCATCAGGAAGCAATTACCAAATCCCAACAAAACCTAGTTATGACCCCTCTCCTTCTTCACCAAGTATCACTTACGAAAAGCCAGAATTCTTTTTCTCCTCTCTCCCCTATAGTTAAAACATAAATTAAGGGGATTTCTCCCCCGCTTTTAAACTTTCAGCCCTGTTCAGTCTCTTTGTGCCGAGCCTTTTGTCTTCGGGAAGAGGCTATGTCGCTGGAAGCCGATGGAAAGACAACTGTCCGTCAGACAATGGAGCTGTCTGCAGAGCAGGCGCTTCGGATGGGAGAGCGGGATGGCTGAGCCAGAGGCATTCCCGGCCTGTTGCCATAGCAGCGGGGTGAGCGGGCTGCCCTCCCCGCCGGGAGCCGGGCTGGCTGTCCGAGCGGGGCCCGCGGAGGGCAGGGCTGTGCCGGGAGCCGGGGCTGTGCAGGGAGCCGGGGCTGTGCAGGGAGCCCGGGGCTGTGTGTCCGGGCAGGGCAGTACCAGGGCTGTGTGTCCGGGCAGGGCAGTACCGGGGCTGTGTGTCCGGGCAGGGCAGTACCGGGGCTGTGTGTCCGGGCAGGGCAGTACCGGGGCTGTGTGTCTGGGCAGGGCAGTACCGGGTCTGTGTGTCCGGGCAGGGCAGTACTGGGGCTGTGTGTCCGGGCAGGGCAGTACCGGATCTGTGTGTCCGTGCAGGGCAGTACCGGGGCTGTGTGTCCGGGCAGGGCAGTACCGGGGCTGTGTGTCCGTACAGGGCAGAGCCGGGGCTGTGTGTCCGGGCAGGGCAGTACCGGGGCTGTGTGTCCGGGCAGGGCAGTACCGGGGCTGTGTGTCCGGGCAGGGCAGTACCGGGGCTGTGTGTCGGGACAGGGCAGAGCCGGATCTGTGTGTCCGGGCAGGGCAGTACCGGGGCTGTGTGTCTGGGCAGTGCCTGGGCAGTGCAGCCCGGGGCTGTGTGTCCGTACAGGGCAGAGCCGGGGCTGTGTGTCCGGGCAGGGCAGTACCAGGGCTGTGTGTCGGGGCAGGGCAGTACCGGGGCTGTGTGTCCGGGCAGGGCAGTACCGGGGCTGTGTGTCCCGCCAGGGCAGTACCGGGGCTGTGTGTCGGGGCAGGGCAGTACCGGGGCTGTGTGTCCGTGCAGGGCAGAGCCAGGGCTGTGTGTCCGTGCAGGGCAGTACCGGGGCTGTGTGTCCCGCCAGGGCAGAGCCGGGGCTGCGCGGCGCTCACTGCGGATCGGCCTTCGCGCCAGGCTCCTTCCTCCACGGACCGGCTTGTACGGACAAGCCTGGGCGCTAATTACGGAATTTGAACTACATCAAAATAACATGCACCAAACATGTTAAAAGCATTGCGTGCCTGGAACTGGCATCCTTCAAGGTCCACCAGAAATAGGTGGGAAAACACGGCAGGTCACTGGCTACAGTAATTTCACAGGAAGCTCTGGCTGATCAAGGATGTTGAGTGGATGGTTTGCAATTTTAACGGAAGGCAAGAACCGATTCTACATACTTTTTCTCCAGCACAGCAGGCTAAAGCACGAACCATCAGAAAGTCATTCAATGGAAGCAGCAACACCTTCCCGACACAAAGAATAAATACAGATAGCATTGGTAGCATTACCCTCTGTAAACACACACACAGTTTGTAGAGTGGAGTTTAACAGGACGGCAGCTATTGGAATCCTAAATGCTTTCCCCAACTTTTGGCTCTCAGCATCGAGTCTCTGTATGTACATGTAGCTCTAGAGTATGCAGATTTTTAAAATTCACACCTGAGTCTCATTGTCCAAACTGAAAAGTTCTGGTTGCTTTTGTAATAGCAAGACCTTTTCCTCGATAATCTTTGATGGAAGAAAAAAAAATTTAAAAAAATAAAAAAAAAGAAAAAAAAGATCTATTGTTACCTTCTTATTTTCCTTCTTATTCTTTGTAATGCTTGGGTACAGAAACTGGGGAAACAACATCAAACAGACGAAGCAAATCTCTTTGCAGCCAAGACCAGCTTTACTTTTGATTTGGTTGGAAGAACAAAGATCCTGCCTACAGCAGCTGTCCACTCCAGCAGTTTGTAAACTATAAGTTTTATATAAGTACACCAAAGTCTGAGTGTTTCTTCATCATCTTTTTGACCTGCAAAGCAACCTGAAAATCTCTTGAGAACAGGAGCTCTCACAAGAGTGTATGAACTTCAGGTCAGGACAGAGTCTCCTGGATCAGCATTCCTGACAGCATTTCAGTGATTCTCTGTTGGTCCTAGCTGGAACCTGTACATGCTGAGGCAGCTGCAAAACAGACAATAGGCTCAACTGAACAGCTTCCAGCTTTGGTGGAGCTCTGGAGTTCAGCTTGAATTTGGGAAGGAGAAAGTTCAGGTTGGTTCTTTTCATTTACATTACTTCATTCATTTCCTAACAAGGGACCACCTGGAAAGAGGATATTGCCCTGTCTGCCCATGGATGGCCAGATGCCAAGCAGATTGCACTACTGAGTGAATATATTCCTCAGATGTCTGCACTCGCACGATGCAGCAGATAAAAGATATGTAAAACAGAACTCCCATATCCTGAGAGCAGCAATTTTGCTGAAGTGGCAAAAGGGAGCCTTTTTTGCCACACTGAGCCAGTGGGAGACACTTGTAGATGGAAATAATTTTGTACGCATCATTTACTGCTGAGGTGTAAAGGTGTTTTACCATAAATGGTATATTCAGTAGTATGTACTTAGGGATAGTGTGCATGAATTTCCCTCAGGTAAGGAGGGTCAGAGAGAAGTAGGCAACATTATGGGATGGATGGCACCTTTGGAAGCAGTGGTTCTGGAGAATATTTGGATGATTATCACATCTGATGGGAACTTGAGACTAAAAGAACTGATACAATAGGATTTAGGAAGAGAAAAACATGAAGGGGATGAGAAATAATTTCACTTGTGTATGTAGTATAATCTGATTCCTGGTGGAACTTGATTTTGTCTAGAATTCAGGAACACATTAAAACTGAGAACTGTTCAGAAAAGATTCACAACAATATAAAGGAATAAAAACTCTACCACACACCAAAAAACAAAAGCTCAACTTATTTAATCAGCTCTACGGGAGATTCAGGAACAATCAGTCTGTAAGCACCTACACAGAAAATTATAAAAGAAAAATTGCTGTGATCAAATAAGTGATATGTGGTAGTTGGTAGGCAACACGGAGAAACTGAGATTAAAAACCATGCAGAGGCAATTAACCACTGAACTGATTTACAAAAAAAGCCCTGCTCACTGAAGTCACAGGAGTGCTTTAGGCAAGTGAGATTATTCTAGTTCTCAGAGAACCTAAGTCAGGGATGTGCTATGGTTTGTGATATGCAGAAGCTCAGCTACATGATCACTTTAAAGCTTTTTGACCTTTTAATCTGCATGGGAAAAAATATAGCAATGGTTATTTAAGCACCTCCATCTCACTCCCCTGTTGTGTGATGAATTTCAAAACAGCTGAATGGACTTTAGTGCTCTCCTCACAGAAAAATATTAATAAAACTAAATTAGATGTGGAGAGCTGATGTCAAATTGAGCATCTTGGAACTGGCTGTAAAAATGAAAAAAATCAAATTACAAAGAAAGCCAGACCAATATTCAGAAGGCCAAATATAAACATATCTGTGAGGATGTCCTCAGACAACCTGCTAAGTACTCAGACATACATGATCCTACACATGATACTGCAGTACTAAATGGTACTGAAAATAGCAGAGGAAATAAAATGTTTTGCATGAGATTATCCTTTCTTACAGAGTACAATTTAGCTGAAATTTGCTTTTTTGCACTTCAAAATTCAGTGCCTGATGTACACTTTTGTGTCAATCCAGCTGCTTATTCCTGCATACATGAGGGCAATACACTGCTTGTGCTTTCAACAAATACCGAGACGCTGAAATCCCCTAACAATGCAGCCTTGACGAATCTGAATTGCTCACTCACCCACTGAAATTCTATACAGAACAGCTCAGAGCTTTTAATCTCATAGCAAAACCTGCTTCCAAACCTTCCCTTTCTTGAACACCTCAGTGCACACAGATACAGATTTCCCTTGTAATTTCAGCAATATTTGGAGAAAATTAGTAGATCCCTTTTCGTATGTTTCATTTTATCTTCTACTACAAAGAAGCAGCCAACTTTTCCTCCGTCTGATCAGAGAGAAATAGCGTCCCAGGGAAGTTCACGAACCAAGCCGCCCTCCTCCCCCACATCCTGCTCGCCTCTACAGCACGGTTCGTACCAGAGCAGTGGGCGCTGTGAGCAAGGCACAGGAGGAAACCAAATGTAGTTGCAAACATAAAATGTACAATTCTCTTTTTAATCACTTGTTCTCAGGGGACGAAACGTCAACTCTCTGCCTCATCCTACCAGTAGCGCTCAGAGCACCAAACTCTGCCTGTAAATAAAACTTTCCCAAGTCAAAAATATCGTGCTGGAGGTTCCCTTGGATTTCACGGGCTGAAGTTGTTTCTCCTAATCTCCTTTCTCTGTAGGATCAGCCATCCCTCCGCCTGCCCAGGCGCGCACCGAGCCCGCCGCTGCATTACCTTGCTGCTTAGAGAACTTTATGCGCTGCTCCTCCTCCTCCCACCGAAGCAAAAACGCGCAGTTGAGCGGCCGAGCTGCCCGGGTGCCGTGCTGGCTGCGCCGGGGCAGGGTGAGCTCCGTGCGGCCGGCGCTCCGGGGGCTGCGCCCGCCCTGCCCGCCCCGCTCAGCCCGGCTCCGCTCCGGCTCCGGCTCCGGCTCCGCTCCGCTCCGGCCTGCCCGCTGGGCAGGGCAGGGCGGGGAGGTGGGGAATGTGCAGGTTGGGGGCAGGTCTGGCACACCCAGAAACGCGGGAGGTGGGAGGCAGACGGACAGACAGGCAGGGAAAGGCCGGCGAAATGGGAACGGAACTGCACGTTAAACTCCGCCGAACAAAACTCCCGAAGTTCTGGGTTTTCTTCCTTCAGTAAAAAGATGCCTTTTTATTTATTTATTTATTTATTTTTTTTTTTTTTTTTTTTTGTCAAACTAAACCAAACTGCCAAACATTTCAGCTCATCACCTTGCAGAAATGCAGCAGGCTGCTCCCCAGCTGAACTACTGTGTCCCTTTAACTCTTCCATCACCAACTGGCTTTAGGACTGGGATTTCCTTTTGTCCTCTCGGGTGCACTGTTTTGGATTTACTCCAGGCTGGGTAAATATAGAGATAACTTTTAAATGCAAAGCACACACCACATTTTAAAGAATTCAGTCAGCCAGCCATTTCTAATCTTCTTGGAAACATTTTCCTAAGTTTTTCAATCATAGACATGAGTCTCTCTCAAACTAAAGGACAGAAATACAAGGATGGCTTTTGATCATTGGAAGGATATGAGATTCCAGTGCAGTCTTACAGATGGAAAATTAAAGGAATAAGCCACCTGTTTTAAAACACCAATCAAGACAAATTTATGACATCAATAACAGGATATGTCCATTTGTGATAGCAGGAATTAGACTTAATGATCCAGGAAGTTCTTGCCAGTTCTTGCTAAAAGGAAGGACAAGAAGACTCAACCTACCTACAAAATAACCAGGTCCACCAACACAGTGCTCCACCTGCCTAATACACTTCTAGGTATTCCCAAATGTCCCTGTTTTAGCCTGTATTTTTTTTCTTTCCTTGCCCTTAGCTCTATCCCAAGCAGTTCAGGTGTGAGACTGAAAACCAGAGGGATAATCTGTCAGTGCCTCTGATAAAAAGCTAGCATCCTTCTGCTCCTCTGTGACACTCCTTGGGTTATTCAGGTTTTTCTCATTTCCCCTTACTGATTACTACAGGAGAAAAAAAACCAAACATGATATTTTGACACACTGAGGAAAACAGACAGATTGTTTGAAGGCAAGGTTGTCTGGGCAGTAATGCCAAAAAGTACCTGGTGTACAGAAAAGTTATTGATTTGCCATTTACACATTAAATTATATCAGTATAGAAATAATTTTAAGTACATGAAATTACCCACAGAAGGTAAATGGCTTTATGGTTTGAATGGTGGAGTGTGGCAGTATGCAGAACCAAAAACAAAACGCCTAGCTATGATTTTGGGTGTTGGCACAATGGTGAATGTGAATTAAATTATGAAAGGAGGTGAGGGTAGGTGATGGAATGAATGTGATCAGGGACTGCAGGGACAACTGTGTGGGTCTTTTCTGTGGGAAAGGTGCCCAACAGCATGCTACAAAGCTGGTGCCTGCCAGCCTGCAGGAGAGACACTGCTTTACTGGAGGGTTATGTAGGTGTTGATAGGCAAGGAGTCAGAATCAGTGGTTAGATGCCTTTCCTCAGGAAAACAAAAAAAATCAAAAAAACAAAAAACAAACAAACAAACAAAAAAAACAAAAAACAAAAAAACCCCACAAACTAATAAATTAGGAAAGGCCACATGCTGTCCTTATTTGTGTCAACCTATCTGTCCAGGCCTCTGCCAAGCTGAGCCTATAGTACTCATCTGAAATTAAATAATAATGGAAGAACTGGAACATTTGTTTTGTAATCCCCCCAGGTCTGCCAACCGTGAAGCTGTTCCTTATGCAACATTGTCATGCCTCATTTCCCTCCCACACCTTGTTGTAACAACTTCATGTAGCAGACAAGGCGTTCTCTGTCAGTGCGAAAAAAAGCTTCTCTCACAGAGGCTTAAAATTCCCAGGCTTAAAGCAAGTTGAGGCTAAAGCACAACGAGATGGAGAAATTAGCCCAAGGACAAACTGCTGGAATCAAAACTTTTAAAGGTGTGGGCTTAAACAAACATGCTGGCTGGAAAAGATGAAAACTCAGACCTGCTCTTGTGACTTTCCAGGTGAACAGTGTTCATTTTCTCATTTTATCCTTTCTCTCCTCGGCCAAGAGAAAACTATATAGACAGTTTTGTTTGCTGTTCTGTCTGTTTCCTCAATCTTTTTGTGTGGAACAGCAATGTAAGATGAGCAGGGAGATGAAGTCATCTTTCCCTAGACTCCCTCTTTTGTTTCTTGTTTCCAATTAGGGTCCATAATTAATCTGGCCACCACGACAGAGCACTGCATGGGGTGCTGGGATGTCACAGACATACTGAAGCAAACTTGTTTCTCAGGAAACAGGTTTTCTCCTCATAAGGTGGTAGACCCTTGGCCTTTTGTCTAATACAAAAAAACCTTTTAAAATGTGCACATTAATTAACTCAAATTAGGGATAGAATCAGATTTGTGAGGAAAGAAATAAAACCTGCTTTCCAAAAAATACATGCACTATAGAGTTGTTATTATCTCTAAGCAGAATGTCTCAAAAACTGTCAACAGTCTTTGTGAAAAATGTAAAGGATAAATTCACCCCAAATGCCTATTAAGCTGGTAACTCAGCCTCTGCTTGGCTGTGGAAAACCTAAGTTCAACTCTGTTTTTCTTTACACAGGGGCTCAACCTGAACTTCACGTCTCATCCTAGAGAAGGATCCTACCCACTCTGCTATTGCCAGTTTGGGTCCCGTCTGTCAAAGCCCCACCTTGGACCTTGACAGAAGCTCAGTCAAATCCAATGTGGCCACAACACCTTTCCCATAATCCCTACAGAAAAACTAAAACCAGCTGATAAATATTTTTTGTCCAGTTCAGCACTACTAAGATTGTCCTTTGGATGTTTGACACCTTTCTGACAGGTAAGTGTTGTAGATAGCTAACCAATAGAGCTTTTACTGCTGGAGCCTGTTTGGCAGCCTAATGGATCTCATTGCACAGCAAATCGCTGAGGGATCTCTAAATTCTCCCAGCTACACCTGAGAAGGTGTAATTTTCATCACACCTCACATTCATATTTCATTTATTCCTATTCATACCTACAAAATATGAAAGCTGTGTGAAAGTCTGTTTCAACTCTGTTTCCTGAGGCATTTCAAGCATAGGTAACAGATAAGGACTTGCTCTTGATCAGTATCTTGTCACTGCTGGCCTGTATTCATCCTGCAGCAGTTGAGAAAGACAGAGGGAACCAAGCCCAAGCTGAACACAATTCTCGGTCAGCAGCATTTGGCTTGTGTTTATCATTTATCTTGCAACCACTGAATTCTGAACAGTTTCTATTCCAGGATCCTTTTCTTGGGAGGAAAAGATGGCAAAATTAAAGCTCAGTAGTCCAGAATGGGTTTCTGTAGTATCATCCTATCAGGACAAGATGGTTTAGGCCAGCATATAATCAAAATAAAAAACCAACACATAGAGAAAGAAAGGCATCAAAATACATTAGGAGAAAAGATTAACTGAAAGCCAGATACTCCTCAGCTATATAATACATGGTATAATCCAGGCATTAGTCTGAGCTAAATACAACTTCTCATGACTGAAAATATGAAGAGCCAAACCCACTGATACCTGGGAAATCTACGAGACACAGTCTCTGACGAGTTTCTGCTTGTTACATAAATCCACATGCCTGAAGCAGCATTTTGTCAATAAGTGTTTAAGATCTGTGAGAAGAAAATGTGTAGAGAAGTTCACAGGTCACAGACCACTATCCAGCTGTCCAGTTCTCATGCTGAGAACTCTTGAGAGATGCCTCCTTCAACCCTAAGGGTGTCCTAACCCTGCCTGCCATTTAAATCCATCTGAAATAGATCCCTTCAGATGAACCTCCTATCACAAGTGACCCAGCCTTTCTTGGCCTCTGAGCTGTAGGCAGGAGCTCTGTGCCCCAAAGACAAGTCTAGTTCAGAAGGGTCTGAGAATGCTCACATCCTGGTTGGATTCCAGCTGACAGAAAACATTTCTCCTGCTACTGCAAAGCAATCTGTGCTGTGGCTGAGGAGACCAGGATCTGGGTGCATAGAGAGGGATGGGGTGGGTAAGGAAGCCATGGGGGAACACAGGGCATTGTTAAGACCTATCTGATTGAAGAGCCACTTGGTTGGGTTGGTCTGATGTTCACCCATCCCTTCTAAGAAAAAAACACAACTGAGATTTTTGTCAGAAGTCTTGCAAGAATTTACAAATAAGAGTATGTATACATGCACACCTCCACAGATATATAGAAATACAGATAATTATATGCATAGACAGACAGAGAGTATCCTGGATCACCTGCTGCATGCTTCCACTGTCTTGGGACTTTCAGGTACATAATATAGAAAGGCTTCAACCAGTGCCTGAGGCAAAAAAACCTGAAATCTTAACTCCTGACCATAATGAGTAGAAGGCATACCACTTCTCCAGTGCAGTAATACTGAAGGGAACAGAGACATATCCTGAAGAAGCAGCAAAACCAGTGCCAAAGTAAATGCATGATTCTCAGGATTTATGAGGAGGAAACACAGCTTAAAACTCTGGCCTTTCATTCTTCCAGAGTAAAGCAAACTCTGACATGCTCAAGGAGTTACATATTTGTGAAACAGCTCCTAAGCCTTTAATGACTATTACAAAAAGCTGCCTCCTTTATTTATATAATTTATAACTTTATCTTCATGTGGAATGTGATTTTTAATGAAAGACTCGTGTATTCTGCCATGTTACACAAAAGTCACATCTACTGTAACTTACTCCTCATTGAAAGAAGAGGTGGTAAACATCTGGACCACAGTGTTTGGAAGCTGAGAGAAGCCTCAGTCACCTTAATGACAGACATATTGCATAAGTCAGTTTCTTTACCCCCATTTAGTGGAAATTTTCTCCAATTACATTTCCTATTAGGTTGCCAGCACAGACAGTACAAAATGACTATGCTACCTGGGTGTAACCAGCTTTATTTTCACCTGCCACACATTTCCATGGGACTGGGAATTACATGGTTAAAATCACACTCTATTGAATCACTTGAGGAATGCTCAGAGTGACTTACCTCAAGACCAGTAGTTACAGCAAGGGACAGTGTGACTCTACCTTGGCCAAAAGGATGAGTTGCAGAGCTACTAATTGTGTTCAGAACACGAGAAGCCAAACAAAGGCTTTTCACATCTGAGGCATCACGGTTGATTTGTCCAGGTCATGGTCTGAATGGCCAATGGAGACAAATTCTCCAGCCCAGCAACATGCAGTTTAATGAAGACTTGTTCAGTCAGCCTTATTAGCAAGGAATTTTGCAGTGTCTAAGGAGGAAGGGTTGATATGCTTTCAATAGGACACAAAGGGTGCTAATTTCTAATCTCTGCTCCATTCTTTAAAGCTCATAGCCAAATTATAAAGTATGAGAAACTGAGGGAAAAAAAAAAAAACAACAAACATGTAGTTGATAAAGGCAGCCTTTGTATTCAAATTTCTGTGGGAGTAAACACAGAGTAGAAAATTATGTTGGAGGATCTTCAGTGTTCCCATCATCTTACCTCATCACAGGAGTTAAAAATTACTTTATCCTTCTAGTGCTCAACAGTCCTGCCATTCATCATAGAAGACAGAGATAGCACAAAACATGTCATGGCCATGGTTCATTGCCTAAGTGAGTCTACCAATTATTTTTTAACAGAAGTTGTATTTTCACCATTTTTTACCATTTGTTCACTGTTTTGTACAAGTGTTGACTTGAAAATTACTTTAAAGAAACTGTACTGGCAGATGCAGCATACAATTTCAACACTATTACTGTATATTCACCATAGTGTTTTCTTCTTTTTAAACATCTTCCCTTTTGGCTGCACATAGTCAAAGTGGAAACTGACTTTATTAAGCACACTGCAAAGCCAGCTCCACTTATATGAAAAAATAAAAAAATACTACATTTGCCAAACAGAACTGGGATTGAAGGCTTTTGAAACAAAAAAATAAAATAAATACATAGGGAGTGTTAAGTTCTTAAACTTTTCAGGAAAGATAGCGAGGAGTGTTTACGTCCTGATGATTACTAGTTAATTAGATTAAAAATGGCACAAGAACATATTTTGCACTTTCATTTCAGGTAAATGACAGGCTCAGTGTGACTATAGTAATTTGGCTGTATTATATGTCTCTCTAGACTATTGCATAGGGACTCTAGGTGGTTATGATGTTAAGCATAGAGACCATTTGCCTCCAAAACTTGTTCATCAAATTGAGTGGCGTTTTCCTAATTTATGTTAATTTAAGTGAAGACTTCTATACTCAAACACTATGTTTGAGTACAGAAAATATTTTTTTTTGAGGGGCAGGGGAATGATTTAATGAAGTTATTAAAATTAAAATATCCACAAAATTTTCATCCATAAAATTGAGTTTTAAAGAAAATATGCTTTTTTAATGCAATGGTAGAAATCCAGGTATGAGTCAAACTCCTACAGCACCACACAAAATAGAAAATGTGTAGGGAAATATTGCAGCTTCAGATCCCTGTAAGAAATTATTGTCACTTGAATTGATGAAATTAAAATGACACTGCAGAGCATTCCAGTAAAGCATTAGTTACTGCTAGAATTGTTATGTATTTTCTCAAAGACTACCATTACTTCATTATTTTGCAACACTACTACTTCAATTATCCAGTTAACAAACAGAAATTTAAGTTTTGAAGTAGATTGTGAAGAAATTCTTCTGCATGCAGAAGGGCCTTCTGCCAAGTAAAGGGGAATGACAGTGCCTTTACTCATTTTCCCTTCCCTGCCAGAAGGGAATGCAGGATGCAGCAGGTCACCTATTAGAAACAAGCTTTTAAGCATTCAAGTTACTTTATATTAGAAAGAAATCGAAGTAGAGCAGCACCTAGAAGAGAAAAAATGGGCAGGGAGAGAGAAAATCCTACGATGAAGAAACAGAAAAGGGACCATGTGGGTTAAAGAGCATTTCTTAGCACAATGGCAGCTGGGAGGCTCAAGAGCCACCTTGAAACCTTTCTGTGAAGCAGGAGATGGGTTAGAGCATGAGGATTAAAGCTGTTCACTAAGAAATAATTCCAATAGCTTAGTCATCCATCCTTGTAATTTTCTTCCTCCTTACTTCTTCCCTGGAGAAAGGTATCAAGTGGCACATAAGCTGGATTTCCAGGTCTAGCTGGAGAAGCCTCCTGGGTCCTGGTCCCTTGCTGTTTGACTTGAGAATGATCCAGGAATTATCAGGTTATTCTCAAATGCCTTTGCTCACTGAACAGTGACTCTTCTCCCTGCCATCTGATGAGGGATGGGTTCTACTGACCTTCTTTTCCTTTTATCCAGCAGACAAGGAGCTACTGGCTCTGGCAAAACTCTTCTCCTTTCACACCTCTTTGTTCCATTAGTTCAGGTTTGGGTTGTTCAGACACGTGAGACAAACTGGTTTTGCTTTGTGGATACAGCTGGACTGTCAATCTCAGCAGAGCACCCTTTTGGTCCAGCAGTTCCCCACCCTCTGGCAGATCTGGATTAGCTTGGCAGAGGGACAGAGGACAGGGCTGAAGCCTCAGTGACCACTTTATAACATGAGTCTCTTGGCAACTGAATCATCTGGTGAAAGTAGATCACACTTAAAACACTTTGTCTGCATTTCTGTGCCTCCCTAGCCCTCTCAATAGCCTCCCATTACTGACAGCATCACTGTTATGAAAACCCTCATGTCCATTGCCTCTCACTGCTCTTTATTGAGATGCCATCTGTTGTTGATGCCTTATCTACCAGAGCACTGACCTCTCTTAGCTAAGCTGCCTTGACCTTTATGGGAGATCAGTTCATCTGATGCTGTCCATCTCTGGACACATACGTGACTAATCAGGAAATCAAGTGGTCTTCACAATGTTTGAACTGTGCTGTGACACATAGGCTGGTCCCTGCAAGCCTGGGACACAGAACAGCCAAAGGAGCTGAAGCTGAGTCTGGTAATTTCAAAACAAGCAGCGATCAAAAGCAAACCTGCAGAGTTTGATCACATCGTGGGGAAGCTCTCATAACACTGGTTATACCTAAAGAATTTGCAGTGGCATTGATTTTAGCAGAGATGTATGGTCTTGGCATATGGTTGTTAATCCATGTCACTCTGTCTTCACTGCCTTTGCATCCATGCTAAATCAAGGAAAACTGCTCATGCGTAATACAATCTGTATTTATCTTAAGGCCAGATTTACCCTGAAAGGCTGAAATCTACCATCAGAAAGGACAGATCTGTGTGTGCAACAATAAGTACACAGCTCTGCTGAAACTTCTTCAGCTAAGCATGTTTTCAACTATAGCCTTTAAAGCAGTGCAGTTTGGTGGCTCTACCAAGAAAAGCATAATCTACTTACTGAGACGAAGACGCAAGATGAGGACTGTGCAGTCCAATGACAGCATTTGCTGAAGAGACACACCAACACTTGAAGAAGGGGAACAATGCACAGGCAACTGCGTCAACAGAGTGAAATGCCTTTGTGTCCCTTCCTCCTTGGAAACGAGAAACTCAAAAGATTTGCAGGGAATCCTGCAGGTCTCCCAGGATACACCATAGTTCACACTAATAATGTGTTGCTGGAGGCAACCAAGCCTGAGCAAACAAATCAGTCAGGGGAGGAGGAGTGGTGGGTTCATGAAAGCAAAGTCTCCAGGAAAGCCCCCACTTACTTCTTTTATGTAAACTTTCCCACCCAGATCCTAATTCTGGCTGGCTGGGGAAGGCCTGCTGCAGAGGAGGTGCAGTGAATCGCCCTGGGCCAGCCTCGTGTCCCACTTGTGGAGGCAGCTGCCCGTGCTGCAGGCACTCTGTGCAGCCCTGGGGCACAGGAAGCCATGAGGCTGGCACTGTGGCTGCCGTGACAAATGCACTAACACCCTCCAGTTGTCTGCCCTGCCCGGGAACCATGTGTCTCTGTACACTCCGTGCTGGCATGTGCTCCTTCTCCTCCCCAGTCCCTTCTGAAGACTCATGCCTATCACCAAGCATACAAATGCACATGTAACATAGGCAGGACATAGCAAGCACATATAGACAATCACTTTGAATATACTGCAAGGGTACTTGCCTGATGCACTGGCACAAAAGGAAATAAGATCCTGGGATGTATCAAGGAGAAAATTCCTGAAGATGGGAAAACTAATATCTTGATCTCAGGCTGCGGTGAGACCTCAGTCTTGCACAGTTTTGGTCACCACATACCCAGAACATTAATGTGAGCTGAGAAAAGCTTTCTAGGATGAAAAGGAGAATGGAGAACCAGAATACTAAAGAGCTTGTCTCGTTCAGTTTAGCAAATGAACACAAAGAGAGAGATAATTACCCTGTATAAATATATTAAAGTGCTTACACTGGAGAGGGCAGAAAGGTATTTGAAAGACAATATTGGCACAGGAACACATGGATAGGAAATGGTCATGAATACATTTATATCAGGGTCTTGGGAAAAAGATTTCATTTCTATGATCTTAAATGAATCATATTTAAAGCTCTCTGAAATGCCAACACGTGAAAACACAGCAGTTTCAATAAACTGTTGACTAAAGTCTCCACTTAAATGGAATAATTTCTAACAAGTTTGTAATGGGCTTGAAAACAGAGTTACAGGACATATGTTGGCAGGATCTCTAATCTCCTTTTAGACACTAAATTAAATGGCTGGATTTGGAGAGGAGCACACTGAGCTGAAGCTGTTTGAAAATTTTGTTCAACTGTAACAAGAATAGCTGGGACATGAGAATCTTGGAAGTGGTTTTAGGTGCAAAACCCAGATCTGGACTCCACAAAAGTACTGAGCACTCTTAATAGTTTTAAAAAATTGAGTGAAATATACTGCAGTACCACAAGGGTACTGAAAAGTAAATTGGACTGGCATCCATGGGACAGAAACCCAGAATCACATTTCTCATTCTTGCTAACCAAGATCAGAATGAAGAAATAGCATGAAGTCTCCTCTTCTTCTCATGTAATACGCCCAGTCATAATATAAATACCAGTTTATACAAGCAGATGATTTTGGTCTCATCTGTCAGACATGGGGACAATTAAGACGAAATTGCTTCTAATAACAGATGAATATGATTATTAAGATTCATGTCATATTTGTGCTCCAGTATTATATGGTTTGATCAAGGCTAGATGAGGTAAAAACTAGAGATATTGAAGTAAAGACACAAACCAGCAATTTCCCTAGAGTACTGTCATCCAACTCTGCTCATTTCTGCCTCGAAAGCACAGAAAGTGTTACATTTTTCTCTTAACAATGGGGCTGAATAAAAGAAAAAAGGAGGCAGAAGTCCTGATAAAAATGGACATTTATTACAAGTATCTAAGTGGGCACAAGAAAATAAGTTGTCAACATAGAAGCTGAAGATTTAACTTAAATTATTCTGTACACTATTCCTGTTTTTGACAAATCTGCTTCCCATTTTATCCCACACTGTTCTTTGAGGAGATGACTCTATAACTGATCCCCTGCAGGTGTTCATCAGTTTTCCAATTCCTGTGATGCATAGTCCAGTGATCCTCCAAGCCTTTCTTAGGTTTCAGATGATAGCACAGCAAGAGAGAAACAAGCAAAACCATGCATTTGGGTATTGTGAAATTTCTCATTCTTACTTGCTCTCTGCTACTGCCAGCTTTTTCACTGGCTGTTTTACTCTGCCAGGTCCATTCAGCCCCTTCATAATCAGACAGGAAATTCCACACAAAACTGGGATCTCTAATCAAGAGCTCACACAATGATTTACAACTCTTTTAAACTGGTACTACTGCTGAAGCCTTGCTTGCTTCTCTGCCATGTAGAATCAAGGATGGAAAATGCCAGTTCTCAGGTGGGTAACCTCTCCCTGTGGTGAATCCTGCTGTGATTCAGGAGCTGCAGAACTGTGTTCCTTGAGGTGCAGTCAGTGCTGTAGGGCACTGGCTGTGGTGCTGAGCAGCACAAAGATGGGATAGTGCTTCTCCAGAAGAGCTACTCTATGGCTACAGTGCCATTCCTGCCTCCTGCCAGCAGGACAGCAGCATGCTGCCAGGAATGGAATGCAACAGGCGAGAGGATATCACTGAAGACTGCCACTGACGTTTTCCACTTTGAAAGAGCTGGATGTGGGGAGATATCTTGGTGTTCTTCTCTCCAAGCAGCTTTAAGCTTGGAATGCACTTAGCATCCTGCAGAATTGCTCCAAATAAACCAAGCTGTTCCTCTGTGAACAGAGCAATCACAGATAGCTACTGCATTTAAGGATTCCATCTCCAATTAAGCTTTACACTGAAATGTCCTGTCCAGCTGCAAAACCTCCTGCTGAACTCCTCAGGCTTATCATATCAGCATGTGGCTTTCTGCATTAGGGACCAACTGGGGCCAATGTAAACACTGTGGCTGAGGAATCACAGCCTTACAAACACAAATAAAGGGCTTTGTACCACCTAGTCTGCCTCACTGGCCTGAGACAAACTGCAAAGCATCTACTCACATCTGTTTTATCGGGATAATGCCTATATAAAGGCAGATCAAAAGGTCAGTCCTGTGACTTGCCCCAGACTTCTCTGCTGTCCTTTCAGCTGATTAGACTATGTAAAAACATTGATGAATAGGTGTGAAAAGAGTGAACTTCATCAAGAATACCATGAAGGCTCAGCATTTAGCTCTTCTATAATAAAGATAACCCTGCTACAAAGCCACAGTTAATGTACCTTGCACTTCCTAATAGCCATGAGAAGAAAACTCAGCACTTGAACTAGAAGATGCTCATTTAGCTGTTGCAGCACAGGGCCAGTGACATGCATGACATCAGAACTGATTCTATGCTAGCAAGAGGACAAGAAAACACTCAATTAAACAGCAAAGTTATTATATTTCTAAAAATATTATCTATATATATATATAAAATATATATATTAATTACATATATATATCTGTACAGTTTTATTTATAATATTTCCAAGCAATACTGAAAACTAAACTCAGTTCTTTCATGCTGTCACCTTCTCCTCTCACACTTAGCCTCCTCCTTGTCTTAGACTTGGTTTTCTTAGAATGTGGAGGAGCAGGGAAGGCCTAGTTAATTCATGGGAGTAAGCACCATAAGACAGCCTAGCAGGCATTAGTAGAAGCAGACACTTCTGAGCTTTCTTCTAACTCCTTTCTTACTATAAGAGCAACGTTAAATCCTGTCCTCTACTACACCCTGATATTTCTCAGTTCCTGAAGAAAAAGCAAAATCTGATAGTCCTACAGCACTATCAACCAGTCTTCTTTGTGGGGCAAGGTAACAGAGAAGATAAATAATCAGTGTTATTTTCTGGGGTATAGTGGAGGCAGATATTGGATCTTTTGAAGTTAGCAGACTGCATTTAGCCCCACGAGAGCTGGCAGAGCTGAGCTCAGTGACACCTCAGCTTGCTTTAAGTGTTACCACTACAACAATCCTTTTTAAAAATGAAGTTTTGAAGGGATGGAAATGGCTGATCAGGGACTAACTTTGCTGCAGCTGATGTACATTAGAAAGATATTATGCAAATATTTGCTCAGGACATGGTAGTATTATAGAACAGCTTGGGTTGGAAGCAACCTTACAAATAATCCTGCTTCAACCACCTGCCATGAGGAGGGACACCTTCCACTAGACCAGCTTGCTCCAATCCCCATCCAGCCTGGCCCTGAACACTTCTAGGGATGGGGCATCTAAAACTTCTCTGGGCAATCACTTTCAGTGCCTCACCATCCTCACAGTAAAGAATTTCTTCCATATTGCCAGCTCATGTTGAGCTTTTCATCCACCAAGAGCCCCACATCCTTTTCCTCAGGGCTGTTCTCAATGCATTCTCTGCACAGCCTGCAGTTGTGCTGGGGATTTCAAACTGAAAGGTTTGGTGCAGAAATGACCAGGTGAGATTCTTTGGCCTGGGACATGCAGGAGGCCAGACTGGACAATAATAATGACAGCACAGCCCTCCTTTCTGGCTTCAAAGTCTATGAATCAGATGACTGCACACGAACATTATTTTGTAATTCTCTCTACTGAATGGATAGAAACAAACATTTGTTTACTGTTGGACCTGTTCTTTCCTCATTCTAACACTTCCCCCTTTCTCCTGGCAGATTTTCTGTGCCTTCCTTCCTGCCACAAGGAGGGACTGAGACAGTGACTCTGGTCCACTGCTTTTACCTGCAGCCTTCATCAAAGAGCAAGATTGTCAGTCCCTATGGCAAAAGCTATTTGTACTTCACCTAGGTCCAGCTCACACAACCAAGCTGCAGGCTTCCCCCTTGCAAAACATGAATGAGGATTGAACACTACTGCAGAGGTCATTGGGATACTGCAGTCAAGAAGTCTTGAAGATGAGCTAATTCCCAGTGCACAGGTCTTTCTTGGGATCACAACACTTCTACTGCTGTGAATTATCTAGACTTAGCATCCCAGTCCCACTAATTCATTACTCTTCAAGAAGCTAAAAATTCATGAGAAAAATCTGGGATGACAACTAGGATATAAAACTCCTGAATTGCTAGTTGATATTGACATGAAAAATAAAAAACAACCTGCCTCTGGTGCTGAATCTAGCCCTTACAGGCTGGAGTTGTTTAAGAATATATTTTAGGTGCTATTTTTTCACAGTACTCTGGAGTTCCCTCCTCCTTGAAGCAAGGGTTGGATGTTCCTCTCTGCAGCCTCTCCAGCTGGCTTTGGCAGGCTCTCATGTACAAGTTTTTCATGTGTCTAAGACTGGGACACCAGCACAAGCTGGTTACACAGCATAACTGAAATGCAGCTCTGGATAGAAGGTGGTAATCATCAGCATATATTATTTTCCCCCTTGCCATGGTAATTAACATGGCATAGTTTCAGAGCCTGTAGCCTGTTCATGGCATTCAGTGCAACCACACTGCACAGCTACAGAATCTGTTCAAAGCTGCTTGTTTGGAACTCACAGAGCACCATTCCTGCAGCCATCATATGGAGATTCAGTATCTAGCTGGCTACAGTTACAGAAGAAATGTAACAGAACTACTGCAGAAAAGCATTAGGAAAATATTTGAAAAGTTATTACTTGCCCTCTTTTACCTTCAGGAGATAGACGGAGCTGAGCTTGTCAGAATTGCCATTTCCAAGTTTTGGAATAGAAGCACCAGAACCCCATTAAACAAAGTGTTTTACTTTGAAAATAACAACATTCTCAGAATTAATTCCTTGCACTTTTTATGAACTATCTGAATTTTGAGAAGTTAGGGGTCACACATGGAACCTTCTATCTCCAAACATGCAGATGTTCTCAGAAAATAATAACATAGCAATTTCCTCAGTATCCCAGTAACCCCAGATATACAAGAAAGTGCCACAAAGAACAACTGGTCAGCAAATCGAACCATTAACATCAAACATGGCATAGCTGCAGCTTTGCTAAGATACAAATCACAACAGAAACAACACAACTAGCAGTGATGCACCTAAAATTGCTATGAGGAAACTTATGCCTCCTACACACAGACATACACACACAGAGCTTTATTAATAATACAGAGGGTTTCTATTATATATTCTATTAAGTTTATAATAGAAAATAGTTTATGAGCTATGTAAATATATATATCTTCTTTATTATATACATACTGATCATATATAATTATTTATATTTTGCATATAATTTTAATTGATATCAATAAAATTATTTTAAAGAAGAATGGTGAAATGCAGAAATCTAAATCAAACTGTGAGGTATTTGGGCACAACCTCAGAACAGATCCATAACCACAGTTACAAAAAGGCCTCTCCCTTGCTCCTCTGTCTCGCAGATATTTGGCCTTTTTCGAAAGCTGAGACAGGCATCTGCTACAGAAGGAACAAATACTTGTATTGTATCAGTAACAGAGATGTCCTGTGTTACTTATCTTGCAGAGCACAGCACAAAGGCCAAAAGTTCCCATTTCTTTTCACGCTCATTGATCCAAGATGAGCGACGTGGCGAGGCATGGTAAGAACTCTGAGGCAAGGGGCACTTGAGCAGCACCAAACAGCTTCACACACACTGTGGAACCCCAGCTGTTGCAACGTGCTTGCTGCTACAACCACACAAACATGCCCATGTTAAATGGACAGTCTGCTATCACCTGACCCACATTTATTGGTGAGCTGCTGCAGCTAGAGAGTCCCTTGTGCTGACAAAGGTGAGGATAATATAAAAGGCTTCTTGATGACAGAGTTCAAACAAGCATAGGCAATGAAGTGCAGCATCTTTTAGCTTCACTTTGATAGAAAAGTAAATCTTTTTCAGCTTTGCTCATGTGGCATACACTTTCACCACTGTGAACACTGCTGCTTTTACAGGACATCAGTCTGCTCATCCCAACTCCATTAGTCAGGAGGTTTTCTGCAGTCCCCTGTAGCAAAGGTAAACTTTCAGGTTGCATTACTCAAGTCCCTCTCATCTTCCTCAGTATCTTCCTAGGCCATATCTTGCATAAACACATGCATTATATAAGCTCAAGCCCATAGGTTTTACACTCAAATTTTATGTCAGTTGTGAGAAAGTTAATTCCCAGCCAATTTTACCTGCTTAGAGCCTGGACACCAGCCCTGGACACCAAAAAGCACATTTTTATGGCTGGGACTTGTCTCTGTGTATGCCTGAAGTCAGACCTACCTCAGGCTTTAATCTGCTCCCACACAACCTGAACTGTCCTGAACTACCACAGGCAGTTTGAGGTTTAAGCATTTTGCTTGCAGGATAAATTCAAGACAAGTGGTGAAATTATGGAACAGAGTATCCTTTTATCCTGTTTAGGCAATAAGAATTCACAATAGCTAAAATAGTTACTTTACTTAGCATCTGACCACGAGTAGAATTTTTCATGCTATTCTCATCACTAGGCTTTTCTCACTTGAAAAGAATTAAACCCAGACTGTTTTATAGACCTGATTCTTTACCATCACTAAGTAGAACAAACATTGGTTTATTATTTTCACAGGGCTTTTAGCAGTGAAATTAGTCTGATTTTATTTTCCCTCCAGCAAGCTTGACCTTGAAGTCAACATCCTAGCTAGCAGTCAAGGTGATTTCATCATCACACAGAGCATGAGGACTCCTTTCTTTGCCTTCATGGCAAAATACATGCCATTTCATTGTCTTGATGGAGCCTTCAAACTTCACTACAGACTGAGGCAGCCAGTCCTTTGAGGGGAGAAATGCAAAACAAATGCTTGAATCAAATCAGGTTTAAAGAACTGATTTTCTGGAGAGGAACAGAGAAGATGAAGAGAAGGAAATGATCATACATTTTTCGTCCACTTATGCACTGCTATGGTGGGATGACAGCAGACTGAACAACAGAAAAGAAGCCAGAACTGTACAACAATTCCATGGCCACTAGGTCCTGAGCTTCCCCACTTCCACAAACCTTCCTGATACCAGCAGCCACCTGGGGAAGTGTGAGGCATCCCAGGGACAGGACAAACAGCACTTTGTTCATGCTGCCCTTTTGCAAACTCTACAGTGACAGGAAGACTCTGTGTATTTCACACTTCAAGTTCTAGCAGCACTAAGGTACTGGAAGTGCAAGTGTATCTTATGTTTTATGTATCTTATGCTTATGATTAGTGTATCTTATGTTTTAACTAATAGCACAGCCTTGCTTATATTACCTCCTTTTTTAATTGTAAAAATTTTTAGGTGACTGGAGTGAGTTTTTGTACTCATCTTGCTAATAAAATTGTCAGTTTGTGACTGACTGAGAAAGATATAGTAAGAAAGTTGCACACAAAGCTTTTACTGAAGTATCAGCTTCACTCTGGGCCACATATAGGATATAATCCAACGTGTGACAGGAATATACAGAAGCCCTTTTGGCTTTGACTTGTCTGTATGATGTGAAGTTACATACGGACTGGGCATCTCTCATTCCCTTTGCTCAGATGGAGACAGCCCCAGTGACAGAAGCCTATACCAAATCAACAAAATTGCAATATCCAGCACATACTCCAGCTTGCCTGTTCTACCTTTCTACCAAAAAGTGGTTCTCAGAGGTACAGAGAAGCAGAATATTTCAAAATAAAAATGGTCCCACAGATTTGTGGTAACTTCATTACTTAAAAAAAGAAACAGCTCTACTTATCCAAAGTAACTACTACTTCTCCACAAATCCTTTGTCTAAAGTACTGAGCCAGCACCTACCATGCTGCTGTTTATAAACTTGCCTAGAAGCCTAACCCAGCTTCACTGAACCACCAAATAACACTCTTTGGAGGTGACACAATGTTTCTTATGGACAGGACATATGACCTCAGCAAGGCTTAGCCCATTCTCACAAAACAGATCTTATTTCTCACATATTTTTGCATTCACCACCTGAGAGAAAATACATTAAATATCTCCCAGGTCTGAGCTATCATGACACCAGGGAATCAATTTTCATCACCAAACTGGATAGTTACTGACTTTCTTCAGCTTGGGCTGAACAGCTTCCAACATAGCACAGGTGCTTCCTCCTGGAGCTGTGTATATTTTTCTGTGTCCTGACTTGTCAGCTTTTTTATGCACTGTGAAAGACAGCTTTGTCATTCAAGAGCTCCCATTCTCCATGACATGACTGGCACCACTCTGCTTTATTTCTCCTGCTTCAGATTACTCAGAGTACAATGGAGGAGCAAAGAGCTACCAATGCCATGTAGCACATTTTTTCACAATCAGGACTGTATTTGAATAGAGCCCTACAATGTCAGATATAAGATCCTTAAATGGTTAAAATCTGCTACTGAACCATCTTATGTCATGTCTTATACTCTCTCTGCATTTACTATTCAGGAAAAGTCCAAAGCACTATGCAAAGAATGCCTCCAGCAAACTGGATCTGTGTCTTGGCACCCACTGAAACAGAGAGGAGCAAGCTGAATACACCGTTGAGAAAATTTCTGCATGGAAATTTAGGAAAGGCATCCAGTCTCTCCCACAACATACTAGTTCCTAGATCAGCTTAAGTTGATGTGGAATGTGAAAACCAGAAAGTTTTGCTCCAAGTCTATCAACAGGTACATAGCTACATTTGGCTCTAACTTCAGGAGATGCACATGTCTGTGCTGTGTAAAATCCAAGTGTGGTTTTTTTGGAATTAGAGTAGAACAAAATGTTAGTCTGCCTAATCCTTGAGATTGTTCTGCTTTGGATCCATTCCCTGTGGCTCAGTTCTGAACAGTGAGTTTGAGTAGCATCAAAAAGATTGAGATGGAAGCTTGAAGGCTTCCTTCTTACCAGCTGAATCTGCTGCAGATGTTCTACCACTGGTCAAGTCCTCGGTGTGAAGTGACTGCAGATCTGTGTAGGAGGGAGCAATGCTTGGGCTGCTGGTGTCCTCTGAGTTGGTTGTCCAGCTGCTCTCTGAGGCACGGGCTTGCCTCTCAGAAGAGTTGGAAGAGGGGGAAGTCCAGCTGGGTGCTTTTGATGCAGACACTGGTTACAGAAAACAGGTATTGCTTAGAAACATGCAGGGCAATCTACCCAAAGATGACAACTATGGCAAAGACATGCCAGATCAGTGTACTGGGGCTCTGTAAATACAAATTCCAACATCCACAGCAACACAGTTATTTTATAACAAACACAGAGCAATTTAGCTAGTGCCTGGCACTGTTACCCTCCAGCACTACTCAGCTGTCTGCCTTAGATCTGTACTGCAGGCAGCCATATGCTTTCCTGTTGCTCAAGTACTGGAGCTGTGACTCTTCAGAACAAGATTTTATGTTTCTGACACTGCTGACAAGACCTGAATATTTTTGTTGTGCAACACAGATTTTTTTAAAGTGGTTTTATTATACTTAATTAAGCATTCCCTGTCTGTGACACCCACTCAAATGCAGTCATCATCTCAGGAATGCTCTGCATGGAGGGGGAGTATAAAAATACCTGAAATTGACCTATTGATGGGCACTAGGAATGGCTTTGGTTTCTGAACATGCAGAATGTAGAGTCTCAACCTGAATATACTACATAACATTTATGCTCACTGTAGGCCAAAAATCCTGTTCTACTCATTTGCCAGACTTGCATGTCAAACAGTTCAGTTTGCCTAACCATCACCCAGAGTTTAGAACACAATCACACACATCCACTGCTATGACTTTGTATTGTGTACTCTTTGTATTGCATACTCTTTGCCCACAACATCACTTGAATGCTAGGAACAATGGGTGACTCAAGTGAGGAAATAATGTTAATAAAAAATAAAGTTATGGTTAAAAAGTCTTCCTGAATGAAGGAAAAATGTACAGGTAGAGACTAGTTCTAATTTAATATCTGCTTAATAACTGTTTTCTAAATTAGTACATGCATATTTAGCTGTTAAACCAACAAAGATCTTGATGCTCCTCAAATCTCAGAGTTACTGAACAGCTACTGACACACAGATTCTCTTCTCAGTATGTAATAAAAAACAACCCTTACTAGGTTGAGATACCTTGGAAAAAAACAACAAATTAATGTTAGAGAAGATTTATCTCTCTCCATCCAAGTGATGTGATGGGACACTTCCTCGTTATGGAAATCTTGTTGTGTGCATAGACAGAATATCCAAACAGTGCTCTCTGCCTTGCCTCTTGAGAAGTGTGGATTTTTTCTGTATATCTGCACTGACAGCCTCAGGTAAGCAGGCAGTGGCATTTTGATATACAGCTGTGAGCCTACTGACCCTGAATGGCTTCTGAGCAGTCACCCCTGAGGATGAGGAGCTGAAAGTCAGACCTCTCTCCTTATTGCACAAGTTGACAGCTGCTGTGTCAGACACACAAACAAAGCCCACCTCTCCTCCCTCCAGTAACTGCACAGTGTTGTGCCTGTAGAGAAAGCATGATGAATGTATGATTATAATCTGTCAGTGCCTCTCTCAGTCCTTTTGTTAAACACGGCATGAGGCACCTGAAAAGCCATCCTTAAAACTTCAGCTAAAATTGCTTTGACAGACAGAGCCCTTTATCTGGGCATAAAGGACAAACTGAAAAGCTGAGCTCTGTACATGGATCACTAACAGGAGCCACATCTTTTTTTTTAAGTGTGCTTTATACCCTAGAAACAGTGGAATTATTTTATTTTAAAAAATCTTTGATTTCCAGTATTTTTTTTTAAGTCAGTCACAATAATATGAAAAAACAGGCTAATTTAGAAACATATAAGATATAATAACTCAAATACTGTCAACTAGTTTTGTGCTTTCCAAACCCAATTTTTATCTAAGAAGGCAACTGACTGGACTAGTGTTGCCAAATGGGCATGCTGTTTCTGCAACAGATCTTTAAATTCTTGCTACAGTCATCTTCTACCTGTGACTGTTCTAGGTTCCCCAACACTAATTATTAAAACTAGCAGAAGTACATTTTCCCCTATGCTGAGCCAAAAGACCATCTAGCAAAAAGCAAGACAAGCAAAAGTAAACATCTACACGTGTTTAAGATCTCTCTTCAGATGCTTCTGCTGCTGCTCTTCAGATTCCTGGAAGTGCTGCAGCCAAATTCCTAAATGAGGAAGGGCACTTCTGTAGAAATTTTGAATCCAGTCTCTAATGCCAATAGCTGGAGAGTCACAGCCTTTTTGCTGTAGGAATTTCTCAGAAATCTGTTTGTGTTGAAAGACCAGTGCCAGAACTATCCCTAAAATGCAAATTCTGTAGCATGTGTTGGATACTGAAAATCAACTAATTTCTTCTCAAAATGAAAAACATTTCCTCCAACATGCATTTTAATTTTCTTGACATGCTTATTCTTAAAGCAATGGATTGGCTTTTAATACACGGATTTACCTTGAAGCATTCATTCCTCTTTGGTGTTTTAAGGACTTGTTCCTTGATGTCTACACTGTATTACAATAAACCATGTTTGCATCATTTCCTTTCTTATTACATAGGACTTCAGATTTTTCTGATTTTAGCATAGCATCACAGTTTCTAGTGGCAGGTGTAGTTTCTAGCTGCTGATCTTGTGTTGCAAATGTTGCCTACTTTCAGAGAGAGCAGCACAAAGTAGTTAAACTCAGATATGCTGCTGGATAGCCTCCCAAGAGACAGGGTAAGAGTCCAAGTAATTTGAGCCATTTACAACCAGACAAAGCTCTTGGGAAGAAGTGGGCGTGGCTGAGTAGGATGGATGATGTAACAGATCTTGCCTTAGTCTAATTATGGTGACTAAGAATACCTCATTGAATTGAAGAGTGCAGCTAACACTGATAGAATGAGAGACTGTGAGCTGAAGGCCCATTGTGTGACAAATGCAAATGTTTTGTCACCTGCTGGCTGTGATCACTTACAGATTGTGTAGCATTTGTGACAGGAACATTTAGGTCAGCCTAAAAATCTCATCTTTAATTTGGCAGTAACAGTTTGACTAGGCTGATAATAATCATAACATAAATCAAATTTCTTCTTTTCTCAGCAAAAGGAAAACAGAGAAGGGAACACCACAATGCGTAATTTCTGTGACTAAATATTTCTATGGCCTCTCTCAAGAGTTTTTGCTTCTTGAGAAGAAATCCACATGATTTGGTAGCTGTCAGTTAACTATACACAAATCCCAAATGCAGAAATATTTTGAAACAAATATTTTGCTTAGCATTTACACTGCCTGAACCTGGTGGAAGGGTTTTTACAAGAATATCCTAAAGACAGTTTTCACTGTGAGGCTTACTATGGGTGCTTTTCATTTCTGTACCTGAGATTTTGACCTTTCTTTTTATCTTCCAAATTGTCTGCCTGTTTGTTTAGCCCTGTTTCTTGCCATCAATTCCCCAACCTCTGCTCCCCCAACAACATCTTCACTTTTTCCAGAATGAAGGTCCAGCATTAGCCATGGTTTTCTTTAAAATGTACTTCCTATAGGAAAACCACTACATTCTAGCTGTCTTTAAATTGCCTTTTTTTTTTTTTTTTTTTTTTTTTTAAATAGCAATTTTCTGAGCACTTTGGGACAAATATTTGCTTTTGGGAGAACCTGCCCCAAAATACTGCAGCCCTAGTGTCAGAGTAAGACAGCATCTCTCTCTCCTAGGACCCATCCTCTTTGCTCTCATGGCACTCTGGAAATCCCACTTTGCAAGCCCTTTTCAAAATGTGCTTTCAGGCAGCCTGGCCATCAGCCTGTAATTATCTAGTCAGCTGAGCAGCTACTCAAGCAGACAGAGACAGACAGACAGACAGACAGACAATTTCCTAACAGCTCTGGAGCCCTGACAGGAATGCAACCAGGGGTGCTGAGCCTCCAGGACGTTGCTCTTCACAGCTGCCTGCACAGGAAACAGATTTCAAATGTGTCCATCCTTCTCCCACCAATCCTTCTGTTTGTACTTGGCCTTTATACTCTTCCCTCCCCCCGTGTGGGTATTTGCTATTGTTCTTATGCAGAATGTTTGCTACTGGAAATGAATAATTGCTGTCACCAGGCGCTTTCCACTGAGGGTGTCAGTGTACACCCACAGAAAAAAATCGTCATCTGCACAATAATGGAGAACAACTAGGCTGAAGTTTATCCTACCTCTTGCTGTCAAATGTCCCTCAAAGTAAAGGGCCAAAAACAAAGAGCTGTCATTTCTGCTTTGCTTCAGAGGCTGTCAGCTGCGCTGGTCAGGCCATTTATCATATAGGGTCCATAAAAGGATTTTAAAATATCCTTATGAAACACCTCCTTAGGGTTCCTATAGAGTTCATAGAATAATGGCTTCCCATGCAAGAATTACATGGAGTACATCCTGGTCTGTTAGGAGAACCATGCTCCTCAATGACTCCCAGTCAGATGCCATAGTGTGTAAATATCCTCCCTCAGTGACATGGATCACATAGGAAAAACCTCTGCAGGGGCATAAATGAGTGTCTTCTTCACAACTGCAATGTTTTTGGAAATTCTACTCTACTCTCCTCATCTGGATATCCTAGACCTCTGCCTACAGATTAGCATCCCCTGTGACTGCAAACACACACTAACAGGCAGTGCTTTTGCTAAGCACGTACCCTAAGACTGGGCCACATCCCTCTAAGGGTAGGATATCAAGTAATATATGACAAAATTTGTTTTATGGAAGTCTTTTTCTTATTATTAGCTTTATTAAGGTTGAACAAAGATTTTTATTTTTCTATTAAGAAGATGCATTTACAAGTTTTTCAGTTAACAAGGATATAACATTATGAAGGAAATACCAAGTCAGAGCCAACCAACAGCTCCACTGAAAAAGTACATGGCTGTATGAGTAAGCATAAGGATCACAGAGCCATGAAACCAGAGAGAGAAGTAGAGCATATCAATTTTACATATTTACACTTCATGGGTGCTTTTCTCCTTCTCTCCACATCACAAGGAAAAATAAGTATTTACAACTAAGAACCAACAAATAAATAAAAGAAGTTCAGAGAAATCTCTTTTAGCCTGAAGATTCCCCTACTTCTGCATAAAGGTCTAACCACATGGTCTCAAAAGGACTAGTCTGTAACACCCAACAAAAGAGCAGATGGAAAACCAGATACCCAAGACCCAATCCAAAGTTGACAATCCAAGTTTTCTGACAGAAGTATTATTCATGTTACAGGGAATATTTGATGGACTCAGCGAGCAGAGGAAAGCTATAACTCTTTAAACTGCTTTAGTAAATAGCAGTAATAAAGTGGAATTGATATGAGAGAATCCCAATTTAAACATAAAAAAGTAAACTATTGTTTTCTTGGGCAATTACTCCACAACCTCCTGCAAGGAGGACAGAAGTCTGTTCATGCAGAAAAGCTAGAAGCTCATATAGCCACATCAGTTACCATAAATTGATGAGGCAAGCCAGAGGATTTGCATGCATGTTTAAAGTATGTCAGAAAAAACTGCTCTATTTGAAGAAAAGTGCATGCAGTGCTGGAAGTAAGGTAAACTTCTGTTGCCTTTGTTAATTCTCCAGCTGCAAATCGCAGCATCAAAATACAGCAGGAACTACTGATGAGCACTGGCACACTAGCTGTTGGTATCAATGAACTCCTGGCAAAAAACATACGAGAACTATGATCAGGTAAAGGCTATAATCACAGAGTTGATCATCATTCTTCCAGTTCCAGATTACAGAGGCAAATATGGCTTAGACTTTTTCAATGGCTGCTTATATCTCTTTGTAAGAAATGTCACTACTGAAAACACCTCTACTCTCTTTCCCCATTAATGCATTTTGCCAATCTCCAAGACTTAGTCAAGACACAGGTGGAGTGAATCACAAAAAGCTTTAATTTTCTTTACAAAAAGAAAATATTTCTTGTTCAATCCAGAAGGATAGTGTGAGCCCTTTTTGAAACTCTGATAACCTTAACGGTATTAAAATACATTACAAACTACTCAAAGTTAAACCTCTGAGAAGCCAAAGAGCAAGGCAAAAATCCTGTATGCTCTCATTGTACTTTGTTATCTTACTGGAACAGACCTTTGCACTGCTTTTGCCTCACCTGTTTGTGGGTGGGTTGATGAAGCAGTGGTCCATGGTGCATCTTCAAACTGAACCCAAGCACTGATGGATGATGACAGATCAGTGCTGGGGGACACACGGTTACCAAGCACAGCAGAGTCCACCTTGGGCTGCTCAGCTGCCTCCTCCAGCTCCGTGCAGAAAAGGTCTTGAAATTCTCCATTTGAATTGTTGTTCTCCCCTGAGGATGTGTCTGAGGAATGAAAACATTTCACCGGAGGAGCCTCAGTGCTACCTAAAATAGAGACAACATAGAAAGATTTACAGGATTAACCATTATTTCACTGTTTTTTATTGAAACATCTAAAATTTGCCATTAAATGCAGGAAATTTTCCTTCATCTAATGTAGTTTTTGGATTAACACTGGGCAGTCTTGCACTTGATTATAATAGGTGATATGTCCTCCATGGTTGGTTGGATACTGTCTTGAACTTTGAAGGACAGATCCAAAACCCATAGTAGGTCTACATTACATCACACAAGGAGAGTAATTTGCCTTTTTGGTCCAAATTCTCCTATTACATGGGGTAGCAGGAGATAATCTCTGCACAAACTGCTTCCATGTAGAAGGCAAGCTCTCCCATGCTAGATATATGACAGTAGTTGGTCTAAATCAAACAAAGGAAATCTCACTAGTTTCAAAGAAAATCAGAGAGCTTACCTTGTGGGTGAACAGGTAGGAGCAGCTCGTCAGTGAAGGACACCCACTCGGACTGGTGGGAGGCAATGACACTTGTCAGAGATGTCATATTGGCACCAGGTCACTCATCTTCACTTGGGGATCATAAGGAGGTGGGAGCAGAATGGGAGAGGTGCAGTGAAGATAAGCCAATAGAGGGAAACACCTCGTTCACACTTTCTTTTCAACTGCTGTTAAGACAAGTAAGAAGTAGATTATATCTTTTAGAAAATTAAATGGGAGAAACTAGTCCTACCATTTTTTATAATATAGAATGTTAAAGCAATTTATGTACCACAGCCACAGTAGTGTCAAAGCACTACCACTTGTGACACAGGAATGTCACCTATGTCTAGAGGAGGGTTACACTTGAGCAACTCCTTCATCTAAAGCAAACGAGGTCTTGAAATATCTTCAAGTTAAAACCAATCATGACCAAAATCAATACTTTAGTCCTTAATCAAGGAGCCATGCCTCTCATAATCCCAGCAAGAGCAGATGAGGATATTCTCTCAGGTTTAGCAGATTTTGATTATGATGTAACTTAATCTCCACTCCCAGGTGTTAATATGTCTTTGCCCACCTTGCTCCTTACAATGTCTAATCCCTCTCCAGAGCAAGCAATAAACTGCACATTTCCCTATCAATAACATATATGTAGCTGATTCTGAAATGAGGATGAGTGGCCAATGATTCTTATCATGGTCTGGGTATAGACAGCTGTCCTCCTATCTAGCTGCACTTTCCACTCTGCTGCTTGACTGGAACTTCACATTTTGATTTTTGAAAATCAAAGACCTTGTCCAGAGTTTAGCATGATTTTGCTGTAGCTCAGCAAGTATTTTCATAGATGTGGAAACTGAATTTAGTAGGCGTTCCAATGGTACGCACCCCACACAGATCTGTGATTGTGCTAGATGGAATGGAGCTCTGGTTGTCAGCTAGTAACTAACAACTAGCTAACTAACTGCTGGTCAAGTCCAGGCAGAGAAATTCTCTCTGACAAGCACCCATGACCACCTCAGTTTTGCAAACCACTTCAAAACTCTCAGAAGACTCTTCCTAGGGAAATATGCTAATTTTGTCCCCAATTATCTCAAGCATTGAAGCTCTTGTTGCCATGGTATTGAAGTACTTGAAAATACTGAAACTCAGACCTGACTATTTGAAAGAGCTTTAACCAGCGTTTCTTGGCCTCCCTTCTCTCACCTAACTAAAGGGTTTTTCAGGGTGAAACTTCATGCTAGTGTACAAGAGCAGATATTTCACTGAGACTTCTCTTTATCCTATATTAATTATATAAAAAGCAGACATATTTAAATGCATTCAATCTTTAAGAATTTCTGAAGGAGACAGATCATCAAATAGCTTCCAATATTATTATTCTCCTCAGGGCCACAAAGCCCTTTGTCTGCTGAAGATAGATCAGCAATCAAGAAAGAGCTGAAAACTTCAAAAGTTTGGAAGTCACAAACCTGCCTGACAATGACAGGATTAATGTTCAGTGTCTGCAGATGAATCTTTTTGAGCAGAATAGAATGCAAAATGTACAGTTTCCTGCAAACACAAAAAAGAATTCCTAGAGATAATCATGATGGTTAAGTACAATCTGCCTTAAGACTAATCCCCTTGCCATAGACTTTCCAGAGCCTATGGCTCCCTGACCAGTCACCCTGTACATTTTTCCCTTGTTACACAACCAATTCCCTACTGCAGGAGGAGCAGTGGCACTTGAGCCCTTCTCCTCCACTGCCATGGCAGGAGCCCTGTCTCCATGCAGAGTGGGCAGGTACACCTGCCTGCCTTGAACAACATCTATTTTGGGTGCTGCTAATACAAACTTACAAAGCTAAACATAGAAGTAAGCTAAGAGGAAAAAAAACTCAGATATTTAGGGTCATTTGGATTCCATATGAGGGAAGGAGAGGATGACCTTGGCATCTTGTTTCCCTCATGTGACCAATTAAGCTGTTTGTTTTGGGCTTGTTTAAATATCTGTAACTAAGTTTTCTTTTCCCAGACAACTACATGCTGACCTGCCCTTTCTCCTGGAAAAGTCCTGACAGAAGCATGAAGTGGCAGGAAATGGAAAAAGAAAACAGTTTAGCCTGCCCTTGATGCACAGAGACTGTAGTAGAGCTCATTTTTAAATTATTATTTTTTTCAATTTCAAGAGGAAGAAAGATATGAAAGGAGAAAAGAAAATTGACTGTTTCAGCAGCACAGATATGTGGGAGAATGATACCAACATTTTAAGATGGATTTCCTCTAGTGCCCTACTGCCCTGTCACAAACAATTCTTAAAATCCACTTAGTACCAGACAGCAAAACTAGCACTTTAAAATGAATAGTGAGCACTATAAACCCAGAAAAGCATCAGAATATTCTGCATGGAGGGTTATACAAGCTCCCCGTGACTGAAATTTTCTAGAGACTTCCCAGTTTGCTAAATAAGAGACATTGTGTTGACTTATCAGGGTCATCACACCATTTTAGACAAGCAGCCTGAAAGAGAGGAAAGGCAGTCTGAGTAGCTAATAACTTCAAAGATATTCAGAATAGAGGCATTTTGAGGATGCATATGTTAGGTAAAAAAAAAAAAAAAAAAAAAAAAAGAGACAGGATTTTGCATTCTTTCAACATTCACAAAAAAGCCTCAATCCCTCCCGTTGACCTAAATGCCTGTACAGAATTAGGAGTCATGTATAGCTAACACCTGTGCAAACTATGTGGACAAAATACTTCATCCACCAATTATTTTTCATCTCTCATTCACTCTCCAAAATCCTTCTTTGAGAAAGACCTAAGCCACTGCCACTGTGACCCAATGAGCCTCAGCCAGCACAACAGCAGTGCCACTGTGCATTGAGTTAACACAAGGATGCTGCAATCTGCAGAACTACTACAGAGGTAAATCTCTCCAGAAGAACCATTTGAATTGTGGGTAAACCTGACTCCTCTCTGTAACAAAGCAGCCAGCACCACCATTTAAACACTGCAATGAGTACTTTGTATGTGAATTTTGGAGTGTTTCTTCCTGTTCTGCAGACTTCTCAAATACTGCTGGCTATTTGTAGAGGAAGGAATTTTGGAACCTACTAGGACTAAGAACAAATGGATCCTTTAAACTCCAAGTGAGCTACAATTAAAGCAAAATCTTATGCTGCACAGCCCAAACGAGAACAGATAGAAACACATTTCTTGGAACAAGATATTACCAAGCCAGACCAGAATTATTTCTCACTACATGAATAGGATTGTTTAGATCATTACTTCTGGATTTGTGCTATTTGTGCACTAAGCTTTTGGTGCTGAACTGGTTTTAAAAAAAAAGGTAAGCTAATTTATCAGATTTTTGGTGAAAAAACTGTGAATCAGAAGTTTGCTTGTTTATTTCCTATTACTACAAAGTAAATACAAGGTAAAGCAGATGTTATACCTATGCATCCCAAAGATCCTTACCATCAGTTCCATGGCAGTGACTTGACCATGAGGCAAAAAAACCCTCTAAGAAGCTGAAATTTCTGTTTCAGGTGCCCTTTTTCACATTACAGTTTCACAGTGGTGCATGTAAATCTGAGTGACAAGTAGGTGACAGTTATTTCCAGTTCTCCAGAAGGCAGAGATCATAGAGCTGGAACAAAACTCCTTGTCCCTTTAGTCCTCCCAGTGTTTTGATAAAACACATTATCTAAGCCCTTTTTAAAACTGATGAAGGTTCATTCTAAGATGACAAAACTGCTTTGATAATTAGAAACCTCTCATTTCAAAACTATGTAAACACACAGTCTACAGCCATTTATTCTTGTGACATGATTACCCATCTGTCCTTTTGTACAATTCCACTCTAGCAACAGATGAAAAGGAGTATCATTGTCCTTTTCCCTTCATCTTGGTAAATCAAAAACATGTATTTGAGAAAGACACACATAATTATCCTGTGCCAGAAATCTGACACTCAGCACCTTGTACAATGATCCCCCACTTTAGGTGGGACCTTCACACACTATGTGAGTACAAACACCAACAACAGTAATATTGATATATAGAAACGTTTGTGGCACTACTGAGGTTTAGAAGTATCAGAAGTATCTGTAATGGACTTCAGAAGTATTTGCAATTGCATGGCAATTTTGTACACATACCATTCAAATATTTAATTACTCATGTGTTTGGACAGAAAACTCAAACAGTTTCTCAGTAGATTTGCATTCTGCTTAGAAGAAACAGTTAAGCACAGTTAATCATTTTAAGCACTAAGGGTCATTTCTCCAATTGCTTCAAGTTACATCCATAGGATGCAGGCTGCAGTCAGCTTTCTGATCACTACCCAGAGTTACTGGGTTACAGTTATATGGGAAAACAGGAGAAAAATCAGAATAAAAATACTGAGACTAAAATTCAGTTGTTCACTTTCTCGTTTTCCAAATATAATATCAATAGCAAGTTGGTGCTCAGTGCATAGACTCTATTGCCTTACATGGCAATACTATTGAAAAAAAATCCTGTAATCCATAGAGTGATTTTGTTTTTCTTGCTTATACATTCCCTTACAATCCCAGAAACTGAAATATTCACTGGTTAAGGCAGTTTGCATTTGGTTTTGTAGGAGACCATTGTGGGAAAACAACAAGACAAGCTGTTAAATTCCACATAGAAGAGAAAAGAAGCTAAGCCAAAGGGACAGTAATAAAAGGAAAGACTCTGGCCAGGGCTTTTCTTGTAACAAACAAGCTTCACTCCCACCAGGAAAGCCTCAAGGAAAAATAAGTAATTTTATCTTGACCATGTGTTTGGCAAACCTGTACAGATGAAACTATTCTAGTAGCACGAGTGGAGGAGTGATTGCTGCCTTGGGCAAATTTCCAAGTGAGAGAGAGCTCATAGCTCTTCCTCTTGGCTTGGCCTGTAAATAAACACTGACCATCAGCACATCATGATCTGAATAACAAACAAAATCCAAATTGGAACTCTGTTCTCCAGCATCAAAAGTAAGTCCCAAGTACTTCAAGGTGAAACAGCATAAACAAAACACAGTGCTAAACAACAGGAAAAAAAATCAAAACCATGAACTTGAAAACCCAATGAAATAAAGGAAGTAGATTTGGATATCATTCTTACTAAAAAAAAATTAAATTTACCAACCTCTGTCTAAATGCCTGAGGTAAGATTTTCTTATGAATTACCTAGATGATGACAGGAATAAAGTTGTATTTGGTTGATTATTGTATTTGTAATATTGACAATATTTTCTCCATGTATACAGCTCTGCCAGCTTGTAAATTGCTCTGAGAAAGTGTCTGGTAAAACTGTTTTAGATCTTAGGCCAGTTTTACTTACTCTGATACATGCTTTTATATGAGTTCCATGACTTTAGATGTAGCTTAAGCAGCTCAGTCATTACCTGGTGCATGTAACACTCACACAAAAGCTCTCAATATGAAAGGAAGAATTAAGGCCCAAAGGGAGACAAATAGACATGCCTTATGAAACTCCTGCAGCCTCTCTGGGAGAAAGGATGGCTTTTCCCAATGTGGATTTCACCTAACTGAACAATAACAAAAGCCCTGGCAGTGCTGTGTCTGCAGAACCATAGCAAATCCATTTTGTGCTACTACAAAGGTAGGCCATTAGTGCTGTCTCCTGGTGATTTTAGACAGAGATGGAGTGAAGGTGGAGTGAGGCACTGAAGGTGACTAGAGCCATCTGGCACACTGAATGACAGAAAAGCAGACTGGGGGTCTGCCTGACCCAGGACCTAGTGCAGCCACACTAATGACCATTCCTAATTACTTCAACAGACACAAAGTGATCTGCCTAAACTCACACTGCAGTCTGTGTGGCAGAAGCAGTGTTAAAGCTGGGGTGACCTGGAATGACCTTATTTTCTCCAGCACAACCAGCACACATAAAACCATATGCCACAAACACACATCCCAGCTTTCCTAGAAGCTCACAATTCAGTGACAGTAAGAGAGGAGAGTCTGCACAGGATGCATTGGTAAGAAGTCATAAGCATCTCCTTCAGGAATATCTGCATCAAGGCTAATATCTGGAAGGTCAACAGCTGCTGTTTTCTCTGCACCAAAATTTATCTGCCACAGAAGCTCCTCTGTTTTCCACAGAGAGAGAGAAAACACCTAAAATGCTCTCCTGCAGACTATACCAGCATATTTAGGCAGTTCAGAAGGCAATAATGTCTCTCTCCTGTCAAGACCATGCCTCAGAAATACTTAATGGATTCTGGATGCCTCATAATGAGAGATAGAGATTCAAAGTCTGATGCCGGAGAAAAACTGGATAACCTCTTCTATTACTTGTACTCCTAAAAACTTAAGAAATGTAGAAAGACACTGTAGAAGACCAGCAGTGCAAAACAAAATAGCAATTTTAATTTATTCATTTCTAGTATTAAAAGTAATACAGCAGGCAAAAACCAAGGGAGGATGTGAAACAAAATGTTTGACTGTGATAGTTCACATCACCAGTCACATCAGGAAAACAGAAGTTCTGCATCTCAGGACTTTCAGTATAGCTCACTCTGGATATGTGATTCATTCAAAGTGTAACTGAAGCCATGTAATTGCATGGGAACTTGTAATTGGAAGACAACTTCCCAAACTGCCAACCTTTCAACTCAAACTAGAATCTAAGGCAACAATGAGTCAAATGCTTCTCTCACCATATAGAGCAACAATGCAATAAAACTAGACTGCGACAAGATCACAGAGGCAATGTGTCAATTTGTTTAGCAGAATATTTGCATCTCTAAAATCTGGCACTTTTCTTCACCAGTCAGTATTGTACAAATAGGACAAAAAATAGAAGAAAAAACCCACTAATTTAAGGTTTTTCTTCCAGAAAACTAGAATAGTTCAGATCAGTAAAACTTTACTTTGTTCAGCAAAATTCTGTTGGTAATCATAGTAGGCAACAGGAAATCTAAATGCAGTAAGGGAGGAGAGGTTGCTAACATCCCCTTAGAAGAGGGTGGGTACTTACTACTGGGGTGGGTAGTAAGGAGAGGGTCCTTACTAATCTTCCTTGTTTTCTCAAGGCCTCACAAGGCAGAAGCCCAAAGCAGCATCCAGATCCTAGACTTCAACACCTGCCCATTACATGTGTCACAGGTTCTTCTCTGCTTCAGAATGATGAATTTGCAGTAGCCACAACTATTGCACAACACAATACAAAAAAATTGATGCTCCAATCCACAGTATGTGGAGGGAACTGTATTTAAGAACTGATTTCTTCTTCCAAATTTCAAAAAGTGAGTCATATAAGAAACGTGTTTTTCAAAAGAAAATTCCCACTGAGTGACCTGGTTTGCACATCTGATATTGATGCTTTCATATGTTTTCATTTAAATTTCTGAACGAGCTAGCCAGACATATTCCATTTACTAAACCCTCCAAAAGCTCCTTTACTTTATTTGCTGTTGTGATGATTACCAAAGTGGTTTTTAAAGTTATCTCACTAACACAAAAAGCACAATGTTCTACAATTAACCACTGTAGAACCAACTATGCCATCACAGCCTGACATCACTGAAGAAAGCCATCAAGATAGTGAACACAGATCATAAAATCCTATCTACTTGTCCTTCTTCTGTACTGGGACTAATGACAAAAGAAACAGGGAAGGGAGTAAGTGATAATGAGTATATATATCATACTGGATTAATATCATGCTGGATGATAAACACTCTTTTAGAAAACACACAACCTGGCTTGTATGAAATGCCATTCTGTTCTGACAGATATTAACTTTCCAGCACTGCTTATATGCATTGCAACAAATTACTGCATTTCAAGTATTCACTGTACAACTCAAAAACTGATCCTTCTTCCATCAGTAAAAGGAGAGCTAGCAGAATTCTTCCTCTGACTCAAGTTTCACCTGCACAAATGAAATCGGGGCTTTATTTTCTGATTAAAAATAAGTTAAATACTAGAAGATGGGTAAAAACACAGTGAAGATGGTGGGTACAATTATTTGCCATCAATCAGTATCAGTTAAACTCTCATTTTGACTAAGACAGCTGGGGGAAGAGGAAAAAAAAAAGAAACCCCAAACAAAACAAACCAAAAACCTCCAAGAAAGAAAGAAGTCAAGCTCTCAAACACTAGCCACATTCAAGACAAGGGAGGAACTGAACTCTGTAGAGAGATGCTTCACTGGAGGCTGTATGCCTACAGAGAGGATGGGCATTGATCTGTCTGAGCTGTGAATATGCACAGAACGGGAGAACAGATTCAGAGTGAGAGAAAAACACAGAATCCAACTGTGAAAGCATCAGGAAGACAAGGACTATTGAGGAAGTGATGCAGCCCTAAATTAAAGAAGTTTTCTTGTGCTGAATGTTGGCTCAAAAGGGTGATTAGGAACACTTAAGAAGAAAGTAATCTTCTATTCAAGCCTTCTTGGTATTTCCATATAGCTAACAACTATTTACATATAAATAATTTCTCTATAATTGTATTTCTATGTGACATCTTTTATTACTTCTAATCTGTATCAGCAGCACCCCTTCAACGAAGAGTTTAAAAAGGGATTTTTGTTATAAAGGAGATCCTTCTTGATTGTTATAGATAAAGGCAACATTAAAATGTGAAGCTGTCTCCCAGTTTAAGGAAACCCTGCTTGACTATTTAAAGCCAGACAAAACCCAATACTCTAGAAGAGATATCAGAGGGAACATGCTTGCCCTAGCAGAAATTTTTTGATGATCCAACTGGTCTTTCCTCATTTCCAGTGTCTGAATAGTCAAATGCAACTTAATGTGATGCCAGGACACTGTAGTCCTTCAGGGCAATCCACAAATATCATGTTTGTTGTCACTCTCTATTTTAAACAGCCTAAATATAGCCCATTTGACATGATGGTTCTATTCCTTTAGCATGGCTACTCTTGTTTCAAGGGAATGAAAAAACAGCTCTAGAAAAAAAAAAAAGGCTTGTGCAAAGATGGAATTTAATTTTTTTATATTAAAAAAAAATATATATCTGAAGTAGAAACAAAGTTCCTGACAAGTCAAGTTCATACACAGTACAAAAGAGTATGTTTGCAATGGTACTGTCTAATGCATTTGTGTCTAAGTGTATTTGTTTAGTTGTCAAAACATAAGAATACATAGTACACCAGCATGATGTAGAACAGAGAGGGTAGGAGAAAATCCTTCACTTTTTGTTGTTTGGTTTTGTTGTTATTGAGGTTTTGGATGGTTTTGCTTTTACTAACACACACTAGTAAGTGTTACTCTATGGTAGTACCCTGATGATAGTGCCTGTGAGACAGCAGGTAACCTTGTGCACTCCAAAAGAAGAATCATCATCTATCAAGGTGCAATCTTTTAAGTGATGCAGAGGTACACGGTGTAAGTGATGCAGGCCCCTCTTGCACATGGAGGCAGCAAATCACTCGTATTTTATTACACTCAGTATTTCGCTGAGGAACCCTCAACAGAGAGACAGGGCAGGTCTCCTGCAGATACCAACTGCAGGAAGAAGGACTGGTTGCACTTCATGCTAGAGGGCATCAAATAATTAAAACCAACATTACTGCACGGCTTCCATGAGATCATCTTTTAATCTGACATAAATGTCTAGTTACAAAGCATGCAGGTTGTTTAAAAAATGTGCAGTATTATATACCGAAATTCATATTTACCAGCTCCCACAGAATGGGACAATGGCTAATCACTGAATGGTAGGTGCATTACTGTCAAAGCAAACTGTCAAAACAGGAATAGCAGGGAGCACTGCATATTGTGTGCATGACAGAGCTGTGCAGACACCATGGGGAAGATCCCTGAAGGCCAAACCATTTGCTGGGGAAGCTTCTGCAGTGGCACCCTCTTGCATGCCTGGCTTGAACCAGTGGGACACAAGTGCTGTAGCTGTGTGTAGATGCTCAGGCTACACAGAACCAAAACTAAAAAACTAAAAAAACCCACTATTTATACCTGCATGGGAAAAAAAAAAAAAAAAAAAAAAATCCAGGTTTCATGCAGGCATAGGGATATGATTCAATCCTTCAAAATTCCACATCTTGAGGATATATAATAATTTAGTTGGATACACCAAATCGATAGAGAAAGGAAAAGAGAAAGAGAAAGGAGAAGAGAAAGGAGAAGAGAAAGGAGAAGAGAAAGGAGAAGAGAAAGGAGAAGAGAAAGGAGAAGAGAAAGGAGAAGAGAAAGGAGAAGAGAAGAGGAGAAAGGAGGAGAAGAGAAAGGAGAAGAGAAAGGAGAAGAGAAAGGAGAAGAGAAAGGAGAAGAGAAAGGAGAAGAGAAAGGAGAAGAGAAAGGAGAAGAGAAAGGAGAAGAGAAAGGAGAAGAGAAAGGAGAAGAGAAAGGAGAAGAGAAAGGAGAAGAGAAAGGAGAAGAGAAAGGAGAAGAGAAAGGAGAAGAGAAAGGAGAAGAGAAAGGAGAAGAGAAAGGAGAAGAGAAAGGAGAAGAGAAAGGAGAAGAGAAAGGAAAAGAGAAAGGAAAAGAGAAAGGAAAAGAGAAAGGAAAAGAGAAAGGAAAAAGCAGATAAATACACAGCAAGAAATATCCCTGTTCCTTCCTTCTCAAAAAGGTAATGCTTCAGTTTCAAATAGCTGGCATGCATTTTATCATTAATCGTAGAATCATAAAATGTTAAAGCTTGAAAGGGACCTTCGAGATCACCCAGTTCCAACTCTGTCATGGGCAGGGACACCTTATTCAACCTGGCCCTGAACACTGCCAGGGTTGGGGCAACCACAACTTCTCTGGGCAATCTGTTCCAGTGTCTCAGCATCCTCACAGTAAAGAATTTCTTCCTAATGTCTAAACTAAATTTCCCCTATTTCAGTTTTTACCCACTATTCCTTGTCTCATCACTACAGTTTCTAACGAAGAGGAAATCATGTACAGTTTAACTGCAGTAGGTGACCAGCCATTTTATATAGCTAGAACTGTGCTCTCCTTCTGCATTATGCATGTGGAAACTTACAGAGTAGGATGAGAGTCACATGGAAAGGGAAGTGAAGTCATGAACATATTCCAGCTCTCAGATAGGCTTGGGTAATGCAGTATCCCAAATTTTTAGACAATTTAATTCATGTTACATTTCTGAGTGCTGTCAGATATTGCATAACTTTCTTCTTTCTGGTTAATGCATGACCCCTTCTGTGTTATGCAAGTGCTTTAGTAGAGCAACCATGTAAAAAAAAACCACAAAAACACAAGATCAAAAACCACCAAAGAAACCCCAAGACTCCCTTTCCATCCAAGCCACCACAAGTTTATGACACGTTTACTGTTGCTTTGAAAACTCCAGAGTGTAGTCAGGAAAACAAAGAAAAAAGGACTTTATGAAGACTTCACTCACTTCATTGAACAAAACAATATAAAGCACTGGAGATGGATGCTGGGCACTCAGGTCATACCAGCAAGGTCCTTCTCCATTAAAGGTTTGGAATCCGAATATCCTGCCTGTGCAGCCCCTCCTGGGTAACACTCCCAGCAGTGCAGTGTGTTGGACAGCATGGCTGCTTTCTGGACCTGCTCTGGGAATGGAAGCAATGCAGTCAGGTCACCCCACGTCCCACTCAGCCTTACATAGCCAAAAGTGACCATGGTTATTCTGTCCCTCAGCCCACAATGAGTCTCAGTAGGCACAGCATTATGAGAGGTGGAAATACCAGTACATGGCAATGCTAATGTAGTGTCACTGCTCTCTTGGCAGTTCTTGGGAGGCTGAATCCAGCCAACCTCTGGCAAAGGCTGCCATATCAAGTGGATAAGTTTTGGCAGTGTAGACAAGTAGATTTTAAAATATTTGAGGTATTTACTTCCTCTTTCATAAAGCACAGGCCCACAAAGGGACAGAGACACTGTCTTACCAAGACTCACTCTGTTAGAGTTGTAAATTTGACACATAATTCACAGACACAAAAGCATGTTAGAAGTTACTCAAAAATAGAAGAACTGTTTTTTTTGGTGTTTTTTTTTTTTTTTTTTTAAGACAAACTTTCTAAAAACAAAGGAATATTCCTTGAAAGTTATTGCTTGTTTCAGTGTCACTGAAGAACTAATGTAGCTGTTTGGACCTGCAGCTCCCAAAGGTCTCTGGCTACATCAATCAGCCTCAGCTCCAACCACATTTGTATCAATAGCCTGGACTGGATTTAGAGAGAATCTGCAAACTTTTCAGGGAAAAAAAGAGTTGAATGCTTGTATCAAGCTCTGAGCCCACATGTAGTGTGGTAAACTAATATAGCTGCCTCCATTCAGAGAGACAATTAAATTGCAGAGGTCAGAGATGTGTTATTTAGGAAAGGAAAGTCCAGATCAGTTGGACTGATCTGATTCTATCTCAGTTTTATCCTCTTCAGTGACACTTGAAATTCTGGTTGTGAATGCCCCAAAACTCATGCACCTGAGATCTCACTCCTCATGCTAAACTTATCTATATGGGTAACTGAGAATAAATTTGGGAGCATGCACCTGATGTTTCCACCATGTATAATTTTTATACATAGAATATAACCTTTACCCAGGTAAATACTTGAACTGTGGTGAACTTGAAACAACCCAGCAAGGATCAGAGAGAAAGGAGCATTTCTGTTGGCAAGTTTCTATCATTAGGAGCAGCTGGCAACTAAACAGCAACTAATCATTAAACTTCACAGGCCAAATACTTCCTTACTGCTATTCAACTGAAACTGCTCTATTAGAAAATAAACAGGCCTTGTGCTGTGGAGCTTGACCAGCTCTGGTTTCAGTTTTGCAGCTAGTAATACTTCTCCTCTTCAAAAATGCTTAGTAGAGGTTTTTCATCCATTTCCATCACCCACACAACCACAAAACCACCATGAAGTTCTGCAAAATAGTACCTTCTACTCACCAGAGGCCCCTGATTCAGATAGCAAGATTACTGTATCGTGTAGCCACCCCCTATTTCAAAATTAAATTGAAGATAATTCCTTCATTTAATTTCACAGCTGGCAAACCCAAGAGCCCACAGAGAGAACTGGTTTCTATAAATATTCATGTCTATAAATGCCAACTAAAACTTGGCTTAAAAGAGCATAATGAATTAAGAAACAGCTCAGCAAAAATACATCCCTTCTCTCTAGCTCGCCAGGCAGGTCTGCCCTTGGAGCAGGAGCTCCACTTTGGAGCACACTGTCTACTCATTGAATATCAGCATAGTTTTGAACTACTAGAGCACCTCTGTAGGATCCTGAAGCACTCTGGTCAGTTCTTCCCTCTGTTTCAAGCTGAAGGAGTTGTGTTGAGACATTTAGTTCAGTTATCTTAATAAAGCAAGATGAATCACACCTCCTTTAACCCCAGACACCCCATCAGACATCTGAGATAGTCACCTGATGCTCTGCTTACAGTCAACAGAAGGAACACAACACCTCCAGAGGGTCCTTTGCCTGATCTGTTTTCAAATGAGGTGAATCCCTCTCCAAGGAGAGTATGGTGACTAACTCAGACTTGCATGTCTTTTTCGCACCAAAGAGTGTAAACCTCAAGGAAGTCTTGCACACATTTCTAGACATTTCACTGCAGCTGACTGACAAACCTTAATATATCACTGCTGAGAAAAATTTTCAGTATGATGGGAAACACTTCCTGTCAAAAAAGCACCTATTGAAGGATTTTTGGGACTGATGAGAGTAAAAGCTCTTTAATTTTACGGTTTCCCTTCAGAAACTGTACCTCTATAGAACTGATGTATAAGAAAGCTGTACATTCCAGTAATATTCTTCTTTTACATTATTTCCTATTAAAAAAACACTATTTGTTTCTATGTTTATCTAGGGGACACATTATCCTACTGTTGATGTCTGCTATTAATGCTTTTAGCATTGTTCTATGATGTTTATTCTTTTTCTTGTATTTTTTCTGTCAATATATAATGATTATGCTAAATGTAAAAATGGGTAGTCAAGTTGGTCAAGAGACTATATCCTAAGTTTACACTAGTAAACAGCAAAAAACCTTACCAGCAGGAGCAGAGTGGTAGAGTGCAATACTTAGCATTAAGGCCACAACTTTCAAACTACCTTTTTTGTGGTTTTTACTTACAATTATCTCCAAAATGATCCTGTAGACTGAATTTGCATTACAGCTTGGAGCATTAAATGAGCTCCTCCTTCTGCTCAGTTTTATCCCAAACCAAATCAGTTTATGTGCACCAAGATGCAAACCAAACTGCAGAAATGCAGGTAATCAGGCCATTGATTTTAAAAAGTGAATTCCTGCTCTAAATATGTGCTTATGTATTTGCACACACATTTTTTTCAGAAAAGGAAAGAAATCTGGAACACTGATGTGTGTTTCCTGGTATTGCCACAGGACCACATCTTTTCAATTTTTTCAATCACAATTTCTGAATTTTACCTCCCTTTCAGTTTTGAAAAAACAGGACATTCCATACCATTCACCTTATTTGAACATTTAGAAGACAATGAAAATTGATGGCAGAAGTCAATAGGGGACACAGAATCCCCCTGGGAAGCAGTCTTACCTTATCTACACAGACACCTGTAGATGGATTTCTGGCCCTGTTTAAGGTCCTGGTAAACCGTCATTACCTACAAGGAGCAAAGATTTAATCCCTGAAGTTTCCAGATGTACAAGCTGAATTATAAGGCTTCTAATTTCCTAGGACTCAAATTCTTGTGGTCATAATTACAGCTATAGTCTTGAAGACAACACTTGCTCATACCTGACACATACAAAGACAGGCATTCCTTCCTTGAGGTTAACCACTTGTGAAGTTATTACATCCATTAGCAGGATTCACAATCCTGTAAGAAAACATCCGTCATGACAGACTCCAAAGAAATGCATTAACACATCTGAGAACAAAATAATCTGGTTTTGCTGCTGAGTACTTTTTTTTTTTTTTTTTTGTAATGCAACTAATAGATCAGATAAATTGGCCAAGAATTGCCTTTTGAAGGTTGTCCTTTCCTAGCTGACCTGCAGAGTGAGTTTAAGTGATTGTCTTAGATAAACACAACTTTTAGATTGCAAAGATTGTATTAGAAGATTGCCACCACTACACGAATCCTTATAGTTCTATATCTTAGTTCCTAATGATCTTTTTGGTTTTCCAGCTTCCAAAGAGAAAGCTGATGGTGCTGCAACGACAGCCTATGGCAGGACTTCAACAATTCAAAACTGATTCTGCTAGCTTACTGTACAAAGCCTCAGTGCAATACCTGGGTTAAAAGCTGCATGAAGAAAGGGTACTACCAGGAGCCAAGTGTCAGAGCAGGAGAATCCACAAACCATGACCTTATAGCTGATGTCACCTTGGAAACTGTCTCACTGACTGGAAAAGTCACTGCTTCAGGGGCAACAGAAGCCTTGCAGAGCAAAACACCTTGAGAGGTTTGTAACACCCTTAGATATCACTTCTCATCTTCACTTGCTGATGCCAGACTTGAGATAGCTGAAAATTACAGACTCCATAAACATGATGTATTTAGCCCACTCACAATATGGTTTTAACCCACACACAGTCTGGGTTTCTCAGGCAGGGAACTGCACCAGCTGCTAGTTCTTAACAAGAGAGCTGGCAAGGCAGCACAAACTCAACATGGGGAGTTGGGCACTACTGAGATGTAGCTGTTACCTTTTTACCGTGCCTCCCTTGGACTGTAATCAAAATCAACCACACAGAGTATTAATCATGCCACTGATGTAGTGAGGGATACAAAGAACTAAAGTTAAGGAAAGCTCTGCAGTTAAAGAGCAAGGTATGCTCTTCTGTTTTTAAAGATAATGAAGGACACAAATTATAAGAGCATACCAACTAGTCAGAACTGACACACTACATCATGTGAGAGAAGAAAAAATAGGACCCTTTGCTCTTACTGGAAAGTTTAATAGTCATGCTCCTGATGACACTGATATTTTAAAAATAATTTAAAAGCCAAAACTATAAAAGAGCAGTGATCACTAAAGTTGCCAACTGTATTCCTACATATGAGGAAACCTGTATGTTAGATCTGCTAGGGAGTTACTGCTACTCACTTTGTTCTTTAAAGCATCATAGGAATATAATGAAAAGCCATTAATAATATACAGAAAAGGTCAAAGATTTACCTGGAAAAAAAAGCATGACATATCAAAGTAATTCATAGCAAACACTGCTTTAAATTATTATCAACTGAATCTTGGAGAAGAGACAACCTAGCCACTAGGAAACTAAGTATTTAGTAAAGTCTAATGAGTTGCATAATCCTGCATAATACATCTCACGGAGATGTGGGAAACTGCTCTTCAAGCTTTTTGGTGATAACACAAATTTGGTGATAACACACCTATTTATCTGGACAATATTAAGGCAAAGCCCAGATCTCACTGTCTGTATAATGCAAGGTATGTTTCTTTCATCTTGGCACAGAAAAGAAAAAAACAAAATCAGAGTCACATGCCAGAATCAGCAAACACAATCATTTTCCAAGCAACCAGTACTTTGAAATTTACTTGCCCAGACTAGTAAGTTTGCAAAATACACATTTCACAGAAGACTGATTCGTATCTGATTGACAAGTACAGAAATGCTAAGTTTGCCAAATTTCTGCCTTACTAAAAGTGCCGTCAAACCAATACTGCAATATTATCCTAAGGATATCTCTCAGCAAAAGGCACAACTAAAGTATGAGAAGCCACGAGCTGCAAAGCATCACCCGGTCTAGTCACGCAATCAAGCATTTTTTAAACTTTTGTGTCTCAGGAAACCTGAAGTCTCAAAAAGATTAAGCCACGGGAAAAGGAGCCAGAAAAGTTGAGGCTGATTACAACCAATTAATCCACAAAACAACAAAAATCACGAGAGAAAAATGGAGATGCGGTACAGAAAGAATAATTAACACACGAACTAAACAAATGGGCAGAGAAAAGGCTGTCTGATCGCGTATCAACACAAAAATCTACTTTGCATAGAAATATGTAATTTGAGCGTTTTAAACCTACAATTTACATCGCGTATTCAAACGCGACAACAGAAAGATGAGCGAGCGATTTTTGTTTGCCTTGCACTATCCGAACCGCAGGCAAACGTTTCAAAAGCAGCACAATCCAGCGGACCCAAGCAAGAAAAAAATCCAAACCATGAGTAATTACATGGAGCAGCTGAGGGGTAGGTGGATGCGAGCAGCTTCCCCGTGCTGCTGCTAATGAGCGTTAACCCTTCGGCAGCCGCACAGCACCGGCCCGCTCGCCCGGGCACAGCCGCGCATCCCGGGGGCGCTGGGCTGCCCGGCCCCAACCCCTCCGCGGGAGAGCGGCCCTGAGGGAACGAGCTCCGAGGGGAGCGGCTCCACACCCGGTACGCGTGGTGCGCCGGGGAGCGGAGCCACGACCCCGGCCGGGGAAAGGGCTGGGGCGCGGAGGGCAACCTCGGCTCCGTCAGGGCGCGCAGCCGAGGGGGGCCCCGCTCCGCGGTTCCGAGCGGCGGGCGGCAGCCCCAGCTCCGCCAGCAGGGCCACCCGCCTTCGCTTTAGGGCTCCTCGGCTCCAGTTCCTGATATCCTCCGCCCGCCAACCCCGAGCCGCGGCCCCCCTTCCCCGGCGCTCCGAAGGCAGAGCACGGACCCGCTCCCCCCGGCCCCGCGCACGTACCGGCGGGCGCGCTGCTCCGCGGGCGCTGTGGGCGCGCTCCCGGCGCGATCGGCCCCGGCCCGGCCCGGCCCGCCCGCGCCGCCGCCATTGGGCGCTCCCCGGCGGCGGCGGCGCCGCATTGGCCGGGCTCGGCCCGCCCCCGCGCGCGGCCGGGCTCTCGCCCTCCCCGCCGGGCTCTCGCCCTCCCCGCCGGGCTCTCGCCCTCCCCGCCGGGCTCCGCCCTCCCCGCCGGGCTCTGTCCCCGCCGGGCTCCGTCCCCGCCGGGCTCTCGCCCTCCCCGCCGGGCTCTGTCCCCGCCGGGCTCTCGCCGTCCCCGCCGGGCTCTCGCCGTCCCCGCCGGGCTCTGTCCCTGCGGGGCTCTCTCCCGCCGCGCCGGCCCCACGCACAGGTGGCGGCGGAGGGGCTCCTGGCAATGATCCCTTCGAGTTTCTTAGGGCATCACTTCTATGTACTATTTCAAAGGCGACGGACTTTGCCTTCTCCGCTCACCCACGGGCAAAAATAAATAGCAATTGCAAATAACATTCGCTAATACAAACAACATAGCCTTCTGCTCGGGGTTATTCAACGGGCATGCTTAAATACAACGCTAGTTATCTCTAACTGGTGAGTTTTAACTCCAGTCAACAGGCACCTCACTGATTTTGTTGGACCCTGATGAATTTCACGGATTATGGATTAGGCAGGTATAAGAAAGTTAATACAATGTCTATGAACCAAATTGTGTTTAAGCTGTTAAACTGTAAGAGCATTACAAACCTAATAACATAAATAGTATGGTAATATTCTTATTTCTGCCTTTAAATAGTTCAGAAAGAAATTTACATATGGAAATGTCCTTAAGGAGGAATTAACATCTAACCCCAGTACAATTCCGAGACTACAGCTGAAGAGAGTTTAATGCAAAATGAACATGTGCAGCATTAGCCCAAACGTGAGCACAGATGTGGACATTTACATCCATCAGCAGATCCAGAGAATGACTCGGGAGAGCTGAGGGAGTAGCAAATCACCAAAGAGCTTCCTAAAAAATTAAACCTTGCAAGCTGAGAAATATTAATGACTTTAACATTCTCAAGAAACATTGTAATAACAGCCTTAATTAGTAACGGGGACTGATTGCAAAAAGAAAAAAAAAAAAAAAAAAGTGAACTACGAGTTTTCTTTAAAAGTGCAGACACTGGGAAAATCTCCAATGCAAAGTCTAAGATAACCATGTAATTACAACTGATGTTACACTCCGGATCTTAGCACGTCTTGTGCACCTGAATGTTTTGAAGGGGTTTTCAAAGGGGGTCCTGGTGCAGAGCAGTGTGGGGGGACACAGTACAGAGAACACTCGAAGTGAAGCCCAAAGCCCCCGTGGCAGAGCAGGGGACATCGCGTGTACCAAAGCACCGACACGAGTGCCAGCTAGAGGTGGCTGGGAGAAAATAGCATACAACTTGCACACTTGCAAACGAGACATTAACTCCTGTCTTAACCAGCAGCAGAAGAAATCATTGAAGTAGAACGGCTTGCTTATAATATGTTACACTTTCTAGCACTTTTTCCTTTTATGTAGATGACCAGGCCTAAATTTGCTCTAGCACCAATTACTTTTTCTGATATTAGGTAAATTGAAGTTCCTGTATTAAGCATCCTTTTAAAAAGGAGGAAGGGGAGAGCAAAAACATGCATTACAACATTTGATTCTCTTACACTATTTATTCCATCCAAGTTATGGCATCATTACCATAACATGACAGAACTCTGTTTATTACTATCATTCTGTCTGGACTTGCAAGAAATTTTTGCTTTGTATTTCTGAAGTTATTTTACTAGTAAGATCTGCAATAGGAGGAGCAGCAGGTAACATACCTTATACAGGTTCTTATATTTTCAAGTTTTCTCAGAATCTAAATCACAGAAAACACTTTTCTGCAGTGGTCAGGCAGTTAAACTTAATGGTCATTATAGGTCCTTTCCACTGAAATATTTTATTACAGCAGAGAGTCAAACCCAAAATTATTCTATTTAAATAAGTATATCCAATTTCTGGTTGAACATTGCTGTTCCTACAACAGAAAGAGAAGTTAGAATATACTTGAGCATTTATCCCCACCAAAGTCTGATTTGCCTATTTCAAATAGTTCAGGTTTGAAGAACAGATATTATATTCTTGCATTTTCTGGAATATGGCAATATTAACCATATTAAACATAAAAATACAACATTCTATTCTTGATATTTTCACTGATGTTGAAGATATATTTATGGTATAGATGGTTAGAGCATGTGAAATCCTATAAACACACGTACTGAGTAACTAAAGGCTAGAATGCTCCCAATTCTAATTTATTTTGAATATACACATCACCTGACTTTTTTTTTTCTTTCAACTTGACAGCTAATTAAGGTTTTTATTTAATATTTAATGATAAAGGTATTAATAATTCATTATATCATGGAAAATGATGCGCTCTTATTCCAATACAAAACCATGATTCTCATGCAAGCTTTACTGCAAATTTAATTAAATTTGTCAGTTAACAGAATTCAATACATTGCATCATATTAAATGAGGCAGTGTGACTTAACTCTTAGTGGCATAGCAACAGAGGCTCAATTCAGAAGTGGATATGGAATACGGAAGCACTGGGATTTTCTTTATCTGGACGTGCTTCCACAATTAAGTCTGTACCTCACATATTTCTTTAGACTGTATCACAAAGTAGTCTCACAGGAGTGTGACTTCTCAGCCCATGAGCTGCTATTGACACACAGAGCAGTAAAAGAAAACAAATGTGTACTGCCAAAAGACTGTTTGCCTAGCTCCCTACCTCAGATCATGTGCACACACCTGAGTGGTGTTTGCCCCAGCTGCCACAGCCCAGCCTGGAAGATCACATACTTGAGGAGAAATTTGTTTAACTGCACTCTTCAGTAATGGCAAGATTAGTTTAAAACCAGTATTGCTGGGTCAAATGCACTATTTCCAGCATGGTAGGCCACCACCTTCACTTCCCCTTCAGAGACGATATTTTCCCCACAGAAGGACATTTCTCAATGACCAGGCACCCTTGTTTTGCCATCTAGCAGCAAAACAAATTACCAGTATTTGCAGAGCTTGTTGTGCCTGCAATCTGAGCAACTGAAGAATTTGTGTAATAGAAGTGCCAGGAGTGTAATGGCTAGTGGAGAAATCTGGAAGCATCAAATGCTTAATATAAGCATAGAGAGAGCTTTATAAAGGCTTATCAAACATACTCATTTTATGCAATTTGAACGCTTTTCTGTAACTGCAAGAAAGTCTTTATGATTTGGCATTTAGAAATCCCAACGAGACAGTGGAAATAAATGTTTTATTTGCTGTGTTTAAATAAGGAATAGTATTTTAAAATGACAGAATATCATTTGTTCTAGCACCTTTCACAGTGCCAAATGAGATTAATGACACACTAGATCTGAAATCTTAAAGGGGATTTATTTTTAGTTTACTTTTCTATTAATTTTCAGTATTTACCATAGAGTTTTTCAGTTTTCAGCCAAAGGATTATTTGCAAACTGTTTACTGTAAACACGAGAACTGTATTTCATGATGCTGTACTAGTATCACCAGAAACATCTAGAAGTATTAAATATCAATCTATGTTTTAGAACTGAAATAAGAATGGCAAATGTAGTAAACTCTTTGGGGCTTATAATCCCAAACATAATAATTAGGCCATTTTTTTGCAATTACATGTGCAAAAAACCTGAAGTATTTTTTGTGTCTCTATGGAACTACTCACTGAATATGCAAGACAGAGTAGGCAAACAGTTAATATACAACATTCAGTTTGCTAGCTGAGAGATGATATCAATGAAGCAATCCTTTTTTCTTGCTGCTTTCAGAAGTTCCTACCTACTTGCAGTCTTTGGCTTCCAAAAAAACTGGACTCCTAGTAGGGAACTCAGTAAGGCTGTTAGCTTAGCAAAGAGGCAGGAAAAGCCAACACAGCTGCGTGCAGTGAGATCACCACATTTATCTCACTGGGTCTGAATTCTCTTACTAGAGTCACCTCCCTTCTGTGCAATGTTTCCCAGATTTCAACAACCAAATCAAACAGAGAATTATTTGTAAAAAATATGAAAACCTTTAGTTATCCAATTATAGCTGAACATTAACATAACACTGGATTCCACAAGAAAATGTATATGTATGTTGGTGTGGCTATTCTTCCTAGTGGACTGTCCAGTCCTATAACCTAGAGATGAAACTAAATAAAACTTGAAAAGAATTAACTCAAGTACTCCTGATCTCACAGCCCCAGTAATGAAGGTAACAAAATCACTTTGGAAAACTCACCAGGCAGTCAGCCTTTGAATTCAAAGCTGGATGATTGTTCAATAAGTATCTTTTTTTATAATGCAAAGTTATAACCCATAAACTGGAACATTCCACGTATTTCTTCAGTAATTTTGACATCAGCTATAATAATGACTTTAAATTCTATGAGGTGTGTTTGACTTTATCACATATCCCTTTTAATACTAGCAATGCAAATTGGCCTTTCTTTTAAAATTGCTGTTGACTACATCCGGAAACTTTCCAAATAGTAGTAGTAATAGTAATAATAATAAATTATTTAGAAGCACCTAAAATGTCATTAATTAACAGAATTTCAGTATATAGCGAAGTCTGGAGCCTAACAAATATCAAAGTAAGATTGAACAGAAACAAATAACATAAAATATTTTTAATTAGAGTTTTCAAGCTATTTGGATAGCTCCAATATTGCGCAGGATGATGTCAGTGAAAAATCATTTTAAAACATTTCTTCATCACCTCCTGCTAAACATTTTCACTTATTTTAGTAGGAAAGATTTTGTACTCTAAGAAATATGGATTTAACTTTGCAAAAAAGGCCACTCTCCTGGAAGCTGTGCACATAATAATCCTAACAATGCTGGGAGACAGTGGCACATTTTAGAATGATTTACATACTAAGAAAAGTTTTAATAGTCAGAGGAAGGTAATTATTACCAGGTCTTACCAGAAGCTACAGTGATTTTTAATTTTGAACTTTTGCTCCACAAATACGAGAGAAATAAGGGTAATGAATTATTTAATTTTTTTAAGTTTCTGAAGCTGCTGCAACCAAGGACTTCTTATATCTCCGTGTATGTGTGTGTACATACACACATGTTCTCTGAAGATATGACAGAGACTCAAAGTGTAGAAGCTAATCCATTCCCAATCTTTGAGACCTCAGGTATTTAACAAGTCCAAGTTGCCATTATTGTCTAACACTCCCTTGTGGCTACAAACACACACCCCAGATGCAACATCATTTCCTGCCCCAGCAAATGCAGTTAATTAGAAGGAAAAAAAAAAAGTTGGTATTGATCTTGTACAGAAATGGAGCCACGTTTATAACGGATGGAACTGGAACAACTAATTTTACAAAACAGCCTGTGTTTAGGAGGAAACATAAGCATATTAAAAAAATAAGGAAATATAGAAAATGATTGACAACAGAATTGAAGAGTTATAATTTCAGTATTTTGCAAGACGAAAAACTGATATTCTTCAAAGTTATTTTAAAAAATCAGGAATTGCAACCCATGTTATATGGAAAGCTTATATGGGAAGTTGGATACCAAAGAAATGAAAATGTGAGCAACTCATCTCTTTGAAAGCCAAATGACATCTATCTCTCTTACCACCTGAAGTGCAACTAGAATGGTACTCCATCTCCACTTAGTTTTCTTTCTGAAAATAAAATTTGAGACTACATGTTACAGTTTTCATTAACTGCCCTCCCTCATCCTTGGCTTTAGAAGTTGACTACACTTGTCTGAAGACTTTTGACAATAAATAGGCTATTCTAATCAAACCGGTCTTGTAGGTATAGAAACTATATTTTCTAATAATATTTTAATTGGTTTTACTCTCAAGTCTAAAATATAGAGAATACAGCAATATAAAAACCCAAAACCAAACAAAATATACTAGTTTTCAATGAACATTATTCTGGTGCTTTTTAAAATAAACAAGCAACAGAAATCCCCAAAACTCTCCCACACCACCTCATGTATTTACCTGGTACTCAACTCCCTGTGCAGAACACAGCTCCACATTGACTACAGGCTACTAATAAGATCAAGTATCTATACCTGACCCCACCTCAACTGAGCATGTCAGCAATCATGTCTCCAACAATGGACTTTTTTGGAAGGTGAGGGTTGACCTCACTAATGTTGAGCTTTGTTAGTCAAACTCAAGCTGGCTTTAATACCTGCAGTTCTGCTTTTACCTGCAACAAGTGCTATTGGCAGGAGCAGAAAACATGGAAAGCCTCCAAATACTTCAAAAAACTAGGTAATTTAGGCTGATGCTCAGGATCACTTACCTAGTGATGCCTTTCCTAGCCATTATTGCTCCCCCACTGTCCTTACTTTCCTTCTCCCCAATGAACAAGCACACTGGAAAACCCATCAACGCAATGAATTTAACAAGGGACGACTTGGTCTCAACAGGTGGAGCCTGAAGGAAAGAATGGGTCAAAAACAGCCTCAAAAGCAAACAGATTTGTCAGCTTGGAGTAGTCCCTCCCCCAGTATCTGTTCCAACTGACTGAATTACCCCTGCATCAGTATTGAAAATGTAGTTGTAATTCTAAAGTTACTGGTCGCTACTCTTGAATCACACAGCAGTTCTGTGTCTACCAGACATGGTACAAATGCTATATACACTGTCACACACATACACACAAAGGATACGTTTATAGATAACTGAAGACAAAATGCAAAATGATTCATTCCTCCTTTCTTTGCCATTCCTAAGGAAAGGAAGTAAAAGTATGAGAATCCTTATAGGAAGGGATGCATTGAACAGTAGCATATACCAGTGCACATGACTAGCAATTCACATCTTCTGTTATCACAACCACTGTGAACACTGAGGGTAACCACACAGGTGGTATCTTTATTTCACAAGATTAAAGATACAGTACAAAATGAATCTGTACATCTTTCTATTAACAGAATTTGTTTACACAATTATATTACATTTGACCAGCCTTTATACTGATTTTAAATACAAAATAAATTTACAAAACTCCTACAAGACCCTTTAAAGAACTGTAGCTGATAAAAACAAAGGGTTCCCCCCAATAGTCCCTATTTGCCGTATGCATTTGCAGTAGTTCAAATCAAACTAAATCTTTTCAGTTTAATATTCTCTGAAACAAAAATAGAATTTCAGTTCATTGTTGCCTATCTAAAAAGAAAGCAACTTGCAAAGGTGAGTGTAATCCCCTTTTATAGGCCAAAATTAGCATATAATTGGTGGAAATTAGATAATGCATAGTCTTTAAAAGTCCTTTCACAAGCCATATCAATGTTCTTCACCCAAAACATTTGATAAGTTTGTTTTTTTAAATAAGACTAGCTGACTTATGGAAGATGATTAAAAAGTGAGTAGAACTATCTCACAAAGAGTCTCACTAGGATGTTTGTATAAAAGGCCTTACCTTCTCTTACACTGTCCCATCATGGACAATATAAAGCAAGAAAGTTATTTCAACAGAGCTCTGGGACAAGTTTCACCAGTGATGAACTAAAATCTTGTTTTCTCAACAGTTCAGTATTTCTTTGAACTAGCAAGAACAGCTAATGTATTTGATTAATAATTTGAGATGCAGAATAATGCATTTCTCCATATTTTCCCACAGTTTTCCTACATATAAAAATTCCACCAATAACACTTAACTGCTCTGTAGTTCCATTTTCTGTGCAGGGAAAGAAGAGCACATGTCTATGAAGGTCAAATAGGCAGGCTCTGGCCTATGTTACTACACACAAAGAATACAACTTTTCCATTCAAACCATGCTGAACACACCCAGAAAGACTTCTCTTAATTCCAGTTTTCCTTCTGAAATACTCCTGCATATAAACTATAAGATAACCTGTGTATTACCAAAAGAGAAAAGTACTTCACTGCAGTAAACTAAACAACTCGGCTTCTTTTGGAAAAAGATGTTTGACTAACTGAGTGCACAACAAGGAACATATTGCTAGTAAGAGTTAAATATACTTTCCTCAAAATGCAAGTTTCAGAAGAGAGTAGTAAGGGATTGTCAAAAAAACTTAAGTCATGGTGTAGATAACTGATTTAGAAAACTTATTCAATTCTTTAATCCCTGAGTTAACTTGCCATTATTATGGTAAGTACCTTTTTTCTTCTACCACCACATTCAAATGAATGTCATCTGAAAAGCTAGTGGTAGTAATTTGGTGGAAGGGAAAAAAGCAGGAGAAAGACTTCCTTATTGCTCCTTCAAAAAACATTTTTTTTTAAATGAAATAACTTTCTGATCTTCAGTTGTTTTCTTCTGCTGATTTCTTGGATGTAAAAATGCATCAGATTCACTGAAAGTCATCTATAAGACTGTCACATAGCAGCAGTGATGAGAGATTCTCGTGCAAGCAGAATAGAGCTTTTAGAATTTAGTTCTAACAGATCAACAACCAAAACATTTTAATAAAGCAGTAACAAAATTGTTAAATTGCCTAGGAGGCCAATACCAATGAATCAATGGTACTTAACTGAAAAGCACATTCCTTATAATCTTTAATTTACTCATGCCAAGCTAAAAAGAGATTAAGTGACAGTAGTAAAATATTTCAGAGGGAGTGTTCAGAAATCACAGATATCTTAGAAATGCAGCTAGGGAATGCTGTACATATAAGACACTACATTTATGTTCAATACTGTTTCATCTGCTAATGATGATTAAGACTGAACCACATTCCTCTACCACATGCTGCAACCCTCCACACTAAAATTAAAGATTTGTCTTTATATGACCAGCATAAGCATTATGATGTACTGAGTTCTACCTGTAATACTAGTAACCTTTAATACTAGTCATCTGTGACATTTCCATTTACAAAAGAATGGATTGCTAATCCTCTATCTCAAACTAGAGATCTATTGTGCAATGATCTCCTTGCAAATGTATGAAATATGAAACCACACCAAAATCTCAATTCTAAATAAAGTGTATTGATACATTGTTGCCAATACACTGGAAAAACATCTGCATGAAAAGAAGCCCTTAACCCTTTAAACACAACAGCTTTTGTCAGAAAGCAGCTAAAGCCTCCTTATTTGCATTCATTCAACTTTATGATAGTATATTCAGAGGGTTTAATGCTAGGACAGAAACCAATTCTTAACTACCATTGGTAAATAAGAACAGACACCTCTGCATTTCCTGCTTCTAAACTATTCTGCCACTGCTTCCCACACCCAGCCCCAGAAGTTATAGTTAAATGAAAATCATCACTAAGTGAAGATTCCTCTTGCAGTCTTAAATCATCAGTCCACAGGTCACATTCTTTACACTCATTGAAAGGACTTTACACTGACCTGGTGGCATTAAGGAGCCACCAGTCTTCTTTCTCTTTGGATTTTATTGTTACAAGGGGTTCTCAAGATGGCACGGCTTTGGAGTAGCATCACTGGCATAAGCCCATGCCCTTTTGTAGAGAGTATGCTTTTTTGTGGCTCTTTTTTGTAGATACATTAAGCAGATGCATGCATGAGATACACACATTTCTTTCTTGGAGTGCAAATCACTAACAGCATCGTTGAAAATTAAGCACAGAACTTCCAGCTCTAAAAGCAAGTCAGCTAATTCACTGAGATTTCTGGCTCTTTCATTCTTCAGTGTGCGCAGTAATACTGGTGCTTTTGAAATCTAGACTCAGCCTCTTTAATTAAGACATATTTCAATTTAGGAATACTATCAATATGGTTTCATGTGATGAAGGACTGCAAAGTACATAGGCTCCTGAAAAATTTTAAAGTATGTGAGATCTGGGCACTGTGTGGACAGTTTTCAACTGACCAGCTTTACAGACCCAATCTGTCCCACTCCACCTCACAGGCTACATACTGAATGCTGAGAACTGTCTAAGGGGAATGGAGGAAAATATCCAAAACAAAAAAGCACAAATGGAGAGCAGCATGCTTGCTGTCTTACTTTTACAGGGTTTATCAATAACCTATGTTAAACCATCCAACACAGCCTAAAAGACCAAAGTGTAAGAAATATTAAAAAAAAATGAAATAAGGACTATAGAAATACCTGGGATGCAAGTCAGAATTTAAGTTCCTAACAGCTCTAATCTTTTCAGAATTTGAATATAGTTCAGCTTCTTGGACTTAAATTTGCCATAAATTTATTATTATTACTTTTATAAATGTCAACTGCTATCAAGCAGGAAAAAACTTTCCTCTGCTAGACTTCTGTCTCTCTGGGACATGAAAAGGACTCTGAAAAAAGAGGAACTAGATACAGCAGGCAACATTTTTGTAGTAGCACTCTTGTGTTTCCATGAAAAAAGCCATAGTGTTATTCCATTGGCACTGAAATAACATTCAAATCAGTTTCAAAATTATTTTCTTATCCCTGAAAAAAGGCATCATTCTAAGCAGCTTTCAAACTTTTTTTTTTAAACTTCTTTGTGCCTCTTTTGGGGGAGGGACTGTTGATCCAAAGTCCTAATTCACAATGAAAATTGTTCCTTTTGGAAAAATCCAGTTCTTTCACTGAGGCTCTTGTTGCTATTGTGGTGGTTGATGCTCTGGGGGCGGTTCTTGTTGAGGCACAGCTGGCCGCAGTCCTGCTGCTCTGGGAATTGCTTGGTGTTGCCTTTGTCTGTAAGCTATAATTGTTCCCAGGAGCAAGGCGATGATAGTCATAAGGTAGAGGTCCCACTCAGGCCCCAGCAGCTGGTCCATATCAATATGTGAAAATACCTCTCTTATCTAAGAAAGAAAAAGTCCACATCACATCAAAGAACACAAATGGGATATTAGTTTGATTTTGACTTGTAACACTTTTCATGTACAAGTACCGGTTTTAAAACTTAGTGGCTCTTTTCCTCTCTGAAAAAATAATATCACATCAGTGATACTTAGCTTCCAAGAGTTAAAATACAATTAGGATTAAGAGCCACGCTATATAGAATGAGGTACTTATTTTTCCTATTTTAGAGATGAAAGTTATCACTATGGAGTTTTGTGGCTTTCCCATGAATTACAGAGCATTAAGCCTCAGGACACGTGTGTGGTATAATGCTGAGATTTGTGCAGGTAATGGACAGGGAAATTGAAGTGACTTAGTGTTAGTTTAGATTGAAGTGTCCTTTTGTAAGACTCCATTTGCATAAGGATTAATCAACACACACCTTGATGCTTTATTACTGTATCTGACGATACTGCACAGTCACTGCCAATTTCAATCTGCAGCAGCAGACTTAAAACTAGGAAAAGCTGTGTTCTGCATCTAGCTCCTGTGAGTGCATTGTGGGTATTTGCCCAACTAACTTATTATCCGTCCTCAACCTCAAGACTACTATAACTTTTCAAACTTTGCTGAATTGCCTGAAACTGCATTTGCTCTAAGTGGTAATAACTTCCATACTATTTTAATTTATTAACTAATCCAAAAAGGCAGTAAGATGTCACAACACTGAGAAAATATTGGAAATACGTCCCTTTCATTCCAGATAATTTTTTTTCCAGGACCATCTCCCAGTAGAAACACTACAAAATAGCTAAACTATCTAATACAAATATATTTTTCCCCCCGAAAGATATAAAACACAAATTTAATGGGGTTGTTACAGTTGAATATAAAACAGTATGAGAATTAGGGATATAATTTTTTTCCCCTGAGCAATTATGTCAGTTAAATCTGCTTCATTTTGATAGCAGATGGTCATGGATAAGAACAGTCAAGCAGTTTTGAGAAATTCTCTTTAAAGGAAGAACAGCACAGAAGAGCACTGCCTGTGCACATTTTCAGTTTCAGAGTTGCACAAATAGGAATGAAACCTTCAGTGACTTTCTTAATATGCAACAGTAGAAAACAAATCTATCCTAAGTTTGCAGAAAGCTCAAGCACTACTTTTACTTAAGTAAGATTACAAATTGAGCTTCTTTTAAAAATTAAAAACACATCTGCTGTTTTCTTTTAATTCTGCATTACTTACATTGATTTCTCGTATGTACTGCAAGGAATAAATCACTCCAAGCTTGCAAAGTGCTAGGAAGACTGGAACCTGAGCATCTGGGCTTGCTTCAGCTGCCATGTCATAGAATCGTTTTGCAAGATGAATATCCTAAAGTTAAGAAAATTCAAAGCTCAGTTTTGAAGAACTTGAAAAAATAACCATAGTTTTTGTTTTTTTTTTTCCCCTGAGATATGTTCACCTTTGAATATACAAGTAAATGGAAACTTCAATTTGAGGATGAAACTATTTTAACTGATGCTAGAATTGAAGTTCACAAGCAGGTTAGTAATAACATATTCAACCTACTCACTGTAAACCAAGGCAAATATTTCAGTAGCTCTAGTACTCTAACATCTCCAACACCACAACAAACATAAAAGACTAAGAAAATCCAAGTTTCAGAGGAATATGCAGCAGCATTTCTTCTCAGTTACACTACAGTATGCCTGCTGCATCATGCAGCTTCTAACCATTTCTGCATATATACACAAATTAGATTTTACTTCTTGTACAACATGCACATAACAGGCATTACTGAGAGCAGCCTGGCAAAAGTATGAGTGCAAACAGAGCAATTTAAGGAAGAGCCTAAATTAGTGCTCTCTTTGGTAGCAATTGAAACAAGGTGGTGACTGTAATAACTGAGGCTACATGTACAGAATCGTTTAACTTTCCTTGTTTGTTCAGTGTTTTTTTGGCTCTGCTTCAGATACATACTGTGCAATGTTAGGATATTTGGATACAAACTATGTTCACCCAATGATGTGAAGAACAAGCTCATGTAAGACTTGTCTCTGAAAGTGTTCCAAATTGGACACTTAAAATATGAGAAATTTCCAGGACTTCATGCCACATGTTCATTTGATAATTTCCTGATGGTGAAATACCATCAAGGTGTTCTGCTCATTGAAACAGCAAAGCTTAGTTCCGTAACACTTTTGGAAACAACAGTATGAAATCGACATATTAAATAAATGAGATGCAGTAGCTCACATTTTAGTATTTTAATTTAATAGAACAATTCTTAATACTCAGTGAGGCTGGAAAATTTATCTTTTGTATAACTATTTAAAAGAGATTCCTTACCTCCTTTGCACTTTGCTAGTGTTGGTGTAAAAGGAGATCCTAAATAATGGCTTATTTTAATTTCTATTTAGCAAGCACTTTGTTCTGCTTATGCATGCTTTACTCTCACTTGACAGAAACATGCAAACTGTAGGAGTCCGAGCTATAACACAAATAGCACTGGAATGCCACACCAAATCTTAACATGATACTGTAATAAAACTAACTCATTCTTAATTTTGAGCAGTTTATGGAAATAGCCTTCATTCTGACATGTAGCCTCAGAGACTGACAGCATTAAATCTATGAAGAATGTCAAAGTGTACATGTGTGAGATTTCTGAAAGGGCTTAATATTTGGCATTGACCCTGTCTGAGTTTGAAAATCATTTTGGTACAGGAAGTGGAGCATAAAATTCTTTATGTAAGAGAAAGACTATTTACTCAATAATTAAAGTGAGAATAAGGTAAAAGCTGTTTGGTGGGAAAAAAAATCAAATTCCCACATTAAGAAATACCACATATATCTAGAATGAACAGTGACCTGAATTGAAGTCGTGCAGACCATCTTATTGGAATGTTCTCCCTAACTCTGGAGTGTTTGCAATCTTAATGATATGGATCTAGGTGAGCAGAGATTTAAAGTACACATCCTTTTCTTCAAAACACTATTCCCCCAATTTTATTACATACTACAGTGCTACTATAGTTTATATGTCCCATCCAGAGGCCTCTAGTGGAAGAACAGACTTCAGCAGTAGACATCCTACTACATCAGGAAATATGACTTTAACTGTCAGTCATTTTCAGAGGTGCTCAAAATTGAGCAATTTCCATTCTGTGAAAGCAAAGCCAAATGTTCTGCTTCATGCAAAAACTCAACCTTTTTTAGAATATCCTGGCCCAGCCCCTAGCCTTATCTAATTAGCCCTAAATCTCCATCTTCTAATCTTACAGTTAAGTTTTAGAACACAGAAAGCAAAGACATACATATTCAGAATTACTAAGACTGGTAAGAGAAAGTATTATTTCTCTGCATAAAGCAAGGCCACATATGCTCATCACGAGCCTCTGTGCACTCATTTTGGCTCTCTGCATTTAGCCATCTCTGCTTTAGGCGGGAGAACACTCTGTGCAAATGATGGCATTAGGAAACATTTTTCTCATCATGCTGAACACAATGCAATAACTTTTTCAAACTTTTTATTATTTGATCTAAATTGTGTTGTATTCAAGACAGAAGAAAAATAAAAAGGTTCCATGTCTGAATTTTTTTTAAGAAAACCTCCAACTTAAGAATTGTTGCTTTTAGCCTCAGACTTATTTTCAGAAGTTAACTACTTTTAGGGCTCAGTTTCAAAGGGAAAACCATCCTAAAGCAACATCTGAAAATAAGCATTAGAAAAAATGCAGTTTGTGTACTGTATTGTCACTTCTGCATCTAGGTCACTAAGCGTTTTTCAAATGTTGATTGCTTGATGCTGCCAAAGTAACAATACCAACCTATGATTTGCTCTGCATTGTTCTCATATTTTGTCAAGAAGCAAAAATTGGTCTTTTAATAGACCAACAGAATAATTAAAAGGTGCATATGTAGACAAAAAAAAAAAAGCTGAAGCTCACTGAAAATAGAGAAAACGAAGCCATTTCTTACAGTTTCAGGTGACGTTATTATTAAATTCGTACATTACGCTAAGGTAGGCTGCTCAAAATTAGGATGCAATTGCCAATTTCATTATTTTGATACATACAGAAATATGTTGTTCTGGATTCCATAAGAATTAACTCATGGACAGCAACATACCACAGGCTTCCTAGGAGAACCTGATATACGGTCTTCTTTAAGCGATGTAGTTCACCTAACTTGAAAAAACTACAGCTGATTTGGTCCTGGTTATGCTCTGTTACCTTGTTTTCAAAATGTCATGATATAGGAAACAATTTACCAATCTTATCAGAGGACAAGAATAATCCTATACTAAAATACCATGAGCCTGGAGGTGATTTGCATTCATTTCACTACACTTAAAGTCTTGAAAGCATTACTGAAGCATATGGCACTCTTTTTGCCAATATTCAGAGTTTCGGACAAATGTCTCTTCCCTGTCTATGCATCATTACCTCACATAGTTAAGTGTGAAGTCAATATAATTGTCCATTGCCTTTTGGTGAATGTATTGGGAGACATGCTAATTCCAATTAAGTGGTAACATAATACCCAAACCCAAGTAGTAGTTATAGCCTTAACTAAATATTAGCAAATGTACTCTAACAAAGCAGATTCTCAGTCTACAGCTTACTCACCTGCTTGATGCCCAATCCCTTCTCATGCATGTAGCCCAGATTAAACATTGCTTGAGCACTGTGCTGCTGTTCTGATGCCAGCCGATAGTGAATAAATGCAGTTTCGTAATCAACATCAGTACCAAACCCATAAAAATGGTAATCTCCCAGTTTAATTCTTGCAACAGTATATCCTATAAATCAAGAAAAAACAAAAAGGGATAAAATAGCTAGGCAAAGAAACTCTTTTGGCTTCCTATGAAGATGCAGTAGGAGCATTAGCATTACTTTTCACAGTTTGTACAAACTGTTTATCTTTCACCAACCCCTCATATAATCAGCTTTTATTTTTTAAATTTGGTTAAGCTAACCAAAACACAACAAATTTCTATTTGCAGGTAAGACCTTTTCCTAGTAAGCCTATCAACATTTTTATTGCTATGAAGTGGTATCAACTGAAAACCAGTAACATGTTCATAATCAGTCACTTATTACAGAAAATAATTTCCTTTGCTATATGGCCTTTAAAGGATTTAACTTTTTTTTTTAAAGCAGTGACACTGGAAACTTGAAAAATAGTGTCTCATCACCCATGTCATCATCTCAATTTCTTAACTTTCAACTAAAAGTCTTGAAAGTCTCAATTTGCATGGTACTCTTACTCTAAAGTCAAAAACTAGTAGATGTATTAGTGCAGATGCATCCATTTGGAACTTAGATACCCCAAGATATTTCATCATTAAGTTAACTTTTGCTTATTTTAGGGTAGGATCACAAGCATCAGAGTTTAAATCTGTGTTGTTTGGACATCAAGGCTGCATTCTTCATCACTGGACTCTGCTTACTTTGAATAGGAAATTGCATTTCTTATAAATAATGAAAAGTAACAAATTACTCTTAAGGATTTTGGATCTATTTTTCCAAGCAGACATATTTTTACAAAAGTCAGTGTAAACATTGCTAATGTTGTTTAACACTGCTCTACAATTCCATATGGAACAGCAAAAGAAACACACATTTGAATTTAGTCCTTTTAATCTTCAGAATCACAGAAAGGCTGAGACCTGCAAGGACACTACAGCTAACCACAGAACAAAGAAGGCCAACTACCCTACCTGGATACAACTCCTGCTGAACAGGAGGAGGTAAACTTTCCCTCTTTACATATTTTGTAGCAAAACATGAAATCAGACATTTAATGGCTCTACTAAAATGTTAAGGAAACCTTCCTGTCTGACCATTTGGGAGGCACTCTGGCCATCACACTCCCACCACTACAGACTGTTACTGCAGGGACTGAAGCTCCTTCTCTGTGGGTGGCTGCAAGGGCTGATGGGCGCTTGACTCCCTACTTGTACTCACACAGTCAGACAAGCTTTCCTTACTGGTTTGACCCTGGGTTTCCAAGAGCAGAGTCTCAGATGCCTGAATCTTTTGAACAATTTAATAATGGCATAGTAATTAAAAAAAAAAAAACAAAAACAAAAAAACAAACAAAACAGCTTGAGCTTATATTTCCAAGGAGGAATCCCAAACAAAGGAATTCCTGGGCTTTTATACCCTCACAATCTGTTCATACTTAAGTCTGGGGTCCTTGGTTCCTGCTGTGTCTCCTCACCTGGCTGGGCCACAGGTCCCCTTGCCCTTTGTTATGCAAAACGTCGGCAGTTCATGGCCCCCTGCCTCGAGCTCCTCCCACCTGCTGCTCAACCTGCAGCTCACACTGCAGCTGCAAACCTACACTGAATGTATTCCTCAGCATAAAAACAGATGGGAATTGTGAGGTACAGACATACCTTGAGAAGCTGCTCTATTCCAATGAAGCAAAGCTCGAGGATAGGTTTCATTTTCTCCTACTATGCTAGCTTCTTCTAAAGAAGAAAATAATCCAGTTAAATAGAACTATGGTACATGCACACGTGACCACAAAAAAACTCCTGCTTATCTTCAGTCTGCTGAAATAAGTTAAAAACTTGAAGCAATCTGTGTTATAGAACAAACAAGATTCAACCCATCTGAAACCCCTTTCATTTATCTGCCACATAAGAGAGCTAGGAACAAACTATATAATTTCACCCTGAACTATGGCTTACCAAGCATCTCTCCCATTCCAGCTGTAGGAGATTCTGATGCATACTTGAGGAATGACAAAAAACACAAGTCTTAAGAGCACATAATTTGGACTTTGACAAATACAAAGTTGAAGTATAATCTGCTATAGTTGGGCCACCTAAAACCTAGGACTAGTCAGCTAAAACAAAGGCTTAAACTCCTTAACTAGCCAGAGACTGCAGTCTCTCTTTTACATGGCACTGCTTCAGCTACTTCAAAAGTTGCTCATGTCACAATTTGAAGGCTTATGAACTATCAGAGTTCAGGCAATTTGAAGGATTTATTATGTGAACTTCTACTGTAATTATAGTTTCAGCTGTACTATCCCACAGCTGACACAAAGATTTTCTGTATAAAACAAAGTAATTTTAAATCAATCTCCAGTGGAGATGCAGATATATCTGAGTAAAGACAATCAGAGTTTTAACACAGGGAAAAATGCTGTTTCTTTGCAAGCATGCACTTCCAGCCAAGACTGTGATTACTGTATCTTATCTAAAGATTATTCACTCAGACACCTTTGAAAAACATTAACTGAAAATGAAGATGTTAGATTAACCCATCAGCCACCAATAGATGCTTTCAATAGAAAGATATAAAGCTGGCAATAAGACCTAGATTTGGTATAGAGAAAATTTAAAATACTGAGTTTTGCAGTTTCTAGAAAGATTTGCCATTGTACTTCCATTGTCTCCCAATGACTTCAAACTCTAATAAATCCAAGTTCTAGCTAACTAGTTCCAGTAAGACATGTGGGAAAAGTTTTTTCATTTTTTCAAATATAAGAGAACCAGCTCCTTAGCCCTGCTTCAAGAGTAGCATCAGTAAAGTTACACAAAGAAGGTGCTGAGAAAATGTATTACAAGAGAAAAAACAAAGGACACTGAGACTTCTATACATAGTACAGGTCCAAGGAAAACCTAATGCAGTTCCTACTTTTACAACTGTGTTCACAAAATCCAGGGAAGAGAATTTTTAGCAGTGTGCAAGTTTCTAAAGACTCTCTGCCTATGCCATTTTAAAATCTGTAAGTCAGAAATTAAATGTATTTTAACTTTTAGCCTACGAAGTCATCCTTAGAAATGAAAATGAAAACTGATTACTTTCTAACGTGAAGACCAGGAAAGAGGACAAGAGCTTCATTAAAGTTCTAACATACCACTTCCAGAAAAACCCTTTTCAGTACATATTCAGATTCTTACTCTGATCAAGTATGAAAGCAGCATTGCTTTGTGCGACTTCATAGCCTTGTTCTGCCAGAAGAAGATACTGAACCACAGCAGAATTTGAATCACCATCTTTATAGCTGTTGTAGGCAGTCATCAGTCTTTCAGACCAACGCCCCCGTTCACATACATTCTTAAACAACTGCAGAGGAAAAAGGAAGGGGGAGGACACTGGTTGTCAGGAACTTCAAAAATTTAGGTTTTTGCAAGAAGTAACACTTTAACATTCTGATGCCTGCTCAAAATATTTATATTTCACATGAAAAACATGACAAGCAAACTCCACTGTTTAAGACAGGCTTACTTTAAGATACAAGTTGCTAAGCAGATAGATGATTAGCAAGTGATAAGATTCTTAGTAAGTAAAGATAGTAACTTGTAAGATTCAAATGCTTACTCAGAATTATTTAGCATCTTAGTTTTGTTACACTTAAACAGAGGTATAAAGGAATGTTGCTTGCTTTGTATTACATTGCTTGAATTTCTTAGAAGTTAATAAAAGAAATACAAACCCGACATAACAAAATCCGAAGATTTTTCTCACGAAATACAAACAAGTTTGCTAACATATCACTTTTCCTTTTGATAGCCTTGGACTCTGCAGTCACTGCTGGAATGTCCTATACAGGCTGATGTGATTATAGCCAATCTCTTGAAGTCAGTATTACTGACCTTTGTAAATGGGTGACCTTACCTCAACAGCAGTATGACAGGACCGCATCACTCCAGTGCCAGTAGCATGCATCTGAGCCAGATTATAAAAAGCAAGAATGTGGCCACCCTGGGAGGCCAAGTTAAAATATTTCAAAGCTTGTTTATAGTCTTTCTTCACTCCAATGCCATCTAAAAGAAAGATAAATCACTGCTATTCATTCCTCTTAAAAACACCATTTTATGAATTACAGTACTCTTTAAAATCACTCTAGAAAAGCATTGTGAAAACGTTAGGAAAACCAGAATGAAGTACAAGTTCAATGTAGTAAGCCCATTCTACATGCAGTGTATGCACACTTCTAATGCCACCTAGCGAACAGTGACTGAAAGGGCAGGTGCTTAGACCTGCAAATGTTGATGCCACTTACTGTAATACATGGAGCCTAGTTGAAGCTGTCCATCAACCCATCCCTGTTCTGCAGCCTTCTGGAAGTACTTCAGTGCTAGCTCATAGTTCTGCAGGAAGATTTGGTCCAGTCATTAGAGCTTTGCAATACACCAAAGTTAAAGAGAGAAAATATGCACACGTGCATATGTAAAAGGACTGATCTGTTTTACAGAAAAATTACAGCAAGATTTTCCAGCTAAAATATTCCCTTGTTCAAAATCTGGAAGCAAAAAATGAAATAGACTACAATGATATAGTCTGTTATAAACTCTGCAGCCATCTCAAAGCTGGCATCCACATACAGCATTGCTATGAACAGCTATGCTTAACAGAATGGAAGCTCTGTTCTGTTCCTAGAACACTTGCTTATTTCCTCAACTTTAGCCTAATTGAACTTTAGAGTATCTCTTTAAATATTTATATATATATAACATTTGACAAAAAACCTTCATGTGGTAAAAGCAGTAAAACAAATGAACTAATTAAAAGTTTTAAATTTAAATTTAAAAAGTGTTCCTCCACTCCCACAAGACACAAATGGGGACAGTTAGGATTTGTTTTATTTCACAAGAAAATTGTAGACAAGCTCAAATCTCCTGCTAAAATGCACACTTCTCTGCATTTCTAGTAGCTTAAACCACATTTTCAAACTTTTGAGAGCAAAATTAGCAGCTGTGAAAGAAACATCCTAATTCCATAGCACATCTTTTTACATTACAGATTTCCTCAAGGAATTTTCAGTGTAACAGAAATTTTCACAATTAAGCTTTCTACAGTACTTCCCTCCAGAGGAAAAAAATCTGTTGACAACAAAAAGTCACACAATCACCTATGATTAGAAAGACGACTGTCAAAAGCTTACCACTGGAACACCTCTTCCGTAGAGGTAAGCCATTCCTAATCCACTCTGTCCAACAGGATTACCCTGAAAACACAGAAAAACACTTCTGCAAAGAAAGGCAAAACCTACACCTACATCTTTCAAATCTGGTATGCCTTTAACATCATGAAAACATATAGTACTCAAGAGAGAGTAATTTTTTGCCCCTAGTAATTTCCTCCCTCATTTCAGGAAGAAACAGCATTTACATTACAGCATTTATTCAGTAATTATACCTGATGAACAGGGGAAAAAACCTTCAGTATCAATACTGAAATACTTTCAGTATTTCAGTTATGAAAGTCTACTGTGAACTTTTACAGTATCATACAAGATGTAGAACTTGTAATTCTAGGAAGATGGGACATTAATAGCTTACTTATCTTTAGTTTTTCAACTTCAAAATGTTTTGGGTGATACAGAAGCTCCCAAAACAACTCCAGGAACTCAAGAACCCATGTTAAGGGTAGAATGGTGGCTGTCCTGTGGGCTACATGACTAAGCACTTCCCCTGCAAAAGCAGGCACTATGGTACTCCTTCAGTGCCAGGACAGGCAATGCAACACATCAGAAAATTTCAGTGAATGTAGGGAATGAGCACACTGAGAAATCCTCACTTTAGCACAGAGATGTGCAACAGCATTCTGACTGTGGAATATAAGAACAAGACTTACAACAGTCCCTTCAGAACTTAATCCACTGTGTTTCACATGCTAAACACCATTCCTGGAGCACTACTCATGCTTTAACTGTACAAATGCTATCATAAGGGATAGATCAAAGACAGATATGAGAGATTAACATAATCAAAAAGCATCATCCCAAAAAGCAAACAGTCCAATGAAATGAGAAGTATAAAACTATTATATATTCACAAAACAAAAGCACTGTAAATTTCTGTGACAACTTCAAATTAACAAACACTAGCAGTTCACAGAACTGCAGACTATTTAGGTGCATAGCATTTCATATTGATGAAATAGTTAGAATCTATTCATGAGAGTTAGACTCCTTATACTGAACCCAGCTTCATGACACACCATGGCCAGAGCAGTTTTTGACATCTTAGGCAAGCAAGATTATGGGCTAATTATTTTGGAACAGAGATTGAGAGTAGGTTTGTGCATGTGGAAGAACACACCAAGCATTTGCAGCATTTCAGAGCTAATCAACTTCTTAGTGCCCATGTTGTAGTTCTACCTTACAGATAATCATACCATATCAGCAGCTTTCTTGAAATACTGAAGGGCTGTTTCATTGCTCTGAGGTACTACATCACTTCCTTCGGAGTACATCTGAAAGAGAAAGCCATTACTGAAGAACAGCTAAAGTAGTCAGTTTAGCACGAAGACCATGAAGCATCTTCAGTTTACATACTGAGAGGGAGTTATTGTACTTAGATTATTCTGACTATTGCATTACTAAATAATCTTTAAAACTTGTCCAGAAGTAGAAAATATATCTCTCTGCTGCAAAATTCAGAGAAATTTTAACTTTCTAATGGAATATGAACTGCCCATAAAATTAAAAGTTTTTCATGACAATACCCTTCATTTTTAATTTCTACCAGCTTGCAGTGAAAAACATGCAATCAGGCAAAAAATCTTGAGACCAGTAGAAATCAAACTGTATTGGCAGTCAAAATACTTCACAAAAACAAAGCAAAAATTGGTTACTAAACACAGTGCACTTCAACAGAGAAAGCAGGAACTGCAATTTTTTCTGCCAGGTGCCTTTATGCTGTAGCATATAACTATAGCACATTATGCTATTTTCTTAGGCCTTAAGGACATTAATTAAGGACATTAATATTGAATTCTCTACTACAACGACAGCCTGAAAAAGATGAGCTAGAGCTGGTGCTTATTGTAGCCTAACCTTAGATGGTACTCAAATGGGAGTAATAAGGATTTAGCTCCTCAGAGGCTGAAGGTAGTCCACAACCCAGATCTCACACAAGTGACCTAAATACTTTCTAAGCAGTAACACATTATCATCACTGCCAGCAGCCTACCAACCATGTTTTAAATTAAAAATCATAGAACAGATTGGGTTAAAGTTCATCTAGATCCAACTCCCATACCATGGGCAGGGATGCTAGCCACTAGACCAAATAGCTCAGGGCCCAAACCAGCCTGGCCTTGAACACTTCCAGGGATGGGACACCCACAACTTCTCTGGGCAACCCATTCCACTGCCATTATCACTCTCACAATAAAGAACTTGGGCCTAATATTTAACCTTAATCTCTCCTCATTTAGTTTAAAACTATTCCCCCTTGTCCTATCACTATCTGTTGTGCAAAATGTTGCGCTTTCTCTTTTTTCTAAGACCCCTTTAGGTTTTGGAAGGTTGCAATGAGGTCTCCCTGGAGCCTTCTCTTCTCCAACCTAAAGAATCCCCCCTGTGTCAGCCTGTCTGCATTGGAAAAGTGCTCCATCCCTTTGACCATCTTGATGGCCCTCCTCTGTATTCTCTCCAACAAGTCCATGTCTTTCCTGTGCTGAGGACTGCCCACACGGACACAGTACTCCAGGTGGGGTCTCATGAGGGCAGAGTAGACGGAGGAGAACTGCCTCCTTCAACCTGTTGGTCACTCCTCTTTTGATGCAGGCCAGGATGCTGTTTGCCTTTTGGGCTGCAAGTGCACACTGCTGGGTCACATCCAGCTTTTTACCCATGAGATCTCTGAAGTCCTTCTTCACAAGGCTGCTCTCAGTCAGTTAATCTCCCAGTTTGCAATATATTTATACAGGTGCAGCCCTTGCACTTGGACTTATTAAGCTTCATGAGGCTCTCACAGGCCCACTTTCTCAGTTTTGTCCAGGTCCCTTTGGGTGGCATCTCATCCTTCTGTTGTGCCACTGAATTGCTCAGCTCGGTGTCATCTGCATCTTGCTGAGGCTGTGCTCACTCTCACTGTCTGTGCCACTGGTAAAGGTATCAGAGAGCACCGGTGCCAAGACAGAGCCCTGAGGGACCCCACTTGGCACTGATCTCCACCTGGACATCAAGCCATTAATCACAACTCTCTGGAAATACCCATCCAGCCAATTCCTTATCCCCCAGACATTCCACCCCTCAAATCCATGTCTCTCCAATTTGAAGAAAAGGCTGTTGTATTGGACCATGCCGAAAGCCTTACAGAAGTCTAGAGAGCTGATATCAGACATTCTTTCCTTGTCAACCACTGCTTTCACACCATCATAGAAGGCAACCAGATCAGCTAAGATTTACCCCGAGACAAAATGCTCTTAAATCTGAGATAACTGAAACAACAGCCCACCCTGCAGGCAGATTCAGGCTTTAGTGCAAAGTAAGTACAGGCTTACTAGCAATTGTGACTTGGATGCCTCAGTTCTATACACAAACGAAACTGGAAGAATTTCCTCTCCATCTCCTTTTCTGACTTACTATTTCCTGCTGGGCAAAGCTTTAGAAGCCTGCTTTTCCCATACATTGTGTGGAAAAGAATAGTTGCCTATTTAGAGTTTTGAATTCCACCACAGAAAAAGGATATTTCAATATTTAATTATTTGATTTAAAAAAAAACCCCTCTAGTTCAAGCACTATTTAAAAAAACCCCAAAATTCCCTAAGTAAAATTAGACAAGACATAACAGACTACAACACTCAAATCTTGCAGAAAAATTCAAACCAGGAACTAAATGGCAATACTTAGATTCCAGAATTCAAGTTTTAGAGTGACTGATATCAGAAAGTGGGAAACATCTGCTATTTTTCATTGCAAGGCAGCTTTCTTACTTTTGAGAGTATGTATCTTACCTTTCCTAGAAAAGCCATAGCATGGGAATTGCCAGCATTAGCTGCTTGATTGAAGTATTCAAATGCTCGCTGTAGAGAAGAAATCAAGTGTTTTAACCATCATTATTATGATTTGAGTAACTTTTCTTGCAAATGGAGTAGAGGCTGGTAGATTTGTTTGTCAAGTTACCAGGTTCTTCTGGGGATAAAAGTTACAAATCCCACCTAATTTAATATATGTGACAGGGCTCTTCACTTATATAATTGCAATATTAAGCTGCAATCCCTCTAACCAGTGTATTCCAAAAATGAGAAGGGGCAAAAACCAACAAACTACAACTGTTACTACGCACCAGCTACACAGGTAAATTTTACTTTCTTATTGTACCATCAAACCCTGTTTAGAAAAGGTGAGATTTGCCAATTCCTATTCTACTTTTACAAAGAATTTAACCACATAAAGATTAAGTTTTATTGAACAAAGCTATTGAAATTGTTACATACCATACAGTGGTACTTACACACTCTTGCATCACTGTTTTCTCAGCTATACTTTCTCCCCCTCTGCCTAGTGTAATATGCATCAGAGATATAGAGAAAAGGTACCTGATGATTTTGCTCTACTCCTCTTCCCCCATGCAAGTGCAACTGTCCAAGGCCAACCTAAAAATAGATTTTACATTGCAAGTAAGCTACTTTTCCCTTGGAATTTCCTTTTTCTAGCAATACAGATACAGGTGAGCTAATTACACGCACAAAGATAGACAATATCAGAGTTAAAGATGCCACAAAGTTTGAAGGCACAGATTTGCTTCAATAATTACAGTACTGTCCTACTTTTTCACACTAGCCTAAATGGAAACTTATCCTAGATAGAAGCAACATGCTGTCCTAGATGTAAAGTAACTACTGTTCATTTGAATCCTGCCTAAGTCATGCATGACCAAGTTGTCTTGGGACAATTTGCCTCTTTTAGCATCTTTCCCTCCTGCACTGTGTGTAGAAGAGGTCTAGCCTGCAGCATGCAGAAGTCATGCAAGAGCAGGAGCAGCGAGAAACTGAAATCCCTTGTCAAGGCCAGTTTTTTTTATCTAGCCTTCCTCCACAACATCTGAAGCTATTCTTGAAATAGTCTGGCTAGTGTCTAGTGAAAGTCAAGATCTCATTCCTAAGATACTAAAGTTGTAACATTTTGGATTTAATTTTCAAAAAAAATATTGTATTTTCTGTCCAAGTTCTACCTTAAACACAAATATAAGTCAAAACTATAAAAACTAATGGGGAAATAGAAAATATGTGATTCTGCAGGAAGAGAACACTAAAGCTCCAATATCTTTCTGTATTTCATAAAGCTGCTCCTGTAATTCTTGAAAATGTCTGAATGCCATCAGGTGAACTGAATCTTACCTGTGCTTGTACATCTCCCTTCTCTGCTAAAAACTGGTAATACTGGATCAAGTCTTCTTCTAACATCCCACTTGCCATTCCTGGATTTTCTACTTCATCTGCTAAGCGAATTCGCTGAACCACTGTACCACCAGTCAAGGAAATGTCACTAGCAACTGGAAAACAGATGAAATAAATTTTCAGACAGGTTTTTTCAATGCAGAAGTTACACTGTAACTTAGTAAAACCAGATGTCTACAGAGCTTCAAGCCATTACTTGAGAATTAATTACTTTGGTACCCTCCAAGACATGTCAATAGAGATAAAAATAGCACATCATAATGCAGAGCCAAATGACTAACTTGTTTAATAGCAGGAATTCTCTATTTATACTACTATTGTGGAGTACTTCAGTATGTTCCAGTTGAATGATACAGAAGCACACAAAGTCAAGAATGTTACTCTAGTAAAAAGTTTTTACCGTGATTAGCTACAAGTCGGTAGTGAGTGAGAGCAGATTCACAACTCTGAAGGACTCCTATCCCAGCCCAGTACCGGTAACCCTAAAAAGGAAATTATATAAATATGGGACTATCAGTTACTTGAGAACATATTGCTTGACATGTTACAAACTTTTTTCACACTATTTGATCAAGACTTGATGAGACAATAGGCTGGACAAAGGCCACGAGTGCTTTGTAGCTACGTAAAAAATGAATGACTGACAATATTAAAGGTTAAACGCGGCCAGTACAGTTATGACTCAAGAAAAAGAAAATTAGTAGAATGATGCTTAAAGGTGAACATGTAAAGCCTTTTATTTACATATTGCACTTTGTCTTAAATCTTGCAATACTGATTGAAACAGAATTTTCTGCAAAGATCTCTTTCACAGTCCTCATTAGATTATGAAAATTTTAAGTATGACAACTCTGATTTAAGTCAAGAGATGCAAACATGGTCCATCTAAATTCATAGCAGCATATAGTTTAAAATGAGCAGACTCATCCTTGAATTAAAAATGAGTAATGGGGAAGATACTACTGCCCACTCAATGCATGCAAAATGATCCAGCATTTGGACAGGGTTGATTATGAAAGGAAATCTTGACACTGAAAATGTAGGAGTAAAAAATACTCTTGCATGTTTAAAGTTATTAACCATCTTACTTACCAAGATCATATGAGCGATCAGATTTCCTCCTAGAGCTCCAAAAGTGTAATACACCAGGGCCTTAAAACAAAATCATTGGTTATTTAACATCAGCTCCCATGAGAAAATACAAGTCCACACACTGAAAATTTCTGAATTACCTTAGCTTGACTAGAATTGACTCCTAGGCCAGATGCATATAGAAATCCAAGAGCCTAGAAATAAAATAAAGTTTGTCAGCATACCTTTTAAAAAACCACAGATGAGTTTTCCTGGAATACACAGGCATAAAGATTCAAACTGCAAAGAGTATGCCAAGCTCTACCTTCAGTTTGGTGCTGCCTGTTCTATGCTCTTCCCTGCTCCTCTCAAAGTATGAAGTTTCTAAGTTGCTCAGTTGCTTAGGATGCTAACGAAAATTAGTGTTTCACCACAATTCAGACGAGCAAATCAAATGCAAAGAACAAACGACTACTTATTGAATATCAAGTGTAAATCCAAAGGTCCTAAACAGTGAAAGTATCCCAGTTTAAAGACCCTCAAGCGAAGTGAAGCAGTATCTGTCAGGTTATTCATGCACCCAGTTTGTCTCAGACACCAGTGTAAACATCTCTGAACCACAGCCTTGCACAGAAAACCTGTACTGTTTGATTCACAGATCCTATGAACTTACAGTTCTGCATCTGTTCTGCCACTGGTTACTTGCAACTGGGACTATAAATAAAAACAATCAGGATGCACTGAGCTATTTGGCTGAGGTTTTTCAGAAGTTATTTTTGTACTTAAGATTTACATAGTTATTGCCCTACCTATCCCACCTGTTACAGCTGGTAGCCCAGAATAGAACCTAGTAGCACAGAAGACAGTGTATATGTAAAGATGTCTATATTTCACAGTGTTCTAAGACTAGTCTAGGCAATCTGAAAGCATACACAAAAATTATCTCATGCAGACTACTGAATTCTAGATCAATAAAAGTCAAGGTCATCACCGAGAGATAAAGTCTAGAGAAAACGTGTTTCTGCTTTCTCTGGTAAATCAGTACTCCACCATTGAACAGGGAACAGCTGGAGATTTGGTAGCCAAAGAGAAAAGAAAGTTAATAGCTCATTAAGAAGCTGACACTTCCAAAACAAGTGAGCTAAGCAATAACTATATGCAGATATTGAGACATTAAAATCAATAACACCCATATTTTATGACATTTTGTAACAGTAAGGATTAATAATTCTGTGATCAAAGGCATAGGGACAAAGCAAGTCTCAATCCACTGAATATGTCAAGTTTCCTAGGAGTTTCTATTTCCTAGATTATAACTTGGTGTCATCTCAGATAAAACTGCAAATGAAAAGCCACAACATTGCACAAAAAAAACTACTTAAAAAGTACACAGTTTCAGAAAATCTGTTGGCTAGACTAATTTATATCTACCTGCTTTTTGACTTATACATCCAATGTTGACAATCATATAACAGGAAAAAAATTAAATTAGAAGATCACCACCATCCCATACTGGTAGTTAAATATTTTTTAAAACTCAAACAGAAGATATGTTTGTGTTTACTTTGAAGGTGCAGGTGCCATCTAAGGATATACATACCATTTGTCCTTTAGGAGAACCTTCTTCTGTTAGTTTTTCAAATAGTTCTTTTGATGACTGGATGTTCTGCTTCAGGTAATCCCCAAACAACAAAGCATAAGACACTTTCTCCATGGCCTTGGTATGATTCATGTCAGCTGCTTTCAGAAGATACTGATATGCTCTTAAGAGAAAACAATTTCTTTGTCAACTTAAAGCAAAGTAGCAAATTCCATTCATAAACCTAAAGATTCTGGAGAGGGGTTTTGTTTCTCTGTTTTAGCCTTTATTTTCTAAAAATGCATCTACCTACAGTCATTTGTTCCAGCTACAAATCATCAACACAAGCAACAATTCATGACTTTAGTTAATGGACAAGCTGAATTTTAATGTTTGCTCTACCCCATAAGCAAAGCAGTATGCATTTTCTCTCCTCTAAGATATACAAGAAATTTAAGGTCAAATGATCCTATTTCCGTAGCAACAAGTTTTAGTTCTGTACTATGTATCCAGTAGAACCACTCCCATAACAATCTCATATATCGCGGTAAAAAGAAGCAGCCTGAAAAAGACTATGGAATCTCTACAATTTGAGTACAACATCATTCTAGTGAAAACACCAAGCCTTGGGCCCAAGACAACTGCATACCTGATCAATTTTGTGCTGAAAAAGCCATGCTAACAATCAGGGGAATCTCTGGAAACTCCTCTTTCTATTTCAGTCTCAGAACATACAGTAGCTCTTCAAAGAAATTTCACAGCAGCTAGTTTCACAGCAATTAAAATCCCCTTACACATGGTTACACATTATCAGCAAGCCTGCTTCAGCTTAGCCTCAGGGACCTTTGATAGCACTCCACAATTTTAATTTACCTCTCCTCCTTTCTATTCTCAGGCTTGTTCTTGTTCTTTAGGACAGTCTGAGGCATACCTGGTTCCTCACAGAACTTAATCTTCTAAGAAAGTGTAAGGTGTACAAGAGAACTAACACCTAATATTGTTTTAGAATTCTTACACTACTAAGAACGTTTTAGTTTTATATACAGTTTTTTATACTAAAAAATACTACACAGAATCAAACAGATAATGTCTCCCTTTGTCTTTTCTAAGGTGCAGACAACTTTAGGTGTGCCTCACTTTCCCTGATACAAAGTAGAAGTACGCTCTCTTATTTCTGCAAACAAATTTAAAATAGTAATAGTCTTCACCTATTAATCAGAAGTTGCCACTTACTGAGGAAGTTGTCAACATGAATAGAAGGAAGATCTAAATTAACATAGCAATCCTAAATTATAGTGCTATTCAATCAGTAAATGGATACATATAGAAGAAACAAGAATGAACAGAACACTGATTTCTTGTTTGTTTTGTTTTTTTTGTCTACAAGCATTACCTGCTTCTTTCTAACAACATTCATTATTAGAATTTTAATGATTTATTGAGCTTAAGTTTAATACTATTTTTATGGTGATCAAAACCATCAGAAAGTAGGAGAAAAAACAGAACAGGACAAGAAATGCCAATTTTTCCCACTTCATCTTTGAAACAGAATGCGAACAAGACTGTCAGAAACATCTGAAAAAGGGCAATTGTATCACATTCTCAGTTTTTTCCTGGGCAGTTGCCAGGTATAAACTGGAGCTAGAGAACTTGCAGCATAATTTTGCATTAAGTCAATGTTTTGATGACACCCACTCTTCAGAAATTAATCTTACACAATTTTTACTGCATTCAAAGGAATGCAGGCATAAATTTGTTTTTCTAAATACCCTGAATTTACTATCTATCTTCTATCATTGCATAGTTTGATGTTGAGTCAAAGCTCAAACTCAGGGCAGGTAATTCGAGTTCTTTTTGAGTTAAGCAAAAGTGACCAGCCATATCATCCTTTTCCTATGGGGGTGGATGAGGTATACTTACACTTTTTTCTGAGCCTTTTTACTGCTTTCATTAAGGATTTTCATTCCAATCTGATAAACATCCTCAGCTTCTTGCATCTGCCTTCTCTTATTAGACTGCTCTTCGGCTAAAACAACAAAAAAAAAGTGTACATTGAGGATTCCAATTACACCATTCAAGACTATTCTCTCAAAATTTCTATTCATTCGAAAGGGTAAGTACAACCAAAAACATGGTTCTGAAGACCAGTATATGCTGTCTAATGGATGTTTTTGATACATTAATAGATGATTTCTTCTTGTGTGACGTCTCTCATGTACAAGTTTGCTGATAAAATGCTCTTTTCATTCATCACTCAAAAGCAAGCTGTGCAGGTTCCTCCTTGAGAAGGACCTTTCTTTAGAGAAGGGATGCCTTTGTGCAACAAATCAGTAAGTGCATCACTGTCAAATCCCTATCCTCTTACAGCTTCAGAAGCAGTTTTATAAATGCCTTCACTGCAAGATTTCCAAATCAGGTCTGGGAATTGGCATTTTTAAAAATTTCTTCCATCATGAAAACTTTGCCTTTATAACTACTTGTTTATTGTGGTATGAACTGGCCACGGACTTTTAGATCCTGAAATAAAGAGTGTTAAAAGGACTGAAAACACTGGCCTAAAAAAGCATTCCCATAACAAGACAAAAGGTTGCTTACATTCACAGAAGCCCCACTTTTGATCTTTCTTGTAATCATAGGTTGTTGCACACCAAAGCCTGCCATCTTCCCTCCCATCGGCAGTGCACTCTGCATATTCCTTCTCCATAAACAAAAATGGAAAGTGGCAGGGTTCACCATCTGCAGTGCCTCCAATAGCTGTCAAAACTGAAAATACACACCCAGCAATTAGACTACTCTACTTTACTCCCAAATTAAAATCATATATTACGTACAGAAAAGTGCTCCTATGTTGGTTTTAATTTCTATGAACTACAATTAATCAAGTTTTCAGTAAAACTTCTAATTTATAAGAGCTTGAAAAAGCAGTTTTCCTCAATAGCACTTGAAAAATATAACTCTTAGTTTTAATTATGAAACGAAGCAGAAGGTACATAGTTTCTTATATTCTTAGTTCAAAGCAAAGAAAATACCATTTTGATCGGAAAAGGCAAATCTCAGTTACATTTCTATTGCCTAACAAAATAAACAGTCTTTTCTTGCACTTTCTTTTCTCTGCAAAAGATCTTGTAATGCACACTTGAAGTGCATTCTAGAGCACATTCATTTTAGCCCCAGGGTTAGACAAAATCATGACAGAACACCACACATCACAAAAAGCTATATTGAAAGTACTGCAGTACTAGCAGGGAGTACACTGGAACATACAACTATAAGAAAAAACTTAATCACTACAATGTAGATGAAATAATTCTCATCACTCTAAATTTCGTAATTTTCTTCTCTTGAAAATACTTAGATTAAAATAATTATTTAATTCTGCCAATATTTTTAGTAGCATTCAAAATTACTTTAAACAGCACAATTTATCATTTCTCATGCACTAAAACTTCAAAGGTTACTGATTCCAATATCACAATATTTTAAAATAAAATCAATCTTCTACGAAGACTAAGAATTCTCTAGGTTTTGAAGATGGAATTATTTCAATGAGACTTTTATAAAAGTTTTCCTCTTTCACTAAGCTAAATCCAACAGCTGGGTTCAGCTTCATTTGAAAACATTTGCAAAGTCATGCAACTGACAATGTCAATTATAGAGTTTTTTCAAGTTAACTTTGTAATTTTGGTAGTTACAGAGAAAATTAGTCATTTTTTGAGGGTTTGTAATTGAAAGGCCTAAAGACTACACTATTATAAGTATTTCATGTTGATTGATTGAAGCAAAAGAAAGTCTCCAGGTATAGCTGGACCTGTTCAAACTGCTCTTCATAACTGGATGCCTTGACACAAGTTCCACCACATCACTCCAAGTTAATTATATCACAAGAGAAAAAAAGCCATTTCCAGTAACTGCACTCAAAAATAATGCATTAAGATGCAATCAGTCTGGAATAATTTCAGACATTTGTTAACTACAAAGTAATACACAAACTCCGGCTAAGGGTTCATGCAACTACAACTTATGGGATCTCTTACTACCATTTGAACAAGCTCCAGGATATCAGTATGACATGAGAACTCATCGTTTTACTTGCATTGATTTGTACCTGTCTCCTGTGTGGAAAGCAATTTTGCAGAGTCCTCTGCATGAAATGTAGCTGCATACTAAAGTTTTGAAATTACTCTGCCCCAATGCTCCCCTTTGCATTTTCCCAATTCAAAATTCAACCATAATGCTGCTTTTACTACCAGATAATAACAAAGACTAATCCCAAGAGCAACACAGCAACGCAATCACAGATTAAAATGGTCATGACAGTTATTTATGTACTTAGACATTGATAAATATTAAGTAAGGCAAACAATTTACCCAGAGGATAAATCAGCTTTTGTCAAATCAAATGCTCCAGAAGCAATTCACCTCTTTATTACCTCTGAATAAAATATGTGGTATTTCATTATATTTTGTTCTAATTTACTTATGTCTCTTCTCATACTTTATGCCGCAAGGAAACCAAATATAGACTACTTATAACTACTGGCAATGTAAGAGTCTTCCAACTAGGAAAATAAATGCAATAAGAATTGCCAGCTCAGTATAAACTTGGGAGCAATTTTCAGCAAAAATTGTCAGTATGGAACTTCAGTGTCATAAAACCCTACAATACAAAATACCAATACCTAAAAAATATCAATTTCTTTACACACAATCTCTTCACTCATCAGAAGAGAGCAGGATAACTTCATTAGAAGTTGCTACCTTTAGTAGCACTAATTCTAAATTACTGATTTTTTGTTCTATATCCTACTAAGTATATACAGAAATTTGTAGAATATACTTTTGCTCCACACAATGTCATGACCATACATAGTAGCTAACCTGCTTTTAGAAAAGCTTTTATGTCCTTTAATGTAGTCCTGTCACCGTAGCTAATCTAGGTGTAACACCTCTACCTCAGCTAGATGCTCAGTTAAAATATTTGTAAAGCTGTCCTTTAGCACTCTTTTCTCCTGACAGAAAACATGTACTTTTCTATGAGAATTGCTTTTTTAAAATGAAAAATCCCTCCATTCACACTGCTTATTTAATTAATAACATGTTCCAAGGACTGTGTAAGACTTAAACTTATGGTTTTTGAAAGTTACTTGCAGTATGTTGATAGGTCTAGTTAAAAACCTTAGTTGCTGAGGAGCCAGTCAGCTGGATATATTGTTGTATGAGATTGAAAGTATCTTAAAGTTTACTTTTGAAATAGACTGCACTGACTAAATATGGGGCTTAGCTCACTGTTTTGTGGCAGGAAGATATTTAGTAGATTTTATATACTTTTTTCCTGTACAATACAGCATCAAAAGCAATGGTTAAGCCTATTACTGAGTTTTCACAAACTGATATTAGTTCTGCTCTAATAAGGAAACAGCTTAGAAAACACTCAGCCATTACATGATAGAGCTCATTTAATAACTCCTGCTTTCTTTTGACATTTAAATATGAATTGAGAAGACAAATATCATTAGTACCACATAACTGTATTTTTCAGTGATACTGAAGATTTACTTTTCATGGGCAAGTAAAAAGGAAAAGTCTGCTGCATAGGTTAAGGTACTCAACTGTGACATCCAGTTATCATTGACTACTTACTGCAAATTAAAAAATTATAAAATTATGTAGTAAAAAATCTGTATTAGAATTTCCTGGGAATTTAGGCCCAAGATATAAGGTTTCACCTATATTTAAAAACACCATGACGTTTCCATGCAATTTAGGTACTGCCCTGAGGATCCCAATCCTGTTCCAGGAAGCTTGTCTTGACACTACTATTTGTTCCTTTTCTGTCAATTGACTCACCAGGCAAACAGCCAGGGGATTGGAGAAGACTGATGCAAATTTCTCTTTGTATTGCTGGTGTACATACACAGAGTACAGGACCTGTAACTGACTTCTATTTGAAGAAATCAGGGCCTTCTCTTTTGATAGTTAAAGCTTTCCAGAAAGATGGAAACAATAAGAAAAATGGAAAATTCTTTCAAATGCATCTGAAAATGCATTTCTCATCTGAAAATGTAATTACTCATTTTAAGAGTATTACAATATGTTTCAAAAAAATTTGATGCTATTTTCTAATGAAAAAGGCAGCAATTATCATTCCCTAGCAGAAAGGTTAAGACACTAGTTATTTCATATGTTCAAAATTACTGTTTGTGTTCACCCACATGCTGGAGTTACTCAGACTCATCTATGTAGCCACTTGTTCAAAAGTCTGTGAGCAGTTACCTGGATTCTGTATTTCTGCTTCTTCCAAATCCTTATTTAATAGATTTGACATTTCTAGAGAGTTCAACTCTTCCAGTGAGTTCTCTTTTTCCTCTTCTTGACTTTGAAAGTTCTCTTCATTCTCTGACTGAGAGTCCGATTTCCCAGATTCAAGGAAGATCTGACCTGCTACCACTCGAGTTCCTGTGGAATGATCCTTTACCTGGTCCTCTGCAGATAAAGTCTGAAGGAAAGCAGCCATGTAATTTAAAAGATTAGAAACTGAGAAGCAGCAGGTGGCTTAAAATCCATTTAAAAACTTCTTAAAAGATATGGCTAACTAACTTAAACAGTCAAATCAAAAATAAGCTGAGCTACCTCTCTTAGCTCTCATGGCCTCTACCCCTTTCAGGTTTTTGAAAAAAAAAGAAAGCTTCAAACTTGTAACACAGTATTAATTTCTCTGATGTACAGAAAAAAATAATGAGACAGCAAGAGCTACAGAACAGCTTATAACCTAAAATCAAATTATTGTTCTGAATTTCAGACCTTTGCTCTCACTCCACAGGTAAAGCAGAATGACTAGAAACTAATCTCCTCACCTTTGACTCCAGTGATTCATCTTGATTTCCTTCTTCATCTAGAAGAGACATTATAAGTGAGTAAAATGCTTTTCCATGAGCAACTATCTCAAAAATAAAACCTTAAGTTACAATATAGTATGATGGTTCTGAAATATTCTAGTGTACTAAGTTAACTAATACACTTCAAAAAAACCTTACTGCTTGGAGGAGGAGGAAACAAATGTTTCACAGGTGATCCTCTTCCTTAAATTATGCTAACACAACTGTGTGCTCCATAGTGGAAAAAAGTGTGTTTTTTTCTAAACTCAAATCACAGTCTGAACGGTTCAAGTCAAATTAAACTATGTTAAAAGTTGTGCATTAAGTGAAAAAGGCCTATGGAACATAAGGTTTTTAGTCACCAAGTCAGTTTTCATATGAACAGCTTCAGTAGCAACCAGAATGCTGCATTCATACCTCCATGTTTGTAATTGAACATTGTCCTTTATAGAATGCCAATTCCTTCTGCCTGACCAGCATATTCAAACCTTTATATAGAGGTTTCTCTTCAAAACTGTGAGGAATTAGTTTGTCTTTAAGATACTCTTCAAGACATGCAAGTCTTGTCTGTCATCTTTCTTTCTAAAGGCTATATGACATTTGATTAGAAAGGCTGGAAGGAGAAGAAACAGTAAAGAAAGGCTAGTAGGCAGACACCTAAAGAATAAAGGTGAAAAGGTGAAGATAATCAGAAAAACTTATTTATGACAGCTTTACCATTGCTTTTCAGAATTGCTTCTGCAACAATTGTTTTGTTCCTTTAACTAAGTTGGGCTACTCACTGTGCTTCACACAACTTGTTTGTGCTATCATTTTGAAGGGAAGCCTCTAAAATTAACATCACTGAGATGTGACTGCTTCAGAGTCACATCTGTATCTGATACCACCTCACTCCAGCAAACAAACCCTCCTACACTTGAAAGAAGATGCTACAGGCCTCCCTCTCTTCTACACAACTCACTTACATTGAACTAAAAGCTCAAAACATAAACAGACCACTTAGCAAAACTACCACTAACTCCTCCTACGTAGAAATCCCCTTGCTGAGGGTCTGGGGTGCACAATGCCCTGTAGCAGGAACCAAGCACTGATGGGCTGGAGGAGACCTGCACTGTGACTGAAAAAGGTGTGTAACCTGATAGTAGTTAATGCCCTGTACATGAGATACATAACACTTCTAATAGTTCATAGAACTCTGCTGACTCCTGTAAGCACTTAGCAGCAAACAAAACTAGCACAATTCTTGTGCAAGTAAAGTGACTTACCAAAGATAAACATCTCTGAAGCAACAAATTACAAACATGACACTTCACTGGGTCATGTTTTAAAGTCTACTACTATAACCCTTGCAATGAAAGGGTTAATCTTGGAAATTGCTTTCTGGAATTTAGACTGAAGTACAACCTGTGATTGGAACAAGTAACAAGATGACGGACAATTCAACTTAAAGCTGTAATAGTGTAACAGAAATTAAGAAAAAAATGCAAAGTCTTATAAGTGAAGCTGCAGAACTACGGTGATGAAATGATTGAGAGTACAACTGAGACATATAAATAACAGCCTGTTGAGGATGGTGAAGAGGGTGTAAAGCTCAAAGAGTCTGACTGCCAGCACACATGGAATTAAAAAGGATCTAGAACAGTTGATGTGGGTAAGCAGCAGTACTCTACAGGTCTGAAAATGAAAGTGGGTAGAGCACTTCAGAAAAACTTGTGGAGAGAGCAAAGAGTACTCCAGAGGAAATAGACCCTGCAAGAAGCAACCAAGACAGCATAAGAACAAACACCAATTTGGAAAAAAACACATTATGAAGGCATAAGTAAAAAACAAGGCCAGCTGCATTTTTGGCAGAGACCTCAGGGCTTAGCAGCTTGGGGAATCTAACAAACAAGGGTGATTGCGATAAGTCATAAGAAGTTCTACCACTGAACTTTGACACTCCAGATCATGATATGAAAACTGGTCTTTAAATTCAGCAAAAACACACGTACATTAGGATACTTGCTTGTGTTTCTATCTTGAAATTATGAAAGAAGTTGTCATTTACTATGTTCCCCACATATTACATTATATTATCCTAAATATTTTTGACCTAAGACCAAATGTCACCTTCAAACTTCAGAGCTTGTGAAGGCATGCAGACATGCTTCTGGAGAGCAGGAAAACTAAGACAGGGTAACCTATGCAGCAGCTTGCACGCTCCTTATAATATATACAAAGCACTTAGAAAGTACCTGTTATTGCAGAAGGAAACATGTTCGTTGGTTTTGTTTGTTTTTTTTTTTTAAATACCTACACCAGCTAGGCTAACTGTTTTTGTCTGTACAAAATCATCCTATATGCCTGACAGCACTAGAACTTTCCATCTTTTTGGAAAGGGCTTCACTGATTTCAATCTGTGGTGGTAGGTTCACGTTATGTCAAAAGACTACACAAAAAGAAATATAAATAGGTTATACTATCTATTCACATATATAAAAACACATATATATGAAAGGACAACTTTATTGTAACTTCATATGCAAAGCAAAAGGTTTACTAAATTGAAAGGCAAGAAACACCTGAGCAACATAAGGTAGAGCTCATAGGTGTTTGCTCTTCTTCCTTGAAAGCAAATAAACCTATTTCCTTTCTATTGCATCATTTAAATTTTCTCTGAAGAAACCAGCTTTGTTACTGAGAAGTTGTACTTGAATGATTGTTTTCAAACAGTGGATCAAAAGGCACTGAAGCAAAACCAAAATATTGATTTAACTTCTCTTAGCTTTAAGACTTCTTTCTAAGATAGGCAGATGAGGTTGCAGAGATAATGAATAGCATGACTAAAGGAGGGATCATTTACAGCACTTACAGCCTTGTTTCATGGAAGTGCTGACAAATATGCACCCACTACTTACAGAAGTGTGTGTTTACTCCTATAAAATAGTTAAGAAAACTATTCTGAAAGTGTTAATGAAAGGTCTATGAAAGGTCACAGTTGGACCTAGGAACAGATATTAGTCAGGGCTGAGCTATCGAACAGTCACAGATGTTATGTTTATGCACCTGCTTCAGAGACAGATTAAAGCTGATAGTTTAGCTTGCTTTTCCATGCTTCAATTAAAAAACGTAACTGCGGTTTTTTTTTTTTTTTTTTTTTTTAATTTGGATCTGTTACCAAGGCTGTCCAATCCTATAAACGTCCTCTAGAAAGGCCAAGTGTAAATTAATCTCACAATTTGTTAAACAAGTTAGGGAGCACAATGATTGACTGAAAGGAAAAGGTAGGCAAAAATACTTGCAGCTCAAGTGGGCAGCTGACAATGTTGTACAGAATACTTCACTTACAAACAGTGCTGAGCTGTAGACATTGCTGGGTGCTCTTATGCCCAGCTAGGGTTTCAAAGCACTTCACGGAACTAAAATCTTTTTTCAACCATCCACCAGTTCATATATAATTAAAATCAGCTTTAAAAAGTATTCATTTTTCCTCAATCAGAAAGGCCAGTGTTCAACCATGCTATGTAAATATAGCAAAAGTACTCTGGCAGCCTATGCTGGAGAAAAAGATCCTACCATATGCTGAATAAAGGTCCTACCATTTTGTGAGAATTACTGTTTTCAAGAGAGCACTAAGGAGAGAACAGTGGAAATCAAGAGAGCTATGCAGTGTGATTCAGCAATAACATCATTAACTTGAGGGAGTTCAACAGTTTCAAAGTTTTGCTGTATTAGAAGAACAGATCAACTGACATCCCACAAAGCTAAAGGGCTGCTACTATCAGACAAGAAATACCACTAGTTTCACTATTAAAAAGGTCACTCACACCCAGGAAGTAGCCAAAAATTGAGTAAGCACAGCAGTCTCTCACAGCTCTGATGAATCCCTAACTGATTACTGTTGTCAGTTTCCTTCAAGTTTGTCAAGCTCTTCGAGCCTCAAACACAATGACAACAAAGCAACTAGTGGGATTCTGCTAAGAGTAGAGATCTCCCATTTGGAGTGTGCACACCTCAGGGAGTATGCCAGCCAATCCACCAGGGCTGCAGGAACAACATACCTTTTGGACTCTCAATATATAAAACTTATCTAAATACAGTGGTCATTCCACCTTTCTTCCATTCTTTTTTCATTTGTGTGTTTTTGGGCATGTTTTATGAGGTACACAATATGTTAGGACAAGAGTACATCAATGTTTAACTTACAAAAAATACATGTAAGATGCATGCTCAAAAATCTTTTTGGCAGTGACTGCTTTAGAGCATCCATATTTTTGGCAATTTCTTTCAATGTTGTTTTTGTGCAAGTGACTAGATAGACATTGAAACAGAACGCAAGCTCTGTTTATCCACTTCTTTCAGGAAAAAAGGAAATCTTAAAAAAATACCTCAGACTACTTCTCATCAAATTCTCAACTGATATATTCAGCATAGAAACAGACTCAATAGCATAGATGCTATTCTCATTATATGAAGCTTTAAAACACGCAGTGAGCTAAATAAAATCCTTAAGTGGCACCTATTCAGCAAGAATAGTTCCAAAGTATCCTTGGCAGCAACTGAATTGTTCCCAGCTACAATCTGTGCAACATATTCATTTTAGTTTAACAAGAAGACTGAGATATAGGTCAACCCTCACCCTGCATAAAAATCTTTTTTCCAGTGTCCTTGCAACTGCTGGCTAACTAGCTATAGAACTTACTCTCCAGCAGTTCCTCAGTAGGAACTGAGATTCCCAACCAGGCAACAAGGCAAATAGTTTAGGGAATATTTTTCAATCAGGTAAGTAAAAACAGAAAGGCCAGGGAAAACCACTGAGCTCTGTCTTACGGAGGAATAGGAACTGAAGTTCCCTACAGGTACATGAGTGTGCTCATTTGTCCCATCAATCAGTGGGACATCATAAAAACATCTGCCTATTGCTGAAGTTAGCCATGAAACACACAGGAGAGTCAGAGAAGCATCGCTTCCTCTCTTCAGCCAGAATGAGAACATTTTTACCTCTTAGTCTGTGAACAAAAGGAAAAAATCCCAGGAATCAAATAACACTAGCAATCACCAAAAAAAAAAAAAAAAAAAAAAAAAAAAAAAAAAAATTTTTTTTTCAATGTTCTTAATGAATGATCAGCAGGGGAAGGCTATCACTGCTGCGATGACCAGAAAGCCAGTTTTGTCTGGAGAACACACACTTAGCATTTTTCAGCTGCTTTTCCCAATGCTTCATAATATCTTTCCCCAGTCCTAATTTTAAACACCTTCATATCCTGCAGCAATATAACATGTTTAAAAATATATACTGCCTCTTTCCTTAGGCCTGAATTTTCCTGTATTCAACTCAAGTTCTCAATAAATTGATTTCAACGAAGTTTATGACAAAAGAGTTACATTTTAAATACTCAAATTTTATTTAAAATGTTCACTACTAAAAAAAAAGTCCTCATTAAAAGCTCTTCCTAAAGTTAGGAAATATAAGACTTGGACCATTCTTACTCATTCTTCTAAAAACCCCTCCCAGATGACTCTTTCCAGTCCAGACATTAGAAACAAATAAGCATTCAAGGAAGGATTTAATACACAGTCCCAAGGCTCATACCAGTCTCTACTACAGAAAGTCATACAGCCACTGTGGGAAATCAAAGCATAGTGAGGACAATTTTCAGAATGACTCTTGTCAAAAACTGGAGCAATTCCTCTCTTACCTTTCTGCCAAAAGATGGACTCTGAACACCCCCTTCTAATTAATTGTGGATATCAATGAACAGTTTGACCTCACAGTAGCAATTTAAGTTTGGAAACAGCTCCTAAGCCTATGTTAATGTACTGTGCTTTCTTTGGCTTATTAATTGTATTAGTTCAATTGAATCTAAACATTTTGTTAATACAGGTTAAATTAAACTATAAGAACTTCATGCTCTGTCATAGTGGACAAACGGTCAAGACAGAAGAGCTGCATGGCAGTACAGCCACTGGTGCACTCTTGACCAGCCCTTACCACCTAACTTCGATGTACACAGATGGTTCATGTGACTTTCACAGCCTCATCTCACCTTAGCTTTTCTCTTCATATACACTATAAATGAGAGCACACAGTTCAAAAGTCTGGCTACATCTCTCTGGTTTCACAGAACTTGTGTGTATCCTTTCCATAATTTCAAAAGTGGCCTGCTGGTTATCAAGTGACCTACAAAGCACACATAATCTGAAGGCCAGTAATATTACTTTAAATTTCAACTTCATACTGCATAGAGAAAAAACTGAACCCCAAACTACTGAACTTACCTCTAGAGAAAACGTTAAATTACTTTCCTGAAATAGTGTAAAAGCAAATCCCCAGTAGCACCGCATATGGCTGTTGTTAACGTAGTGGCTTCTGGCTTTATAAATAAATGCACTGCACATCCCCCCCACCAGCCCATGGTGGAAAGCAGGGTGTGGGAGGTAGAAACCCCAGAAAAGGAAGTACATGACAACACATGAGACTCAGACAAAACCCGAGCTGCATAACAACAAAACAGGAATGGGCGAAAAAGTATTATGGGGACATAAAAGAGGACGCATAAATGTTCCCTACATATCGAAGTGAGAAAACCGTTCTGATAAGGCTGAAATCATCATTATCTGCGGCTCGGGGAGGAAATTGCGTTCTAGGGAGAAAAAACGCCTCACTCCGGCTTTAAGCAGTGCAAGCACTAAAAAGTGGGCTCCTAACGAGCTGATTAAAGGCAGGCACCGCACTGAGCAATGCGTCTACCCCTACCGGGCCTACGGAGCAGCGCCGGTGAAGCAAAGCTCAAGCCAGCCCGGTCCCACCACCCGCGGCACGCAGCTGACAGGAGCCCCGCTCCCGCAGCTCCGCTCCGCCGCCTCAGCGAGGTCGGTGCTGCCCGCAGGCACCCCAAAGCTCCAGCAAAAGCACGGGTGGCCTCCCCAGCTGTCGCCGCCTCCGTGCCCCGGTGCAGGCGCCAGGACCCGCATAGACACCTCTGCGCCCACCGCCCCCGCCGCAGGCCCCGGGGGGCAATGCCGCCGCAGCGCTCGGGCCCAGGGGGGCGTAGCCGCGGTACTCACCGGCAGCAGGAAGCGCTCCGACCGCGGGCAGCACACCGGCCGAGAGCACAGCCAGGCACAGCACCGCGGCAACCCAGCACACCCGCCGCCCCATCCCGCTGGGCTCTGAGGGGCCGCGCCGAGCGCCCCCGACTCCGGCTCTCTCGCCCCGCCCACCGCTCCGCCGCCACCAATCAGCTGCCGCGCTGACAGCCGACTACGGGCCGTGGCAGCAGCACACGCAACCCCAGGGAACGGCTGGCTCTACATGGCCCGCTCCGATTGGCTCGGCTGAGGCCGGGCTCGCCCGTCACGCCCTCCTGTTAGCAAATAGCGCCGCACTAATCTCAGCGAGGGCCCCTGCGCGAGCAGTTCCTTCCGAAACGGCCCCTTCCATTGGCTCGTGCCCCGTTCCTACAGTACCCACAGTTCTTTGCGAGGGCCGCGGCGCAGCCTGGGAGCGTGTGCCCCAGTGGCCCGCGGCGGGGCGGGGACTACGTCACCCACAACTCCCCGCGCCGAACGGCGCAGGGCGCGAGCGTGGCGTCATCGCCCGCAGCCCCGCCCATTCCAGACCGCAGAATTCCGGGGAATGGGGTGCACTTTTTTGAGTGGGAGTATGGAAGCAGCAGTTAATTAAGTGTATGCCTAAACCAGCACAGATGGAGTATGTGAAACATAAAGAGTTTAGTGCAACTTTATCTTCAGAAAGGTATCAGTTCTAGAAAAGGGTTTAGCGCTGTGAGACGCAACTTTTCAGTTCTCATAGGAATTGCATCTTTCTGTGGGTCAGTTAAAAGGCAAACAACGAAGGGAACCAGCAACCAGCCTTTAATGGACTGAGAAACATAGCTGGGTGGTGAATGCCACCGCGTTACAGGACTATACTGTTACACAGTGCTGTGCCGAATTATAAATTGGGTTTTCCCGCGCTGACTCAGTAGTGTCAAGGTACCTCAGCCTTAAAGCGCTACAGCTGGGATCTCTGCAGGGCCAGAGTGGCCACCAGCGGCTGTTTCTCCCATGGGACACAGTGGCAGAAGCTGTGGCAAGAGCAGTCCCGGCCAGGGCTGGCTGAAGGATTTTCTACCTGCTAGGGCAGGATCTGCAGGCTATGGAATGCCTGCACTGCTCCAGACAGGAGGTGTCTAAGAGCATGTAAGTGCCCTGGCTAGAAATAACAGGTGGTTCTGATTTTAAGTAGGAGGATACTGAAGTGCCAGTCAATTTTGTCTAGCTACAGCACAGCTAAACAGCACACAGTTTGACTGCACAGGTGTGGGAGTGCCATTTAGGAATGGGTCTGAAGGGCTTTCACCAGGGCGCTTCTCTGTGCTCAGATCAGCCCTAAGTTTAACCTATGTTTTGATCAATGGAAAAGCATTATTCCACTTGCCTGTGAATGTCACCCCCTGGAGCGGAGGAGGGGAGCCCACCCCGTCGGGGCAGTGGTGTGAGTCCCCCGAGTGTGGCAGTGACAGCGCTCAGGGGAGCTGGAAGGACCAGCCCTGGAGGCAGCAGAGGGCCCTGTGGTGACCTGAAGCCTCAGGAGATGGCTCTGGCCTGCCCAGAGGGCATGAGGGCAGGGGTGGGTAGGGCACATTTGGGTAGTGTGTTGATTTGCCCTGATTTTTTTGGTAGCAGGGAAGGGCTACAGGGGTAGCTTCTGTGAGAAGCTGCTGGAATCTTCTACCATGTCCAACCAGAGCCTCTCTGATGGCTCTGAAGATGGACGTGCTGCTATCCCAGTTAGAGAGGTCGGTAGCGCCTCTGTGGTGACATATTTAAGAAGAAAATCAAAACAGTGCACATGCAGTTTTTTCCAGGGGTGGCGAGGCGCTGCCACCAGGGGCTGTCCCTGTTGCGGTGCCTGGCAGTGTGCTGCCATGGTTGCTGCCATCTCAGGCAGCATCTCAGTGTGGGTTGGGGTGAACCTGGCCTGCCTGGCTGCCCCTAGCCAGCCGTGCTGCAGGCAGCGGCGGCTTCCCCTTCCCGGCTCCCAGTATGAGGAGAGGCATTAAACAGGGCCATAGCAGCTCTGCTGCCCTCTCAGTGGCAGTGGGTCTGGCAGTGAAATCATGGTGAGTGACTCTCCAGTGTGGAACCCAGATGAGATCGATGTCTCAGTGCTGTGGGATCCTGCAGGAATCTTTTATTGTCAACAATGTACCTACAAACAGTAGTTTTCTTCTAGTCAGAGAAGAGGAAGAAGTGAGGATGTGAAGGAAAACAAAATGGCAACACCAAGGTCACTGGAAAAAAAAAGGGAGAAGAGGTGCTTCAAACATCGGAGCTGAAATTCCTCTGCAAGCCGTGGAGAGGACTATGGTAAAACAAACTGTTCATCTATAATGCATGAAGTTCACGGAGGATACAGAGATCCACTCACAGCCCATGGGAAAAGTCGTATCAAGTCCAGAGTGAGTGGATGTCAGAGAAAGCTCTGATCCAATGGAAGACCAAAACAGAGAGAGAGGGCCCCTGCTTCCAGACATAGAGAGAGAGGGCTTCCAAACTAGAGTAGCCTCTCCTTAGAGGACTGCACCCTGTGAATGAGTCACCCATGCCACAACAGTTTCGGGATGGCTTTTGTCTGTGGGAGGGACCCCACGGCATAACAAAAAAAAGATTCCTTTCCCTGAGTGAACAGAAGAAGATGTAATGAACTGATCAAAACCCCCATGTGCTGTCTCTCTGCACTGTCGAGAAGAAAGAGGAAGGGACTGAAGAGGGAAAAAAGATGTTTTAAAGGCTTCTTTTACTTCTCATTATCCTCCTCTGACTCTGTTGATAATAAATTTACCTTATATCTGTAAATTTTAATCTGTTTTGCTGTTAGAGTGTTTTTCTCCCAGTCCTTATTCAACTCATGAGCTTTTCATTTTTTTTTTTTTCCCTCTCCTCCGCTCAAGTATAACAGAAGAGGGTGAACAAACGACTTTTATAAGTGCCTGGTGTTTGGCCAATATCAAACCACGACAGGTAGCCGTGGTGGGGGTCTACAGGGCTGTGGGAAGCTGCAAGAAGCTTCCCCCATGTCTGGCAGAGCCAATGCCAGCTGGCTCCAGGGCAGACATATCACTGGCCAAGGTCGAGCCGGAGCCCATCACTGACGGTGGCACCTCTAGGGAAGGGGAGGTGTTATTGCATAGTGGCAATGGCTGTGAGACAGAATATATGAGGGAAACAGCTCTGCAAACACCAAGGTCAACAGAGAAAGAAGGGAGGATGTGCTCCAGGTGTGGGAGGTGAGATTCTCCTGCAGTCCATGGAGGGTGGTGAAAACCATAGTGAGGCAGCTATGTCCCTGCAGCCCATGGAGGTCGATGGAGGAGCAGAGATCCCACGCCAGAGCAGGTGATTCCTGGAGGAGTCTGTGACCCCATGGGAAGTCCATGTTGGAGCAGGCTGCTGGCAGGACCTGTGGCCCTGTGGAGAGAGGAGCCCACCTTGGAGCAGGCTGTTCCTGAAGGACTGACTGTACTCTGTGGGAGGTACCCACACTGGGATAGTTTGTGAAGAAGTGCAGCTTATGGGAAGGAGTCACGTTGAAGAATTTAGTGGAGGACAGTCTCCCATGTGATGGAGCCCATGCTGTAGCAGCAATAGTGTAAAGTCCTTCCCATAAGGAGGAAGAACAGCAGAAAGTGATGAACTCACTATAACCCCCTTTCCCTGTCTTGCTGCACCACTAGGAGGGAGAAGCAGAGAATTTGTGAGTAAAGCCCAGGAAGAAGGATGGTCTTTAATGTGTCTTTAAGATTTGGTTTTACTTCACATTACCCTTCTCTGATTAGATTTATAATTAATTTTCCCAAGTCAAGTCTGTTTTGCTCTGACAGTCTGACAGTAATTGGTGAGTGATCTCTCTATGTCCTCATCTTGACCCTCAGCCCTTTCCTTATATTTTCTCTCCTCTGTGCAGCTGAGGAGGGGAGTGATTGAGTGGCCACATGGTGATGAGCCAGGGTCAACCCATCACAGCTGCCCAGAGCCCTTATGGACTCTCTGCCCATGAGTTGTTCTAGACTTCGCTGAACAAATCTCTCCTCAACTTGACCCAGTCAGCCTTCCTGCAAGCAGGGGTTGAACTAGATGACCTCTGGATGTCACTTCTAACCAATTTTATTCTACATCTAAAGCTCTGTGCGTGGGGTTAAGGGAACTGGAGGAACAAGAGGAAAAACACAATGGGGAAACAGATTTTTTTTTTTTCTGAATTAATTAATAACCTTCCAAACAAACAGAAAAGAATTTGATAATATTGCCAACTGAGTTAGTTCCGATTAATTTAGTATATTCTGTATTCTAAGGGTGTGGTAAATTTATTCCTGCCTTTCCATTTATGTGTGCAGCAGCCATAAAATTCCCATTAATTTTCTTAATCCATTTTACATTTTCTTCTCTGAAGCTTTGAATGGAATCTTAGGTATTTTTGCAGTATTCTTGCTCTCTATTCTGTGCCAAAATGGTGCGGTCTTTTATGGAGCAGTCCAAGTAACAAGACAAATGGTAAGGGCCCAGATGGCATCCTTTTTGTTTTAGGTACTCTTAGGTATGTTTTCTCAAACTATTATCTGATCTACATTTCCAAGAGATTTTTAAATTTGACTTGTTAAGTACTGCCTAGCTTGTGTGGCATGATGTAATACTAGAGGTTCTCTAGTTAGGAGAATGGAAGTGCAGAAGTAAAGTTAGGAATGCTTTAATGATACGTATTTTTTATGGTTATTTCTCATACTCTCTAGTCTCCTGTCTCTGTAGTTTGATCATACAACTATCTTAGTTGTACCAACATTACTTTTTACTTTGATTGTAGAAACTTTCTTGTATTTTTTTAAATAAAAAACTACACAAGGAGGAGAAGTATGAAGCTTGGTAGACTTTGAAGAGCAATTTCCCAAGAGTGCTCCTTGCAGAATGTTCTCATAAAGTTCTTTCAGCTTGCTTTAGAAAAATTAAAAGGAGAAAGCTTCAGACACCTTTCACGGAAGATTTCTGTCTCAAAATACATTGGCTTTGTAACAGATTTTTCTGGCAAAAAGGCATATAATTACTTTATTTTTTTTTATATCAGTGTACAAAATATATAGTTTTAGGCAGACTAATTTTCGTAGCTTTAATTTTTTTTTTTAAATATTTTACTATTTTTTAAAAGCTTTTGCACACTAATTTCTGAGAAAACAATTACAAGTATATCTCCAGTCTTCATGGCAGTTGGAGTGTTATAATTCTAGCAAGGCCTACATGCAAAGTAAAAGACACAATACAGGTGTTATTTAAGCAACCTAAAGGAGAAAAGGTGAAAATTGCCATGGTTAATATCACCTGGTCTTTAAAAATCAAGTGTCCAGTCACAGGGAATGAGGGAGAGAGAAGCAGTAATGAAGAGAGGAAGGAAGAATCTTCCAGATTATGTTAGAAAAGAGTTGTTGCCAAGGCTTTTGTGAAGCCTCCAGTCAAGATGAACAAGAAGGATGTAGCTTGAAGAGCTGTCACCCAATCTAGACTAGTAACAAATTGAAGAGGTTAGGCAACACTGTGAACTACCAGCATTTGTATAAACAGAACTGCAGATAGCTCAGGACTGTTTCTCCTCTCCAAAGGGTAAGGGTTGAAGCTCATTAGTGAAAACATCAGCCCTTTTTTTTCTAGTTTCTCAAATATACCAGCACTCAGAGATCTCTGTCATATCAATGTGGGCTCTAATATCCATTCCCCTCACCCATTATTTGGGGCCTCCCCTACTTACCAGGAGAGTCTGGCCTGATCTTCAGTACAGAACAGATGCACGCATTGTTCTCACAAGCACGCTTGCTCAGATATTAGATCTCCCACTGGGTGGTGATCCAGTGTCCATGCACACACACTGTCCCTTACATAGCTGCTGACTCAGAGCTGGAATATTTCCAGATACAAATCTATTTCATTACTGCTCTAGCTTAAGATTGGCTAGCAAAGTATATGTATGTGTACACATGGATGTGAATACACATCCTGTATGCACAGCTAAATTCCACAGGGAAATACAAACAGTTTGGTGTCTCCAGCTTGCTAGTACTTAAACACATGGGCACTGTGAACCACAGTCCCTGCTCCAGTTGCTGACATTTAAACCCCACCAATACACACCCTATTCCCAGGGGGCAATGATCCCTTTCCCTGTTGCTTGCACTTGATCTCAGTTGTATTCTAGTCCCTCTGTTGTCACCTGGATCTACAACCTGGTGACCTGTGGTATGTTCTCCAGCTGCTGGGAATTGGACATTGTAGCACTCATGTAGGATAGAGTGAGGTTACAAAGGCAAAGTCAGTAATAGGATTTATTAAGGAGAAAGGCTGTGTTGATCATATGTTGATCACATGTTGATCATGTGGCTCAAACAAGTATCCTGTGTTTGTTCCTCTGCTATCTGTCCATCCATCCATCCATCCATCCATCCATCCATCCATCCATCCATCCATATCTCTAACTTTCCTTACATTTTTCACTTCCTATAAATAATCTGTAATTTTTATGTAACCCCCACAAGTTCTTTTTACTTTTCCATGGTTTTGGTACACTCTTACAAAAGCTTTCAAATATGCCATCATGCTCATTGATTTCTTCTCTGTTCCCTCCTCTGCTCCCCCCTACCCCTTGCCCCTGCTTATGTCTAGGTAGTTCGTTCTAACAGCCCATCAACAAGTGACTGAAAAGTTCTGGTCTTTGTCTGCCTTATTACCTGCTCATTAATGTTTGTGTATTCATTTCCTTTATTGTTTTATTGTTTTCCTTGTTACTCATTACTTCTATTACACTGAATGGTCCTTAACTAGAGGGCTTAATGAACCAGATGCTCTTGCAGTCTATGTACTCTTACAGTGGCAAAGAGGAAAAATGCTCTTGTTTATTTAAGGTCCTGAAATCATTCTGCTTTTTGTATTGGTTCTGGTTTTGCTTCTGTTATTGAATTACTGCTATCACTTGCTTTTTTTCTGTTCATTTTCTCAAGGGAAGAGCTCCAGTTATCTTCAATGAGATGTCCTATAGGATTTAACAAAACCTGAGTATTACATGCTCGCCGTAATTGTAATGTTAGAGTCCCAGAGGCATGACTGAGTTGCTTATATAGATTTCTTCTGTGTACAAATTGTGCTGAAAGCTTCAGCTTGGTGCCTAGTGTGGGAACCCTCCAGCAAGAACAGTTCGTGTGCTTGCACTAAAAATGATGTTATCCAGTTGTCTGTGTGCTCGAGGTCCTGTCTTTAGATGACAATGAATAGCAAGCACAAATGTGTTTGCAGGTGTTACAGCAAAACAAATGCAGCCTACTCTGGAGCTGAAGTATAGTGACATCAGGCTGACCTATGTTCTAGTCTGTGAAAACATAGAATTTTTAATTTTAAAAACTTAGATCTAAAAATTTAGATTTTTGTTTTAAGGCTGTGCAAAATCCGTAGAATTGTATTCTAGCCCCTAATTTCCAGAAACTGGACAAAATGAAGAAAAGAAGAAACAGTCGAACTGTTAAGTGTCTATAATTGGAATTCGCAAATGATGGTGTGTTCCCTTTATGTACTACTGAACAGAATCACAGAATTTTTAGTTTTGGAAGGGACCTCTGGAGATCATCTAGCCCAACCCACCTGCCAAGGCAGGGTCACCTCTAGAACAGGTGACACAGGAACTTGTCCAGGTGGGTTTTGGGTATCTCCAGAGAGGGAAACTTGACAACCTCCTTGGGCAGCCTGTGCCATTGCTCTGCCACACTCATTGTAAAGTTCTTCCTCATGTTGAGGTGGAACTTCCTGTGTGTTAGTTTATGGCCCTTGCTCCTTTTCCTGTTGCTGGGCAGCACTGAAAAGAGTCTGGCACCATCCTCTTGACACCCATGTTTGAGATATTAATATGCATTGATGAGACCTCTCCTCTCCTCTCCTCTCCTCTCCTCTCCTCTCCTCTCTCTCCTCTCCTCTCCTCTCCTCTCCTCTCCTCTCCTCTCCTCTCCCCTCCTCTCCTCTCCTCTCCTCTCCTCTCCTCTCCTCTCCTCTCCTCTCCTCTCCTCTCCTCTCCTCTCCTCTCCTCTCCCTCTCCTCTCCTCTCCTCTCCTCTCCTCTCCTCCTCCCTCCCTCTCCCTCCTCCTCTCCCTCTCCTCTCCTCTCCTCTCCTCTCCTCTCCTCTCCTCTCCTCTCCTCTCCTCTCCTCTCCTCTCCTCTCCTCTCCTCTCCTCTCCTCTCCATCCCCACAGTTCCTCCTCATAGGGAGATGCTCCAGACCCCTCACCATCTTTGTGGCCTGTGCTGGACCCTCTCCAGCAGCTCCTTGTCTTTGCTGTAGTGAGGAGCCCAGAGCTGCACATGGCATGCTGGATGTGGTCTAACCATGGCTGAGTAGAGGGGGAGGATCAGCTCCCTTCACCTGCTGGCCACACTCTTCCCAATGCATTCCAGGATATCATTGGCCCTTCTGGCTGCAAGGGCACTGCCAGCACATGGGCAGCTTGTCATTCCCCAGGACTCCCAGGTCCTTCCCAGCAGAGCTGCTCTCTAGTATGACAGCCTCCAGATTGTGCTGGTGTTTGGGGTCCTTCCTCCCCAGGTGCAGGACCCTGCACTTTGCCTTGTTGAATGTCATCAGGTTTCTTTCCACCCAATTCTCCAGCCTTTCGAGGTCGCACTGAATGGCAGCACAGACTTGAGGTGGATCAGTCACTCCTCACAGTTTTGAATAATCTGCAAACTTGCTGAAGGTACAATCTATCTCTTTGTCCAGGCTATTGATAAACAAGTTGAAACACGCACATACATGTGAATTTTTGTATATTAGTGTGTTTTTCACATTATTTTCGCAGATGTGTCTTATGAGTTGCAGTGCAGATGAAATTAAACCTAATGCTGCCTGCAAGCTAAAATTTTCATATATGTTGCACTTCAGTTGCAGTTATGGATTTAGCAGTGTCCGTTATTTTAGTGGCCATTTCTCAAGTAGCCTGAATTACTTAGAAGTAAGAAAACCTCAACGGGTCTGAAAGCTTTCAAGGGAAAATAGGACAAGATAACAAATATAGCATGGAAATGGTTCAAGGATAAGTGGGACCTAGTTTTGATGTTTTTCTTCCCAGCTTGTGAGCCCTTTTCTTGAAAGTTTTTGTGCAGAGTGCAGGCTCAAGACCAAAGCCAAAGATCTGCTCAGTGATCAGGCAAGGAGCAGGATATTTATTACAGTAATAGGGCTGGGTATTAACTAGGAAACATCATATTTTGCATTATTAACTATCCCCTATTTCCATGAACTTTCAGATATCTGATTTATGTTTACAGTATGCCAACACTATTATTTCTTGGGCTTTTTCAGAGTTAGCTCTTAAATATGGGTACTTAGTATTTGTAATGGTTTGCTTAGAAAATTTGAGTCATTCAGGTGGAAAAAAACAGTAAACAATCACAAGTTTTAAACTAGCAATCATAAAGAAACAATCTTGGCATTAATGAAGAGTGTAATTTATTCAGAAAAATGATTCAACAAACACTTGTAAATAATAAGCATGCTTTGGGAATTTTTTTTAGGTTATTTGGGAACAGAGAATGGTAAAAAATATTAATTGCATATATTTAGAAACATGTCTGTAGAAATAATTCACCTGTAAAATAACTTAATAGTTGATATTAGAATATTCAGAATAGATGTCAGCAAGAGAAAAAAATGGAAAATTATCAAACCTATTTTATTTTGAAAATATTTGCTTTGTTGAAAAAGCTTTTTACTCTAAAGATTTAGCTGCTTCTGTTTATGGTTTAACTGTGTAAAATGTTTAAAAGTGTAAGCTACAAAGTGAGATGGCTGTAAGAATGGCTGTAAGAATGTAAGAAAATTCTGTAAGAAAGGTTGGAAAATAAATTGGAATTAATTTTTCTTATTGCTATGTGTCTTGTAAATTTTGTACCTTGTTAAAGGATGCAGATGTCACAGATGGCTTCAGAATTATGGTGCTCAGGTTAAGATATTGCCAGTCAGATGTGATTTAAGGCAGGTTATTCATCTACTGCATTAGGAGTCTGAGCTTTCCAGTGGATTGCTCAGGGCAAGCATCCGTCAGTTCACACCGTGGAAGGATAGATGATTGTCACATTGGGAAGGAATACAAACCGCACTTAAGATTTTTTTTTTTTTTTTTTTCTGGTGTGATTGTGAGTTTTAAATGTTTGGCATATCAGTCTTTTTATACTTCTTAAGCTACCCTCAGGATACTGGTAACCAGCTTACTTCTGTTGTGATCTTGGATTTTGTCCACTTAGCTGGTCTGTAAGCCCCTGCACATAAACAGTTTTGATGGAATTCAGTGTTCACGTTGCAAACTTCAGTATCCTTGGCTATAAACTGCCTAGATTAGAGATCCAACTATCCATTTGTTGTGCAGGAGGAGTTCTGGCTTAAGAGTACTTTTGACTTGAGCAGAAAGCTGTCTGTACTGCTGCTGCTGCTATACATGTCACATTTGGTTTAGCAATTGGGCATTGTTCCCCTGCAGTGCCTTTCCTAAACACTGCTGGGTACTAACTCAGATACTTCCAAGCTTCTGAAAGCTGTGACAGTTGGACCCTACAAGCACAAATACAAAATATTTATAAATATATAAGCACAATACAAAGTATTCTAAGGTTGTTGTAATACCGTATAGGTACATTAGATGTATGCATATCGATATTGTTCCATAGCCAGGAGTACCTGCAATGTGTATGTTTGTTTGGGTATGTTTGTTTGGTATGTTTGTTGGGTACGTTTGTTGGGGTATGTTTGGTACGTTTGTTTGGTATGTTTGTGTGTGTGTGTTTGTTCGGTACGTTTGTTCGTGTTTGTGAGCGTGGCCCGTAGCGCGGGCTCCCCCCGCGGTGCCCGCCGGAGCCGCCAGGTGTCGCTGCGGCGCCAGGCTGGGCCGTGTGAGGCGGCCCGGGGCGCGGGATCGGGGCTGCCGGCAGAGAGAAAGAAAGGCTCTGCAGGTAATCTCAGGGGCTTCGCTGCCCTTACACTTGTCAAGTGCATCTCCTTTTGAATGTCTGAAAACCCACTGAACACTGCGGAGCGCTGTGCGCTGCGGCGGGGCCGCTGCTGCTGACTGTCCCAAGGGCCGTGGTGCCCAGCGCCAAGGGCAGCAAGCGCCGCTGGAACACTGGGAGCTCTGTCCTTACTCGAGGAAAACGGCCTTGGTGGGAGGGTGACCGAGCTCTGGAACAGGCTGGCCAGGGAGGCTGGGGAGTCTCCTGCTCAAAAGCCGCCTGGATGCGATCCTGGCAGCCTGCTTTGAGTGAGCCTGCTTTAGCAAGGGGTTGCTGTCAAGTTTCCCTCTCTGGAGATACCCAAAACCCACCTGGACAAGTTCCTGTGTCATCTGTTCTAGGTGACCCTGCCTTGGCAGGTGGATTGGGCTAGATGATCTCCAGAGGTCCCTTCCAAAACTAACAATTCTGTGATTCTGTTCAGTAGTACAGAGAGGGAACAGACCATCATTTGTGATTTCCAATTATGGCTTCCAAAGATCCCTTTCAACCCCATTCTGTCATTCTGTAAAAATAACAGGCAAAGCTTGTCGGGTTCAGAGTCCACTTTTTGAGAAGTCTTGCCTTAATCTCTCAAGACTTACACAGCTCAACTGTGAAATGGCATTAGTAATGCATCCCTTCTCTACTGAACAAGAATTTGCTTGTGGAGTGATATCCCCGTATTTTAATAATAAAGCTATTTAAATATCTGGGTAAACACTACAAAGAAAGCAAATGCAAGGCAAAATTGACTTCAGTACAGTAAATAGCATGTGGCATCATTGTGCATAATCTGTTGCACCAAGCTGTAGAATAATAGCTGATTTCTTCATCATGGAAACGAGTGTTCAGAGACAAAGACATTTGAATCTCTGATTATATGAAGTATACATATACAAAAACATGAGGAACAGTTTATGTTTCTATCCTTTTCTTTTTACTTCTGCTTTTACTTTGGTGTTTCTTACCTTGTGATCCTGCATTCCTTCAGTTCTCAATGTAAATACAGTAATTTGAATATAGGACATCTAGTTTGAAAATGTCAGTTATGTCAATTACCCCATCTGTAAAATTAGAAATATTAATTAGGTTAAGATTAGTGTATTTGAAAGAGACTTGTAATCCTTGAGTAATCTTTTGGAAATATAATTATTCTAAAACCTCTCATGCATTAAAAATCTCATTATTGCTTTAGAAAAGTAGGTGTTGCAGTCAAACATTTTTATCCCTTCTTGCTAATGTGTTTATTTGTACTTTTGAATAATAAATAAATAAATAAATAAATAACAGACATTTTGATTATTTTTATGTGAATTACAAGTAATTCTAGAATTAATATTTGGACTGCTAAAAATCTTAGTTTAAAATTAAATAAGTGAGACAGGTTTTTTCAGGACAAAAAACATCATGTTAGAAAGCACTGTGATGGTTATCACTGTGCCAGTGAAATCATGTATCTTCGAGTTTTAGTAATGGGTTTAATCCTACAAAAACTTAATTATCTTGGTGTTCTGAAGCAAACTTTGAACTCTGTGAATTCTTATGTGATGTAAATAGTGTCCTAGAAATGCATGGTATCACTTGTACCTGAAACCAAAGTGTGATGAATGCTTTACTTGGTCAGATTTTATGAAAAGAAGCTCATTATGAGGAAAAATTTATTAGACCAGAAGCAAGTGCACAGTACAGTGCTCTCTGATTTCTTTTTCCCTAGGTCAGGGGATATATGGTGTCTAATGACTGATAACCTCCTAATTCTGAGATAGCACAATCCTTCTTGAACTCTGCCAGATGTCTTCTTTTAATCTTCTACTTGATACACCTTTCATCTCATCTATTCTCCAGTGCTAGATTACAGATTTTTTTTTTCTGTTTCAGCACCTAGAATTTCAACAATGTTTAAACCTTGTTTTGTATTTTGTATCTTTAGTTTTGTATGTCCTACAGAAAGCAGAGAAGTATGATATAATGGAGCAGTATTTCCAGTTTTATTAGGGAATATTGTGCCTAACACTGACTTTTAATATATATATAGAATTGTACTATCCCAAAGAATCACAGTCTTCATGGAAAATGGATGTATTTCCATTGAGATTCATTGTGGGGAAAAACCCATTTCTTTTCCATCAGTATCCTGAAATCCCAGAGCATAATCCCAAATAGTTTTATTTTTTGAAATGTAAGTACTTCAACAGCTGCAGCTTATTATGAATAAACAGAGCATGCATGTGAACTACAGTAAATGTATATAAAGTTACCTGCCTGATATGTGATATCAGCATCCTGTAATTCTGGGAGCTGTATGAGGTCTGTAATCAAGTTAAATTTAGAAAAGTAGCTATAGGATTCTCTTGCACTTACACCTGCCTTCTGAAGAGATAAATCTCAGATTTACAGAGAAGTGTTTTATGTGTATTCTGGTTAAGCTTTTATGAGATGCTATATCAGCAAACAAGAAATTGAATTTCTAAGGATGGAGGAAAGAGACAGAGCAGATATAACAAAAAGGACTAATTCTACTTGTCTCTCAGACTGTCTACTAAATTCTCATTTTCTCTGTGTGCTTTAAAGCAGAGCTGCAGAAATAAGTAAAAAAATTACTAACCTTGCAATAAAATCCTATGGTGACATTTCTTCACATCCATTGTGGAGTGTATAGAAAGAGCAGGGGTTTTTTATGCTAAGCTTGGGACAAATAACCCTAGACATGTAGATGCTGACATGCAACTTTCAGAAGTTTTAGTTGTGTATAAAGGAATTTGGCATATGCAGCTAAACTACAGCAATAGAAATGCCAGCTGACTTGCCTGAGCAGTCACAGTGCTGAATCCTTAAACCAGGACTTGCATTGGTATAGACTAGAAGGAAATACTTGTCTGAATAAGTACAAACAGCAAACGTCTATAAAATAGCTTGGTGTTTGTGGGCAGTTTGAATAGTAATAGAGCTACATTTGGAGTTTAAATTTTTTATTGTGAGTTGCTTTTCCAGCTTCTCTAGTAAATGATCTCATACATCAGTGTTCAAATATCAAATAAAACAAACCAGTTTGGTGCTGTGCCACTGCCTCACTTCCATTCACATGCTATTATGTTTACCAGCAGCATGCATCTTTCTCTCCACAGAAAATAGACAAATGGGCAGTACTTGACATTCTTTTGCTTTCCTTTTCCTTCTCTTAGTTTTCGTCAAGCTACCCAAGTACTACAGAGATTGTACTTTTTTCTTTTTAGTATAGTTGAAAAAGCCTTTTACCTTTCTGGAAGAGTTGCATCATGAAAATCACTTTTTCTACTCTAATTTTTTTCTTTAATAATCCTGGTCAAGGCAGTAGTTTTTGGTTTTTTTTTTTCTTTTTGTCTGAATAGACAGTTTAACAGGCTAATCATGAGATTGTGGATAGAAATGTTTAAAGTAGCTTCTAGTTTCTGAAAATGAGGTCCTTTGCTGAGGTCACCTGAAGCAATCACTCTGACAACCATTGTCAAATCGTGGAGTTATTACGGTTTTGCAGAGATGAAAAGCTGAACAGTCAGAAGAGAAGACTGTTCACAGATTGTGATCATATCATAGATCTAACATCCAAGCAAAGATTGTGATCATGTCATGGATCCAATAGCCCCATGAGCTGCAGGGGAGTAAGAGTTTATGTAGATAGCAATAGCTACATGGACACTTACACTCCTCAATTTGAACAGGTGATGGCAATCATGTAAAACTTGTATTAATTCTTCATGCTTAGTCTAGTCATCAGCAGATGTCTGAGTGGTTTGGGCACATAGGTTGGGCTCATACTAGATTGAAATAGTTCAGCTATGTGTAATAGTCTTGTCTGTGTATTGACTTGAATGGAAAACATGGAACATGTTTTATTCATTGGGACTTTGGGGCATTTAGTTGGGGAAGAATGTGCTTGTAAGTGCTTTGCAAGGTAGGGGCCAACGAAAAGGATTAGGCAGCAATTGACAAAAATAGCTCTGTTAATTTAAATCATTTTGTATATGCTTCTTTTCATGAGAGCTTCTTATGCTCTTTCAAAATGGTAACACACTAGTGAGAGTCTCAGAAATTAGGTGGTCAACTTCTCAGAGAAGGATACAGGAAAATTTTTTAAGGTTACATGGGCTGTAATTTGTCAGGAGAATCAGACGCTTTTTCCTTAATCTGTTCAGAATTTGTGATCTGTGCAGTACTGAATCCCAAGTGGATGGTGAAATGTATTAGGCTAGGGAATAGCCTCCCAAAGAGGGGAGAAGTTTGTCCATCAGGATATTTACAACTGCTTAGTGAAAACACTGGGGAGCTAAGCTTATTATTGTTCTTAAAGGGTGGGTTAATCTGTGATTTAGACACAAGGAATCTGGCCCTAGGGAGTCACAGAAGGGGGTGGAGGGGAAATAATACAGATTTTCTTTAATTTTATTGAAAATACAGTATTTATTTTGTTGAGTCATTTATAAAAGCCTTCCCATTCTCCACTGTACAGTGGAGTGGACTTAATTGAGGCAATCTAATTTCATTTTTAGTCAGGGTGTTTGACCACACTGATAAGGGAATCCATAAAGAGGTCTCTTGTGTGAGTTGTTTGTGTGGTTATCAGAAAAATTACCTGGTAGAAGCCTGGCGTGTTCATATCACCAGCTAGGGAACAGAAATGGTCTACCACTGGTTGGGGGAAAGAGAATGCTCAATGTGGAGCATCAGTTTCCAAGTTTGAGACACTTAAGGGCAATTTTTCTGGGTTCTCTTGGGTCTTATTCTGTAAAGTATTTTCATGTTGGATCACAAAGTGTGCTACTCTTTCCCTTCTAATTTGTGAGGATGTAGAAGTTTTAGGATGATACAGGTGTTGAGCTCAAGTAAAACAGATCATTTGGTGAAACTGTCCAGACTTTATAACAAGAACTAAAGTAATAAAAAGTAGAAATTAAGTCAGTTTTGGGTATTCTTCTGCCTTTGAGCTCACTGATTAGGAGCTAATTGCTTTTGATGCTTTAACGTTCTGGTTTTGTCATGTGATTTGGTATAGGGCATTGACATTGTGCAACAGCATTTTCTTCTCCCATCCAGCCATTATTCTACTCTCTGGTGTGTCCTCTACAAAGGCAAAAAGGAATAATTTCTATTGGGATTATTTTGTTGATCATTTTGATAGATGTGCCAAACACTGGAACCCCTACAGGGAAGGGATTGTCAAATGCACAAACCCAAAGTGGAAATTAATTGTCCATAAAACAATTCAGGCAGAGTTTGTAAACAGCCCACAGGATTAAATGTTGTCCACCATTTGAATAATTTGGTAAATCCTTACAATGCCAACACAGTAGATTAATTTGCAGTGGATTTCCAAATTGCTACTTGCTCTCTTACTTTTTTTGTAAGCTGTGTGAGTCTTCCTCTTTACCTGCTGGCATGGCAGGCCTGCAAAAATTACAGATGCATTCATCCTTGGCTACTTTGGAGTAATGCCACAGAGGGTAGAGTGCTTGCCTTTGAAAATTGATTCCTTTTTCTGATTCCTTGGCCCAAAAAGCAAAAGCAGCATAACAACTTTAGGAAGATTTATGTCTTCCTGTGGCACCTGGTAGTCAGTTTGCAGTTAATCTATCTGCTAGGTGCAGACTTAATTTGAGAGAGTAGTAAAATCTTATTTTCTAGTTGCTACATATGAAAAGCTGTACAACTTCTCTAAAGGGGCTTAGGGATTTCAGTTAAGGTGAACAACTCTCTATCAGCTAGAGAGAGAGAATTGTCTGATAAAAAGCAGTCAACCAGTCCCCCAAAAGATTTTTATGGCAGAATGTATTGAAGACATCTGCTAAACGGGACAGTGCCAGCCCCCGGGCCATATGCTTCATGTCCCTGGCATATGCGCAACTAAGCACAACAGCACAGAACATATTGGGAGAGGTATGGATGCCTCTCTGCCATCTCCTCCCACTCCTCAGAGAAACAGAATGGAATTAACTTTTGCTGCATAAAAAACTCTATTGGAAATTCACCAACCCTTAGGCAATGATCTGATCAAGAGAAGGACTTAGAACACCTCTGTGTCTGTCCAGCTCTGACGGTCATTTTTTAACTACAACTCAGAATCTTCTTTTGTTTTCTGATTGTGTTGGGAAAGATCAGGGTTGCAGAGTTTTCTGTCTCTCAACTCCCTGTATACTGCTTAAAAACCAAGAGATGGAGAGTGTGTGTCAGGGGTGTTGGTATCCAAGGTGAAGTATTTTCTGGTTCTCTTAAAAGTGATTTCTTTCACCTGTGTTTCTCACAGGCGACACTTCTATTTTTACACAGTGCAACAATTAAGAGTCTTCTAGGTTTATGTGTTTCCCTGTATCTTGTAAAAATAATAAAAAGTAATTGCCAACATTTAAAGTCAAGTGAAAAGCATTGAAGTAGCAGTTATCTAAACTTTGCTTGCAGTTTTGTTTGATTATTTTCAATGAAGTATATTTTCTTCCATGTACATTGTTACTTAAACAAACTTATTGTACTGTTTTTCCCCCCAGTTCTTTCAGTGTAAAACTGATATAAGGACATTTTTGTCTAACTTGATGTGTACTTTGTCCCTATATTAAAGCAAGCCATGGGGGGTAAAGCGAATACCAAAATCTAATAGTAGTGAGATGGCATTTTTAAGGTATATTATGAAAGTATATTGTGAATAAGATATATTATGAATCAGCCTCCACTTGACAGATGTAAATTGGGTCGAGTTATCTGTTGCTAAACTGAAAGAAAAATTACAAATAGTGATGCAGAAGAGCTAGAAATACTTAGCAGCTGTTTCTGCTCTGTTTTTCAACCCTCCTAGGATAGAGAGTATATGTTTATTCATTATAGTCAAAGTGCAGAATGGGGAGCACTGGGTAAAAGTAAGTATGTTATGACCAGCAGTTCTGAAATCCTACTAGATAAATAAATCTAGCATTTGCATTCTGAGCCATTAATTAAATATTAAAGAGTGTTGGGGAGTGGAGAATCTCTGTAACAATGCAGGGATGTGATCATAATACAAATACTTAGCAGAATTATAAGGGACTATCCCCCACTCAACAGAACAGCAACTTTCACAGAAGTCTTGGCAACAGAACAGAACAGTTTGGATGCCATCTAAAAAAGGTTAGAGACGAAGAGCATATTATTGTCAGTCAAGATGGTTTTATGGAAACGTGTTCTGTCAAACAAAACTGTCATCACTTGACAAGATCATAGATCTGTCTGATAAAGAGAGCAGAATGAATATAGTGTACTTGAATTTTTCAAAGGCATTTGTCTTATCACTCTAACATCTTGGTGGGAGAAACCAATGAAACTTGGCTCTAAGAGGTTATATATTAGATGGATTAAAATCTGGCTTCATGGCAGATGTAAAAAGTTGCTACTGGGAAGAAAACAGGATGTCTGTTTTCTAACAAGATACCTCAGGAATCCTGTTTTCTTTATATTATTCAGCATTTTAGCTATGTTCTGAAATGTTATTTAAATTATTTAATAGCAAATAATACTGTAATTATAATACTGCATTATTACAGTGTAATCTAAATTATTAAAATAATCACATTCTTTACAGATAAATAAAACATAGTATGTGTAGGAGTAGAGAATACTGGCCATACCTATTCAAAGAAACTCCTGAAATGAAATAAGTTAGAGCAGTAATTGTGAAAGTGAGTACCTATTACAATACAGGTTTTTACTGAAGTGATATTCAAAAATTTTCTGCTATGAACACTGTGACTCTGCTGAAAGTTGCAAACACATGTTGTTTTACTCTGCATGAAATGCTGGTAAGAGTGCTACATTCTTATGTCCAGTTTAGAACTTTCTTTCCAAAGCTAGTGGAACTTCAGAGAAGGGCATAATAATGAGCCTTAGCTGCAGATGGATTTAAATACATAGATATATTTCTCTTTCTCTGGAGTCTCAAAGTTGACTTAATATATAGTAATAATTCCAGATGAGAACATGATGCCTTAGTAGGGAAAATTTTCAGTCTTCATTGCAATAACACAATGAAATAGATGAGTTTACTCTAAAAAAGATGCAGTATTTAAGTGAAGGTTGTTTCAAGCAGTTTACTAGGGAATGTGGTGAACTTCCCTGCATTTTTGATGTTTTAACATTTTAAGATTTTCTTGTTAAAAAACATATTTAGATATAATTCCTAGAAATCTGTATTAAAATTGGAAGAAGTCATGCTAGATGAAGTCTGCAGGCATTGAAATCTGTAAATATCTGTGGTTTGCTGGAACATGCTGGTTTGACTGAGTTTGTCAAGATTTTGTCTAATGAACATCCTAAATATCTCTAAGGAAGAGTGTGAGGTAAAATGCAAAGCCATGATTTGGAGGGAGGAAGGTGAAACTGAAGCAACAAGGAGAGAAGGATTAGTGAGGTAGGAGGAAAACACTAAACCACTCTAAATAGATGCCCCAGTCTTAGCATGTACATATTTCATACCTGTTAGTTATACCTTACTTATTAGTTTCACCTGGTTCTTTTCATTATGGGGAAGAATAAAATGCTTCATTTAGGAGCAAGACCTCACTATGATTGCCAGATATGATCTATTGGTCATTTCAGTAACTTGTCTTTTAACTTGGTTCACATGGGCTAAAGAGAGTTCTTTTCAATTCTGCAGCCGATCATAAGAATTCAGGACTCTGAATTTTAGCCCACTTCATTTCTGGACTACAGAATAAATATTTTGGAGATTTATGAATTTCTGAATGCTCGTTATACTAGCTTGATTCAGAGATTTTCCACTTTTTCAGTGACAGCAAGAGGTGTATTTATTACTATTTTTCTCTTCTACTGCTGAAATGAGAAGGATATCAGGTGTTAAAAATTGAGCAAAAATTTTGCTATTGAAGACAACCCCTTGGATACCACCCACACATTTTTTCTTCCCCTCTCCCCCACCCAAGATTTTTATTTGGGAACTGCACCAGCTGTTCAAAACTATGCTTATCCTGCAGAGCAAATAATACCAGTCACTACAAGAAAGCTTGAGATGCAAGTATGTTTACTGGCATATACAAGAGTGTCCAATGCACACAATTTTAAAGTGATGTGAAAAATGATGTTTTGTACCAGTGTGGTTGAAAGGTGCAACCAGACACAAGAAAGGTTTGTCAGTTTGTATATTTCATTTACCCTCAGTCCTTCCAGTTACTATTTTTTCCTAACAAGTTTTTTATAACAGTGAAGTTGAGAGACAAAATCACATCAGCTGAAAATCACATTCATATGCATGAAAGGCTTTTGAAGCAGAGATTTTTTTTTCAAAGTTAAAGCATGAAGACTGTAGCAGAAAAAGAAGAGAGCATTTTTCCTCTACTGAACTCCCATTGCTATGCTAAGGTTCTTCCTGCATTTGTAACCAGCTACATGCCAGCACCAGCTGCTCCGAAGGGAACCTAGTATACCAGACTTCCCCTGTAACTTGAACATGTGGAACATCTTCGTGTTTCAGCAAAGGCATGTCTGATAGGCAAAACAGTGTGTCTCAGGGAGAAGATGAGGGTGTGGCTGGTGTGCTTCAGTCATTCAGTTACAATATTTTTTGATAAGTGCAAGGCAGTGTCAAAATCACTGTCTTGAAAAAAAATGCAGTTGCTGGCAAAAGCATCTGCCCAAGATCTTCTGTGATCTTTACCTGAGAGTTGTCCAGGTGTAGGGCCTTACTGCTGTACTAGAGCTCTAGTACAATTCCTGCCGCCAATTCCTGCTGCAGTTAGTTCTTGGCTTGGTTTGCATCTGCCCACAAGATCACAGAATCTTGAAAAAGTTGTTTGGAAGGGGTCTCTGAGCATGTTCTTACCCAGCCTCCCTCTGAGAGTAGGATTGTTCTTACTGTCAGACCAAGTCAGCTGTAGTCTTGTCTGGAAGCAGCTTGGAGATTCCACCATCTTTCTGGATTATGTCTTCCAATGCTACATTACCCTCCTGGTGAGGACATTTTTCTTCATGTTCAGCATGACCTTCTCAAGCTACTAAAAGCTGTGGCTTTTGTTCCTTGCCAGGTTTCTGAAGTTAATAAAATGTGCTTATTGATGTCTTTTCTGCAGCAAAATTTCCTTCCAGTGCAATATCAGGGCTTCACCTTTTAAGATGACTCTTTATGAGCATTAATGAGCAGTTTAAGTCGCCTTGATCCATTCCTTGTGCTGGCAAGATTTCTGAGAATGCAACAGTATGGCAAATTTTCATTGTTAAACAATTCTCTAGTATCTATGGGCATCAATTTGACAGGAGATTATGACTTAAATAAATGGCTGTAATTCTCTTGCCATAATCAGAGCTCTTGCACTTCCACTGTAAATTTAGCTCACTTTGCATTAGATATTCACTGAACTGGTTAAGATAACTTTAGACACTTAATCACTGTAGTGTTATTAAATAGTTTCATACTAATGTGTTCAGATGACTTGTAAGCTTGATGTAATCAGAGGCCAGTTGAGCCATCATAGCAGGTTAAAATGAAAAGACAATTCTGTCTTGCTGGCTTTAGCTATTTTATATTAAAGTAAACGAAGCATGTTTTAATTGTGGTGTGGTATTACTAGATTATCAGCTCTGGGACTGATGCCCTTTTTTTGGCCACAATACTACAATATAAAATGAGCCCAAGTATGTTTCTGATGTGTTTATTTGCCTTTTTTCCCCTTTTTTTGTTCTTATTTTGAGGTTGTTGTTGTTGTTGTTGTTATAGTTGTTTTGCTTTTTGTTTTGTGACTTTTTGTTTATTTGTTTATGTGGTTTCTTGTTGGTTTTTGTTTGTTTCTTTAAAAACCTCTTTGTGATGGGGGTTGTTCAGCTGTAAAATCTAGTTGTGTCCAAGATGACAGGAGTTTCAAAGAGACAGCCTAGGGATTTCCAATCTAGTGTTTCTGGTCTGGTGAGAACATAAGGATAATTTTAAAAGAAAAACAGGATTAAATTTCTGTTTTAATTCTGTTTACCTCCGGTTTTATTTTTTATTTACTTTATGATACTTTCTGAGTGCAACACTTGATCTACACTTGAGAAATACCACACACTTGGTGGCTTTCAGTGATGAGAGTGAATGATGATGATGGAAAAGCTGAGCATAAGGAGTTAGAAGTGTTTGTATGTGCTACATCACAGGAGGTTCGTATGTTACTTTGGGATAGAACTAACAGTATTCCATCTTGCTTTGTACTATGGAAGTTTTGACTTACTGTGCATATTAATAAAAAGGGAAGGAAGTGAAATGATCAGTCTCCTTCTTCACTGCTACTAATTAATAAGCAGAATTGCTATAGGAAAGATACTTACCTTTGGATTGCACATTCTTGTCAAATCAGACTAATTTCCTTTAGAAATCTGTTGTATTGCTACAGTTTTGGTTCATCATACTGCACCCTTGTCTTCAATACTGTGCTAAGACAAATCAGACTAATATGACATTATCAATCAGATGTATGATCCATATGTCAGCCTGTGCTTGCATACATGCAACATGGAACAGAACTAGCAGGCTGCTTCATGCTCCCAATAAATCCATTTCCAGGGCAAGGAGTGCATGTGCATTTTTCAAACCTTTTTAAGAGCTGCTCTTAAGAGCACTCCCATACAGTGTTTGGGCTTCTCCCTTTCAGTCACTGATGAACTGCCTTTCCAGCTTGTTTCAGAGCGGTGCTGGCAGGGGTTAGGGGATGAAGTGATAATTTTTCCTTTTGACGTGCAAGAAGTCTTGACCATTTCAGTTTGTTAGATATTCAATGGCACTTTTCCAGGGAGTGGTGTTTTCTCCAAATGTCTTGTGAAACTTCCCTTGTGATTTCAAATTAATACAGTATTTTTTTCTTTACATAATGAAATGTAATTTAATGCTTTCTTTTTCAGTTATGCTCAGAGATGGCTGGATTTCAGTATTAAGTGAACCGCACACTGCTGCTTATATAAATTATAAAACATGCTGAGATCTCTAGGGAAGGAGAATTATTAAAAAGGTGGACTATTGTTGCTATTACTGAAGTAATTATTACCTATTTATTTTTGGAAATTCTATACAGCATTTTTTCTATGGGAGCTCTCCTTGTCTTGAGGCTTTTCTTGTGGTCTTTAAGCTTTAATTTGCAGCCTTAGGAAACCTTTTACATACAGGCTGAGACAGATTTTGTTACTAAAGAAAGCCCTCCTGCTGATGGAGCTCTGTGTTTAATTCTTGGCAGAGCTGGGAAAGCACTTGGCTTGGTTTGCCTGCTGTTGATCTTTTTCATGTAGCCTTATGTGAGATCTTGATAATTCTGAATTGCAGTTCAAAGGAAAGAGGACCACAGTGTATTTAAAGAATACTGCAAAGAAATTACTCTATTTGATTTGAAAACTTGGTTTGATAAGCTTTTATAGACACATATAAATGATGCACCTTTTAACAACAGGGCTAAAATGGTGATAATGTAGTTGGGCATTCAGTGAGGTCAGTGAGGTGCACATCCATACTGTTAAAAATGCATTTTGAAAGAAATGAAGGAAACATTATACCATCAAATATAGCACTGGCTTATCTCTTTGTTTTTTTTTTTTTGTTTTTGTTTTTGTTTTTTTTTTTTTGTTTGTTTGTTTTTTTGTTTTTTGTTTTTTTTTTTTTTCTTTTTTTTTTTTTTTGTTTTGTTTTGTTTTTGTTTTTGTTTTTGTTTTTTTTTTTTTTTTTTTGCATTTGTGTGTTAAAGTTTTTAATTACTTACTGGGTATACCTTATATTGCCTGTTTGTAACAGGAAGGGAATACAGCAGCAAACTAGTTTACTAGTTTTTTGTGGTTTTTTTGACAGTTTGGAACTAGTGAGGCTCTACTGATACAAGTGGATTTATGTTAACTTATAGATACAAGGATTTGCTCACTTGTTTGAGTTTGGTGGATCCTTCTGTGCCCTATGCATTATAATCTTGCAGACAATTTTTTAAATCAAGCCAGTCTGTTTCAAACACTGAGCATCTAAATGTGGATATTTATCTTAGACTAGTTTCTCTAGGTTCCCTAGTGGTAACAATGGTTCTTTCAGGAGGCAACTAAGGACAATGTTGCTTAAGCTGTAGCTATAAATCATATTTTGAATGCTTGTATTTCTGTCTCTGGGTGATACAAGGTTATTAGCCTTCTAATTTAGGCACCCAAAATCAGATTATATGAAACCTGTTTGCTTTTGGCATTCCTCCCCATATGCTGCAGTATCTGGATACATATCAGATGTTAATGATCCCATGTGCTGCCTCCCAGGGATTGTTTGCCTTTATGACAGAAAAGTAATGTTGTCAAGCAACAATGACTCAGGAGTGTCCCTTTAAGATATCACAGCATTGTGTGACAGCATCAGTTGTAGTCTTCCAGCACAGTCACCAGGCAAGTTCTTGTGACATGGTACAACCACACTATCAGATGCTCTTTTGCAGCAATCTCATGATAGAAACATAGCTGTGCAGCCACTGGCCAATAACAATATAGTTTGACGCTAACTGATGAGGCTCTTTATATTATGAGGCTTGCTTGTAATGTTACACTGCTTTGAATCCTTATTTATTCATCTTGTTTGCCTTGTGCAACAAGGTTATGATTCCCAAATGAGGTCTGTGTAACAAGGAGTAAGAATGAAATACAGTACCTTTTACTTGTACCTTCCTTTCATTTGAAGTAACCTAATTTCTGCAGAGAAGCATTTAATAGGCTGCTAAAATAGCTTTGAGTTTGTGATGTGACAACACAAGAATAAAATACTACAGCAAGCTCCCTGAAAATTAATTTGGTTCCATTTCTAAAGCACTGCCCAGGAGAGGGGGGGAAGAAGCTGGTATGTACAAACATGATAGGTTTGTGATAGGGGACAGCTTATAATGTCCAAAAGATGCATCCTGTATCAAGTGGTGGGAAGAGAAGTGCTTTCTTCTCTGTATGCATTATTAAGGATAATAACTATCTGGTGGGTGGAAAACTGGAGGAAACTTTACTTAGCAACTCTTTGCCTTTAGTACCTTCTCTTTATAACAGATCTAAAAGTTGAAATATTTGAAGTTAAATGAGTAGCATAAAATAGCTGGAAATGGTTTCAACTTGATTGTAAATGCACAGTTAATATCACTGTAGAATTATGGATGGTTTTCCAGTGTTTTTTTATCACTAGCATACATTTCTATTTAAAAGTGAGGAACAGAAGAATTCACCTTTGGTCCCTGACTGAGGGATCTCAGAGTATGAAGTCTGTCCAGAGGTCTAAGGAGGGATGCCCTGCTGAAAGGATCACAGACCTTGCCAGGGACTGCAAATGGCTTAGGGACAGGGGCACTCAAATCCAGAGAACCTGAAGGTAGTCCATGTGTTAGTTCATTGATTTTGCTGCAGAGACAGAAGCAGCTTTAATTTACTGGTACAGTCTGGGGGGCCGATCTGCTGCAAAGAAGCTCTTCAGAGAAGGATCTGGGGTTCCTTGTGGACAACAAGCTGTCCATGAGCCAGCAGGGTACCCTGGGGGCCAGGAAGGTCAAAGGTGTCCTGGACTGCATCAGGCAGAGCACTGCCTGCAGGTCCAGGGAGGTGATCCTGCCCCTCTGTTCAGCCCTGGTGAGGCCACAGCTGGAGTGCTGTGTCCAGTTCTGGGCTCCTCAGGACAAGAGACACTTGGAACTCCTGGAGTGGGTCCAGTGGAGGGCAGCAAAGATGGTTGAGGGACTGGAGCATCTCATGAGGAAAGGCTGTGGGAGCTGGGCCTGTTCAGCCTTGAGAAGAGGTGACTGAGAGGGAACCTTATCAGTGTCTGTCAGTATCTGACAGGAGGGTGACAGAGGAAGGTTTCAGGCTCTACTCAGTGGTGCCAACCACTAGGATGAAGGGCAGCAGGCAGAAACTGATACACAAAAAGTTCCACCTGAACACGAGGAATAACTTTGCTGTGTGGGTAACTGAGCACTGGAACAGGCTGTGGAGTCTCCCACAGCAGAGATATTCAAGAACAGTCTAAATGCAATCCTGAGTCTGAGTGCAGTGTGCTCTAGGATGACCCTGCTTGAGCAGGGATGTTGGAGTAGATGACCCAACTGTGGTCTCTTCTAACCTTACCCATTCTGTGGGTCTGTGAATTCTATTCAGTTGGAAATTCTTGGAAGAAAAGGTGGTATTTCCAAGATTATTTCTCTGTGCTTTAGATCCAGATCTGGATTTTGGATTGGCTGCTCTCTAGACACAAAGTTTAAGTTTATTTGATTTAAGTTATTAAACATATAACCTTGCTGAGAAATTCAGAAGCGGGCTGATTTGGTACAAGTTGGAATAGTAATACAAGGTCTGGATCTTGGTTAACGCCTGGCATTTTTAATCTGGCCAGTTTGTGTATCCAAACCTATAAAGTTCCCAAGCAATGGACTATCATTGCTGTTTTGGAGTTTGTTCCATTGTCATGATTTCATTACCATTAAATAATGGTGTCTGCCCTTTCCAAGCTTCCCGAGCATTTGCAGGTAAGAGGCAAGGCTCTTCCTCATGTTTTTCCGGCACTGGAAATGCTTAAACATCCATCACACCCCCAAGTGGAACTGTAGGGTAAAGTTATCTGGCCTACCCTCCTTTCTGTGGGGGACTTTTTTATATAAATTATAATGGAGCAATTACGTTTACCAAGAAAAGTAAATTTACTGGGTTTTTTTTTCTTTTGGGACCAGCTATCTCCCACAGGAGAAGACATGTTTGACTTCTGTAAACTCATTCTTTTTTCTGTCCCCTTCTAGTTTCTGAAGGACAATTTCACCATATTTTGGGCTTTTTCTGTTCCAGTGGTGCATCTGCTTCCATTTTTCCTTCCAGTGCTTTTATGATTTTCCCTGAAATGTCTGTTGATGTGGCATTTTCTGTTACCTTTTTCACTGTTCTAGATGCAGGCATTTTAGCTGCTTCTAATTAAAGACACAGGCAAGCAGCAAAAGATACTAACAATAAACAGCACTGTTATCTTGTCATCACTGGTCTGTTTCTACACCTCCCTCTTACTCAGGCAATTCTTAGAGGCCTTTTTCTCAGCTTATCCATTGTTATCTGGTCAAGCAGATAGACTGTGATATTCCTGAGGAGTTAATTGCCATTTTCTGAAAATTCTCCATTTCCCTTACCTACTGTAATGTGAATTTTTGCCTGTCAGCAATCTCTCCTGTTAAATGAAAATATGCCCTTCTGGGAGCGTCTGTGGATTTCAGCGACTACAGAATCACATTTTTGGGAAAAAAAAAAAAAAAAAAAAAAAAGAAAAAAAAAAAAAAAAAAAAAAATTTTATCTCTGAGATACCTAGAACCAAACTCACGCTAAATTAACTTGGACTCTAATACAGTTTTTGGAACGAATAATGATATGGACAAATCCTGACTATGCATATCAGTTCACTGACTAATTTAATAGAAATCAGCCAAGCTAGGTTAGGGCTTACTATTTGAAAGGCTTGATACTCTGTCAATGCAAGGATGTTACTCAAAATGTGTGGCATATCCTTGATGTTCTGTATATTTTTTTTGGTATTATCTTAAGTAGTGAGCCTGAGAATGTCATTCCTTTGTCCCCCAAATAGCAAAGGATATGCACACCCCCTGGTCTGTCACTTGTTAGTTTCCTAGAATCATAAAAAATGATTCAGTATAAAACCTCAAAGTAACTCAACGTGCTCTTGTACTCAAAACAGAGTGATGAAGATTGAATCAGTCCCTTGCTCTTTGAAATCTGTGGTCAAGCACTGCCCATAGCCTGCCCAGAGAACCATGTTTGTCTGGTTATTACCATGATAGTAGATCCTGAGATATCTGGATCTCAACTTTGAAATGACCCAGAGAGTAAGAATGCTTTGATTACTATTGTCAACTCTCTATGTGTAAAGTGAATCATGTCCTTTTACAATAGCAAATTTGTATTTATGAAAGCACTGACCTCTTAAACTTTACCATGCCATCCTAGGACGTAGGCAGGGATTTGCTACTGAGTCCTGCTACTTTGCCTGTTGCTGAGAATGGCAGCCCTCAGCAGCACTTCTCCCAGTTTCTGCTTTCACACACTGTCTACAGGCTGCTGCCAAATGCAAACATGTTCCTTTGTGCCTGAGAGTTAATGAAGAACACTCAGCAACATACAAAACACATTCAGACTCATAAAACATAAATAATACCATTTGGTAGTGACATGCTGTGTTAATGGATAGGTCAGTCATATTTCCATGCCATTATCTCAAGTCCCTGCCTGAAACTCATTGGCTAAAGGCAACTGATGGAATACATTTTGTCTTAAAACCCCCTCATAACCTCAAAAGACTTTCTTGTTGTCTTTGAGAGTTGGCTCTCACTGAATTTACAGGACATCTTTGTCTACCCAGGAAAATCCCTTCTGCTTCCTCTTCAGAGCCAGACACAGAGAACTGTTTGCAGCATCTGTATTAGGGTTGGACATTGCAGAGAAGAGAACTCAGCAGCACTTCCAGTTGACCTTTCACTCTTCTAAAGAGGGACAGAGGATCCTTTCTGGACCCTACTGGACCAGCTATATGAAGGAAATATGGGGTAAATAGAACCCTTTTACAGGTTCTAAGTTAGAATGGACAGGGCATTCCCAAGTTGATTAAAGCTGGTGGCACAAGGCAAGGCACAAATTTGTTTAGTTGTCTAAAACAGGCCATAGCTTGCCCTTTAGTTAAGTGCATTTGACAGTAAAACTAGACCAACCCAAAGAAGGGATACATCCATAAAGTTACATGTGCCCTTTGAGGACTGTGCATTTCTGAATAATTTTAATAATAATTCCCAGTTAGTGATTTATTTTCTGAATGTAAATTTCTCTTTCCCCTAGAAAATGTTTCTGTTCGTGTGGGCTTTCAGATAATTCGTATTACAATGTCAGTATCCATGTGTCTTGATTTGTGGTCTGGTCACAGTCTTTGGTGCCTGTGGCGGCTGTCTTACTGATACTCAATCCAAGTCTCCTGGTCTTGTTTCTTTATTATATAGAAACTATATGGCAGTTATTCGTGTATTTGCATGTTACTTTGGAATTGGGTCCTAAAATACTACTACTGGAATTGGGAATTCAGAATTGCCGTGCCTCTGTTCATATACCTTCATGACTATCCTTCCTGTGAGTTTTCCCCACCAGATGGCAGTACAACAACACTTATAGAAACAGGCAGTGCAGAAAAGCTTGAAGACTCGGACTTCAGCAGTGGTGAAAATGCATCATTCATGGTAACTGCTTACTTAAACTACCATGTGGCTTGTTTAAACTGACCACATCTGTGTAAGTTCTCCATACAAGGCCCCAGCTGTGAGATTTTAGTAATGTGTATGTCCTGCTTAATTTGATCTTCCAGAAACTAACTTTTTAGCTGCTCATTTATAATAATATTACTTTTATACAACAGGCAAGAATTTTTAACAATTAAGATGATGTCCCAGTGTTCTCTAATTTGTGAAAGCAGTGCATGTAAAATAACACTTATAGTTTAGGAAAAAATTAGAACCTAATCTCCAAGAAGAAAATGTAGTAATTAAGAGACTAGACCCATATCAGACCAGTGGCTCACTTCTGGTTCTGTCTGGCAAGCCTTCGTGGTACATACCCAGCTGTCAACTCAGTGCAGTAGAATCTGAGACACCTTGAGAATAGTCTTGTTCTGTTTCTGATGCTTTGATCTTTTGTGCTTAATTGATGCTGACAAGTGCTGGAGAATATCTGAGTGCACTGGCCTCTTTTTCCCATTTAATTTTCTCATTTTAGTTCAAAACTGGCCCTATATAGGATATAAATAGTGAGGCTATTTACATACTGAGTTCTGCTCCAGAGGATCACCAGGCAATTTTCAACTTCATATGCTTGAAATTAATTAAAAAAAAAAAAAAAAAAAAAATCTACTTCTGGCATAGATGTTAGGGCTGCTTTGGCTGTGGTTATAAACAGAAATCTGGACTCTGTGGAAAAGTGCCAGGGGGATTTTTTTATGTTTCAAGAAAGAAGACAAAACCTTTCTTCTAAAGGTGGTTTTTACTTGTTGTTTTCCCCCCCCCCCCAGAAATGGTTCTTGCTGCAAAGCATGTTGTATAGTACTGCCTACAGCTGCCTTCGAAGGATGAAAGGTTGGGGCAGCCCTGGGAGCATTTGACACTGGGTCTGGAAGTCTAATTATGCCAAGCCTGATGATGAGACTCTTAAATCATCCCTTCTAGCATTTTAATTAAAGCAATCAGGCATAAGACTGTTAGCAGAACCACTTACAGAGAGCATTTCCATCTAAGGCTGAAAATTAAAGGAAAAAAGATGGTGCTGAGCATGGGTAAACCAACCTTAACTTGCTTGAGCTCTTGGGATTGTAAGGAGGTGGGTTGAGTGAAAAGTGATATTAAAGTGAGGATTCCTAAGAAGTGAAAGTATTAAAGTCTAAGAGTAATCTGCAAAAATGAGAGGTTGTCTTGCTTTTACTTCATTTTTTCCCATTTAGTGAAATAATACTAAACCTTTCTTTATAGTTTTTAGCAGATAAGTGTTCAAACCCAAAGTTCAGTCCTTCTGCATTTTTTGTTAGTTATCCTACAGACATGGAAAGGTGGGATTAAATGCATGAGGTGCACTCCTTGAAAACAAGAAAATCCAGCTCTTTTTTGAGTGGAGTACCCTAGACTGGGTTTATACCCTGCCGTGGTATGTATATTTGTACTGGTCCTGGCTGGGATGAAGTACTTGACTTCATAGCAGCTCACAAGGAGCTTGTGCTTAGTGGCTAACACAGTGTTGGTAACAGTGGTGTTTTGACTACTGCTGCGTGTTGCCTGCACAGTGTCAAGGCTCCCCGCTGTGAATAGTCTAGCAGTGGGCAAGAGATTGAGTGGGGACATAGTTGGGACAGTGACCTGAATTACCAAAGGGATATTCCCGTACTGTATGATGTGCTCAACAGTAAAATCTCAGGGAAAAGAGGCATTTTTCTTTCCAAGTCACTGTTACATGTGGGGATGCACTGTTTCACAGAAAGCAGCTCAACATCTGCCTGCTTCCCAACATCAAGATGTGAATATCTTCTTTTTGCTGTGCTTACACAGGTTTTGGTTTTCTTATTAAATAGTCAGTATCTCTATCTACAAGCTATTTTCTTTCCTCTGATTTTTTAACATTATTGTCTCACATCAGAGTTGAGTGAGCCAAGGAAGGATGAGTGTTTGGTTGCTGGCTAGGGTCAAACCTCCATGCTATTGTGTCCTTCTCTAGTTTTTGTCCAGGATTTGTTGGGAATTGTAATCATGCTGCCTTTTTCCTTCACTTTGCCTAGCCTTTCCTGCTGTCCTTCACTCTCACATAGGCCTGCCTGCAAAACAGGATCAGTTGAAGTTGATGAAGTAAAAAAAAGTTTCCTATGGACAGGATGGTACAAAGGTGAATATTCAATAGTTCAAAGGGAGAAGGTATGATGACACTCACTAAGGCATTCCAAAGATTCCTAAGTATGAGGTATGTATTCTTAAACAGGTTTTGAAAAACACCTGACTAAAAAGCATCAGGGATCTAGAGCTTTTTTGTGGATATTTGTAGCAGGCTCCACTGAAAAACTGGGTCTGAGCAATAGGGGGAAAAATGGATCTGAATTCAGACTTTGCAGCTTATGTTGTTAAAAATTCCGACAAGAGAATTTGGGTTAAAAGATGCCACTGAAATTAGAGTGGGTTGCAGAAGTTTGTTTGTTATCTCCGTTACATAAAACCTGATTGAATTTGCTTTTCCTTTTTGGACCAAGTCAAACCCAAAGCCATTAATAGTTGCTTTGAGAATTTAAGAAGAGGATTCAGTTTCTTGTAAACGAAATGAATACCAAGAGCAAAAAAATTATGATTTGAGGCTTTGATTTCTCCTCTTGTTTCCAGACATCTAATGTCACTGCTGCAAAGTCATCTCCTGAACTACTTGGATGAGAAACCTGTCTTTAGAAATATGACTTTTGAAATGCCCATCTTTTCACGGGAATCCATAATTGGCCAACCTTATTAAAAAAAAAAAAAAACAAAAAAACCCCAATAAAGTAGGTAAGATAGGAGAGCAAGAGGACAGAAGTTGGTATTACTGAAAATATTAGGCTGTAAGACCTTCTACTGAAATAGCTGAGCCTTGCTCCACTACATACTTGAACATTCCAAAGTTATTAAGGGGCATTGGCACTGCAAAATTTCTTCTGGGGAATCATGTTTGAACTTCTAGTTTTACTAATTTCACATGGTGTTTCATTCCAACAGATAAAAGAAACCGTCAAACCACAAATAATGAATACGTTTCTTGTTTATTATTATTTTTATTCTCACTGTAGTGAGGGTTAATACTACACTTTCATGTGGCTCTTTTTAGTGGCATCATTTTGGTTACTAAAAAATGAAACAGGATGCCTTGCAATTTTCCTTCCTTTGCTCTTCTGTTTGTTCTCTTAACATTTTGAATATTTTGAATATTATTTTGAATGTATTCAGTTCATTAATAGCTGAGTATCTTAGGATCACACTATTAAGACTAGAGGTTTTTCCCTTCTTTAAATTCACAGAATCACTTGCTTCTCTTCTTATTCCCAATATGGAGATCATCACTGGTCTGGGCAGGTCATGCAGAAAGTGTTCTCAAGCCTCAAAAGAGCAAGCAGCCCAAAGTTTTCATAGTATGGATTTGGTTGGAAGTCACCTTAAAGATCATCTGGTTTGAAGCCCCTTCTACAGGCAGAGGACCTTCCTCTAGACCAGGTTACCCAGAGCCCCATCCAGCCTGGCCTTGAATATCTCTGTATAGTAACCCTTTTGGTATCAACATAGGTAAGCCCTCTTTATGGTATCTTGTTCCTTTCTGTCAGCATGCAGCCTTTTGCCTGCCCAAAATACTACTGACCTCAAGAACAGAATAGAGGTTATAGAAGAACTTTGTATTTCTCAATCCTTATAACTGCATCCTATACATAGAACAGTCTTTTTAATTATAGGGAATTTGCCTTGATAGCAGGGTTTGTGAAGCTAGATTTCTCTTTAAATCTTAGGCAAATAGTTAGTTGATGTGAATTTTGTAGTTTCAGGATTAAGTAGTCTCAGATTGCCCAAGCAAAACATGTTCCAAATCAATATTGCTTTGTTCTCTCAGCAGAGTGAAGTCACTCCATGATAAACAAACTGCAGTTATTTGGAAGCTGGTTCCAGGTTTGTGGCCCTCTTGATGAACGTGATCAGTCTTGAGTTTGAATAAAAAACTCAAGAGATCAGTAAATTCTATGTAATATAGTGTTTTGGAATATATTACATGTGGCATCCATGAAGCAAGACAGATAATTACTTCCAAGGAGCTATCTGAAGCAGATATGCCAGTGCCTGGAAATTCTAACAGGTACTGCCCAGTCAACTGTGAATAGAGCTTTAGGTAAAATCCATCTCGGCTGTTAGGCCTGAAACATGATTAATCCACAAAGCTAATCAGGATTTGGTAATGTTAAAACTGTGGGATCAGGGAAAGTGTCAGCTCCTCTGGTGGAAGTTCATTGGCTGTAAAAGTCACAAAAATTGTCTACCTCAGGCAATACTGAATTCTTAAAATGTGTTACGATTAGTGTGGAATGCCAGAATAATGAGAAGTTTATACAGGTGTTTTCCCATTTGCCAGGTTAGTTTTAATTGCCATATGTAGAAGCCTGCTTGTATTAAAAGGAAAAAGCAACAAGCCAAGTTCAGAAACATAAATAGCATGTAATTTACATACAGCTACAGCAGTGTACATGCACAGCAGTCTTATGTGGGCCATGTGCTGGGGGGCACAATGGACAATCTATAGGCTGGGGATTGTTCCAATAGCTTCTGCAGCCCAGTCCTGCCTTGTTCACAGTTTGAAATAATCCAGTCTGCAGCAATACACCTGAGTAGTGCATTTTCACTGGCAATTTGTCCTTAGCTCTGAATTCTCTCTTTCTATCTCCTCCTTTCAGCTTAATTTTTGCCACCTGTACAGTGAAGTCCAAGAGCTGAAGGACAGTGCTGGAATTCCTTTATGATGGCTATGGTCTAGCTGCATCTAGAGACCTGTTTCATGGAAGGGACCTCTTTTTTTTTATCTCTGCTGACTAACCTTTGTGATGGATTAGGCAGAGTATTCTTTCTCCCTTTAAAAAACAAGCCTCCAATTTCTAGCTTTCACTTGCAAGCTTAATTTTCCAGAGTAGTGAAAAGAATGCAAATGAAAGGGAAGTCTTTCCTTGTGGGATAACTGGCAAACACATCAACATGAACAAGAGCCTATTTATGTTGAGGGTGGCAGAGCACTGGCACAGGCTTCTCAGGAAGGTTGTGGAGTCTCCCTGTGTGGAGACATTCAAAATCCACCTGGAACAGTTTCTGCATAACCTGTTCTAGGTGTCCCTGCCTTGGAAGATTGGATTGGGTGAACTCCACAGGTCCCTTCCAGTCCCTTCTGTGACTGATTTCTGCTCTGTTGTTTGATAGAGGGTTCTATATTCCTTGGTGGGAGTTGAAACCTTTCCCAGTGTCTTTTAGAAAGAGCTCTCACTTCTTTGCAAGGTGATTAGTGAACAGTTTTGCTCCTGAATAATTTTAATGAGACCCAGAAAAACCTTTTTTCTAGCAAGTGAATGCTGTCTGCCAAAACAGAAATAACTCCTGTATGCTTGAAAGCCACAAGGAAAAGGCCACAATTGTTTTATTGCCACTTGCCTGATAAGTTTAAATATAGCAAACCTGCAGTTAGTGATGTAATGTCAATGCTGTACTCTGTTTGTGAGCAGTTATTAGTTAATAACCACATAAAACAGTCCTTCATGAAAACATACAGCATGCCAAATAATGTTGCCAACTATCAAAGCTGCAATAGATAACTTCCTACCCTAAACTGTGTCTCCTTTTGGAAACACCTCATTAAATGGCACATTTTTATTCAACCAGCAGTGAGATTGTTTATACCCTACTGTCCAGTTTTGTACTATCACTTACAAATGTTGAAAATTATGGCAGTGCATCATCAGAACAAAATATTTCGCTGATACTTTTCATAGTTTTTGATGTTTTTATTTTCCCCAGTTTAAATCTTGACATAAGTAGAGTTAGGTCTCAACAGCAGCTCCCTAAGATCTTAGTACATCTTTCTTGTAGTAAAACAACATGATGAACAGTGAAATAGTAGTTCAGTGATTCCCCTGCTAATCCTGTGGATTTAATACAACCACAGGACTGTGAGGTAGATGATTTTATATCATGTATACAAAAGCTGCTCTTACCTGACCATTTTGCTGGAAACCTTTATTCCTAGTGAGAGAGATGAAAACAGCAGCTTGAATGGTCAAAATTAAGTCTGCAGAAGTTGAGTGACTTCTAATATTGACATATTTGGTCTTGGAATATTTAGAAGCCCCAAAATATCTTGATAGTTGCTTTTCTGAGCGGGGCCAGATTGAGTACTGGACTTGAGTATATTCTAGGTGCTGGCAGCAGGGACCTGAGTGGGAAGCAATGGGAGGATTCACTGAGGATCCATTTCCTATATTAATTAATGGTGCTCCACTTTTTCAGCCCTAAGGGGGAACAAACACTGAGTGTGTGTATGTGCAGTGTGTCCTAAAATTTATAGCTGGGAATATTTCTGTGGCTGACACTGGCATCTTTTGGTGACCCCTTGGTATTATATTTCCTCACCTAAAACTATTTAAGCAGAAAATTGCCTGTAAAACAGCAGCTTGCTCCTTGCTCCAGACACAAGAGGGAATGGAGAGAGAAATAGGTTGATACTGGGTCAAAACTGATAGCTGGCAAGCCACTGTAATAGTCACCTTTCCTATGTCCTTGCTCTTTGCCTGTTTTAAATCATTGACTTATGAGTTCTCACAGGATCTGTTAATATCTGGTTATAAGCAATGCCAGGAAAGAATTAGAAAATGTGTTGCTGAGGAAAAATGAGATGAAGAGCTTGCTGTGTATCAGCAGGAGAAGTGGTATCACAGCCAGTTTTTGTGAGATCTACTGAGATTTGAGGGTGGACAGGAGAAGGAGGATGAAATTTTAGGAATAGGAGAACACTTTCCACAAGCTCTAAGCAGGTGTTAGTGCCAGAGACATGAGCAGAATGCCAAGAAGCTCAACAAATATGTGCTGGCAACTTATGCCAAAGATTAAAAAACTCATCATAAAGAAAATTATCCCACTTCCTAAGCAACAAAAGGAGATTTTATCCTCCTCCCCCGACTACTTACAGAATGGCAGGTATGGCACTGTTTCACAAAATAAATAACAGAGAAGCCCTTTATGCTTATATAATTTGAAAAAGCTGAATTATTTCTAGCAGGAAAATCTCATTTGGATCATCCCCAGCAGGTACTGTTGCATGGGGTTGTTCCTTGCTGAGGTGCAGGACACTGTACTTGCTCTTGTTGGGCTGCATGAATTGTCAGCCCATCCTTGATTAACCCACCAGCCTGTCAACCTGCCTCCTCTCCCAGCAAGTGGTGTGGCTGATCACACACACCTAGCACTTACTGGGTGACCACGTCTTACTTTGCAAAATCTTGTTGCTAAACTTACCTTGTTTCCTCTAGCCTGTACTAAAATAGTAGCAAATCCTACCCACAGTGAGAAAATCATGTAATGAGGATGATGGTTAAACACTAGAGAATATAAACCTTTTTTTTTTGACTGGGGAGGGGAATGATATTGGGAATTCTGGGATATGGATAATACCAGACATATTTCTTAACTGGTGGAACAAAAAACAAGCCCATATTGTTATTATTCAGGAAAGCACTTAGAAGTTTGTCTCTTGACTTTGCCTTTAGTTTCAAGGACTGGCTGCCTGGATTCCAATGTGCACCTGAGCAGGCACCAGAGATACACCAGATACCTGCAGGCCTCCCTGGCACAGGAGTGCTGCCAGAGCTGCTGTCCCTGCTGCCAGCAACACTTCACATCAGCACAGGGCACTGCAGCCTTTTGGCTGGCAGGGCTGCAGTGCTAGCTTAGATTTTTTTGCATTTCAGCAAATTTTGATGAGCACTTCTTTCTAACTTCCATTTAGCCTGACTCCTATTCTCCTCACGTGAGTGAGTTAATTTACTCACATCTGCAGTGAGGAAGGAATTCAAGTTAAAATGGGAGCATTTTGAGTTGTGAGTATGTGCATCTGGTACAAGTGGTACTACACTTAACCTAATAGAAGAAGGCAATGAAATAGGGCTAAGGTGGTCAAATTTTGTCAGAAAAAAGGTAAATGGTGAAAATATGCACTTTGTAACTTGTCTCATAACAATTCCAGAGTTCTTCCTGAAATCTGAGTAGGAGTAAAGCTTGTCTTCTCTGTATGCAGAATTTCTGAGCTTCTTACACAGTAATGCCCAATCAGTACTGCACAATTTCTTTGGATTAAGGGATTCATTTTTTTTTTGTTTTAGTGTGTGCATTGTGAATGTGCTTGTGTGAATTGTGTGTAGTGCTTGTGAATGTCTTGGGAAGTGAAAAAGCATAATGCTTTAGAAAACCTTCACTTTGATCTCATATTAAATAAACATCTTCTTGCATAATTTGCAATATCAGGACGAGAAACTTCTTTTTTTGCATTTGAAAGTGATCAGGAGAGGTAACTGTGAACCTATTTGTATTGATAAGTATCTAAAGTATGAAAAAAATTATGCATTTGAGTAGTATGGGCTTTTTTAAACTCACACTTCAAATAATTATAGCTCTACTAAAGCAAGTAGAAAATATTTTAATTTAAACTTCAGATGAATAATTGCTCTTTCAAGGAACTGGACATACTTTTCTGAATATAAACACTTTTCTCTTTCAATCACCTTCTAAATCAATCAATTCTAAGAAGCAGATGCATTATTTTTTTCTGTGGTTTTGCCTGAATTTCACAATACTTTCCTGCTTTCCAGACATGTCCTTCTCTGCATGTTGTCCACTTCGTTATTAGGTTTCAAAGACCTTGTAACCTTGAGGCAAGACCATCCTATGTCTAACAAGTAGAACTGTCTTGTCTTGAAATATATAAATACAGAGGAAACAAAAAACAGCAAGAAAGTGCTGGTGCCCAATTTCCCTCCCCCTTTTCCTTTCAAGGGTTTCAAGGCCTGCAGATCTGGTTACAATTCACAGAGTCATTTATCAAAAAACAAGATGTAATATCTCTCCTATCTTTACTAGGACTATGAAATAACTGCTGGTAAATGCACAAACATTTTGTGTTAAAGTCTATGTGCAGCAGGTTTTTTGTCTGATAATTTCCTTTATGTGTTTGCATCATGTTCTTCTGTCAAGTCTCTACATGTCAGTACAAGCTGAAAGGATGAAGTAAAATTAATGCTTGCTGGGATTATATATTCCTGATTGTCAGTACCGGTGTCCTGTGCAGACAAGCAACCCATCTTGGTTTGATGTTTCTTACCTGTCAGGAACACAATTAGATCTGATGTTGACTTGAGGGGTTTGATCCATGGCCCTTCCCTAATGGTGAGAGATCAGTTAATGCATATATCTGCCAATTAGGAGAAAAAGGTGCTCACAGGCATTTTCCCACTTTGCTCGAGAGGTTTCTGGCTTTGCTTCTGCTGTTACAAAGGTATAAGGAAGGATTAAAAAAAAATACTCCTGATGAACTTTAATGTAGAATTGTTTCTTTCTTGACTTTCTGTGCTTGAGCTGCCACACCAGAAGTCTTGTGAGATCTACATATGTAAGAGATACTGCCCTTATGGCTTCTTCCAGTTAGGAGGCATGTTACATAATGTGGTTATATTTATGACTTGATGTCCTCAGCCAACTGCTGTGCCTTCCTTGTCTTTTAAATTGAAACTTGTGCTTCCAACAATATCCAGAAACAAAGAATGCATGAGAGATCATACAATAGCCTGCTTGTTTGTTGGAGACTCACTGTAATGTCTGGCTCTTGTTTTCTTGACTTTGTTGAATGCATGGAGGGACAGCAAATGCAGAGGGGGAGGTGTTGAACTGTTCAATCCCAAAACCCAATGATGCTATGCTGTCATGAAGTGGGGATCTACACAAAAGCTCCATATGAGCTGTAAACAAGTCAGGCTACTTTTCTACTCAGTTCCATCTTTTCCATGATAGTCTTTGGTTCCCAAGTGGTTTTTCAGCTCCTACTCAGATTTGTGATTTTGTTCCAAACCTCACCCTGGCCTTCCTGTGTTCCATCTGGTTTGCAGTCTGGTCTCTGTGTCTTTGCTTTGTCCTTTTGGACTGATCCATGCAGATTAGCTGGAATAGACTGGGACTTAATATTTGTATTTTTCTAGTGTTTTGAAATGGTGCCTTCCTGGCTTTGTCTGTTTCCTGTCCATAGCTCTATAGTCCTGTCCCCCAGAAACTTGGCTTTTCTAGAGCTAATAACAGACCTCAAGTTTTCTAATAATAAATAACCATATCAGTCTGTAAAACTTGTCAGGCCTTGTCTAGGTTTATATGGTCTTTGTAGATTAACTTTAGCTGTATGTATAAAATTACTTAAAACTATATCTAGTTCTGGAATCAAATGACTAGTGACTGGCCTGTCCCAAATAGCATAATTTTTCAGTGGTAAGCATAATAGCATAATTTTTCAGTGGTAAGGTGGCTTTTGCCTGTTCTGTTGTTTTAATCTTGTTTTTTAGCTATATTATTACCTTATTTTAGGTCTTACTTCACTTTTATGTCAGTTACTTACTTGTTTGTTTTTTTCCCAGAAATACATGCTCCATTTTATTGTATCATACCATATATAGAGAAGGAATGGTGAGTAATGCTAAGAACATTAGGAGAGGAAAAAATGTAACCTATTTACAAAGTGGAGTATAAACACACGAAAGTACTCATAGAATGGACACTAGACCTAGGAAGAAAAAGCTTGCTATCACCATAATTCCCCTGGTTGACAACTTACTGCACCAAAAGGATGAGAACTTGGCATTGGAATACTTCATTTTAGGCATTTTTTACTTTAGTGATAATCCACAGTAGGAATGGGATCATTTGAACTGAAGAAGTATTTCTTATTTTTACATTAGTTTGCTAGACCATTAATTAAACTAATAATATGGTATTTTTTCTTTGATTTTCACACAATTAATGTCCTTTTGGTTGACCATTAAAAAAAAAAAAAAGTGTATATAAAAGCTCTCACTTGTCTACTGGAGTCTTACTCTGATTTACCTGGAATCTAACTTGATCTTAATAGTGTAAGTAGAATATAAATATCCTTGAGCAGAGTCAGCATTAAGTGTGAATAAACTGGTGGTTGTTTGGGGGAAGACTGTGAGTGGTGGTAAAAGCATGGTGGTAACCAAGCAAACAAACTCAATCTCCTAATATTGGCCATGTCTGTGTTTGGCCTTCACTGGCTCAGGGATATTAACTGAACAGATGGAGGAACACAAGAACCACTCTGTAAGTGGTCCTAAGTGACAGGAATGAATATGTACTGCCTAGTCCCTGAAATAAATGACAGCAGTTATGCTGCCTGCATCATGGTTTGGTCAAGCATCTGACCTCATTCCTGGTGGGAAGAGAGACCATGCAAATGTTGGGCCCAGCAGGAAAAATGGTGATGCCCTAAGAGGGATGCCTGAAGACTTTTTGTGCTCCCCAACTTCTACTTCTTCCTGCTTGGCAGTTCTGCATTTTCAGTGTTTCATAAAGCAGGTGTTTTGAGGTTTAGCAGGAACACATTGGGGGCAGAAGCAGATGGCATCCTGCTAGGAGTAGGGAACTTGACATTTGTCTTTGGGAAAGAAGCAGTAATTTTGCTGCATAGCATCCTTATTGCTGTGCATATAGAATACAGCAAGACATTGCATTGGAATGGAGTAGAGATCTTGAAGCAGAATATAGCTGACATTATCCTATCCAGCATATTTCCATGGAGAATAAGAGAACCCTATAAAAAATGAAAGACATAAGTAACTTTTAGTTTCTCATATTCTGTCTCAGTTATTAGACAGAATTGGAACACAACCAAAACATCTGACAAATGCTTACTGCCTGCATCAGTGGCCTCAGTAATGTTGCATGTGAGAGCAAGAATACAGAGTCCTTAGAGACAAACTGTTACTGGAATCCCTACTAGAGGTTAGAGGAGTCTCTAATTCAAACACTTCAGAAGTCTAAAGCTGGTACATGGAATCTTCTGACTTACATCAAGACTTCTGTCTCTTAAACTAAAAATGCCCCTTTTTGCTCAAAGGGATAGAGCAGTTTCCTTCACCTCCTGCTTTGACCAGCCACGTGCTGTTGCTGTAGCAGCTTAGCAGGTAATGCATTCTTTGAAAAAGTGGCTTCACTGAAGTTCTCAGTAATGAAAATTTCTGTTGTGGAAGAAGATTTATGAAGATTTATGAAACTATACCTGAAAAACTTCAACAGAATCCTGATGGTCACTCCAAGTGTAATTATTTTAGCCCTTTGGATCCAGGACCAAAAATACATTTTGTAAGGTTTTTTTATTTTTTGTTTTGTTGTTTTGTTTTGTTTTCCTTTTTTCAACAGAGTTCTCTTTAGCATATGACTGCAAGATGACTTTATTAAAGGAAGGATATCACAGCACAACCTTTGAGCTTGTATGCAAAGTGGTCTCCTCTCTGTGTACACTCTTGAAGTCACATAAAGGAAGTAGAGCTATATTTGGTTAGATTATATTTCTGATGGGATATTTTTAACAGGCCTGTTTCATCACCCTCATCACAAACCAGCTGGGAGCCTAAGATGCGGTTCAGTATATTTTCATTAATGCTTTCTTCCTCTGCAAGATCTTGGAACTAATAACTGTGACTAAAATGAATCTGCCCTCCAGCAAGGAATGCTGGACACAGAACCATTCATTCTCACTTAATTCCCTGTGGGGAGGTTGAGACTTAACTAACTTGCTGCTAGAAAAGGATAAATTTGCTGAGATTGTGAAACAGTAATTGGTTTACCCTGGGCTGTGCTGAGTGGCTGGGTCATGGGCCAGGTTCTAGATGCAGCTCACCACCATGTCACTGTGGTTGAATTAGCAGTAATAAAAGGGCCATAAAAACCAAAATTCTGCTCTGGTTGTCATGGTGGAATTTAGGGTGACGTAACACAGCATCCTGTGTTGTCATATCTGTAATGTATTTACTAAGTGGATGAGTAGCATTTTCTATTCAAACATCTTTTGATGCTTGCTCATTCACTCTGTAACTCTGACATACCAGTCAGGGTTACAGCCACAAACTGTGCCTGGTGTTGTGGGGGAAGGGGATGCTTGTACCAGCTGACCAAGAGTCTGAGTTCCCACTGGGACACAGCTGAAGGATTAAGGCTGGCAGAGATTTGAGCTGCAGAAAGCCAGCCCACCATGTGCCAGAGAAATGCTGGAGAAAGATCAGGTGAGACAAACACAATCAAAAAGTTGGATAGTTAATGATGAAAAATGTGGAGAGCTGTCATTCCGAAAATTCTCATAAAAGTGGGTAGTGAGATACACCTTTTTTTTCTTATTGAAATGAGAAATTTCCTGGTTTCTGGAGCTTGTGACCTAGCTTGAACTTCATGCCTTTGAAAGTTTCGTGTGACTGAATTCTGGGAACCTGAGCAGCTGAAGAGTACATTGTATCTTTATTATTGCACATGAACAGCACACAATGAAGAAGTAGCTGAGCAGAATATTTAGGGAGTCAGGCCTGTCAGAAGTGCTTGCAAAGAATAAAGGTCTCCTATACAATGCTTGAATTGAAGGGCTGAATATCCAGTGGTGTTTCTGATACTACAGAATTTGGAGCCTGAGGCATATGGATGTGAAACAAGAAGTGGCTGTCAGCTGTCCTGCCAGCAGTGCTGTCATAAGAAAGTAGCTTCTCTGTTCTAGACCTCAGTTTTCCACATTTGTGTATTCCACATCTGTTTCAGTACAATTGCAAGGATCTGAACCTTTTTATTTCCTTTGATATCCTGTGAAATGCAGGATATTAATAATGCTTCCAGTTCTAAATCTTTTCATTCACAATCACAGTAGACTGGAAACAACTGAGAGAATAATTTTGCTTAATTTCATCTGGACATTTGGGCTATACTTTTTTTAACATGTGTATTCCAAATCCTAGAGCCAGCATAATGCCAGATTAATCCTAGCACACTTCATTAGTACCAGCTCTGGGCTGTTCTTCAGTGCTGTTAGGGGAAACCAAGATGATACTAAAAACAGTCTGAGCATGTTTGTGGTGCTGTGCCCTAATTTATTATCCATCTGGACCTGAACTTTCTTTGTTATCTATGACAGTTGGATAATCCATGCAAATAATAAATTCAGATGACTGTTGTTTAGCAGATCAGGTGGAAGACCCTACTCTATCTTCTGCTGTCCACAAGGCATTTCTGCCTACAAGAGGACAGTTAGAAGTTTTTTAGGTCTGTCACCACTGCCACAGGACCATTCAGAACAGCTAAATCTGGATCAGTTCCATGAGTGTTCTATACTCCTGAAAGGCAAGACTATTGCAGAACTTCTGGGGGCGTAGGAATCACAGATCAAATCAAGGTCTAGGTCCATTTCATTCTCTCTCCTACTTCGAAGTCCCTGAGTGGCTCAGGGGACATTACTGTACCTTGTTGCAAGCACATAAGAGGTAATGTGTTCTTCAGATTGACACTGATTTCTAGCTACTGGCTTTTCAGTCATCTGAAACTGTTCCTGCAATGTATATCACAACCCTGTTGAAATTTTACCAACAGTCCATAGTGTACCAGGCCTCTGATATGCTTAGTACAGTGTTCTCTGCCTGCAAAACAGGGAGAAAATTTGCTTAAATGAGTATGGAGTACACTGGGAAAGGAAGAAAAAAACCCCAAACAAATCCGTAGGAAGAGGGAGAAAAAAATGCAATCTACAGCTCACAAAAATCCGATTCTCTCAAGGTATATTGAAATCTGCAGATCAGTTGTGTTTCTGTGTGACTCCTGGCAACCAGCAATGTATCCTCTAATAGCCTTGGTTGAGATTGAAGTTTTGGTGATTGTGTTCACATTGTTGGCTCTCATCTTCCCCAAACCTTTCAGCTCTTCCTCAGATCAGAGCTTTGCTGTCACCAGGTGGGGGAATGAGTAGCCTTTCAGCTTTGAAGGAAGTGCTTAATAAAAATTGATGGATACAGCTCCAAGAAGCTCCCTTTCCATTATTCTTGCTGTGAGTAAAGTTTTAAATGTTGAAGAAGTCATGCTGTCGGCAGAAGTATTTTGTGCCTGAGATGCTCATGTTTGCCAGGTTTGCCAGGAGATGGAGTCGAGGGATATAGAGGGAGGTTGCTTGTGTAGGGAGTTCAGAAATTAAATTAATTTGATTTCTAGTGAAAGTTCAGAAGATACTAGCAAAGACAAGTGCCAGCAAACTTTAAGGTTGTGTTTTCTCCTTTACCCATAGATACAGCAGGTAAGTGTCCATCCTATCACTTATGTATCCATCCTTGAGGCAGCTATCTTTCATGCACTGTTTTTTCTGTGTAGGAAAGCAGAAAATATTTGTCTGAATGTGAACGAAATTGCTCAGGCAAGAGATTATTTTTACTCTTTTATGCTGGTATTTTCATGTACAAATAACCCCTGTCTGAGTGGTAGAGAGGTTGCAAGATGCAGTAGAGTCACCAGGAGTCCTTCCCATGGGGACATGTGTATCTCAGAGAAACATGTCTGGGGACAGATTCTGAGATGGACAGTAAACATGGCTCGGGTAGTCTGGCTCTGCAGCAGACCTCCTCTCCTTGGACCATGTCAGCTTCCACCTGGTCATTCACATCTATCCTCACAGTTTTCCTGCCACAAGGAATGCAGGATTTAATACAATTCTTCAGCAAGCAACCTACTCAGAAACACTGCTGTTGTTCCCAGAATGACAATGGAGCCTGGTGAGTATTAGCAAGATTCATAAGATCTAAGTAAATATCAAAGTGAAGGGTCACAGTGTGAATGTTAAATGCATGAAAAAGCTTCATCTTCAGGTTTGAACATTGCTTGGTAAGGAATAAAAGTACATATTTACCTCACAGAAAGTGAATAATTTCTAATAGTTGTTAATAGTGCTGAGGTGGTCAGTAATTCTAGGAAAAAGAAAAAAAAAAATCTCTCCAAAGGAAATCTCTCAGCTGCATGAGTAAGTAGGAGTTCAGACTCGCTTGTCAGCTTGGTGAAAACAGCACTTATATATATGGGTGGGTAGAAACAATTGTTTCTCTTACTTTTTGCACTGTAACTTTTGTATTTTAAAACAGTGTGAAATAGTGTGTTTGTATTTTGCAAGTAGATTAATTTTACTTTTAGCTTAGCTTGGGTTAAGTTTGGTTTCAGAGCTGTCTACTGGTTATTGTGATTAGGTTAGCTGGGATAAGAGTTTGCTCTTGTCAGACAGACTCTTGCAATGTCAGACTCTTGAATACAAAGGAACACCCAAGGATTACCTGCAGTTTCTCTTGTCTAGGCAGGTTTAGGGGTTGATGATATGAATGTTAGTGAGGAAAAAATGTCTGCTGATGAGTGCATGCTACTCAATGGTTTCAGAATGTGATATTATGCCCTATAAACACCCAGTTCCTTCAATATCTTGGTAAGTTCTTGGCTTGTTAAGGTCTTCAGAGCCCAATGAAAAAAAAAAAAATCTGCCATTGTATGAATAATGATTTCCTGTTGCTGGTTTTCAATTTTCACTTTTCACAGTTACATTGCACATCTTCCTGTTATGGTATTATGCAACAGAAAACAGAAACTCCCCCTCTCTCTCTACTGCTATGGTTCCTTTTTTGATGTACTTTTATCTTTTCTCATCCTTTGTAGCCCCTTTCTACAGCAAACAGTTGAAGCCATTTCAGTGTCTCTTTGTGTGATCTTTTCAAATCTCTTGAAAATTTTTATTACCCTTCCCTGAACCTCTACTTCTGTGATCTCATTCTTTGAGATGGGAATAACAGAGAAAAACCCTTCCTCCTCTTATAGATCACAGAATATTCTGCATTGGAAGGGACCCACAAGGATCACCAAGTCCAGCTCTTAAGTGGATGGTCTGTACGGGGGTCAAACCTGTGACCTTGGCATTATTAGCACTATGCTCTAACCAGTTGGGTTAATCTCAGTTAATAATCTCAGAGTTAATACAGAGGACCTACAAAGTAAATGCATCATATTTGAGATCATAGTGACATTTTTATTTGCCTGTTTGTTTTTAATATTTACCTGAAACCTCCCAGAATCATGTCTGGATCTTTAATGTTCATGTTGTATCAGTAACTCATAGTTATGCTGAGATTAAATAGATGTAGATAATTCTTCTTCCTTATTGGGCCTGAATTACTAATGCTACTAAAAAATTCAGTCCTGAGGCTGATCTTTGAGTAAATTTGATTTTCACTTCCATGGGACTTCCACGACCCTCTTAGGAAGACTTATTTCCCATTAGACATCTGCCTGCATTGCTGAAGCTAATTTTTGCTTTCTTCAGCTCATCTTCTATTTTCCCTTGTCTCTGCATGTGGTCAGGAATCATAATGATTTGGGGAATTTGAACATCAGCAAGCTAGAAGACTCCAAATATCCTTATAAACTTTCTGCCTGCTTCTTTTTTTAATGTGACGTAATTTATAAAGTACAGCAGAAGTCTCTTGCTGAAGTGACAGAAGTTGCCATTCTGTTAACAAAGAGACTGAATGTTAGAAAGCTTTGGTGTTATCAGTCTGTTTAAGGAAACCATAGAGCATGACAACCACTTACTGAATCTTTCAGATTAATAAAGCCATACACAAGTTCTGGGCAGGGACAAACATTATCAATAAAATAAGAACTGCTTACTGAATCTCATGGATGTTGCAGTAAAAGTAGCTTGAGGAAATTTCTCTTAGGCTCAAATAACCTATTTTGAATAAGGCAGGATTAGGCTTCTGCCCTTTCTGTCATCAGATACATTGGATTTTCTGTAAGACCTTGCACACTGGCAACTGCGAAACTGACTTTTATCTTTTTTTTTTTTTTCTAAGTGTCTTAGAAAGGCAAGCAACAAACATATCTTTTCTCACTTCCCCCTTCCCCTACCCCCTTTCTTTCTTGTTAAGTTGGAGGAAACTCTTTTGAAATTGCTTTTATTCTTCATGCACAGAGAATGATTTATCAGGATTTCAGTGTATATTAAACATCCTGCAGTGAGAGCAGTGAGAGTTCTGCTTGTAACAATTAAAAGTGAATGGCTTTGTGGGTTTTTTTTGGTTTTTTTCCCCCTTGCAGTTTTCATGAGCTACTAAAGAGGAATTTGGCTGTAAAATACTCCCCACCCCTTAAGGAAACAAATCCTGAAACTTTCTGGAACTGTTTTTAAATGTCAGGTTGTAAAAAAAAAACCATAAACCAAATCTTTGCATCTTTAGTATAAATTTATTGGCTTGATTTACTGTATTTGTTTCCTGTGAAAAGTTCCCTAGGCATAGATATGCTCCCATGGTCTTATTTGGGAATTTTTTAAACACAGTTTTGATGTGTACAGAGGGAGCAGATAGCAAGGAAGGCTTTGGCTGTTAAGCTGAACAAGAACAAATGATCATAATCAGCTCTCAGTGAGACCTTTGAGATGGTAGGAGAGTATTTGCTTAGACAAATTAAGATGAAATGAGTCTATCTGATATTGCAGTACGTATAAATTGCTAATTGGAGCTATGTCACAGGAACTGCCTCTTTGGTGAAGATTTGGGCTAGGGCTTGTTTTGTCTGTATGTCATGTCAAATGCCTCTGGTGTTGATGGATCTGATACTTTCTGCATTGCAGCAGGGTTGCAGGGTTGATTGGAGTACAGTTGGTTAGCCTGAAGCTGAAGTGTGACTGTGGCTGAATTTGGATATTCCCAGTGAGAGATATATGTATGATTACTGGCTGGTATGTGACAGTTTATAAACTGTGTTCAAGAATTCCCTGTGTTTCTGATTCCAGTGATAGGATTCCAGCCTGCAGGGTTACTAATCCAACAGAAAGCAGATTATCTTGTGCCTTTACTTTCAGTCCTGTAAAACGCTCACACTCCAACATAAAAAAAAAAGTAGATAGAAACTAGGAGCCATATATACCTGTGGAAATCATTGCTTTAGAATTATTCTCAGTGACTTCTTCTGCAGTTTTGTCTGTATCACAATGGTAAGCTTTGGTTTCAGCTCTGTTTCAAGCTAGTTTATGAAGGAGCTTGAAATGGCTCTGGTAAGGTGGATTTTTTATCTGCAGGAATCAGTTTGGGTATGGACATGAATTGTGAGAGAAGGGTCTGCACAGTCTGAGCTGTGTTCAATAGGTATTCAGTACCGGTCTAGTGAAAGGTGTCCCTGCCCAGGGCAGAGGGGTTGCAACTTGATAATGTTTAAGGTCTCTTCCAACCCAGGCTGTTCTATGATTCTATTATGATTCTATGGTTCTAGGGTTCTAGAATTCTATGATGATTCTATGATTCTATGATACTACAACAACAATCTGGATGCAGATGTGAGATATGACTAATGTGAGGGGCTGAGGAAGGACTGGAGCAGCTTGGGTACTGCAGGTCACAGGCAGGCATTCCAAAAATCAGTGCATGAAAGCTTGTTTGATGCTCACCTGGATTCATCCTGTGCCCACAAATAGTCCCTTACTTTCTGAAGAACTGCAGAATTGAATGCATTTCAAACAGGAAAGATGTAATTGCTTGTGGTACAGTAAATTCTTTAGTGGAACTGTGTTCTTTCAGTACTGAAGCATTTTTTAAATCCCTTTGGCTATTACACTAAATATGGACTTTGTCATAGTATAGCAAACAGATGGAAGGAATATTTTGCTGTTGGTGGCATTTGTCTTCTCCATTAGGCATTGCTTCTGGGTGCTTCTCTGGTCTTCCCTGTTTCCAGCATGCTGCCTGATATTCCAAAAATGACACAGAGCATTCAGAGAGAGAGAAAAGCCTTCAATTGAAACTGCTCATTCTTAACACAAAGAGAAAGGCAAAACACTGACATTCTTTAAAAGAAAGAGTGGAAAATATTGGAAAGGAAGGAAAACAGCAGCACTCTGTTCAAACCAGAAACTACTGGTGTGCATTAGCCTGTAGTGAAAGAAAGCGTAATTCGTTAGTCCATATTAAAGTCCAAAACTCAGTTAAATATATATACCTATGTATATATATAGTTTAAGAACTGTTCTTCCAGATAATTCAGACATGGACTCTTTTCTTTGATGCAGTATCAATGCTCTGTGGTAGTAAATTCTTCCATTAGTTTGGAGTTTGGAAGGTAAAGTATACAGGGCTAAATTTAGCTTTAGTGTATATACAGTGTAGCCAGAGAAATTTGCTGGATTCAGTCTGGTTCTTTGCAGAGTGGGCTTCATCATGTTCAGAACTTCCTGCTTGTGCTCTTTCTGCCCAGTTCTCCTGCTTTTTATTATTATCCTGGATTTTCCTCCAGGGGATGTGGGAGCACATAACCAGTGGTTATGTACCACAGGGAGAGGCCTTACTGGTGTTGTTCTGTAGTGACATACCACAAGAAAGTAAGGGTCTAGTTTGCAGTCACTGTTTCTGCTATGGCTAAAATTCATGATCTGTAGCTGGAATCAGAGTTTGCTTGGTACCTTCATTTAGCAATATTACTGACTTCAGTGTCTTCTTAACATTTCCATACATAACCCATATGTAACAAGGATGTACTGAGGAGGATGTGAGTATCAATTTATGTAGGATGATTGAGAAACAAAGGAGGGAGTTATAAAGCATGGGAAAAATATGGACAGAAACTTGCAATAAAACCACAAGGATGTTTACTAAGTCCAAGAGCTGTCTGGGACTTATCCATGTCCATGTAATACTTGCAAGGATGAGACATCATTTTTCACAGGGAGTTCTGGAGCATAATCCATCATCATTCAAAACAAACCAGCCATTCTCTGAAAGCTATTTAGGTCATGAGATGTCACCACACCTGACCATAAAATCCATCATGTTGGGGAAACCAATGGCCAGTGTCTGACATTGTGAAACACTGTGAGGCAAAAGCTGTATTTATCTTTGCTAGAATCGGCATATCACCCCTGTAGCTTCAGATTAGCTCACAGTGACATACCAGCTCTATATATTACCATCCATCAGGGTGATCTCCTTTAGAATAAGCCAAATAGCTACTACTCTAGTTTGAGGATTTCTGGGTTTGTTGACAGATTTTGAACACTGTGAACATATATAAGAAGAAAGACACTTTTTGAAATGCTAAACCACTCCTTTCTTTATTCCTAGCAATTTTCTTTGGTATTGGATTGTTCACTCCTCCCATCCTTCATACTTATTTCTTTTCTTGAGCTGCAAGTGTATTTTGCACTGAATGTTTTCATCCATACAGCCTCGCTTCTGCTTATGCAGCACAACATACAGCAGTGCACTTTACATCACATCTTCAAGATCCCGAGAAGACTAAATACCAGGTTCAGTCTCTGTACCTCACTGACTCATCAGAGAGTTTTTTGGGCTCACCAAACTTTAAATTATAGCCATTGCTTGTATGCAGAGGATACTTGTCCATTAGTACTATGGTAACTTCACATCTCTTGAAGTTCATGTCCTACCAGAGCTGATTTGATGTAGTTAAGCTGATAAAGACATCTTTCTTTGCTACAGAAAGGAAATAGATAAATAAATGTTTATTTTATATGCTGTGAGTTGGCTCTCACTTATGGGTGTTTCTGAGTGTCTGACATTTTATCAGGCAAAAGATGGAACTTTGTCTCTGTCTGGCTTTGTGCTTCACATATTATGACATAATTATAACAGAATGCCCAACAGTGGCCAGCAGTGAATGCTGATGCTCTGTTTGAGCAGGTCAAACTTATAATAATCCTTCCTCAGAGGATATGCCCAAGTTTTCCTGGGCTTCAAGTCTTTATATTTCATAGCCTCTGACAGAATTTTCTTCCATTAATCCTTCCAATTGCTTTTTAAATGTAGGCAAACTTTTTTAAGTTATAGAACCTATGGAATGTTTAATTAGTAAACTATTTTCTGCATATTTAAGTGGAATACCACTGCTAGAATGACATCTGAGGAGATTTAAGGGGAGAGAACATTTGTACTAAATTACATAGCTGCTAATACACATACAGATTATTGTAAAAATGTACATAAATTTTATAAAACATACTATTAAAAATGCCTAGGCCTGAGTGGTATTCAGCCAGAAGTTCTGAAGTTGTTCAGGTATGAATAGATGAATATAAACAATACATGTACTGTCTCCCTGTTGCGCAGTTCTTGTGACCATGCCAACACAGGTGTCCATGCTGTTTTCTCTGATCCCCTGGGGTCCTTTTTGGGTCCCTTTTTTGCAAAGTCCCTAAGGGCTGAGCAGAGCCCACACAAAGAATAACATTTGGTGCTTTGTGCCACAGTGCTGCTGGGAGTTTGAGAGCAGCTTGCTGGGGGAGACAATCAGAAGACTAAAACTGAGAAAACTTGAGATAAAAGTCAGGGGTGTCCAGGAAGAAGTGTGAATGTGTCCATGGCCTGTTATTCTGATCCCAAACCCTCACACATTGTGCCACCCACAGCTGTTGGGCATGAACATGGACACACTGACCTGTGGGCGTCCCCCCACCCCTGAAGCATAAATGGACACCAAGTGATCTACTGCTAGTGCACGGCGCATTGGAAACACACACACTCATCATGAAAGCTTGCTATGCTTTATTGTTGCAGCCAGGCCCCTTGTGGCAGCTGGTCTTCTCAGGGGCTCCGGCTCTAAATCTCAAAGTCATCTACCGGCTCAGTAAACGATCCCAAGTCATCCAAGGCGTCCGGCTCCTCCTCCTCCTCATGGTGCCTGTGTCTCCTGAAGGACCGGCGCTTGACAGCTGAGTGGCCACGTCTTGCAACTCGGCGCCTCCGCCGCGTGCTGCGGCGGCGAGTGCGGCTGTGGCCAGTGCGCCGCGTCTTCCGCAGGCGCCTGCGGCTCCGGCTCCGGCTCCGGCTCCTGCTCTTGCGGCGTCTGGCCCGGCGATTGTAACCAGCCATGGTGGTGGTGGTGCTCGCTGGGTGCTGTGAGCCGCTGCCCTGCTTTTATAGGGCTGCCGGGGTGGGGCCCTTTGTGATGCCAGCAGTTTACAGAGCTGACCTCACCAGCGATGTCACAATGGCTGTTTGGTGATGCTGTTGCCAGCTTTGCTTGCATGTGTAGCTTTTGATATCCCTAATAAATTGGCTTTTATCTTAAGCCACAATATTTCCCATCTTTACTCCTCCAGTTCTCTCTCCCAGCAAGCTGGTGGGGAGAGTGAGCCCCTGCACGGCACTTTGTTTCTGGCTGGGGTTAAAGCATTATCTGCCTCCAATGCGGCTTAAGGGCTGCAGGGGCACATCTGCTCACCAATGGCACAAAATGGAGGGTGAAAGCCTGCTAAACTATTGTTTTCTCCAGTTTCTGCAGAGGAACTCCTGCTGCATTGTCTGGAGCACCTCCTCTCTTCTTCTCCCCTGCCCTGGCCTCACCAGGACTTTTTTGCATGTTTCTTGCATGTATTCCCAAAGACATTATCCCTGAGGCACTATCACCTTTGCAAAGGGGTTCAGCCTTGGCTAGTGGCAAGTCCTTCTTGGACCTGGCTGGCACTAGACCTGGTCAACATGGGACAACTGAAGGCATGTTATCCCAGATACTCTCCACACTATCTCCTCGCTCTGAATGCCTCACCAATCTAAGTCCAGTATAGGCACAGAGAACCAGGAGGAGGCGGGAGCAAGCACAGCAGGAGTGAGAAGCATGTTGCAGGGTCAGAGAATCTCTCTACAGGAAGATGTGTGAAGGGCAATGTGATTACCCTGCCAGGAGTGGTGGGACAACTAGGGTGAGAGTTAGGAGCTGGATGGGCAGAGCAACTTGCACTGCTTTGTCTGGCCTTTACCCTCGAATCCCCAGCAGGGCTACAGGAGAGGGCATGAGGCACTGAGAGTTCTTCTCTGTGGGCTCTGCTCAGCCCCTAGGGACCCTGTGATAAGAGGGACACAAAAAGGGGGCCCAGGTGACCAGTGGTAGGAGCAGAGATTATCTGTGTGTCCTGGGGCACATGCACTCTCCACAGGCCCTGTGCTGCAGACACGATCACACCTCAGCCCAAGCAAAGACAACCCTGGACATGCACTGCCACGCATTAACGTCCTTGGACATACAGATCACACACAGGAACATCATGCCTGGACACACACATCCTGCTGTTGGGCATGGACACACTGACCTGTGGGCCTCCCACACCCCTGAAACAAATGGACACCAAGTGATCTACTGCTAGTGCACGGCGCATTGGAGACACTCTCACTCATCATGAAAGCCTGCTATGCTTTATTGTTGCAGCCAGGCCCGTGTGGCGGCTGCTCAGGGACTCTGGTTCTAAACCTCAAAGTCATCTGCTGGCTCACTGAGCCCTCCCACATCTTCCAGCACGTCCGGCTCCTCCTCCTCTTCATGGCGCCTGAGTCTCTTGGGGGACCGGCGCTTGATGCCTGGGGGACCTTGTTGTGTTCCAAGCTGGGCCTTAGGCCGCGTGCTGCGGCGGCGAATGCGGCTGTGGCCAGTGCGCCGCGTCTTCCGCAGGCGCCTGCGGCTCCGGCTCCGGCTGCGGCTCCTGTGCTGGCTGGCCCGGCGATTGTAACCAGCCATGGTGGTGGTGCTCGCTGGGTGCTGTGAGCCGCTGCCCTGCTTTTATAGGGCTGCCGGGGTGGGGCCCTTTGTGATGCCAGCAGTTTACAGAGCTGACCTCACCAGCGATGTCACAATGGCTGTTTGGTGATGCTGTTGCCAGCTTTGCTTGCATGTGTAGCTTTTGATATCCCTAGTAAATTGGCTTTTATCTTAAGCCACAATATTTCCCATCTTTACTCCTCCAGTTCTCTCTCCCAGCAAGCTGGTGGGGAGAGTGAGCCCCTGCACGGCACTTTGTTTCTGGCTGGGGTTAAAGCATTATCTGCCTCCAATGCGGCTTAAGGGCTGTACCTGCTTGCCAATGGCACAATATGGAGGGTGAAAGCCTGCTAAACTATTGTTTTCTCCAGTTTCTGCAGAGGAACTTCTGCTGCATTGTCTGGAGCACCTCCTCTCTTCTTCTCCCCCACCCTGGCCTCAGCAGGACCGTTTCTCACGGTCTTAAAGACCTGTACTCTTAAAGATTTTATCCAGTGCTGCGCTGGCATTTATCACTACAGCCATGTACTGGTAATTTAATCTTCTGCCCAATTTTATACGTCTATATCATTTATTCAAAGAAGAAACTGGTACTGTCTTGGTAGGAGAATGTTAAAAGGCTCTAACAGTCCTTTAATGATGCTCAATAAATAAATACAAACTGGTCACTTGCACTGTTTCCTAATGGATGTTTCTCTGTAAAAATGAAATATCCCGGTATGCTTCAAACTTCATAGCATGATGGCTTATAATCAACTGCTAGCCATGCTTTAAAGTGTCTATAGAAATTCTGCTTCGGCTCAAATGTATTATCATTTATATGAGAAGACCTGTGTGGAAGGGAGGTTCTGATAGCTCTGTTCAGGGTATTTGGAGTTTGCACTTGAGGAAAGGCCTCTGAGAATTGAATGAGGTCTACTTTTCATCCTGTGTTATTTATTATTTTTTCTTATCTTAGACATGAGCAGTACAAAGTTATAGCGATAGTAGTGTGAAACACTCCAACTATAGTGCCTTCCCTGGTGTTATGTGTGACTTTGGCTTTATGGTTCATGTGCAAACCAGGCTGCAGCATTCCAAGATCTGCCATCAACTCCCTGTATGTGTGGTAAAATAGTTTTATTTCTTTTGGCTTTATTTTAGTTTTTCTCAGCTGTGGGCAATAACTGAAATAATGAAAATGCTGTGAATTAACTCTTAAGGGTGTTTATGATATTGGGATCTCTCTTGGCTATATTTGAAGGATCTTGGCAGTCTGGAGAGGTCTCTGTTGACTGGAAGTTGGCTAACATTGTCAGAGTTTTCAAAAAGACCTAGAAGCCTGGACACAACAGGCTTGTTAGTCTGACTTAAGTGCCTGATAAGGTTATGGAGAAGATTATTCTGGTAGTTACTGAAAAACATCTGAAGGCAACACAGTCATCAGTCACAATCAGCATGGTTTTGTAAAGGGTAAAGTCTGCTTATTTTAAAGGACTTTAGTTTTCCTTTTATGGCAGGATAACCCACCTAGTTCACCAGTGGAAACCAGTTGATGCTATCATTTTGGATTTCAGTAAAGCTTTTGATACTGTCTCTCCCAGGATCCTTCTGGATAAAATATCCAGCACACAGCTGGATAAACACATCATATGATGTGTGAGCAGCTGGATCACAGGTTGGGCACAAAGGGTTACAGTGAATGGGGTGATATCAGACTGGTGACCTGTCACTAGTGGGGTTCCACAGGGCTCCATCCTCAGTCCTGTGCTCTTCAACATTTTCATGGATGTCTTGGACTCAAGAATGGAAGGGATACTAAGCAAGTTTGCAGATGATACAAACCTGGGAGGAGCTATTGACTCCCTTGAAGGCAAGGAGGCCCTGCAGAGAAATCTTGGCAAATTACATGGCAATCACTAAAACTGTATGAATCATAAAAAGGATGATGCAAATACTTCTTTTATAAGGAACACTTATTTATTTTAATTCTTACCTTATTCTTACTTTTTATTTCACAATGTTGTTGAACAACTAATTTTTGGTATGCTTACTAAAAATTTTTCAATTCTCTTTCTTAAGAATTGGGCTGTGATGTTTTCAGGAGGTGTATATAAATTTATCTTCTTTCTAATAGAGTAAGAACAGAAATGCTGACCAGAAAACATTTCTGGTTTGGTGCTCTGAGATGGCTGTTTCTCAATGCTTGGAAACTGGTCTCAATACAAATCAGTAAGAAAATAGCTACAAATGAAAGAATCCAGTGTGGTTTTTTTCATGGTTTATGTAAAAGGGGCTATTGGTTTGTATTTTTTTTAACAATATATTGTAACATTAGAAATACTGCCTGTATTACTGTAAATGACCAATATAGTTTCTCTTTTATGTTTCAATAAGACTGAAAGTTTTAGTTTAGTTAGTGATACAAAAGGCTTTTGCTCCAAGACCAGCAAGTGATATCAACAACTTTGTGATTGTCCCAGTAGCCTTTGGTAATTTTCCCCAAAGTGATTGTACCATCTAGTGTCAATGTAGACTTAGAGGGGTATATACCCTGTAGTAGAAAATGTTGTTTTAATTTGCAGACCAGTTAGTGTTCTGAGCAGGGGAACAGGGGCCAAATGGCCTGTGGGAACTAAACTTTTCTCACAGAGCTGCAAATTCTGTCAGCTGGGAAGAAGAACAGAGAGAATTCTGGCTCCTCATTCTTGAAGATAGCTTTCATTTTGCCAAAGTCAGCATATTAAACCAGACCCGTGCTTAACGTTAGCTCATTTAGCTTGTATATATTTCATATATTTGCTGCATAAACCCTTTCATTATTTGTATTGGTTTTACTTTAATTCTTCCATTGGAGATTCTGTGAATTCCATTCAGGACTAAGGCAGGGTATAGAAAGGCTCCCACTCAATTTGATGGGATCAAAATGTAAAAAGACATATAATAATTTTTGAAGTATATTAGATGTATTAGTAAATACCTGAAATAAAACACTGCTTTATAGTTGGTAATGAATATTGTTGGTATATTTAATTAATGTTGTGACCTAGACAATCCTTTGGGAGACTGAAGCTTGAAGAAAGCAAAGGATTGAACTTAGAGTGTTCTTGTATCAGTCTGGATTTGGTTTCCATTGCTACTTTCCATGTCATAATTTTCATAAGTACTTACATTAATCTGGATGTTATTCTATCTAGATGTGATTATATTCACATCCAGATGTGTGTATTCATATCTAGATGCAATTACAGGACTTTTATTTGTACTTCAGACAGCTGTGGTGAAAATATTGATTTATTTATGATTTCTTATTCTTTGGAGTAAAGTTGCTTTTAAGAATAACTAGTGAAATAATTTCCTGCAGCCGAAACTTTTGTGAGGTGTGGCTAATCAGAAATGTGTTAAATAATTTACTACAGCTAATACTAATAAACACTGAAAAATTACTAATATTTCTCTCATTTTCAGTTGCATAAACCCCCTTGTAACTGTGGGACCTATGCAGTTCCAGCTACTCTGTTAGTTTCATGTATACATTCTTACCTGCATCATATCTCTCTTGTCATATCTTATCTTGTCATATCTTATCATATCTCAGCCTTCCCAAGTAATTTATTGCTTTCTTCCTTTTTTTTTCCAGTTACAGGTTGGTTAGGATGTATTTGTTGCACCAATGCTTCATGACATCTGTATAGTTATTTCTGTAAAATACTTTCTGAGTAAAGGATACTTTAAAAATATTTCAGTATAAGTAACCTATCTTTTAGTACACCTTAAGAATGTGATATTCAATAGTTAATGATCCTGCAACTCTGCCAAATGACATGAAGGTGTGTCTGCCTGTGACTTATTAATACTGTCTGTTCATTCTGTCTCAGTTCTACTATGAGCAATTTAGCTCTTTCAGATACTATTCCTCATTATGACGTTTTAAAGCTTATTTATCTCAGCTCAACTTTGCTTATTTTGCAAGTAACAGTGAATGGACTAATAAATTGCATCACTGTTGTAGGAACGTTGATACCTTGAATCATTACTCTTGGTGGTTGTTGATTTAAATAATTAAAACATCACGCTAGGAGACTGGCTTAGAGTCATCTCTGAAATGTTTCTTGTGTGCTATAAGCTAGCAGTTTTTATGGCAAGACCTGGCAAAAGTTGACTTCAGATCAGAGTCATGTCTTAAAGTACAGTAGTGCAATCTGAACAGAATAATCTATCGGAATCAACTGCAGCATATGAGATTCCTCAGCTGTTATTTAACAACTTGAAAATAGAGGGGAACACAGTACTGTCAAAAAAAAATACATTTCAGAATATTATTGTTAATGGGACATTATTTAGGATAGGACATTTATCCAAAGTGCCAGCATCAGCTGGGTAATGGTGTTGACACTTTTTCCTAAGAAAGGACATAAAAATATGTGAAATTAGAAGGGAAATAAGAGTGCTGTGTAATAATTTTTCTAATAATTTGTAATGGAGAATCTTGCATCTTCTTTCAAAATACCTCAAAATGTTCATGGACATTAAAGGAGTTTAGTACTATTAAGTGTGTTTTCAAGCAGTATGCATTGCTTGAGGTGCTACAAAGAAGACAAAAGCACTGAAATCTCTGAGCATCTCACAGAGTATTTTAGATGAGGATTGGAACAAAAACTGAGAGTGTCTTTCATAGAATCATAGGATCATTAAGCTTGGAAAATACCTCCATTATCACTGAGTTCAACTGTTAACTCAGCACCACAGTGTTGATCACTAACTTGTACCCAATTGCCACATGCACATGCCTTTTTAGCATTTTCAAGAATGGTGAATCTGCTGCTTCCCTGGGCAACCTATCTGAATGCCTGACCAGCCTTTCAGTGAAAAAATGTTTCCTAATATCCAGTCTAAACCTCACCTGGCACGACTTGAGGCCATTTCCTCCTGTCTGAGCAGCTGGGAGAAGAGGCTGACTCCCTCCTGGCTACAGCCTCCTTTCAGTCATTTGAAGAGAGTGATAAGGCACCCCTGAGCCTCCTTTTTTCCTGACTAAACACCCCCAGCTCCCTCAGCTGCTCATAATCAGATTTCTGCCCCAGACCCTTCACCAGCTTTGTTGCTCTGTTTTGGACACACTTAAGAACCTCCATGTCCTTGTTGTGAGTGGTCCCAGTCTCACCAATGCCTGGTACATGGGGACTCCAGTACTTCCTAGAGGTTTGAGTTAAGACTTAAACTGTATCTTATAAAGGAAAAAAACAAAACAAACTTGATCTGTGAAAATAAAGTAAAAGAGGTTTAAAAATTTCCCCTTTTTTTTTTTTTTTTTTTTTATTCTATTCTACTGTGTGCTTAGTCCATGCTCTCATCATTCCTTTTGGTCTGCAGTTAGTATCCTGAAGGAGGTGAGAAATTCTTTGTCTAAACTTTAGCATTGTAATCTTAAAGATTAAGTGTTTCACAATGATATTTCTAGTATTAATTTAATCTATTATACTTGTAACTAATATCCAGTATGATTCACATGGGTGATGTTACAGGCTTATGAAATATTACTTAGTTTATAAAGTATGTCAGATATCAACAAAATTGTTTTGCAAGAAGCTTAGTCTTAGCTTCTATAAAGAAACATAAAAGAGTGAACTGAGGAAGAAGGTATTGTACAGATGGTGCATAAGAAAAACCCTGCTAGCTCAGATCAAAGGATTATTTGTGTCAGCAGTCTGCTTTAACACAATTCATCAGCACTGGTTTAGAAAGAAAGCATAAAGATGAACAAAATAAACTTCCCCAAATACTGTCCCATGTACTGAACCTTTCAGCGAATAAATCTTCTATAAATCTGTTGTATATTTTTCTGAAGCTACAGACATTTATTTTATATTTTAGTTTGGTTTTTTATGAGCTTACAGAGGAGCACTGGGGACTGAGAATTTAGGCATCAGGCAAACAAAATGGTGGATGGAGAAAAGTGAAAATGGAGACCTCAGTCAAATGAGAAATGGAATTGTTCACACTGAATTTTGATGCAGGAGACGATGTAGGAGAGAGCACACCCTGAATTCAGAGGCAGTGCCCCAGTGGAACTTCTGAGGGGCTGAGGTGGGCTATCCAGTAGGAAGTGAGCAGGGTGGTTTCAAAGCTTGAATTTACAGGAAAAACCCAAAGTATCTCTGTTCTGTATCCTCAACTGTACTGCATCCTGTTAACAGTCTGGCAGATGACAATTTGAAGCAAAAAAACTTTTTTTTTTTTTTTTTTTTTTTTCTTTCAAGCATCTTCTTTATAATCTTTCTTAAATGCCTCAAAAATCTGTTTGTAAAATCCAGTACTTTTGTCTCAGCTGAGCCAGTACTTTAAAGTTGGCCAGGTCTGGAACATGATATTCTAAACTCATCATTAACTGCTGTTGGCAATCAATAAATTCTGGTTGCCATCTCTTTCTGTCAAGAGACTTTGATTTCTGGATCATGGTGATTTTTGTTGGGTACTTTTGGTCCTCCCTTAAGCAGCATGCAACAAATCCTACAGAAAATCTCACTCTCAAGAACGTGTCATAGTGACTTTGGTGAAGTAGAGCACGGCTCAGAAATAAAGATCCTGTATAAATATCCCTGATTTAAAAGAGGGAAGAAAAAACCCAAACAGAAAAAGAAAAGTAAAAATGATAGGTTATGTAAAACATTTTTTTTTCCTAGGGGAAATATATTTTATGAGAAGACTTCTAGCTCATCAATTTTTTCTTAACCAGGAAGGCCCATTTATTTTCGTATTCCGAGGAAAAGACCTGTGCATTGTATTTTTATTTTTAAACAAAGCAACCTAGAGAGCTGAAAATTTGCTGCCTTCATTTTAGAGACCAGTGATTGTTTTCTGTTTAGGCCACACTACAGATTGAGAGTAAAAAGACAAGGCACTTTTAATAGTGCTGAATTTACTATTTTAATTAATTCTCCTGTATCTTGCTTTCCTGACATGTTTACCTTACAAATGCTTTAGCTCATGGCAATTACTTATTTTGAATGGCAAAGTATATAATTAACATCAAGGTGAAAGACTATAATGTTTGTGAATACTGCTCTATGCCCTCCAGAAAACACTTATGTAGACAATTTAGGTCACACATGGTTCAGTCTCTCAGAAATCTTACTTAATAAAGCCCCACGGTACTCTCTTTTACTGAACAATTAATAGAAAGCGAGTTCTTTGTGTTAATGTGAGGAAAAGATAAATTTTGGAAAAGAGGGAAGAATCACATGAGACACACACAAGTTTCTACACACAGTTCTGTGGAAAGCTGGAAATGCAATTTAAATGGGCAGTTAAGGTGGAGAATAATACAGGCTAAAATACTATGATGAAAATGCTTATATATAAAGTGCAGTGGTTTATGTCTGAGATAATGTTCCATTACCTTCTATCCATTTCTTCCTGACTATTTGAGTAGATGTTTCCTGAACCCTCCCTATGAAGACGTGTCGAAGAGGAATGATGCTCAGCATTTGGCATATCTATTGCACCATGAAACCCCTTGGAAGTCTTTGCTTGTGCAGGCATATAGCGACAGCTTGAGAGTAAATGGTAAGCATTAGACTCTGATTTGCAGTCATTATTTTGAAAAAATAGAGCCCTAGAAAAACAGGGTCTTATTCATGCTAGTAATATGGTAGTCACTTACTACAATTAGATTCTTGGCAATGTAGACAGAAACAAGCTATGCATGAAAACATTGTACAATAACAATATGCAATGGCTGTGTGTTATTGTGTGGTACTTACTGGAAGAGTTGCTATCAACGTGATATAGCTGGATTTCAGCTTGGATTTCTGAAGCTGGCTAAACTATGGGCTTTTATGTGAAACATCTTTATGGTGCTTCTGCCAATACATGACTTTGTGTCATTAGATGCTGATTTCTCTGGACCAAGAGAATTCCCTCTAGTATCCTTGTTAGTCAGAAAATCAATCATATTAGTCTCATAATCAAACATAATTATTAACCCATTTTTAAACTCTCATAATGCAGAAAAGTCTTATTACCAAATCAAGATACAGTGATGGTTGAAATTTAATAGTTACTCATGTAGTCAGCACTTAGGAAGAGAGAAACAAAGGGCTGCTATAGTTGTGTGATCAATTATATTTCCACTGCTTATTTTGACATCTGTTCTATTGATGGCTTGATTTGCATATATACATAAACTTTGTAGACATCCATACAAGATGACTAAATTTTGCAACAGACTGGTGGTTTAAAGGTCTACAATTATTCACTTGCTATACTGAGTTTAATTCAGTGAATGGATGGCACTTCTCCAGGCTGGGTGTAAGGCAAAGCCATTGCAGGTCGGCTTAGTATCAGAAGGGACTGCACTTCACTGTGCAGTAGGGATGTGGCTGTAAGCTATTTTTCTTTATTAAAAATACATGAATCCACTGCCCTTGTAAAACAAAGGACAGAAGTAACCGCCCTACTAGAAGGAGAGGACTGGGACTAGAAGGCATAAGATCAGGGTTGGTTAGTGTGAGTGGTTCCCATTTAGTTTGTTATGGACAGGTTCTCTCTCCCCAGCTCCCATCTGAACACAGAGCAGCAGCGGAGGTCAGCTGGGGTTCAGCAGGAGCTGAGCATTAAACTCTGAAGTCCTTTCACTCTCAAGCTGACTCTGTTGCTGACTGTTCTCTTCTGAAAAGAGAAAGGGAGACAGCACTGTTCTTCCTTCCAGTGTGGGGGCAGGGGGTACTATGAGGGATTACTGTGACTACTATTACAGGCAGGCAGTATTATGGCTTTAGGCTGCCTTTTTCCATGCTGAAGCTGCTCTGAAATTCAGATGGTCAGACTGTCTTACAGCCTGTAGCATAAGAAAGGTAGGAAAAGAGGACCCTATTCATTGGATGCCAAGTGGATAGTTTTTAGTGCTGCTTTCAATGACGTAATACTGCCTGTGGGGCTTTCTTCTGCCCGTGCACAGAAGAGATCTCTAGATGTGATAATACTGGGTTAGAGGTTAGAGCATTAATATATTCTCCTTACACTGTTGAGAATTGGCTTGTTAGGGACCTTTTTTTACACTCAGAGGACACAGGGGACATCAAATTTGTTTTTCCTGATACATGATGTTCCCTTTAACTTAAACTACTTAAATAGCTACCCCACTCTTAAAACTTTCCAAGCCTCATTGCCCCAGGTATAGTTTATTTTTCTGCTGTTTGATCCTGTACCTCAGTACTGAGTAGTCCACTGATCTGCTTCCCCTGCACTCACCTCTCAGCTGCCTACATGCTCTCTCCCTTTTCCATATAGAAACCTCCCCTTTCCATTGTGAGCTCTCTCTTTATGGAAAATCCTTCTCCTAACTATTTCTGTGGTGCTGACAGGAAATGAATGAACAGTAATGAGGCAGTTAGATGGAGCTGACAGTTCAAATTTTAATTTTAAAAAATGCATGTATTATAGAATTGGAATTGGATGGGCCAAATCCTTGTCTGATATTGCCCTTTTATATTAAGAGAGTAACTCTCAGTTGTGCCAGAGAAATCTCTCCCAATATGTACATGTTTTTTTTTAATGGTAGTTGATTTTTCTGGGGATTCTTGCTTTGGAGGGTGAAATATATTATGGACACTGTTTCAACACGATTGAATGTAAAGAAATCTTTTTGGCATTGAATCCAACTAGTGCTAGACAGGTGGTTGTGTCAGAGTGCCCTGAGCCCCGAGAACACCTGGCAGCTGTCTCAGTTGGTGAGAACAACTTGCACCATGTTCAGCAATATGGTGCTCCTGGGGCACTCTGCAGCACAGCAAGGGGATTATACACTTCTCTCTGGAGATCACACCAGTAATTCATTATTCAACAGTTTTAGAAACAACAGAGTGTAATTACTGAAGATGTATAATTGTCACTGTTCTAAATAACACACTCACCTCTTACTTAGCCAGGCCAAAACAAATTGGCTATAAGAACAAGTATTTTATTAAGTATTCTTTCTTGTTGCAGCAGCATGGCAAGCAACTCTGAGGTGAAACTGCAAAAACATCTTTGGCATCTTCTTGTACTGGAATTCTGTGTTTTTTGGATAAGGCTTAAGTTATACCTGATCTGACCTTGGAATAACTTTCAAAAGTGGAGTTTTTTTTTTGTTTTTGTTTTGTTGTTTTTTGTTTTTTTTGTGTGACTGTATTTTCAATCATTTCCTGTGAACTACAGTGAGGCTGGCCAGCATCCTTCTGAATTGATATCCTGTCACACATCTGATTTGAAGGCAGCTGAGGGGCCAAAGAATTTTCTCATATAAGCTACTTGACAAGAGGAGTTCTAAGTGGTTATTATATGTCTATAATAGGCCCACGCTTGTTTGGTGTTTTTTTGTTTTGTTTTGTTTTGTTTTTTTGTGGGTTTTTTTTGTTTGTTTTTTGGTTTTTGTTTTTTTTTTTTTTGTTTTGTTTTGTTTTTTTGCAAAGGTCAGGTGTGAGCATTTGTTAGTGAGAGGATACTTCTATAGATGGTTAAGGTAATTCCATACTTCTGCATATATACTGTGCTTTGAATCTGTGTGTGTAAAAGTTTTCATTCATCTGGTTTTGTTGTCAACATGTGAGGAAAAATCAGGACAATGTGCAGCTCAGGTAAACTTTCAAGTTTACATGCAGGATAGATTGGTTTTTAGCTGTAAATAGAACAAGGAACTGCTCACAGCTATGGAGACTCTTTGTACAAAATAGAATTCTAGTTCAAATGTGGCCCAGGTCACTAGTGCTCATTGTTCAATTTCTGTGCTACTAGAAGGCAGGAGAAAATACCACTGCTGGTGCCCTGGCTGACTGTCACCTGAGAGATAAGACAGAATAAACTAAATGTTACAAACTCCTCTGTCATCTACAGAATTGATCCCATCTCACTGGAGAGACAGAATCATTTTGTCTCATCTCGCTGAAGAGACAGCATTGCAACTGGATATATTTTACTTACCCAGTGGATGGAAGTGTTTAGTCTCCAGCTGGAGCTGTCAGCCAAGCTTGAAAGTGACTTTTAAAAATTTAAGCAAATTCATAGCTATCAGAGCTTTTAATTTTATTTGAAGACAATTGTAAGTAGAAAGGTCATCTGCCTGCTTGGCTGTCACCAATAGCAGGCTGCAGATACAGTACAGCTAAATATCAGCATTTCTAGGAAATTGGATGTTCTCTGTGTCAAGGGTTTATTCTTGGAGCAAAAAACCATTCTTGGAGCCAGTTCAAGACACTAGGCAGAACAGGTGCTGACTAAAGGACAATGGTCTGTTTTGCCTGTGTTGGATATGGCATCAACTGTACTAGCCTGAGCAATTCAGATTCTTACAATTACTGAGCTTTGACTTTTGCCACTTCCCATGGCTATGGTGGGCCCTGGAGGGAGATGTTGTGAGAGATAAAGAGAACCAAAATTTGTAGTAGAATGGGTTGTTGCCAGGCTGCACTTAACAGCTTGAATCTTTGGTACTTTAGTAAGGACTTATGCTTTATCAGGGAGGGCATAGACCCAACGTTACAGCTGTGCTGGTTGAAACTGTATTACTGGAGATACAACCTTAGCTTTGCCTCTAAATGTTGCCAAGTGAAGCTATGGGAGGAGAGCTTTGCACTTAGGCTGAATGTTATTGCTATAGGTCAGTCAAGTAAAATCCCCATGTGTTCTCATTGGAGTAGCCTGTTAGCCACTTCTCTTTAAGGTATTGCACCCAGTTGCTATGTGCTGTTATAGAGCACTGCAGCAGCTGGCTAAAGACAGCCTTATGTTTGGTTCATTGATCAGTTTGAATAGTGTTTTTGAGATCATTAGCATATGTAAGTGAAAGAAATAATGCAAAGGTCATTGAAGCTGATACCCACACAAGGATTTACAGGGTGCCATCTTGATTAGCTTTCTGTTCTACTCAAACTTTAATAAAACTACAGATAATCAGTATTGAAAGAGATTATAAAAGGGCTAACATGGATGGAGAAGGCAGAAAAGTAGTTTATCTGTGAAAATTACCTAGATGTGAAATTTAGAAAGTTCACCTAACAGTATATGCCTTAATGTCTCACAGCCCTCAGTCTGCAGGGAAAGTGTTATGTCCCACAGCTCTGCATGGAAACTTTTGACAGAATCAAGGGCTGCTGCCATCATTCTGCCAATGCAGTCTGTGTGATGAACCTCTGAGAAGACATCAGTATGTGAACTTCTTGTGTGATGTAGGACCACCTCAAAGAACCTGAGTTTCACATTGATCCTGTTGACATGGTTGTGTTCAGGCAAATAGAAATATCCAAGAAGGATCTTTTTCAAGTAAATAGGAGATGCTGTGATTACTCAGGGTCCTGCAGTCAGACATCCTTTATTTACTTATTACATCTTGAAATTAAAAATTTAGTACTTGACATTCACAAAAATCTTCATATAATCAATATAGAAGCCAGGTATTAAAGAGCATGTATAAGAAAATAGCCCTTGTTGTTCCCTGGAACAAAAAGATGGTTAGAAAATCCTACTCTAAGGAAATATCTTGAATGAGAAAATGCCAAATGATTTTAGGCAAGCTCAAATCAAGATAAATACCCAAAGTCCAATTTGTTTTGATTTTTTTTGTTGTTCACATGAGTTTTTTTGTGAAATATTTGCATTATGAAATATTTATTTTCTTGCAATTTCAGTTGAAATCTGTGAGATGGGAGGAAGGTGAAATATTACAGGGAAAAAATACGACATGAAAGGCTAAGAGAACTGGAATTGTTCAGCCTATAAAAGAAGGTTTCTGGTGACATAAATGAAATCTTCCAGTACCTGAAGCGAGCCTGCAAGAAAGATGGAGTGGTACTTTTTACAAGAGCATGGTGTGACAGAGCAAGGTGGAATGGTTTCAACTTGAGAGTAGGTTTAAATTAGATACTAGGAATAAATTCTTTACTGGGAGGATGGTGAGGCAGTGGAAAAGGCTGCCCAAAGAAGACATGGATGTCCCATTCCTGGAAGTGTTCAAGGCCAGAATGGATGGGGCTCTGAGAAACATGGTCTAGTGAAAGATGTCCCTGCCCACAGTGGGGAGCTGGAACTAGGTGATGTTTAAGGTCCCTTGCAACCAAGGCAGTTCTCTGGAGACATCTAAAAGTTATTGTCAGAGCAGGTGGTATATCAGAAGTATGTAGGCAGTGGCTTTTACAACTTTGTCTTTTTTACTTCATTATTTATTTTCTACCAATGGGAAGCTGATATTTCTCATTTTGCTTCATTTTTTCAGTAACTCTCATATGGTCTTATGATTTTATTTTTCATATTATCATAAGCTGTGAACTTATGAAGGGAACATGTGCTAATGCTATTTCTGAGTGTCACAAGTCAGAACTATTCAGATACATTTCAAGAAAATGTGTCATTTTTCATGATGTCTTTAGACTAATTTAGTAGGCAAAAGCAGCAAAATGAAATTAAGAAAGAGATTGAAGTTCAGTTGCCATTGTATTTACTGTCACCTTGAATACAGAATATTATTTAATTTCTGATATTAATTTGATCATTTTAGTGTCTGAAGCAACAGCACTGTAGGATGGGCATGACATATAGTAAGGAATCTAGCTGTGCCTCCAGGCTAAAATTCAGTGGGCTTGAAGCATTAGCAGAGAAGCACTTAAGAATGCACCTTACTGCTAAATATTTGTTACTCTTGTACTTTGTGTACAGTCCCATGAAAAATAAAAGGCTTTTAGGTAATTTGTTATATATAAGCTTTAACAGAGCTTTCACTGTGGTAGATATGTGGATTGGCCTTCTTGCCTGATAATAGGTAGCATGTTCCTCTGCCTTTCGTGGAACCTGCCTGATTTTGCCTCTACAAAGTGTTGACTTATTTCTGATGTGCCATCTGACTCATGGCAGGAAACAGGAAACTGTAATTTATTTTAAAGATGTAAATATTTCATGTTTCATTGAAGGCTGCTTCAGGGTTCCACTGATCAAAATAAGCCTCTGAGAGTCATTTTTCCCATCACAATCACAGTTCTTCCTCAAATCTGAGCTGTGAGAAGCTGACAGAGCTGGGGATGAATCTGGGTCAAGAATGGTCTTGAAAATATTTCTTTTCTCAGCTCAGTACTCCTGCAGCTGCAGGAATGATACTTGATCCCTCCTCCTTGATCTTGTCGTTTATGAGTATACCAGGAGCACAGAACAGGTCAGAACTGAAGTGGAAAAAAACAACCAAGTTGACTTTCAGGCCACCAGTTTTACTGTGTCAGAAAAAAATAGATCAGGAAATGTTGTTTTCAGTTTTAACATGGAAAATTCAAAATGTGCTTGGCTGAGTCTCTGGTATGGGACTTTTCTGTGAATGCTATTTGGTGTAAAATACTTGCTGCTAAGAATAACTCAAATTCATTTCTTCAACCTGAAAAAATATTCCACCTGTCTGACAGACTGCTGGCTTCATCCTGGGCATGAAAAATTAAGATTGTATCACATCAAGAGTTAAGGGAGAAATTGGACAAATAATTCTTTATCTAACCTGCATTGCCAGGGTAAACCATGAGAACCTCCCTGCACAATCATATAGTAATTCTAGTAACTCATAAAGTTTAATGTACCTAGTTAAGCAGTTTAACTTGCCATAGACTCTGCCAAGACTAAAAAACATCTTTGTCCAACCCAGGGTTCATAAAGATAAAAATTAGAGAATGTCATCTTGTGCACAGTGTTTCTTCAACAGCAGGTTATTTTCTGTGAGGCTAAGAACTCCTAGGTAACTAAATGTTAACAAGAGAGTGTACAGCATCCAGTATATGGGAGTAAACACATAGTACAAAGTCAACCTTCTCAGGCTACTTCTCAATGGTGTCCCTACAAAGACTGCAAGTGTTAAAACAGCTAACAATAGCTGCATCTGCTTATCATAAAAAGAAACCAAGAAATAGAAATTTAAGGTAAAAATAAAAAAAAAAATTGCAGATACTACATAAAGACAATTTTTATTGCTACTGAAAGTTCTTTTAACCTAACCAAAGTATCTTTCATGTCAAGTGACAAAGTTGGTCCAGTAACTGTTACACTCCTGTTTTTGAGACACTACATGGAGTCCCTAGATACAACAGGCTGCAAATTTACAACCATAAAAAGGCAGATCAGTGAAACTGAATGTGGGTTATAAATCTCATTTATTTTTCGCTCTTTACGCTGGATTTTTTTTTGTGTGTTTTTGACTCTGTTTGCCTCTGCTGCAGTAAAATGAAAATTGTCAACTTAATGGCTGACACTTGTTTTTGCTTAAGATTTCTCAGTCTTTTACATGAGTAATACTGAGTTTCTAATGCTGTAGAGAAAATTTTTCATGCAGATAAATTGATGCCCTTCAGGGAAAGTTTTAGTGGTCTTTAGCAGTGAGCTATTACTCATGCTTGGTAATCACAGGTGCACTTTAAGGTTTATAGGACTGCATTTTGATTTTGTAAAGCTTAGGCTTTTTACTGGCATACCCTTTTCATTTTTGATTTAAAGAAAATAAGTGCTTACTACCACACTCCTGTGCTATAGAAAGCTTAGCAGTATAAATGCCCTCTGCTTCTCCATCTGACTGGATAAATCTGCTGTGCTTTAAGTGCGTTGGAAACTCTCCCTATGGGCTTAGAGAAAAGAGGGATTTGGTGTCTTTGTTATGCAAATAAAGGGAAGAAACAATTGTTTTGTCTTGCCAAAACTCAAGGCACTACAGGGATTTGCATTTTGAAATTTAAGTGTGTTTTAATGACTCTAGTCCCTAAATTTCTCCCTTTAAAAATGTGAAGTCAACATAAATATTACGGCGATAACGAAAAATCACTAATGCTAAAGGCTTACAAGGCCAGACTCCTCTGCATGGTTATCAGTGTTATCGGTCAATAGCTGTACAGGCTTGCTTTGACTGGGGTTCAGTTAATGCCAGTCTTTTCTTTGCAAAACTCCTTTGTGTTAAGAAGGTCCTGAGAATTGTAACTGCCCCAGAAAAAAACTCTACCAGTGGCCTGGTTGCACACTCTTAGGTTGGACTGCAGGTTCTTGGCCTTTTGTTCCAAAACTTGCATTGACATAATTTCCTGGATCCAGCTATGGATGTGGAAGAAGGTATTGACTCACCTGTGCTGCATTGCTCTAGTTTTTCTGCTGATGTTTCAAAGGTCAAGTAATGTTATAAGGAATGCACTCTAGGGCCTTCTTAACCTTACTGGAAAAGAGAGCCCAGTGTAGGATGTGGACAGGATGCAGCACTGGTGTACAGAACCGATTACCCACAGCCACATCAGGTGTAAATTAAGATTCTGCCTCTTCAAATACTCCTAGCCTAAGGAGACATGATCCATTTTGGAGCTTAACCTCAGTCTATCAAGTACTCTTCTCAATTTCTTTAGAGTAGGTGCTGAAAGTGCTCTCTAATCCAGGATATGCAGGTCAGCTAAATCCATGCAGGTCAACTCAAACCAGGCCCAAAAAGACACAAGTGATTTTGTCTGAACAAATGAAGAAGTGTTGAAGGGCTCAGCTGACATCTCTGTAGATATTTTTGACTCTCAGTAAAAGGTGGAGCAGAGAATGGTAACCACTCCCTTTTACAGTGGCATAGCTGGATCTAGCAGAAAGTGGCTGTGACCTTCAGTTCATACTTTCCCAGAGAAGAAAGTTATTTTCTTTCTAATTCTGTGGCTTAGAAGTAAACAACAATGTTCTAGATTCAGTCAAATGTTTTATTTACAGCAATTGGACAATTACTTTAAGTTCCTGAGCAAGTTTGGACAAAGACACTCTTTGCTTTCTTTCTTTCAGCTGGTGTGGAGCAAACACTGGGAATATATGAGGGTATTTTGATTCAGATCTCTTCTCAGTAATTCTGAGGCTTAACAGAGAGATCCTGCTTATTAATTCTGCTGTGAAGCAAAAACAGGTAACCAGCAATGTCAGATCTCATTTTACCCTCCATAGTTTGTCACTGAACAACTCAGCATCCCTGAATTATTCACAACACAGAGTACCAGCAAGTGTCAAGATTGGTAACCATCACCCAAGCAAGAAATCTTGGCTGGTAGTGTTGGTTTTGCACTCTCAGGAGAGCCTGCATTTGAGAAATTAGATGTTCTTGCTATTTCATGCTCAGAACAACTCAATAAAAGCACAAACACTTGACTGGCCATCTATGTGTTTTCAAATTCACTCATCCCATTTTTAAAATCAAAAATCTTTTCTTATCCTTGCTAAAATGGTTTTTATTTCAATTCTATCCTTGTAAATAAAGAATAATTTCACCGATAGTATTAGAGCCCTTTCATCTTTATGTAGATTCAACAAGAACTCTGGTCCCAGGATTCTCATGTGTTATGGACAATTGTTGCAAAACTAAAGTTAATGCTAAGGACCAGAGCCTTCAATGATCTTCATGATTTGGTGCACTGCCATAATAGCAGGTGCCTATAAAGCAGTCTAAGTTAATTCAGCTGTAGCTTTTATTTCTATGGTAGAGTCTCTTGAGGCTTGTCAGGAAACTATAAAATGATGGATAATTTAGATGAGTGACATTCTTGAAAAAGCATTTGCCCTTTGATTGAATAAAAATGACTTTGTTAAAAATAGTTTGAAATCAGGATATGTTAATCAAACTAGGAGAGTAGAAAAGAGAAATCCTACCAAAAGGAATTCTGATTATGCACAGCAGCCAGCCTTTCTTTGTCTGTGGATATTTCTACTAAGCAGAGAGAGTGAATCAATATTTGTAAATGCTGTGTTCCTTACATGAGCCATGAGCAGCTTCCTCCATGGGACCAGGAGTTCTCATTAGTAATTAAAGAGTATGTAACAACTGTATTTGGGTGGTGAGATTACCCTGTAGTTCCAATCTGATTTGTTTGTTGTGATCCAGAGATTTAGCTGTATTTTGTTCTCAAATGATCCCTTTTTCCTTAGGCTGATGATGTGATTCCTGCTGTACAGATAAATTTTGTCTTATGTGGCTGTGGGGGTTCAGTTATGTGCGCTGCATCTGCAAAGAGCATGTGAGCTTTGTCTGTGCCCTTTTTCAAGTAGAGTAAGGAAATCACCAAGGGTGTTCTTTACTATGGTGGTTGACCTTAGAAAGACTAGGCCTGTCAGTGTCTTTTTTCTTGGTTTTCATTCTGGTCTCTTTGGAATACAGAGGGGGAAGAAATAGGAGGGAAAAACGAGAAGTTTTCTTTCAAAAACAAAAAAGCCCAAACCAACCAGAGAAACCCTTCATTAGTCATATTTCTCCTACAAGGACAGGAAAAAGAGAGAAATCAATAGCCATAATTTCTAAAAAAAAAAAAAAAAAAATTGATTTTTTGACTTTGGCAGGGTGATAAAAGATAGATAGCAATGAAGTAAAATGGGGAGCTTTCATACCTCTTCAACATGCTGGTGAGGGAAACTAAATATTATGCTGGAGAGCTCTTTCCTATTGCTTGTTAGCCAATTCGTATTGAACTGTATTGCTATCTCCATTTTCTTTAATGTTTATGAAGAAAATTAAATAGATACAATATTAAGAAAAAAAATTCTTTATCAATTAATTAAGGTTTGCTGTTTGGAACTTGTGGTATTATATTTCTTCTTACATTTTTCAGTCATTCATATGCAGTTTCTGGAAGAACAGTACATCCAATAAAGTAAATCAAGTTGAATTGTTCTCCCATCAACCCCAAGGCAGTGCTCCTTTTTTTCCTTCTCCTGCCCTCCACTTCTTTACAGTCTTTAAAGGCTTTTTTATAGAGGACTGAAATACTAGAATTCCATATTTCCCATTTCAGGGCATCTTTGGCTAGAAAAGGAGACTTCATAAAACACAAAGTATTTTGATGATACTGGTAGACATCATGTTTTCTGCCTCTGTCATCAAAGCATACCTACACAGTGAATGATGTCTAGAAAAGTAGGAGGTAGTTTAGAAAATAGAATGCTTTCTGAATTGATGGGAAAGGAACAAAGAAGATAACAACTGAGGTGAAAAATATCAGACACAGGTAATGAGGAAGCTGTTTTAAATGAGGAGAGAATTCAGTTTGCATAGCTTAGAAGTGATGAGAAGCTCTACAGTTTATGATTTACTATGCCTGAGCTCAAAGGAGTTGGTCTATTTCTTGGGCTAATGAGTAAGGAAGTCTGTAACTTATTGGACAGCTGAAAATACAGTAGCTATTGCTGCTGATAAGGAAATAAAGTTTTATTAGGACTGTAAATTTCAGTTTTCTCTTTTACTGAAGCTTTTTCATATTATGTGAACAAAAGCTGAAGAGCCTATGGAAATGGCCTGAAGTTGCCTCAGGTGTTAAGGTAGTTTGGATGGTGATTCAGGGTAGAAGGGGGAGCTTTTGGTGCAATGAACACAAAGTTAGTAAAAGGAATGGCTGTACTGCAGTGAGTTCAACAGGTTATAGTCACAGCTCTGACAGTCTCAGTAGGAGTCTGTGTGTGTGTCTGTGTGTGGAAGGTGTGGTCCAAACCCTTTACCAGCCCATAGCCACCTAATGCAGTGGGACAGGGAAAGAGATAATCTGAAGAGTCTGGGAGTGTACAACTGCTGGAGGACAGCTGCAGTCAGGATGCAGGTCTGTCATCTAGATTATTCTAGCTTGTACTGAGAACCAGATATTGTGTTTTCTTTCCCCTATTGATTCTGTGCTTCTCGGAGGTAACAAACAAATAAAGACATTTGCCAAATCACTTTTTCACAAATCACAAATCACTTTTTTCGTCTCTGATGACCTTGGCAAGATACAGACTGAGTTTTGTCATCCATAATCAGGCTAGCAATCACTTTAAAAAGAGTTTATCTGAATTTGACTGGAAGTAATCACAAAGTAAAATGCTTCACAATGCAAGTAAAGGGTACAGGAATAAAATCTTCAGAATGCTGTCAGAAAATAGAACAAGATTAGAAAATGAAACAACTGGTGTCTTTTAAAGCATAATGTTCTGTAGGGGAGAAAAGGAATTTTCATGCTTCTTATCTGCCAGTTCTTTTCTTCTTGCCAATAAGTGCAGTAAAATTAGTGTGTTCTATTATTTTTTTAAACGTTTTTGTTTCAGGGCTTACCTTTTTCCAAATTGTCTTCAGTTTTAGAATAGCTACCCTGTGACACAAGAAAATATGAATTTTTGTTTTATCATCTGTTTTAGCATGTAGCTTGGCATAAAGCAAGCACAACTCTCCAAAAGTGTGATTTTTCATTTTCTTAAGTATTTATGTGTTTTCTTGAAATTTTTCTGTCTGGAATAGACGGACATCTTTCATGCAAAAAAACCCCAGGTGCTTCAATGAAAGACTTTATAGATTCCATAAGTCAGTTCAAGAAACAAGAATGGGATAAAGTAATGGGTAGTAAGGAGGGGAGGCAAAATGTTCTTCTCCCCCAGTAAATTAATGACTCTTCTGCCATGACAGTTTACAATAGTGAAAGTATCTAATGCATCATCCTTGCTGTAAGCAGAAGTGAGGACTAAATTCAATGCAAGTGTCTACAAGACAGCATGAGGTGCTGAATGCTTTGTAAGTGGCTCTTAAGTTTAGTGCGGGAATATGACTCTCTTCAGAGTAATGAGAAGTTAAGTGCTTTTTGTCTTAGAGCTGTTAATGAAAGATGTCATCCTCTACCTATAATGGATATAATACTTCACACAAAGTATTAAAGTAATGAGGCACGATGCTAAGAAGGTTTCTGCTATTAGAAATCATTGCCACTAGAGTCCAGGCACTCATGTCTCCTGCAGTTCTGCTGATATTTAGTGTCAGTACTTGTCAACTGTGTGCTTTACTGGCTCAATATATAGTGCAGTACATGTTAGTTCTGATGTATGGATGAGGTATCATACCTACTAACATAGCAGCATTTTGGAGAAGATAGAAGAGGTTTGAACTGAGTTCAAATAAAGATTGAAACTAAATAAATTGTACTGGTTTCAATTTAAGAACATATAATAGACTTAGCTAAGACAAAAAAAAAAAAAGTAGAGTGTGAGGCTTACTGCATTAATTCCTTGGAACTTGCAGTTTGTCACTGCCTGTTCTGTACTGTGCAGAGAGATCAGTGTCCATATGTGATTCCTCAAAAAAAAGTAGATGGTACTGCATATCTTAAAGAGAGCTGGGAGATGAAAAACATTCAAGACAACAGTATGTCTGACATACTGTATTATGGGTGGCCTAATTTTTTATGCTGCTCAGAAACTCTTTGTTCCAGAATCAAAATAACATATCAAAGAAAGTAATTGTTCACTAACGGGTTAGAAGGTCTTTATTCTTCAATAGAATGGAGCTGGTGGTTGTGGGTGAGCTGGAGAATGTATTCTCATGTATTCCTGAGGTGCTACATTTTTTCTTTAATAAGTGATCATAAACGCCTCTTTCATATGTCATGTCTAAAAATCTGCTCTTACCACTAAAAATCTAGTGTGTGGTTAGGAAATTTAGTTGTATTCTATTGATTTTAAAAGCAGTATCTCCTCTGTCTCTGGGGGGGGAAATTATGATGCTAGTGGTAGTGATTCCTGTCAGAAGTAGTGGTCTGCACTACGTTATCCTTTTCATGGACTGTAATGCTGCCCTGAGTCCCTCTGATAATGTAGGCTGTAGCCCTCTGAGGTATGTGCAGCTCTGATTTCACTTGGTGTGAGGTTTGGCAGATGCAGCTGTACTATGAAGGAGGGGTTTACTGCACTAGCACTCCTTATCTAACACATTTGAGGATCTCTCATATAATTAAGTTTGCTTCTCTGCTCCATGAAGCAGAGCCCCCAAAAGCTTTCAGCAGGCTTGCAGTTAAACACTGCAAGTATACTTGATAATGTCACCTTGATATAGTGTCAGCTGATAAGACAGACCTACCTGTCTCTACATTACAAAGTTTTTGCACATAAACAAAGTAATAAATGCTAGAGTCATATGAAGCATGAATGTTTAACCAGGAATGAAGAAAATGCTTTCAGATCCTTGCTGTTCATATAGACTTTTTATTTTGTAATAGAGAGGTTAGAGGAGCAACTTTAAGAGCAGGAGTGCTTACTGAATAAGTTTTTCAAAGGAGAGGGTCCCCATGACCTTACAGTGTGGCAAAGAGCTAAATAATTTTAATACTTATCATATGTGGTAAGGGGATGCAGTGAGGTGCTCTCCTTCACTTACACATTCATGGAAAGTTGTCTTTTGAACCTCTGAATCTGTCTCAAGCATTGTGCAAAGTAGGAGGTGTCCAAGACTCACAACAGGCAGAAAAATATAGTTGAAAAAAAAATAGTTTTCCTCCACTTCTGAAACCAAGTTTAGTCCTTATGGACTTATCTGCACAACTAATAATTATATTAATTATGTCTAGCTTTATAACAATAAATCAGTGAGTTTGAATAGAAAACTTCTGTGTATGGGGAGCATTTTGATTTATGATGCCTGATATATGAAATTGGTTTTCTCAGATGCAGGTTTCCACTCTGCCTTATATACAACTTTCCCATTTTCTGTGTTTTAGACACATGGGTGAAGTATGATTAAATTTTCCCTGTTCTTATACTCATGATAGTTTTCTTGTTCTGTTACATGGAGCAGCACAAAAGGGGAGAGTGAGAAAAAGAAGGAAGAATCCAGTCTTTCCAACAGGATCTTGCTTTTGATGGATTGCATTGCTTTTCAGTGCTTCAGTTTCTCCAGCTGCAAAATTGCTCTTTCTTTGTTTAGCAAGCTGACATAACAGTTTAAGCTTGGCTCATAAAGGTTAAATGCAGCTTGTAAGTAGAAGTTGTGCTGTTCTATAGCGGGGTAATCATGAAGGGCATTTTTGAAAGGAATGGTCATGTTAATGGGTCACCATCCTTAGATTGCTTTGCAGTTGATTGTTTCTTGTATTATTTGTCCATCTGTTTGGAACTAGAATTTACTTGGAGGAAGGGAAAAAGCAGAAGCACCTGTCCCAGCGGCTGAGTTTGGCAGGCGGTGCCTGGGTGCGCAGCCGTACCTGATCATGGGCAGAGAGCAGAATCCCCAGACAGCTGGGGACAAACACTACTTGGGGCAGCTCCAGTGTTTGCCCATGTGAAGATCTGGAACTTGTTTCTGTCTGTGTTTCCTGCTGCAGTTAAATAGAAGCACCTCTCAAGGACTTGGGTAATTGTCCAGGTGCCATCTCAAAGGATGGTGATAGTATTACTGGAGAGAAGGAAGAAGCATAATCTGACAGAGAGGTCCTCCATGCAAATGTGTTGGGTTTTTTTGTTTGGTTTTTTTTTTTTGTTGTCATTGTTGGTTTTTTTTTTTTTTGTTTTGTTTTTTTTGGTTTTTTTTTTTTTTTTTTTTTTTTTTTTTTTTTTTTTTTTTTTTTTTTTTTTCTGTAAGAGCCGAACACATTGAGACTATTGCAAGTGAAATTTTGCAGGAGTGAGGGTGCAAAGTAGATGGAGCACACAAGAGTATTTGTTTTAAGCACTATTGTCCTAGCAGAAAATGTTTATGATGTAGAAGACTGGACTGAAATGACTATTTGTGCCACTGTTTTAATGGACTTTATAAGAAATATTTTTTTAACCTGCTGGCAAGCATTTGAAAAACTCTAAGTCTAGGGGGAAAAGAGATTTCTGTGGGTAGCTATTTTCTTTATATTGTGTAATGTATAAACCATTTGTTTCCTGGATAGAAGTTTGTAATTAAAACAGATTTGAAAGTGTCTGGGAGATTTTTATGAGGAAAGAAGTGTGTATGGATGGGTTGATTTTCCGAACATGAGGTTTTTTGTAGTTTCTTTATAATAGCTGAATTTCCCTTTAGGGTTTACAATGCAGTGTATACAATTATTTATTAGATGCTGAAGTATGATAAATAGAGCATTTTGACATTAACACCTCAAAACCCACCCAGAGAAACCTCAGGATGTATTACATGCCTGCTGTGTATTAACTCTGACATTTGTTATGGAACTCAGAATAACTAGAAATACAAAAAAAGTTATGCTTGTGGTATGTAGATAAAATAGCAGAAGCATGTTTAATGTGATGGCCAGAAATGATAAATCTTGTTCTACCTTTTATGCAATTATCCTTGTAAATGTTGAATCTTCATCAACCCTGCAGGAAGAAACAGATTCATAAAATAGGAATGTATCACCAGGGTCAGTGAATTCATGCAATTCTCACACAACTCTGTAAGAGACATTTAGTCTATAAAAGTCTGGGGAGCAAACCTGCCTCAAACCCACACACTTCACAGCAGTCAACATAAGCTCTACATCCAGAGGGGAGCAAAAGCTGTGACCCTGATGTGCTTCCCATATCTGAGTGTTCTGCAGTGTCAGAGAAACTCGAACAATACCACCCATGGTTACAGTTCCTTCCTCATAATTTAAAAGAAGGCTGACCACTTGATTTTTATTCCCTTTTTACAAGAACTATTAAAAATGTTCAAATTTCTTCCTAAATGACCTTTAAAATATTTTAAAATGCTTTTAATGAATTCTTTTTGTTCCCACAGCAATACTTTTGGGATGAGTTGTCTGCAATATGTTCCCTTACACCTTTCCTGTGTCTTTAGGGTTTAGAATACCTTTCAGCTGGCCTTTTCCCACACTTAGGTCTAGCTTAGCCAGTCTCATACACTTGGTGTGAGCTTTACATTTGCTGCACATTTCTCATGGGCTCTCTTCTTCCTCGTCTTTGACACTGTTTAACAAATGGCTGGTTCTGTGTGCTGTTGCCTGGCTGCCTCAGCAACCTGTACAGGGTCATGGGAAAGGAAGAAAATGTGATGCTGTGTGCCAGGAGCTATGGATGAATATTTTCTGCTTGGTGTCCCTTGGGAAAGTGCACTCTCTTCTCCTTCACAGTGCTTTGGGTTTCCCACTCCACCATAGTTTATTTCAGATGCAGCACTTGGGGTGTGAAGAGACAGCCAGGAAAAAGAAGATGTAAACACTTACAGAGCTGTACTAACCAGCATATTTGTGGTGGGTTTTTTGTGGTGACTTTGGATCCTTACTCTGCAGCTGCTGAAGGAGGTGCCTTACGTGCCTGCGAAGTTGTGCAGTCTGGGAAGCTGTGTCATGGGAATGCCCTTTGTGAACAGCTGTTGCTCTGATGCCTGCTTCTGATTTTACTGGCATCTTGGGTTACTTCTTATTTCTTGAGGGAGTATCTGATGTTTAGACACAAAAGTGATTTATTTTCTTAAATCTGACTAATTTTCAGTAGGCTTGTGCATGTGTGCATTCATCCTGTAATTTACCAGAGGACATGACTTTGGAAAGGGCCAGAAATTATTTTCTTCTTTTAGAAGACAAAATGTGATAGAAAGTTCTGCAGTTGAAGAATACATTTCCTTCATTAGACTTATTTCATGGTGTCTGCATGGTCACTTCTAGAGCCTGTATTAATTTGTGGATATTGCTCTGTGCATTTTAATATAAGGGTGAAAGTTTTGCTAAGTGATACTTGTAGAAATAAAAAACCCAATAATACTAAATAAAAGGTCCAACTGCCAGCAACCTTGTAACATACCAAGCCAACTGGAGGAACAAATCTACACAGAATAAACAGGCAGAATTAATGCCAAGAAATGTGCTGGCATTCAGACCAAAGCAAAATACAGTTCAAACACAGAATATTGCTAAAGCTCTTGGAACTTACTTCAAAAATCCAAAGCCAAAAAATATGTATATAAAAGGTAAAAAACAGGCTCAACCCACCAGATATTTCTGAAGAACGGCACTCCACTTCTACCCTAACATGAATGTGGCACAATTTGTATTTACAGAGTAGTGAAGCATTGAATGGTGAGCAGGGCTCTCCCCTCTTCTTTGCTGCAGTTAGCTTTCATATTCACTTGTTCATGCACTAACACCATTGGTTTTGGGTTTTTATGTACCAAGAATGGCCGATAGTTAGAGAAAAATAATCCTTCAAATGGTCTTAATGTGCTGTTCCTTTTTGTTTGTTATTTTATGTTTGTTGCCTCTTTTCAGGACAGAATGTTTTAGTATCTCCTGTTACTTAAATGTACAGCATCATCTTCCATTGGGATTCCTAATCTTAGAATATCTGACCACATATTCAGATTCAGTATTTGGTCTCTGACACACCCTAATAAAACATGGAAGCCAAACTTCCTGAGAGGAAGGTATTTCTGAAACCCTAAAGAACTAGTGTTATTATAGTGGGATTTACTTGCTATCTCTGCAGCTTCCCATGTGACCTTGGATGAATTCTTCAGACTTTTTACCCTTCACATTCCATTTATACAATTAGCATGCCAAATTTTTCTGTTGGGAGGTGGATGAGCAAATACCAGAGCTACTTCTGGGAATCTTCTGACATTAACTGATATCCAAAATGTGACAAACCCCTTTTTTTTTTTTTTTTTTTTCAAACCTTATGTTCTTAAATTGTAAAATATTCCAGGATTTTCTCCATATAAATAATTGAGTGGATCTGCAGCTTGAGTGAGATCCCGAGAGATTATTCTAATAAAGGAAAAAAGACATATTAATGTCTTGCAGAGACAAATGGAAGATTTACAAATATTTCCCTTCATGTTTATTTTTCATGTGATCTGTCCATTAAACTTTGCCATGCCCACAGCTAAAATGTGACATTCACACATCTAAGATCCTGCTCTGTCATTTTCCCACTGCACTCAGTTGGAGTTTTGTCTCTGCTGGTGCAGCAGGAAAAAGGTCTGTCAGCATGGGGAGAGGAACCCTTGGAGGCAGCTCTTTTGTCTGGTGTTCTCTCATCTCTCTGTATCTTTTATTTCATTTCATTCCCACAGAAAAGGTTCTTTCACAAGCTCTTTGGTCAAAGAAGGCACCTTAGCTGTCAACCCTTAACACTTACATGAAGAGGAAATTTGTTGGTGTGAAATACATGCAAAATACAGCAGGCATAAAATATCGAACAAATCTACATGAGACAGGCATACAGAAGTTCCCTCTAGTTCTAAATTCCTTAGTTCTTGCTCTATGTTTTTGGCTTGTCTTTTTTTCAGGGCAACACAATGGTATTTATTTACTTATTTTAATGTATTATTTATATTTTCAGATCTTGATTTAGAGGAACTGGTATTGATGCCTTCATTTAATTAGAATAGGAACTTGGTAACAGCTCAATAAAAATTAAATTACAAGCCATTCATTATTCCTTTGGAAATATTAAGATTTATTAGCAATGCCTCCAGAAGCAAGTATTTTAAAACAAGTATTTTTTTATAGTTAAACTGGGGAACATTGGTTTGTTTAATTTAGACTGTAATTATGCTGAGTAGTTTTTTTACTTGAATTAAACTGTCTTAATTTGGAACCATATTTCCACTGTATACCACTGCACTTTCCTTGATAAGCATACTCTAAAACAAATCCTCAATTCTTTCCTGGAATCCAGTGAATCCCATGAGACATGAATTTTGTTTCCAGAATTGTTGCAGAAAATGAGACAAATGGAAGCTGAAGCTGATTTTTATTATCAAATTTCAGTAGAAGTATGTAATGATAACATTTCATTCTTTGACATAAAGTATTTAATTCCTGCTCTAATGATTGGAGTTGCAATAGTCTTGTTTCATTAGGAATATCTGAAAAGATGAATTTGTTCTCATATAAATATTGCAAAATTGACAAGCTAAGAGCCCTTAACTAGATTGGCTACTGCTTGAGTGCTACCTACTGACTCTGTTTCATAGTCCTACCTTGGTTTTGACTGTTTCTAGAGCCACTACTGTCTTTGTAATATCAAAAGTTGATGCTAGTTTTTAAAGTGTATTTCCAAAACTTTCCTCAAACTTAAATTTCTTTTAGGTTAAAAACTAGAGATGTTGAATTAGTAGCATAACATTTTTTAATCTTCCTCTCTATTGTCCTTGCTTTTTGTGAGTGGAAGCAAACCAATGGAGGGTTTGTGTTTTGTTTATACTTTTTTCTTTCTCAATGGCATTTCAAGACTTCTGCTTCCAAAAAGATGTACTGTCAGATAGGAGTAGAGAAAAGTGATAAGAAAGCAATGAAAGGAAGTCTGAATGCTTTTTAGTATGTTGCATTCAATTGCAGGAAAAATGTCAGAATGGGAGGGAGAATAAAAGTAATGAAAATCTTTTGAAGCACATTTTGTTAGGTTTTGGGGACAAGCTTGACAAGAAATTTTGTCTTTTGGAGATAGGACAATTATTGGGGAATTTTTAACAGAAGTACTTGTTTCTTCCTCCTTCCTCTCCACATTATGTTTTAGCACTTTCAGAGACTCAAGAAAAGAGAGCACAGAGCCCCAGAGACCTTGTTTCTATTCTTGCTTAATACAGAGGAATTGCTGGACTGTTTGGAAAAACTAACTCTTCTGTCAGACCAGTGAATCTCCTTGGTGGGGGAGATAATATATGAAATTTTAGCCTTTGGGGAGCAACAGGTTGCTATAGAGAAAACTTCTGAGTTTACTTTGAACTCCTGTTTTTATGTAGTTTATCACAGAGTGCAGTTCTGCTATTTCATGGGGTAATGGGCTCTGACACCAAGTTGCCATTAGAAACAACCATTTACCAATATTCACTACCACAGACAGCAAAAATATGAACAGCAATGCCAGCAGGTTTCTGTGCACTCTGGCTGACATTATTCATTAAATACAGCATATTTTCTCACAATTGGTCAATTACTGCTGTTACCAAACGGCTTATCACCACATTAACCTGCATTAATAGGGTCTTGCATGAGAACTGGAAAAGATAACCAACTTCTCAATCTTTATAGGTTTCAGTAATAGCTTTGTGTCATGAAATTTACAATTTTCTGGATTGAAAAAAAGTGGAGGATTTTCGCAGGTGTGACTGTGAGAAGTATCTGGCAGTACTTCATTAGGCCCATACGTATGACATTTTTCTTTATTCAAAATTTTCTGTTGTTCACAAGGCTCTCTGAAGTGTTTTAACTACCTGAAAATGTTGGAGAAAAATCTGTTTTGGTTGGGCTGATGGAAGAGGTTGATCCAACAGCTCTAGATGTCTGATTCCTGAAGTTTACAAATACTCAGGTGTTCTTAAGGTCTCTAATGAGAAGTGTTATCTCAATACAGGTGGGACTTACTATTTAATAACAGTATTTAGTATTTGAAAATTACTAATATTGCTGAGCAGCTGCCAAAGTGTGGTGATGAAGATGCTCAGTGTAGAGGCTCAAAGGTACTAAAGGAGACAGGCAAAGAACAATTTAGCCAAAAGCTACTTGGTACCCCAGAATCTGTTGTTGGTATGTCTAAACAAACTCTCTCTTCATCATTTTCTCTGTTAATTATCCTATTAATTCCAAAGTGGATGCCAAAGAGGACAGTGTCTGGTTTATGCTTCATGGTGTAGAAACATAGGTACCGAGCAAAGAGAAGTCACAGCTCTGCTGAGTGCTGATAAAATAGACAAAGTGTGGCAAGAAGAATCCCTGGCCCGAACCCGCAGGTTACTTTAAACACTGCTTTCACTGATGTGCACTTGCATACTTGGCGGGAGCCTCATTCCAGAGACATCTGCTCTGCAATCACCCATATGCATATGGACTCATGCCCATACAGAAGAGTAGAAATCCTTATAGGGAAAGGGGAGTGAAGAATGAAGTTTGCGCTTTTTATTGCCTAATCCCGCCATCCAGCTACAGATATGCTTAGTGGTAAAAGTTGAGCATGACACTTTATCCTGCAGTAAGAACAGGGACTCTGAGTATGACACAACATGTCAAAATTTAAGACTCAAAGCCAACTAAAGTCACACAGTTGCTTTGGCAGAAACAGTGGGCATGGCACTGTGTATGTAATCTCTTTCTCAGTACTCCACAAAGAGAATTCAAATCCATCTCCACCTAGTTTGGGAAGGGATCAAAATTAATAGAGAAGGAGATGATCTGTAGGAATCATTTTAATAGCATTTCCCATGTCTCCTGAGGACTTTTTTTTTTTTTTTTTTTTTTTTTTTTTTTTTTTAAACTTTCATGAAGAGACAAGACATTATGCAGATAGTTGGAAAAATAGCATTCTCATGAATATAAAATAACTGTAGAGATGAAGATGCTGAATAGTCACTATGAGGTCAAGGGCAGAAGTGTATGATGTCCTCCCTTAGACTGTACTGTGCAATGTTGTTTGAGTTGTTTGAAGGCTGTGGGAAAGTTTTGAACTGGTTGCACTGGATGAAAAGAATGACTCCCCACATATTACCTCCACACAGTGCATTTATGTACTCCTGACCGAAAACAGATTTTAGGCTGGAAGTTTTAGAGAGTCCAATACTGAGGCCAGTGTTTAACTTACTCATCAATAACTTGGATGAAGGGGCATATATACCTCCTCAGTAACTTTGCTGATGCCACAAAGCTGGGAGGAGCTGCCCATACTCCACAGTTCTGTGCAGCTCTTCAGAAGGACCCTGACAGCTTGGAGAGATGGGCAGAGAATCACAGAATTGTTAGGATTGGAAGGAACCTCTGGAGATCATCAAACCCCCTGCACAGGCAGGGTCACCTAGAGTGGGTTATGCAGGAACTCATCCAGGTGCATTTTTAATGTCTCAGACAGGGAGACTCCACAACCCCTGTGGGCAGCCTGTTCCATCTAAAATTCAACAAAGGCAAATGCAGGGTCCTGCACCTGGAGAAGAATAATCCCATGCACCAGTACAGGCTGGGGGCTGACCTACATGTAAGAAGCTCTGTAGAGAAGGATCTGAGGTTCCTTGTGGACAACAAGTTGTCCGTGAGCCACCAGTGTGCCCTTTCTTTTCAGTGTGACCAAGAAGGCCAATGGTGTCCTGGGGTGCATCAGGAAGAGCACTGCCTGCAGGTCCAGGGAGGTGATCCTGCCCCTCTGTTCAGCCCTGGTGAGGCCACAGCTGGAGTGCTGTGTCCAGTTCTGGGCTCCTCAGTACACGAGACACTTGGAACTCCTGGAGTGGGTCCAGTGGAGGGCAGCAAAGATGGTTGAGGGACTGGAGCATTTCTCTCATGAGAAAAGGCTGGGGGAGCTGGGTCTGTTCAGCCTTGGAGAACAGATGACTGAGAGGGAACCTTATCAGTGTCTGTCAGTATCTGACAGGAGGGTGCCAAGAGGAAGGTTCCAGGCTCTTCTCAGTGGTGCCAACCCATAAGACAAGAGGCCACAGTCAGAAACTGATGCACTGGAAGTTCCACCTGAATGAACATAAGGAAGAATTTCTTTACTGCACAGATGAGCAGGCACTGGAACAGATTGCCCAGAGCGGTTGTAGAATCTCCCTCACTGGAGAATCTCTTCAAGAACAGGATGTAATCCTGTGCTATGTGCTTTAGGATGATCCAGTTTGAGCAGGGAGGTTAGACCAGTGACCACACACAATGGTCCTTTCCAGCCTTTCCTGTTCTGTAATTCTGTAATTCTATAAAATTACTTCAGATTACAAGATCCAGGATTTGGACTCTTTAATCATTCATATACGGTTAAAGTACCCAGAGGTATCCCATAACATAGGTTTCCACTTGTAACCATTGTTTCCTTTATATTTTTTAAGTGGTATATTTTTGTGTCTGCCTTTTCATGTTTCTGTGGATGGTATTTAGCAACTGGTTCTCCCTAGCCTAGAGTAATTGCCTTGTTAAATTTAATCTCAATGAAATTAAAATACTACCTCATTAATACTAAGCCTAATCTTCCTGCTAATTACCATCCTTAGCAAAGGGTTAAGTGTCATGCTATTTTACTTTTATAGCTGGCTATACTTTTCTGGTTGGTCTCATTAGCACTGGCTGCCTTTGAAAATGCTTTTCAATTAATATAATTTTCACATATTTCTTCACCCTCCAATTATTTTGGAATGCATGTTGATTGGAAGAAATGGTGTGTTATGGGAATTGTGGAATCAAGAACCACCAAATAAGGCAGCACAGCTTATTTTCCAGTAAAGGGTATTTGTATTAACCTTCTGTCTAATTAAAATAATTGTTCAACTAAGTAAGAATTTTACAGAGTTTAGTGACATTATTAAGCAGTGTTTTTGCTGTATGTAGTAGGTGTAGAATATGAAAACATGAGTGTTCTTTCAAGTCTCAAGCACGGCTCCATATAGTGCTACATGAAGTCACTTTGAAGGTGAGAGGGCAATGAAAAAAACTCAACTTTTCAAAGAAATTTTAGAGACTTCAGGGCCTTGAGGGCCTTGATTTTTCAAATTTCAGGACAGAGAATATATTGCCACCTATTCACAGTTCTAAGCACACTGAATTCAGGGAATTTGTGTGTGTTATTCTGATGGAATCTAATCTAGCTATTGTAGCTACTTACCTTGTGGTCTTGTTAGTGGAATGTCGTGTTATCTGACAAAATAATTAGCCAGTTAGCTTCTTTGAGATCACCACTTAGAAATGGAGAATTCTCCTGTCTTGCATCCTTTACTTGGATCAAATCCCTCTGAGTCCTTAGACATCTCATCTGTAATTCTGCATGTAACTACTGACTAGCAGAGTTGTTGAATTTGCATCCACTCCTAATGAACAGGGTCTATTACAACTGTCAGCTATGCTACTGTTTTTGTGCATCAGTGCAAATGCCGTATTGTGAAGAGTTCAGAGATGACCCAAGAGGGTTATGATTTATATTTGAACCTGATACCTCTTAATTGGATGATTCCCATGCAGGTTGACAAAACCTCTTTTGGTAGCCCTTGAACCCTAAGTCATATGGACTCATCAGATGGATTTAATAAAGAATCATAAATTGAAGGCAGTAGAAGGAAACATGGATATTTGTGCACTATGGTGGCCTGAAACCCTCTCTGAATATGGTTCTTCCTCCTTACTAACAAAAAGAGGGGGCTGACTTGTATCAAAAAAACTTTTCCTGAGAGATGACAACAGACAGAGGGTGAATACCCTTTTTATAGCATTGTGGAGCAATCAGGTGGATCTTGCAGCCTGTCTGATCACTTGACTGTGATACAATGAAGAAAATAGGGAAAAAGAGTTACATCTGTGGGTGAAAAGAGACAGCATTTTAAGAAATGATAAGAAGAGAGATTCCTAGATCCTGAAATTTTGGGCTGATATGCCAACCCAAAAATCTGAATCTTGATTTACTACAGTAAATGAATATTCTTACTGGCCGAAGTATTCAGAAAAATTCATAATGTAAAAAAAATGCACTGTATTTTTAACCCTCTAGAAAGCCTAAGGGATTTGAGGTCTCTAGAAATTGAAACTATAAGTCTCAGATAGCAACATATGCATAATACAGGAATAAGATAATAATAAGTGGTGCAGGGCAACTTCTCTTGCAACTGCATTACTAGCCAGTCTTATCAAAGCACTGGTGATTTAAAAGACATTTGATTATTTTGAGGGAAATGCCTCCTTTTTTGGGCTCTCTGTCATGATTGTGCCTTTCAGGATTTAGGTCTCTAGCAAGAAAATGACATTTTTGAATTAATTATAGGGTTTCTCTTACCTCAATGAAAAAAGAGTGGAGACAGGGTAGGTGTATATATTATTGTTATTTAAGAAAAACTTTTTCTACTTTGTGTAATTTTGACTTTAAAACAGCAGGGAATCCCTTCCTATGCAACATCCTCATCAGATGAAATGTTGACACAGTACTCTTTGATCACTTCTACATGACACTCAGTATAACTAAGTATATGTACCTTCTGAATTTGATCTGTTGTAAATAAGATAACCACGCTGCATAGGTCAGGATGTCAGGGATCAAAGCCTGAAACACAGCTTCTAGAAAATTTATGTTGACATCATGTCACCTCTCTGAATCAGAACACAGTGCAGTGCAAGAGTAGCATACCCACAAGACTGTCATATTGGATCTATAGAAAGCAGCTTCTGTGAGAAACTAAGCCTGCCTTAGGAAACTCTTGGAGGCACTTATGATACTGGCTGCACTTTCATGCTTTCTGCATCTAATAAATTCATTTTTTTCTTGAGATTTGCAGTCTCCATTTATTCCCAGCAGATAACTATGCATCATTTCCTGAGCACTGGCTCCCCATAGGCCTCACTGCTAAGGTGAATATGCTTAGTACCACTTACTGAGAAGAGACCTTCACACTGCTGTCTGAGGCTAGTTATCCCATGCTCACACAGCAAGGATATGTGGGACAGAGCTCTCCGCAGGTCACATTCTCCCAGTGCTAAGGACCCTTATTTCCATGGAGATTTTAGTAGAGCTGTTTGGAGAACTACAGCATATCCACTGCCACAGACAGTGACTAACACAAAACTGCTTTAATGGAGACAGATTTGCAATAATCCAGGCATAGTGGTTTTCTTTCACAGGGAATAATGAGCAAGAATTCAATGCACCTGTTTATAATGGCCATGAGAAGAACTTCTCTGACTGCTGTGGCAGTTTGGGGTGTAAGTCAGCCCAGTTAATGTACCAGGAAACAGGTAATAAAAATTTCAAGTGTGCTGTCACTGAGTCAGTGGAGTTAGCAGACAGTCATCAGTCTCAATTTCACTGTGCCCTGAGCAGCGCATAGTCTTTTAATGGGAGGGACTCAGACTGCTCAGCTGCATGCCCTTGACCCTCAGCTGCAGAAATAGTCTATCAGTTAGAAATCAGAGCCTGTTCTTTGAGATTGGATGGATTTCTGCTCTTTCAAATATTAAAATTTCATGTTTCTGTGGGTTTTGATGGAGACATCTGTCTTACGTTGGGCTCTGGTGGCTCCAAGGAAGGGCACAGCACTGATTCCAGTCCTTTCCCTGCTTACACTCAGGAATATATCTTAGTAAGAAATATTAAATCCTGATGTTCAACTGTATTTTTATTTATAAACTGATTTCTATACATCAGCTAGTTATTAGCTCTTTATTTACATATAAATAAATAAATAAATAAATACATAAATAAAATACTTAAGGGAGCACTGACAAAAGGTTGTTTGCATGATGAGAGAATCCTGGTCACAGAGCTGAGGTGAGCAGCCACTGCATCAGGCCCAATGTGAGAGAGCACCTACCTACCTGTTGGCAAACTGTGGAGGGGGAACACTGGAGTAGTGGGGGAGCAGTGTGGCACGCCCAAGCAAGGACAAAGATCACATACTTGACCTTTGAAGTTCTCTACAAAATATTTTTCATATGTTAGCTCTGTCATAAACCTAGGAAATTTTTATGGTACTCTCTGCTTTAGAGATTAGAATACCTGTATTTGTTCCTGGTTTGTTATTTTGTAAATGTATTTGTTATTTTTTTTCTTTTTATTGAGCTTAAATAATTAGTTTTTTGCCTCTATTTCTACAAGAGCAGTCATACCCTCCATCTGTGCACACTTTAATTGGATGAACAGTTGCCATTTCCTAAAAGAATTGCTCCTTTCTCTTCAGGAACACTCTTTGATCAAATTCAGGTGATTTTTTTTCTTGAAAAAGACTGAACAGAATCACATTTTTTCTGGTATAGCCTTCCATGATTTAAATGTACAATACCAGTCTGTTTCACTGGAAATACTTTACCGTGTACATACCATGAATTGAGCTTATCATGCTCAGACTCACATTTCTTGATATTTACAGTGATAACACTCCACAAGTGTTGTGCTTTCTTTTTGTTTGTTTAAAACATATCTCCACTTAATAGCAGAAATTGTAATTCTGGTACAGAGCCTAGAAGCACAATGCTATGAAACACTGTTTTTTCAACAGTTCTGAAACTTATCAGCAGCATGGGCTTCCTATTAAAAACCCCCAGACTTTCATTTATGTTGACAATTCTTCCATTTTTGTCACAAGAAAATAACTTTCTTCTCTTTATGTCCTGTTAATTCAAATATTACATTAGACTCCTTTAGAACTGTAATCACCAGCAATCTTCCTGTCATGGTAGATAACTATTAACATTTTACAGTTTTTCTGTATTTTCTGCACCTTGAATAATAATTTTCCATTTGAGGTCATGTTCATTGATTTCCTTAAGTCTGATGGATTAGATTTTACCTAATTTCCCCAGAAAATCACCTACCTGGCAAATAAGATCATGTTATCTGTCATGGTGTTTTATGTATGATATTCATTAATTCATATTTTTCCTAAATGAGATCACACCTTGTAGTTGCTAATATCACTTTCCCCCCTCTAGTAAATAAACCCACCACATTGTGATTCTTGATTTGCGTGTTTCTGACTCTAATTTGACATGAACTGGAATTTTTTCCATATCAGTTTCTGTTTCTTTAGTGTCACCTCCATCATTTCTGACCAGCTCGTCCTATTCAGTGGAATGTCCAGTCATGCTTACTATGCTTTTATATTTTCCTTAATGTTTACCATCATCCAGTTGCAGGTCCTACATCAGGACTTGTGGTTCTTCCTTCCAGTTGTTTGTTGCCTTTGTTCTATGTGATAAATAAAACAGCTGTTTGTGTCTGACTTGGTGCTGAGTTTTGTATTGTCAGACTAATTGCATCAGCCACCTGGCTAATGCTCCCATCTGGCATCCTTCTGGCCCTTGCTTATCTCTGTGCAAAAATCCATTGAGCTAATTAAGGACCTAGACCTTCAGCTGATCTGCAAAGCCTTTCTGCTCGGCATGGTCTGTTAAAATGAGTGCAGGTTTCAGAGAATCTCTCATCCACAATGTGTAAAAGTTTTGGAAGAAGGTATGTTTTTCTGATTCCTTCATGGCTTTTTTCTGTGAGTCTTGTTCTGAATCCTGTCACCAGTTGCAGGAATAAATGTAAAAATCCAAATAGTATGTCTGGATTATTTTAATTTTGCATTTTCTTCTCCCACTTCTAATTACTGAAAATATGAAATCACTGCTGAAAACCAAGTAAAAGCTGCTCTTGGCTTATGCTCTAGACCTTAAAAACTTCTGGCAAGTAACATATGGGGAAAACGTTGGAACAAAAAAATACTACTGTCTTTGAAGTAACATATGACATTCTTTGTCCAAACAAATCTATGTAAATGCTACCAACCCTGTCTACTCTAGATATGCAGTATTGCTTTCAAAGCACACTGTCTTTGGCTCAGAAATCACAGGATCCTGCTCAGGAAGGCAAGGTTGATAATAATGGAAAGGGTTGTTTTAGCAAGCAAAGGAAGTATGTGTACATAGGAAGAATGTTACAAATACACAGAAGAGAGAAGCCAGACTGGCTCTTTCATTTTTTGCTTAACACAACCCTGAATTTCTTTGCAGAAAGCCCTTGAGCTTTGCAAGCAATGAAGCAGATTCTGCCCTTAATTGTTTCTCTCCATTCACTGCAATGAGGAAGCAGTGATAGAATTAATTCTTAAAACTACTTCATCTGGATCTGGAATTGTAAGAACCAGAATTGCATTGATTTGAACCACATGACTTTTTTAAAAAATAAGAAGGCTGGCAAAATTTTAAAGAAAAATTTAGAGAAAGAACCCTTCTCTATCAGTGACTTAGTAACTGTGCTTGTCTTCATGGGCACTGCAAATCAGCCCCATGTTCCAGGAATGCTGCTGTGGGCTTTCTCTTACTGTTACTCAGAAGAGAAAAGAATAAATGTGATGGAGAAATGTCTCTCACTCCTAGCAGCCCTTATTCATTGAACATATTTGTGTTTGAGTGATGGTAACCCTGTAAAACCAGATTTGTATGCCCAAATTTCTTCAAACTTTCTCTGTCTCAACATGCACTAGTCCCCAAAATCACCATCCATAAACATTTTCAGTATCCCACACTTCTGTTCATCTGGAGCTTTCAGGTCAGAAGAAGGACAGACTTTTGAGCCATCTGTGGGACTCATGACTCCTTGATATTACCAGGGACTCTGGTTAACAGGTTGCCCTCATGTTGTAGCTTATTCATCTTTTGAGACAGGAAAAATGTGTTCTGGAACTATACTCCTAGACTGTTTCATTCACAAATCTTTACTGTCTTGGACAGAGATTTAAAGGACTAAAGTGGCAACATACCAAAGCAACAGCAAAATGTGAAATTCCCTATTGTGAATTCCCAAAATGTGAAGTTCCCAGAAAGCAGCTGTGCTTAAAAGCTGTCAGCCAGCAAAGCATTTTTCTTTTTGCAAAACTGTGTATTTCCAACAATTCACTCTCTGCCCTGGAAAACTCAAATTAAAGACTCTCTGTTGTTCTGTTGCCATCTCAATTATGCATCCTCAGATGAAAGCCAGCATTGATGTGGATGCATCCAGATAAAAACAGATTGTACCTTATTTATCATGTGAAATATTTATCTTTTGCTTTTATAGAAATGCTTTGCATTTGAGATATAATACCAAGCACCCTGAAAAAGTTAATAGTCTCCAATTAATTATTTTGTGTTTCTCCTCCTGATTCAGTTCCAACCTTTTAGTTCTCTAAAGCTATCCATTTCATTGCTTTATCACTTCTAGCACAACAAGGCATTCCAGGTCATAACTTGGACCTGCGAGTATAAGAGGATTGCCCAGAAATTCATCTCCCAATAGATAAACCCTGAAGGGTTCAAATGCGTATCCAAGCGCATCCAAAAATCTTTGGAGGACAAATCTCATTAGAACAGACTTCCTTTGATTTTGTTTCATTCCTGGTTGGCTTTGAAACAGCATCATTCATGGCTTTGTTTTGAAGTATGCTTCCCCCTCCCCAACATTTCTATTTGTAGTTCTGAGGGAAACTCGGTAGCAGAATAATACAAATATTCATGAGAAAAAGAACCTAATTTTTTGGAGACAATAAATAAGTAGAGCTAGTCCAAGCACTGGTCAAAATGTAATGCTGGTGCTTGATCATTACCTGACTTGACCTGTCCTCTCTCTTGTCCTGTTTGTCATATGCTTGTAAATCATGGCCAGCAGAGAACTTGCTTGTTTTAATGAAAAACATGGCAATGTCTGTTTTCTAAATTAGTTCACCAAATTCACCAAATGCATTTCTAATCAGAGATGTAATATATAATATATAATGTATTTGTTATTTAGCTATTTAAGCTATTTAGCTATTTAAGTTTCATTGATTATTTATAAATTAAATCAGATTATGCTTTTCAAATCCTTTAGCACTTTGAATGTTTATATGAGTACATGAATATTTGTGGAAGTAAAACACAAAACTCAATGAGAAAAATAATACCAATAGCATTACAGTAGAAATTCTTCATTGATCTCAAGCTAAGTTGTTCTTGATTACATATTCATCCTGTTTTATTTCACAATAATGATAAATACTTCAAAGGAATGTGTTGCTAAAAGATAAAGGAAAGAGACCTTGGCTATTCCTTTTTATGATACTTTCAACTTCCTCTGTTGAGGCCTTTATATATTCATTAGAATAATTGCACTTATCCACATTTCTCCTGAAATTCTATTGGAAACTTGCTGTCTAAAGCTTTTCAACAAAACCTCAAAAGCTTATTTAATCTTCTGTTAAATTATTACTAATTTCTTTTTCTTTTAATGTCACTAGAAAAATCACATTTGTCATTATATTTGTATATAAATATCACTTGCTTGTTAAAACTGTATAACAAAAATCTCTAGATATCAGAAGCAATTCTTAACAATCTTAAAAGATAAATCATAATTTTTAGATGCAGTTCATAAGTCATGGTACTTAGATAATTTCCTTTAACTTCATAATATTCTCTGAAGGTCTAGGAGAATGTAGACAGAAATGGACTTTAGCTCAGTATTTTGCAATGTTTCTGGAAATGCATTGAGGTGAGTGGTCATTTGTGCCTCCAAGCCAGAGATTACCTTCTGAAATTTCAAGTCTAACAGCACCCATTCTGTACAGAAAAGACTGCTCCAGAGTAAAGGTCCAAAATGCTTTTACACAAATGATTCCTAATGAAAGCTCCAGCGAAATGGACTTATTTCTGCCATCAGCCTTCTCATTTAGGGGCTGACATAATTCATCCTCCTTCTCATCTGCTGCCCCTCATTATCCAGGAGGACTGATGTGCCACGTTACACTCTTAGCAGAAGTATCCCTTTCAAAAGCACACTCACCAGATCAGAGCTGTTTCTTTTGATTTTCCTTCTGACTCACTGACATTTGTAGAGATGTGCCAGTGCATCTGAGTCCAAAAACAAGAAGGGAGAAAACACATGAAGTTCTTTTTGCCTTTCATCTCTACAGTCTTTGTAGTCAGAAAAGATTTCTATTATATTGGCCTTTCCTTTCTTCTTCTTTATTTTCTTTTAATTCTTCTTTCATTTACCCTGATCTTATTAAAGTTGCTCATCTCTTTCTTGAGTCCTTCCAACAGAGTTCTTAGCAAGTCTCCTCACGACATGAGTGCTATGTAAAGCATTCTTTAGCACTTTGTCACTTGAGCTGCTCTGAACCGTATTCCTATTACATCAAGATGCACTCAATTGGAGATGCAATTTTAAAATACTGCTGAAAATAATTATTTTACTCAAACTCAGGTGTGCCTTCGGAGGGTGTTGTGATCTCCTTGCTCCATCTCAGAGTTTATCCTTTTTCAGTCTATGATATAGAGGTTGCTTTCTGTCCTGTGCTGTAGTCATGAACTGGCAGTTGTATTATGATTCCCTGCCTTTTTCTGTGCTAAAAGTTGATAGGTAAGTCTGGGGCTATCCTGTACTTCTGGCTAGAGCCTAAAATAAACTTTGTACTATTGCATCAAACTGACAGAGATTATCAGCAGACAATTACCAGTTATCTATCTGTGCATTAAATATCTGTGTTTATAGAGGGTACTGACTTCTGAGAATTCATCTGTCTAGTTTAATCTATGATTAGTATGTGTGTAGGTGTAACTACACCTACATGCAGATCATGCTTGCAGCATTTGCTTCTGGGAGGATGAGAGATTATGAACAGAATAATTCCATTTGAGGCTGTGGTGATAGCAGTCCTGATAGACAAGTTCATGCTTCACACAGTGAGGCCACAGAGGGCAGGCAGCTTATGGGCAGACAGTTCTGCCTCTCAGAGATTTCTAGTCAGAACAAGCAGTTAACTGAAATCTGGGGCACAGATCTGCATCTCCTCCTAGCCCTTCAGATTCTGTTCTTCCCAGCACTTCATACTCTGTGTAAAATGCATAGGGCAGTTGCATCATCCTAGTATCTCCTTTTTTGCATTATAATTGAAGTCAGGAAATTGCTGTTATACAAATTTTAATCTGGCTTCCCCTCTCCCCCAATTACTGAATCAAAAAATGCCATACAACAGGTTTTAAAGCTATAAGTAAATCTTATTTGTTAGTTGATTGTGAGTTGCATTTGTTTGGGGCTGTGAAATGAGAAACATATAATACTTACAGAGGTGTCCCAAGCAGTGGTTATGGTTAACTGAATTTCATATCCCACAGCAGTTAATTTTGCAACATTCAGGTCTGTATCATGACTCTAAAACCTCCATTGGGAGGTGGAGAAGTTTTCAGTTATGGCTGAGTAAAAAGAAGGTCACAAGAACTAGCGTTTGCTGTGCAGCTCTGAAAGTTGTAGGATGTATTTGAAGGTTGTTATTAATCTGTTAGATTTCAGCTGGACAACTAAACTCTTCTGTCACTGTCTGGGCTTCAGCTGGGGCAGCAAAGAGCCCTATGATCCTAACCACTTGAGAATTGGTCTGTAAATCTGCTGTGTGATCTGCAACCTCTAAATAGGTGTAAGAGCAAACCCATCAGTTGCTTTCGGCTGCTCACTGTTTCCATGTGAACAGTCACCTCTGATTCCCAGTTCTGACCCTTGCTCCTTTGTTTGAGGAGACATTTGGGTTTTGTTTGCTCTGCTCTAACTCTTCTCTTCTGGAGCCAGATTCCTGACAGCAGTCCTGTACTTCCTGCAAAACAGCCTTTGTGACCATATTTGACTAATTTTTCTGACACTTAACAATGCTATTGCTTTGTTTCTCAACTTTGCTTCTGCTTCAGCTTCTCAGTTACTGACCTTTCTTTCACACGTGTTGATACCGGAATGTCTCCCAGCTTGATGGCTGTAACCTGATCCCAAGCGCCGGGGTGCAGTCTGCTGCATCCCTTCAGGAGTTTCCCTAATTTAAACACGTTCCTGCACATTTACAGTTTTGAGCTGCAGATCAAAAACAGAAAAATAACCCCACCGAAGTATTTAATGTTGTCCAGTGATTCTTAGTACAGCTCTTGTCAATACAGTCCTCTGATTCCGTCTTTTCCCTGAACAACCAAACTGAAATTCTTATTTTCCAAATGACTCAAGAGGCTCACCTGAGGGCTGAGGTTTTCAAACCTCTTTAAGAAAGGGTCCTTCTTGCTTTTATGTCTCAACTAAAACAATTAAATGACATAGACATCTACAAAAAGAGTGCTTTCCAGTGTTGACAACAGAGGCTTTTGAGTTCACCAGAGTGGAAGCATAGAGTGGGAGAAGGAGGAATCAAAAATTCTGAATGCAAGCAAATCTGATAGGTGAGGAAGGAGATGAATTGGAAGATGAAGTATTATTTTGCAATACAGCTTTCACAATAAAAGGAGGCATTTTTAGATGTCTGGCTAACTTTTCTGAGAGGTCATGCTGATGATAAATTATGGTAGATGCAATGTTTTTATAATTTGTTTTTCTCAAAGTCAATATATGTTTGTTTTGCCAAGCCATCAATAAAACCCTCTTGACAAATTTCACACAAATAGTTCTCCTGAAATTATTATAAACTAGTAGGTAGCTGAGCTACCTTGCTGCTTTATTCTTTATATTTGGCAGTAATTATTGGATGCATGGATTTACTGGGAGTGTCTAGAGAATGTTTCTCCTGATTTTGCATCTAATTGTTTACCACTTGTATTGCTTAATATAACAGAAGGCTTGTGAAAAGTAGAATGCAGCGGACCTTGAAGCTGTGGTTGTCCATAAAATAAAATAATGTTGTGAAGATATTCTTCATGCTCAGTCATCAGAAGACACAACAATAGTGTTACTTGTGTCTGAATTCCAGAAAAATATTGCTTGACATTTTGTGATTATGAGAACCTATTCCAGTGTTTGAAACTGAGAGAGGGAATTGTTGCATGCATTTCATAGATATATCTACCTGGTATCTCTTGGACATCAGCATGGCTTTAATAGTCATAAAAGCATTTTCCTGGTAGCTGGTTTGTGAAATACAAAAATGTTCATTATTAAAAGAACATATAATTAACTTCAAATTAATCCTTAAATTGTAATGTATAACTAAACAGAGTTAATCAGCTGCAATTATTTAGCATCTATGTAATTGTAGGTGCTTTCACGCTAAAATAAACTGTATATTAGTGAGGTTGTATCTTTCTTCTTTTTTTGAAGATGCAATCAAGATTTAAATGACACTATATATGTTGTCATGATAGATGAATTAAAAATATTATATCTTCATCTTTGATGCAAAATGTATTTATGTAGACAAAATGTAATATTAGAGCAATATCAAATTTTTTCTCTTCACCTTAAAGTGTGTAACCTAGTGCAGAAAGAAAGTGCCTCCTAACTCTCTTGTCCTTACCAAAGTCCTGGGTAAGCGGCTGCTGGTAACCAACCTGAAGCAGATTGAATATTATATGATTTTGTCTTCATGAGAAATAACCTCTTAATAGCACTCTTGACATGAAAGAGTAGTGTTAGAAACAACATTCAGACTAGAAGATGTTAATTGCTTATTCTTTCTCTATGTTTCCTCTTCTGAAACTTCATAAATGGATCTAGCATCTGAAAAAAAAATTTGAAAAAGTTTTTAAGGTGTTGACATGTGTTTGCATGGTAATACTTCTAAAGCTTTTAGCATAATCCAGTGTGGTGCAGTTCAAATTCAGGAAAACCATTTTACTATATGGGCTTCCAGGTAAAGATTTTTTCAAGGACACCTTAGAAAGTAAAAGTCCAGTTGTCATTGGTGTGGATTTCACTGTCATGTGAGACTTCTAAAGAGATGTCAGTTCTAATATAGATGACAAATAAGGAATCAAAACTATGGTAAAACCATACTTCTACTTACACTGAACCCTTGGCAACAGGGATGCAAATGGGTAACTGCAGTGTTTGGGTAGAAACAATTAGGATCTTTGGCTGAATTTGGCTGATATAACTGCAGGCTACCTTTATTCAAGGTAGATTTCACTGTTGTGGTCTAGTCTTCAATATTTATGGAGCATTTTTAAGATGAATAGCATAATACACAGCATTGTATTGCTACAGTGATTGGGACTACTGCTGTGAAATAGTCTAGTGTTTTTAATAAGGGTAATAAATAGAAAATTATCCATCAGGGATGAACCAAGACTGAAAATGAGCAACATGAATGGTGCTCTTAAAAAAAATAAAAAGTCCTCTAAGACAGATAAACATTCACTGCCAAACTCTTATTTTATTTGCTCCCTTTGTTCTGTTTGGTGTTTATCTTTTTAAATGTCAGTTGTGTATATTATATCTTTAAAGTTCCCATTTGTACCTTCCCTAAAGCTCAGCTGACTTTCAGTTACTGTCTGACATATTGAAATTGTGGTAAGCATTTTTTGAAGTTAAAGTGCCCCATTCCTGTTTTCTCAATCTGATGCTGCCAGTGCAGCTTAAAAAACCCCAAATCTACAGGTAAAATTTACATTTCAGGTTTTGTGCCTTTAGTTCTTGTCATGGTGACAGTTACTTTGTACTAGTTACTAGTGAGGCTATAACTCCTCAAAAAGAAGAAAAAATAGTCTTATATGCTTTGGCTGTACATGGTTATCATGGGAAAAAATGTGTTATAGTGTGGTAAGTGTGAAGATTACTGATATAGTGGTTAAAAAACTACACTCTGGTGAAAGAACATTGAACCAGATTTCCTGCTTGCCATCCTTTATTCAAGGATAAGCTGAAAGCTGTTTGGTCTGATTTTGGCCGGGGTTTCAATATAGTCTTAGAGGTGAAATAATACATAGGTTCTGGAGACAAGGGCACTTTGTGTAATTCCTGAATTACTGAAAGCTTATGAAAGCCTTTGCCTGCTCTTCTGTCTGCAGCAATTGCTTTCTTTATGGTTTTCTGGTGTTACACACCCCAGATAGTAATCTTTTCCTTCTTCAAGCTTTCACACAAGGGAAACCACAACGTGACTGAAAATACAAATAATTTGGCTCTGATATGGCTCTTACCACATAAAGATTTTTACTTGTGGCATCTTTCTGAGGTCATGAATGCTTCTTCAGTCCTGCCACTTTCTACCAAGCAGATCACACTGATGTATATGCCATGGCATCTGCAATTACTCTGTAAAGTATAAGTTATCTACTTCTGAGAAATAGAATATTTTCCAATATTTTAGATTCTTTAATCATTTTATTGTGTCCCTTTCTTATGACTTCAGAGAAACTTTCACAGGCAAAGCTGTTGCCTTCTAAAGCACCTTCTTGTCTCTCTCGGCAAAGCTTTTCTTGCTCTGATGTAAGCTGCAGAGTTAAAGTAGAACCATTTGGGACGATTATAGCAAAATACCTCTTAGGAATAATGATTTAAATCACAAAATAAGAGGAGATGGTGGGAAAAATGCAACCAAAGGACATAATTCAAGCCAGGTCAACTTCTGTGATCCATAAAACCATGCTGATGATGCTTTCAACAGAGCAACTAGCAGAGTGAGTTTTATTGCATTTCTTTGACCAATTTTGAAAAAACCTGCCCTAAAGCTAAAAGACTTAAGGGCACTTGAGTCTAAGACAGCTGAACTGACCCAAAAAAGATCCATGTAAAGTCTTAACTGGGAAGTTTTCCATGTGATAAAGTTGTGTGGCCTTTTCTTAAAAAATACATATACAAATCCGTAAACAAATGAACAGATCTCTTCAGCTAGTTCTGAGTGCCCTTCTTTTGACACATCAAGCTATATGAATCAGTCATTAATTTTCAAGTATTTACCGAAGTTCTCATATGAAGTGATGATGTAATTTTCTAGTATGAGCCAAAGTTTTCAGACAAAATTATGAGACTTCACAGGAAGCTGTTGACACGAGAAACTGATGCCCCAGGGTTTATAAGCAGGAGTAAGTCATTAGCAAAGTTTTTATAAAGCAATATCCCTAGCTAATTAGAACTCTCCTACTTATATTTGTCTGAGAAGAGAAGGAAGGAAGAGTAGAATAAAATAAACACCAGTGAAATTAGGAAATTAGAAGAGTGATTGTTAAATGTTCTTAATCAAACCATTTAGTAGTTCTGTTTCAAGCAGCACTGCTGTTAGGCTGCCCTGTGCTAACTGTGTGTATCGAAGCAGCATTAAATGTCTCGGTCCAGCCATGAAAGTTGGGCCAGGGAGAACTTTCATGGATGTGTGGAAACAAGGCTTCACTTCAGCTAGACTCAGTGTTTCAGTTAGTTTCCTTTCTCTATTTGTTTGCATTATGTGTTAAGGTCAAATGCTCTCTGTCATGTCTGTCATCGTGGACAGTGCAAGAAGTGCCACACAGAGCTAGGCCTCTCCCAGAATTAGCCCACAAAGGGTATGGTCACAGTGGCTACAGTCTCATTTTGTTCCTGAAAGCCCTTCTCAGTGAGTGCATTGCAGTGTAGTGCAATGGGCAAACCCTTTGGGTCTGTCAAGTGCTGGCTGAAAAATGACAGTTCCCTTTATAGACTATAAGTGAGCACTTCCTCATTGCAGGCCTTTGATGAAGTGCACTGGCAAAGCAAAGATGGGAGGTGATACCACCTCTAACTGAGTTCTGCAATCTGCCATTTACCTGTGCCCTTGCTGCAAGTCACTAGCAAACCTTTCCTCAGGCAGCTGATATGTTGCTGATGTTGCACAGGGGCCTCATGCTGGAGTAGGTACAGAAATCACCTTAGTTTAAAACATATTATGTCTGTCTTTTCTTATGACAAGCACTCATTAAGAGCTAATTGTTACTACTAGTTTGAAAATAGATTAATGACTTTGATTTTAAGGACCTCTTCTAGAGTCCAGTTATAAAATCCAGTCATTCAGATAAAAGTGGATATTTTTCTTCTAATGAAGTGTAAAGAGAATATATGTTTCATGTTCAGAAATATACAGACATAGTTTATATTTTCTGTGGAGACTCACTTGATACTGTTTACAGATACTATTGTTTCTCTGTCTCTTTCCTATAATTTTGTCATAAATTCAGTATTTGTGAGAAGAGCAAGATAATCTGCATGTGCAGTTCTAGTCTCTCTGTGTATAATTCTGTGCCTTATTAATGAACTAAGGCAGGACCTAACCTCACAGTGGCACTGGTAGTCCCTTCACCAGCACTGAAGATTTCTGCTAGAATAAGCAAAAAATTATTTTAAGTTGCCCTTTTACATGGATAGCAGTGCTTCTACTCCTCACTGGCCTACTCTGCTGACTTGCTAAGTTCTATCTGTTTATCTTCAGAAGAGTCCATGACTGGAACAGACCTTAGACTGATAGGTACTGCCCCAAAGGGTTATAGCAAAATGCTTTTCTATCAGGGAGAGTGAAACAGGGCTGCACATTTTAATATGAAAAAGGAAGGCCTCATAGAGAAATCGGTGGAATTTTGTTCTTCAAGCACTCTATGATACAGTTATCCATCTAAAACAGAAGAACCTGTCACAAGATTTCATAAAAGGTAAATTAACTTATCATAATGGCCTTGTGTTCTCTAGCCACAGAATTTACTTTCTGTCATACATCTGTACATTTCAGTACCAGATTTGGTACAACTGCAACCAGATACAACTACAGATAATGCAGTTGTATTTCTATTACTTATTAATTGTGTATTTGAGAGTGAGGAAAGGGAAAATCAATTTAATCTGGCCTGATTCTGCAGAAAGCCTGAAAGTAAGTTGGAGAACTAAAAACCGACCCACTTCTCTCAGTGGGAGAGACTGTGAACTTTGTAATTACTTGTCTTAGATTCAGTGCTATGATATACACCAACAGGTCATACACCAATAAATATGATAATCTGTTAGTAACAGTGGATGTATTTGCAGATGAGATAGAGGCAGTTCTGAGCCACAGAATAAAATTAATTTGGCAGTGGAATTTAAAGCTGAAGTAAACACAGTTTTGTCTCCCATAGCATTAGTGAGTACAAGTGCCCCAGCATTTCTTTTTTTGAGTAACTGGAGTTTTTACATGGTGTCTATCCCTTTAGTACTTGAATAAGAATATAAAATGCCTGTACTAGCCAGATCTTGGTGCCTGGAGTGACTATAAGATCTTGGTTAACCCAGATGCAGTAAAAACTCCCCAGTGCACTCTTCCACAATCCAACAATATGTGGCTCAAGAACTTCATAATCTGGAAGAAGTATCTTTGTATTTATTAAATCATGATGGATATTAATTCTGGGATTTAGTCCAATTAATTGCCTTCTGAGTCCTTGTAAATACATAGTAGCTGCCATGTTCTGGGACAGTGACTTCAGTAGCTTAACTATGTGAGAAGAAAACTGCTGTTTATTCTGTACCTGCAGTTGATGTGCATCAACTTCAGACCTATGAGCCTAATATGCCTAATACCTTCTTTCTGACCTTTAGTCACCAGGTACATGAGCTCGGCATGATGACAAGTCTGTACTACCTGTGACAGATTCTTCTCTTCACTGGGTACTGTTTCACTGTGCCGATGTGTGACAGAATAATCAGTGCTAACACAGAGAATCTTCCATATAATGATGCTAATTCCTAATTTGAAATGTATTTCCTATATATGAGCACCAAACTCCTCTCAAGTAGAGAGTGCAAATCATGCCGAGTTGTGCAATGATATTGTAATCTGTGCTTGGAAGTGATATGTGAGACCATTTTCCTTGTGACTTACAAATAAATCACTTAGGTGGCAAGTTTAATCTTGAAGTATTTTTATTGAGTGATGTGGTTTAAATAATGAAACTGGCTTAATGGGAGATGCATGTAATAAACTGGAATTCAAAGGAGGTTTGAAATCCTGTTGATGATTGGGTTTTATTTCAGTTAATAACCATACTAGTTCAGTTTCTGTGCTGTGTTAAAATACGGAGATGAGAATTCTGTTTGATATTGCAGTGGATATTGAAAGATGATTGATGGCACTCATTTTTCTGCTGCTTCACTGCATGCCAACTCTATTAATTGCTAATTGTTTTAAGATACACCTCTATGTATTTGAAATTGGGGTAGGGGCATGGTTGTCCTAAAGTGATGCGTAGTGAGTGCTCTGAAAGCAAGTATGACTTTAATTTGTTAGGTCAGATAAGGGCTTAGGTGTTGCTTTCTAAACTGCAGCATTTTACACTTGGTGTCCAGCTATTCCATCATCTGACCCAGAAAGCTTGTTAATCCTGATGACTTCCAATTTACTATGTAGTAAGTAGCAGGCTTAAGAAGCAAAGTGATGGAACAGGACTTGTTTATTCAACCCTCAGCTTCCACTAGCTATGCATTTCATTGCCTTTAGACTGGCTCTGCTCTCCATAGCTCAGGGCTGGCAGGGACTTACATTGCTCTTCTTCCCATTTCAGGCTCTGGTTCCTTAATGGTCTGTTCTGACTCACTAAATAGACATTCCAGCCATGCATTTATATGGCTGACAGCCAAAGACAGATTGCCTCTAGATGACAGGGCTTTGATTGGATGCTGCCTTTCTTTGAGTTGCTTAGCTTCAGACAAACTGGTCAGAAAATGCCAACAAATTAGAAAGTAGGAGCGCAATTCTTTGTTATGCTGTTGCTAGCAATAATAATGAAAAACACTGTACATCAGTTCCCATCTGGTGTAGTTTTCATTTTCTGTGCTTTTTGCACTGGAGCAAACGACAAAGGTAGAATATGTTACAGAACTGGGTCATGGATAATTCTCATTCAGTTAACTCTGTGTTAATTTCTAAAATCTGGTTCATTAGCAGTGGCTTACTGTCAGTTTGTCCCATTACTCAGGGTGGTGGAGCGTGGTGGATTCTATGATTATCCCATGATAGAAGATGGGAAATCAAGAGATAAACTCCATGCAGATTAAGAAAGCATGTAAATAAGAACAGAAGAATTTTTTAATGAAGTTATCCTTCAGATGTTTATGTCAGTATTTATCATAAAATATCCAATTGATTTGTCCTTGCAAAAAGATTGTTCCTACTACTTATCCTTCAAAGTACAAAAAGAAAAAAATGGCATTTTCCCAGTTCTAATTTGAATGATAAGGGAGAAAATTAGAGCAAAAAAATGTGTTTGCTAATCTTGTCTCCCACAGTGCCAAAGTCTTGTGTTTTTGTTAAAATAAATATCCTTGGGTTTATCTTTTTTGACTGGATAATAAGAAAAGCTACTGTGAATTCAACCCTCTGTCTCCCTCAGAATAGCCCCTGAATTTCTGGATGTCTTTATAAAAATGCCAGGGAACAGCTGGTTCGGTATTGAGGTGATCATGAGAGTGTCTTCTTCCAGAAGTGCAAGGGAAAGTGTAAGAGCCCAAACATATAATCTGTGTAAAAGTCAAAAATATGTTTTTCAGATTCCGTGTCCTTAGTTTTGTCCATGTTTCCAGTGGGAAAAACAGCATATGTGTAGAAGCTCTCATCTGTGTATCTGTCCACGTGTTCCAGACAATCGCAGATTAACTGTGCACAGGCACACAGACCATGTATTGTCTGGACAGATTGACTCTTGATTACAAGAGCAGAGTCTGATTCAGGCACTGGGGCCATTTGTCAGGAAAGCCAGCAGATGGCTGCAATAGGTAAAGAGCATACTACCACTAAAGCAGGAGTCTGGTGTTCCAACCAGTAACACTGGCAGAAGTGCTGCTGAAGTCAGTGAATTAAAACAAAATTAAATACTGCATTTTTCTACTTTTCAGTCTCTATCATGTCCTTTTCTTCACATACCAAAACTAAAGGAAAATATTTTGTCCATTACCAAAGAAATTTAAACTCTGGATGAACAAACTAAAAGTAAATGTATCCTTTCAGAACTGTCTTTTGCTGTCTTTGTTTCATGAAGAGGTAGATCAGGAAGGTCCTGTATCTTAGGATGCAAAGGGTTGCTTTTGTACTTCTGCATGCCAAATAGAGACACTGAAGTCAGCAGATTGGGCTGTGGTGCCTTCACTGTCCTGACAACACCTTGCCTTCACTTTTCTTGAGTGGCTTCAAGCAGATTTCCTTGCATCCTTCCCTGTCTGAGGAAAAGTGCCAGAAATTGGGATGAGAATATCTGTGTGAGACTACATGGGCAATAAGAGATATACAGGATGAGAGACTCAAAAAGGTTTTTTCACAAGTGCCCTCTGCCTTCTCCTGTTCTAGTTACTTGGCTGCAAGAGCAAATGTGCAGAGGTAGCACCAAGAAGTCAATTTGAGCACATAAGACAGGAAACTTAACTGCCGTTTTAGATTATCTAAACATAACTTTTCTAATGAGGAACCATTTGATTTTTTTAATCACTGTGTTTTTTTCCAGATTCTTTCCTACTCAGCAGTATTTAGAATAGTCTTTGCATTTAAAGAAGAGATTTTGTTCTGAAAAAGTAGCCTGTAAATATCTTTTTTGTGTCTTCCTCTTGAAGGATAGCTACATGTCAGCTGAAGAGAAGGCATTTCGGTACCTAAAGGGAGCTCACAAGAGAGCTGGAGAGGGAATCTTTGCAAGGACATGTAGTATAAGACTAGGTTGAAAGGCTTGAAACTGAAACAGAGTAGGTTTAGACTAGATATTAGGGAGAAATTCTTCATTATGAATGTGGTGAGGCACTGGCACAGGTTGCCCAGAGAAGTTGTGGATGCCTCATCCCTGGAAGTGTTTAAGGCCAGATTGGTTGGGTCTTTAAGCAAACTGACTAGTGAAAGGTGTCTTTGCCCAGGGCAGGAAGGTTGGAACAAGATGATCTTTAAGGCTCCTTCCATTCCAAACCATTCTATGATTCTATGTTACATGTGTTGTATGTTAGATGATGAAGTAGCTACAAGGACATAAGATGTTTCTTCTGCTTGTGGAACATCCAGATTGCTATTTCTTTCCCTCAGCACCAGGTCCTCAAACATGCTATATTCATCAGTTACTGTCTTCCAAATCTTTGTGCTTTAATAGAAATATTTTGTGACACAGGACGTGTTTGTATAATCTACTCTGTGTGCAGTAAGCCTGTAGTAATTTAGCCTGGCCTGTGCTTTTTATGACAGAACAAAAAAGAGCTGTGTGTGACCTCCCATCAATCCAGTGCTGCTATTGCCTGCAAGAGAGTGTGTGGCTCCTTCAAGTGGATAAAAAATATATTGGCCAACAAGGATCTGAATCACAGAATTCTCACCTCACAGTCAATGGAGAAGTGAGGGAGCAGGCTCATACAAATGCTATTAACATCCTGGCTGGACTATACAGAACACTTTCCTTGGTACACAGCGTACGACTGTGCAGCATAACGGTTGGTTTGTCAATAGTGCATGTCTGCCACCCTACCCAGAGGCTGCAGAAAAGTGGCTTACTTGATCACTTTCCATTTTACTGGATCCATAAACCTATCACTTGGAAGTATGTGTATCTCTTCCACTGTCCTACTGTTTGGATCTGAGACAAGGTACACTCCTAGTTTTGGCTGAAATAGAGTAAATTTTCTTCACAGTGGCTGGTATGGGACTGTCTTTTGGATTTATGCTGAACACAGTGTTGATAATAGAGAGATGTTTTTGTTATGATGCCCTGAGCAGGGCTTACACACAGCCAAGGCCTTTTCTGCTTTTTGTAAATATGCTATTGCTCTCCAGTGACGAGCAATGAGAGTTACAGCTGTCAGTGATGTGAGGCAGCTTCCCCAGATTGTGAGGGTTTAAACATGTCATCACTTGTTAATGACTACAGGTCACTATTTCATGGGCCAGGATGTGAAATACTGACCTAAAGATGACAAGCCTGATGTATCTTTACCATGGCCATGAGCCATCCAGGGCTTCTTTTCAAACAATGCAAGGAAATTATCTGCAGTGTTATTATATGTATGTGCGAGTGGAGATAATGAGATGCAATGAGTCTTGCTTTTTCAGTAGTGCAGTTCTGTTTGCCTTGATATACAGTTATGAGAGACCAATGATTAATGGGCAGAAAGAAAGGATATGGCTAAAGCTTGCCTCCCTGAGAAGGCTGGCAGGTCTAGCCAGCCAGCCATTAAAAGCTCATTACTGCAGCAATAAAAGGATTGATCCCTTAGTATAGCTCCCTCAGAACTTTAACAATTAGCCCATGTGCAATTATATACTGGCAGTGTAAAGAGACTGCTGATAAATCATATTTTTTATTTCTAAAAATAAAAGAGAGATGAGAGATATTAATACACAGCAGCACATGGAATTAATATAAATTGGGAACTAATAAAACAAGTTGCTTGCAGTGGCGCTGCCATTGCAAAATTTTGAATAACTTGACAGTAACAGACAATTCATTGCATCTGGGCTGGGATGAGATTCTTCTGGTATCAGGTGATTTGGCTCGGAGCAAACATGCATATTAAGCACATTACAGACCTCAGTGGAACTGGCTGGCAAAAATGAAGTTAGAGCAGCTTGAAGCAGTGGCCTGTGGAACAAATAGACTGTTTTAAAGTGTAGAGTACTAATCACTCCATTGTACTAGGTGCAAACACCCCCAGAACCAAAATGTAGTTACTGCTCCTCAGTGTTAAGAATTTATAGTTTTTGAGATAAAAATCTTTGACATAGTTTGTAATGTATCTGGTAAATGACAGGTTGTGAGGAAGAAACAAATAGAACAATGAGGTTTTCGTTCTCTGGCTTCTCTTTCTGGATTTCCATGTATAGGGGCACGTCTGCACTGAGACAAGGACACCAGAGCTTTCTAGCTGAGTCCCATTAATAGTATGATTCTGCTTTTCTGGACTTAGTCTTAAGAAACCTAGTTAAACAGGCCTGCAGTCAGAGTTGTTTGCTCCTCCCCAGGGTAGTCTTCCAAAATAAACAGTGCTTATGCAATGGAAATAAACTGCAATATTAAATCAATGCACATACACCTCCAAGAAAGGGCTTTAGTGGTCCCAGTTCACCTTGCACAATTCTTGCATATTCGTCCCCTGCTTTCTCTTTCATGTGGAGTGATTGCCTTTTCTGGAGCTCTTCTCAGTGCATTTCACAGGTCCCCACAGGATGTACCAGAAGGCTCTTTAGAAATCAGCCCAAGAAAATTCTGTCTGTTAATACAGTTATTCAGCTTCCAGGAATTTCAAACATTTTACCTTGAATAGATCATCAGGAGGACATTACACTGATTTTGCTTCCTGTTAGGTTTGCAGGCATGCCTGTAGGGTGTCTGGTGGTTTAAAGGAGTGTAGCAGGATGTGGGACATCCTCCCTTTAAATCAGTGTCTTAGCACAGTGCTGTAGGGGTTGTGGATTTCTGTGTGCCCTCTCAAGTGAATTTAGAAGTGCTATCAGCTTTAGGATGGTAAATTACCAATAATATCCCATGGTGGTAACATTATTTACTGCTATAAAAGCAGAGTTAAACTAGACGAGATTTCTGCAGAGCACTTGTTCCAGTGTCTATAAATATCACCAACTGGAGTCCTAATTCTTTGATAACCCAGCTGCCACTAGATATGCCATGTTGCACTCCAGATATTACAGTGTGTTTATGTTAAATGAAATATAAATTTGAGGAATGCAACATAGAAAAATGCCAGCTACTCTTTCTCAGGATTGTTTTGTAGAACTGTTTTTAAGCAGCTGGGAAGAGCTGATTGAATAAACTCATTTCTTCTTCCCAATTAACCTGTATGTATTTTCCATTCTGGATCTTGCACAACACTGTTAAAATAAAAGGGCATTGTTCTACATCCTTATTTAACTGCATAAATCTGTGTATTCCTTGTATTTCCATATAAATAGCTTAAAGGAAACTGTTACTGTACCTGAATTCTTGTAATTTATGAAACTTAAAAGAACTGAGAGCTGACTGTCCAGTCATCATCTTGTTTTGCCATTTCCCAATTATATATATATTCACTAAATTTTTTAGGATATCTACTTGATTTACATCATAAATGCAAAACTGTTGTGATGCTGTTTTCTGAAATATTTTCTTTCTTGTTTTTTTAACCAACTTCAGTGGCAGTTGGCATTCTAAGGAGTAAGCAGAATCTTAGTCTACACAACTACACTGAAGATATGAATGTATTTTATTCAAAATAATAATCTATAGGTGAATATACTGCATTTGAGAGAACTGTTTGCTACCTTACTTTAGTGGTTGATCTATAAAACAAAAAGTTTATAAGTTTAGGTGAGTTCATAAGTCTAAAGGAAATAGAGCTGCCGCTGACCTACCTAACCATGAGGGTCTCTACAAGGTTAGCATCAGAGCATGTCCTATGGCTCAAAACAGAAACTCCCCTGTGCATAGATTCAAGAGTTCAACTGCTGTTGCTGTGGCAATATGTGCATTCACTCTTAGCTTTATTTTCATTCTCCTTTCATGACCTGAGTCTCTCTTGAGGGACGGATTGCATATTTTAAAGGCACAGTTTCAAAGCTACAAGTATCTGAATCATGAGGGAGTATTTAGAAAAGTATGGTTCTGTGCTTGCCTGGTTTTATACTTTTTCCTTTGCATTTACAGGATGCCCAGGGACATAATACTAAGTTAGACTAACCTTTTGTCTGACCAGGATGACTGTTCCATTTCTGTGCATCTTCTTCAGAACGTTCATGCAATTATTGAAGTTAGCAGCACTCCAGGGATTTTCACAAAGAATTGCTTTTCCTCAAATGGGCTTTTCTTGAATATTCAGTGCTATGTGAAGGGTCACTTCTGTTGCTTTTGCTGTCTGCAGCATAACAGGCAACACTACGTCTTCTTTTTTTTAAATTATTTTTTAATCTTACACTCAAAGATACAAAGCATTAGGTCTCTGGGTGCCCTTGCATGACAGGATGTGGAAGAACTCATGCACTCATTTCCCTTCTGTGCATGAAAGGCACTTCATATATACAGAAACTTTCAGAGTCTGGAATAAAGCTGTCGGCATCACTTGACAGTTTTAGGTGGCATTTCCAAAGAAAGTGTTGATGTGCAGAGCACTTAGGTAGTCTCTGAACAGTTTTGAATATGCATCTACAAACCTCAGGATTCATAAGCAGCATTCACCAAAAAATGGCTTCATTTTGGCCCATGCATGCAGTGTGGTATTTAGTAGTTATACAAGCTTAGCAAAATGTTTCACAAAAACTCAATGTCATTTCTCAGCACAGGCATACCCTACTCTGGGAAATGGGAACATCTCTCAAAAGAAGCAGCAGATGAGAAGTACTGCCTTAGCTGTGGATTTTGGTTAGTTCCCCAGGGGAGGAATTAAAGGAGGATCTAGTCTAGGACCTATGACAGAAGTTGTGATGGAGATGAGAATAAGATCAAGAGATTAACAGAAAGGAAACAGATGTAAAGCTGACCCATAGTATTTAACAAGCTACAAGCTGACTGGTCAAACCTACTAGAATGTATTGTACATACAGTGCAGTTAAGACCTAAGTTTAGCAGCAAATTCAATATTACAAAGTACTTTATGTGCTGGAGACATCTGAGTTAGAGATCCACTGGGAGCTATAACCATGCCTATCTTGGCTTTGCATTTTTATTCCTTTGCTTCACACATCTTTTTGGGAGAAGAGCCATTTCAAAACCTGAAAAAACTTCTTTGCAAGAAAACTGTACAGGTGAAAGTGAGCTATTGTAACCTGAGAAGCTACAGAGAACAGGGAGTCCTTGAACCAGAACCAAGGGAGATTCCCTCTGCATTTGTGCACTGCATTTTATGAAGTGCATTGTGTTCATGAGACTGCAACGTTATCCAAGATAAAGAAAATGCCAAGGTGGTGCTTCAGTGCTATTATTTTCTTTTTATTAGCAATAAAGCAAGATACTAAAAAAAACATATTCCCAATTATTTTCCCCTCACCTCGATCATCAGAAATCTTGGCACAATTTTGTAATTGCTTAAACCTTATCCACCAGAGTAATCCTTAATGATGTGCAAACCCTCCAGTGTCTCCTGCCAAATGAACTGCCTGAAGCAAAAGTGATGTTCTTAACATAAAAATACCCCATTTCCACCAAAGCATGAGTCACTTTCATCCTCTTCTCATGTAACAGTCATCGGTGTGCAAACTTTGATAAGTTTCACCTGTTTGTTAGTTCTGTGCTCTTGTGACAGACTGTCAGACCTTCCCTCCCCATGCTTTCAATTCTGTTATCTCACCAAGTCTGAGCTTAGTACTGTGTCTCCTGAGCACCTTATTTAAGAAATTTCCTCAACAGCTGCTACTACAGTGTCTTGCAAGTTTCTCCTTTGCTTGTGTTTGAAGGATACTCGGTTAGATCAGGGAGGGACAGGTAGAGCAGCAGGCTGGGCACCTGTGGTAGGAAATTCTTTCCACTGCTCCCATTGCTGGGATCTACAGTGCTCACAAAGGTTTGTAGGGTTCAGTATGTGCTTGAGTGGTCTGGGAACTGACTTCTAGGATGAAACTAGATTTAAGTACTCTATCAGCATCAGCTTAATGTTTAAGAGCTATGAACAAAAAATTAAATATCCTATTAAACCCACTTTTGGTGGGTTTCAGTTTGAAACAAGTGTGGCTAGTTATCTTAAATTTTCAGGAGGATGAAGGTTAACTCAGATTTCGAGGGCCTGTCTAAAGCAGATTTCTGGGTTTGTGCCAAAATTTTGCCATATGCTGAAACTGAAGCCATAGCTCTGTTATGGATCAAGGTCATAGATTAATGTACTTCCAAATCCAAGCCAGAAATCTCATAGGTTTTGTTTTGGTTAAGAATTTGTTCTTTTTCATGTTGCTCCAATCACAATACCTTTTCCCCTGAAGTACCCCTACCAGCAAATACTTTTCCCAGTACATTTCTCTTACTGTAACTTTTTTGTAACTTTTTTCTTGGTCAGGCCTGGCTGTGTAAGTAATTCTTTCCTTGGACTGGGGCAGGAGTGCTCACAAAGCACTGTGCTGGCCTGGCAAAATGTCTGTGTAGTCTCTGCCTTTCCTTCCAGCTAGGGCAGTGGTGCCATCAATATGCTAATTCAAGGCAGTTGAGAGCAGAACTCCCTACCTGCAGCTTTTTAAGCTCAAAGATTTTTTAATCAGTTTCCTAATTGGAACCTAGGGGACCCCATTATGCTTTAATAATACAAAATCTAACTTAGAAAAAATCTTAATTATGGGCTGCTTTTTAAATGAATTTGATCACTGAGAATATCTACATGTTTTGGAGAGTGGGGGAGGTAGTTATGTCTCCTTTGAGAAGACTAGTACACAGAAATGCACCAGAATCACAGGTAAAATACTCCATATGGACAGTGCATTTAAGGTGTTGCCATTGTATCAATCCAGTCCCTATGCAATGATTATTGTTTTTTTAAACTTACTTGTTTTCTTTGTCTTTGCTTTATTGGTGACCACAGTGATTGTTATGTGTCACAGTGGTTGGATTAATCTGTGTCCCAGACAGTTTAAAGGACTGTGTAAGTTCTGTGTTGGAAGTTTGGAACTGATGATGTAGACCAATAATTTGTCTGATATTTATTCCAGAGGCACTACTGGAGAATAAATCTGTTTATCACAATGCTTCTGTAAGCAATTTCTCTTTAACCTCATCTTGTGATTGGTACCATACTGTCCCTGAGCTTGAGGATGAAGCATTACTGCTATTTGAGATTTTTATCATGTAAAGATAAAAGCCTTTTATTTGGCTCATGGGCAGGCACAATAAGAGGTATTCCTACATATGCTGGTATACTGGTTGTCCAGTTTGTAAATCATCACTTGTTTCTCAGCTTACAAGGAGAAGAAACAGTTTCATAACACACTAATTATTAATTTGTTTGTAATTTTACATTTAATTTCTAAGATACTTATTGAACTACAAACCAACATAATTTTTTTGGTGAAGATTGCATAAGAATTCCCTAAAGACTATCTTGTGCTGTGTTTTCTTCAGTCCTGATAAGGAACTTGGCAATGTTACCCTCAGAACTTCAGTTAACTGTCTTCATAATTTCATTTTTGGGGAATGCTCATACCTGCTCTTTATACTGGAAATCACCATAGTCTAAAGAGCATGTACTTTGCACAAGAGGCACATTAACAGTCCTGTGGGGCATCAAGACAGTGAGTCTCCTGTTGATGTGTCTGTAAGCCTGCATATATCCTGCATTTTGCTCATTGTTAAATAACTCCATTCTTTGAAAGACAGCAAACAATAGATGGTATGTACCAAGACACAGAGTTCTTACAGGGGAATTTGGTCCCACTGTTTGATCTCTGAAGTCATATTTGTTACTAGCTTCTTGAGATTTTGGCACTAATGCTTATCTCTAAATGTCTGATATGTAAGTTGAGTAATAAATATGCTGAGTGATGAAAGGCATCTTGAGGCTGTTCCTACAGAAACTGGCTGCCAAGAGATGTAGGAAAAGTGTGATTTGGAACTTCATATGAGGTTTAGATTTTGATCCTGGAGAAAGGATTTGCTGATGGAGAGATCCAGAATCACCGAATATCTGCATGCATTGGGAGACATGGCAGGAATCTGCTTATTTCTGCTAGGGGCTGCCTTTTGTCTGAGTTTTATTCATCAAGTATTATGCTCAAATAAGATTGTTTTGGGCATACATGTTGTTAGAAGAAAAATGCAGACATCTACCATAAATAGTGCAATGCTGAGATGACTTTGCTTAAAGGAATCTCCCCACCTCTCTCTTTTAAACACAGGGGCAGCTGAGGGTGATTTTCAAATTTGGTTGAAGGTTTAGGATGAAGTGGGGTAGGCTTGGACTTAGGTGTATAAACAAGGTAGTTTGAAAGAAGAAAGAGAGGCTATGATACTAATTTTCCTCAGATTTAATTCTATATTTGAGCAAAGGAAATCCAGTTTAGAGTTGCAGTAACTACTGGCTAGAGGCAGCTGTGCTGCTAGCTGGGGCACAAGAAGGGGCATCTAGTGAATCTGTTCCAGAAAGCTATTTGAGCTTGTAGGAATGTAAAATAGTCAAAATCAGTATGTGCCTGGTGTTAAATAAATGAAGGCCAAAGAAGAAACTAAAGCATTTCTTCTACCCAACCATCCCTACTATGTAAGTGTCTGTTTGGTCTTTGGCTCTTAACTGGAAGGAGTGCTCAAACCAATTATAATTAAGTTGTGGTACCTTAGAGAAATAATATTACAGCTGAAAGGGGAATCTGGAGGAAGTACTATGGAGCATGTGTATGGCCAATATGTTTTGAGGGAAGGCAGTTCTAAATCAAAGGCACACAAGTCAGCCTGAACTATTTGCCTTGGTGCCAGAAAGGACTCCTTGATCCTATTTCACTAAGCTTTAGATATACACTAGAGGGAAGATGTGCTGCTGGTAGACAAACAAATGGAAGTATTGTCAAGGGAAAGAAAAGAAGGATGAAATGCAACAAAAGAGCAGGAAAGGAAAAGGTGCAGGGAAGATGCATCACAATTCATCTTAATCTTTTCTTTACCCAGGTAGGAGGAATCCCATCTTCTCCATTGTCCTAGGACATGTGGGATGTTTTAGTAATGCTGACTTGAAAACTTTATATTTATATTTTATATGCTGCAAACACAGGCAAATCAAATATGCAAGTCCCTGACACTGCTTGTTCTGCCTTTGCCTGAATTGAGGAAGCAGTTTCTGAAAAAGAAGCAGCAGACATCAAGCTGCATGACACATCCTCTTAAAAGAGAAAGCAAGTCCCTCTGTGTGAATAATTGCATAATAAATAAATCTGTACTTTCTCAAAATTGTTGACATTCTGGGTCAAACCTCTCTCCGGTGTAATTCCCCTGACTTGAGTGAATTTACATGAGATCAAAAGTGGCCCTCTTTGTTAAGAGACCGAGGTGATTCTGTCCATGCATTTGTCTCACAGTTTGGAAGTCAGTTGTGACTTTGTGTCTCTGCATGTCTGTGTGCATATTATATACACCTGTGCAAGTGCATTTGCAAATCCATGTATGCATTAAGAAACTAAACTTTGGTTATGTTACAAATTTTAATGCTATAAATTATTAGTTTAAATGCATTTTTATTGTCTGCCAGGCCTTTTTACCTGAAAGAATTTGCCTATTTATTTTTTATGTAAACCTTACTGTCCATTGACTTGCAGAAAAGCAGGTTTCTCATGTAATTTTTAGCATTAAAGAACAAAACACTATAGATTAAGTTTAAATATAATAATCATAAAAGTTACTATAAAGCAAAAAATGTATCTCTGATTTAGCTGTTAGTTTCTTCAAGTTATAGGTGCTGATTAATATAGAGCTTTTGCTTCTGTTTTTGCTGTAGCTCAAACACAGCTACAGCAGAAGGAGCTGAATCCTTGCTGCCTCACAGAGATCAGTTTGAAGATCAAGCTCCTTTGCAGAATGCTTATTGTAGTGATGAGGTGAGGAAAAGCAAATACCAACTGGATAGACAGGTACTGCAGTTGGCTATGAATCACTAGCAAAAAACAAATCATAACTTTGATCTGAAACCAAATAAACTTTCAGTCATGTAAAAAGAAAAAAAAAAAAAGTTGCTTTTCTGGGCTTTCATGTCTGAAATGAGAGCACATGAGTATAGATCTCCAGCACAATTTTAATTGCTTTACTTTTCACTGGAAAGAGCCAAGATGACACCCACCTAAATATAACTTTAGGAAATAATGTCTATCTTACTATTTGCACAATTGAAAGAGATTAAAACCGGTCGAGTGTGAAATAAGGGATGAGCCAGTGAAAAGCTGGTATAGGGATCTGTATCTGTCTTGTGTAGAATACAAGACTGTTGAAAGTGTCTCTGGGAAAACACATATCCAGCAAAAGCATTCCTCTTTAGTGCTCTGATGCACATATTTCTGCTTGTCCTAAATATCAATTTTCCTAATGTTTCTACACAAAAATTTATCTAAATGTTTATAGTGAAATATACTGCGACATTCCAAGCAGAGATTTTTTTTTTTTTCCGCACCAGTGATTACACCCTGAAAATGACCGAAGGCAATAGCTTCTCAATATATGAGAATAGAATAGAATATTCATCTTAGGAATAAAATTATTAGAAGTTTTCTTAAGTACCACCAGTTTCACTGTTTTATTTTTTTTTTTTTTTTTTTTTGTGGGAGATTCCTCAAACATTTTTCTCAAGGTCTAAACCAAACAACCACAGTTAGAAATGAAGGCTGAGGTGCAGGGCAATGAGTAGAAGTTCTCAGTACTGCACGTCCTGATGCTGTCCTGTTGTGACATGCTCTGCAAGCCTTCTCAGAGCCTGAGACAAATTTACATTTTAGCCTTTCACCAGGAGCCTTTAGGCTTGAGGCAAGTGTCTTGTGTGTGCAAACTTCCTTTGAAGCAGGTGGTGACAGTGAGTGGCAAAATCAGAACTTTCAAGTAGCTGGTTAAGATTTTGAAAATTTTTTTCTTTCTCTGTCAGGCAGCCTAAGAAATCCATCCTATTTGTATTCTGTAAATAAGGTATTTATGTGAGGTTTCTCTCCTGTACCTCTTAGATATGTTTCTGTGCCCTGTAGAGATACTGCTGTAATACCATATCACATCCAGCCACAGAGCTGTAACACAACACTTGGATGTCCCATTAGAGAATGTTGCATGAAGTGCAAGTTAAATTGGACAAGAGTGTTAAGGTAGTATGCTCTCATCAGAATTTTTATTGCCTGAAGTATTGATCAAAGACAGCCTCCAAATGTCTGCTGCATGGGGTCATAACCTTCATGAATGTGACCTAGAGCAAAATGAAGTTCAGAGAGGTGCTGAGAAGAAAATAAGTTATTGCCCTGTCACTTCTGCAGTGAAATTTATCATGCAGGGCTAGTGGACATCTGCCACTCTGAGGAAGCTGCAAAGTTTATTGGGTGGAAGTGGACTATTTTGTTTTTATGTCTGTTTTTGACATTAGTTTGAATATGCTGTGAGCCTTTCATTTTCAGCGTTCAAAGTTTTGGCAGTCTTTATTGACTGTCTGAAAGGCAACAATGTTGATTTATAGAGTGTGAGAAAAGGATCATCATAGTTATCAATGAATTGCATCCATATCTGGAGACAAACACAGCAGGAGCTTCACTGAACACAGCAGTAGCATGCGATAGGATGACGAGCTCATCATATAGTAGAAGAGCAACAGAAATAATATTATTAAGTAAGGATTAATATGTTGGGACTACCCTCTATTTTTAAGAAAGGCGTAATTGTGAAACGTAGGTAGTTGGAATATGGCATCAAAGTGCACCTTAAAATAAAACCACTAGTAACTCATAAGAGTGTGACCTTTATTGAATTTGTGAGTTCATAAATTCATTATTCCTGAAACAAAATCATATTAGAAATGGCTTTGAAAAAGTCAGAACTGTGTATGAGGGGAGAGGCAGAAGTAGGTCTGTGGTATCCTCATTAATCAACCTTTTTCACACATTCTTTTATAAATGCGCCCAGTTTTTATGCAATAACAAAACAACATGAACTAATAAATAAAACAGCAGAAAAAGCTCCCTTCTGAAAAATATAACTCTGTTGATGCCCTGAGCGCTTTGATTATAGTCCATGTTTTTTTTCCACCATGGTATAAAGGGGAAAACCAAGGTGGTTTTATTCCCCTGATTTTTCCTGTGATTCATGGTTACAAAACCACCTGCAAGACCCCATCTCTGCTGATTTGATCTCAAGGTTTAGTGTTAGGTGGTCCTTGATTTGTTTCATTTTTTGGGAAGGCTGTGATGGTCTAGTGGATGTGCATGGGGTTACAGTGTGCGTTCTGTAAGCACAAATCACATGTTTTTCCTACATTTGTATGTGACAGATTCTAAAAGGAGAAAAAAAGTTATGGCTTTTTTTTTGTGTGTATGTGTGTATCTTTGTTTTTTATCCCTGTGCAGTGATGAGGACTTGTTTCAGGTCTTCTCTCTTGCTCTCAGGTGCAAGCCAAGACAAAAACTCAAGCCATGCAGAAAATGAATGCTACATAGATACTTCCATGTTGATGGAGAACATTTAGTGAGATTTCCAAAAGACTCTCTGTAACACATAATGTACAGATATAAACAGTGAATATTTATCATTATGTTTGGGATAATTTAAAGTAGCTGCCCAATTCTATTGGCAAGTTTAATTGGCTAGATTATTAATCTTTGATTATTGGCTCATTGCCACGTAATATTTTAGTTCATTATTGAGCATTGAGTATTAGTCTCCTGGAATTGCACCTGTTGTAGTTTGTGTCATACAGTAAAAGTGTCATTAAGGAACGGCAGAAGCCCAATCTATGACCTTGTGTTCCTTTCTTACCTGTAAATGAGAATGATAATACTTTGTCCATCTTAACAATTTACCTTGCTTGGCTGTATGAGGGAACAAGCATCTATGGAGCACTGAGTTACAAGCTCTTTTCTTTTGAGTTAGGCTTTGTGCCAGGCAAAGGTTAAAACTCTCCTTGGCCACATGAACTGCTAGAGAACAAAGTTTTCCCATACATCTTCCTGAAACACTGTAAAACACTGAGTAAAAGAGTTGTAATGACTTTTAGTCTTCCAGAAACTTTTGGATGGAGAGATTCTGACCACTGTGAAATAAGAGAGAGACACACTGAATCAGGAATCTATAGAAAAGCAAAGCCTGAGCAAGAGATAAAGACTCTAGAAAGAAAGAGGAAAAAAAACTATCAAAAAGTTATGCTGGGCCTCAGATATTCATTCAAATTAATTGTTACTCTTTGATCAGCCTTTGACAGTATCTTAAGGAAGGCCACCTACCCACATCAGCTTCCATATGAAGACTGAGATATCCAGCCAACAGATTTAGGAGGAGACACTTCTGTCCTGAAGGAGAATTTTTAAGAAAAACACCACCACAAGCCCCAGGGCTTTCCAGTGTGATTTTTGTCTTCTCTCTTACCCAGCAAAAGTACGTAGAATTTTAGTTCCTATTTCATTACAGAGTTGATCTATGGAAAATCTGGGTGTTGTTATAGAGCAAGGTGGGTCTACAAAGGCCCTTCTTGTCAGGTGTGTTTTGATAGATCAGCTCCTAGAGAAGATGAGGGAAGAGAGAGTGTATTCCTGGGAATATTTCAATGTTATGTCAGTGTGGACAATCACACTGCTAGGGCACAACACTCTTGGTATTATAACTTAGTATTTAGTACTTCTCTCTGTATAATAAAGATAATGACATGCTTAGATATTGCATCCTTATGAAGTCATAGTACCAGAAATGCATGCTAGCCGTACAGACTGGCTTGTATTTTCATCCATATAGAAAGGGCCTACATGGTGGAGTGTAGGTATCAAAGACAATGGGTATAAGGATTAAAAGCATGACTTTATCACTGTGCTTAGATAAATCAACTTAAAATTATTCCACTGTGAGTTTCAGGTAATGCAATAAATTCAAGTTAGAGACTACTTAACTCAGTTGACTCGAACACTGAGAACAGAGAAGGGGAAAGGCTAATTTATTTCACTTCTCAGATCTCTGCAACCACTGTGTAGATTGTATTGCTAATGAAGACTGCTATATAACACCAACAGAGAAGAAATATGATCTGAGATCAGGGAGGTCTAGGTCTGATCTTTGATGCCACCTGCAATGGACTATGTGAAATTCAGAGCTTATGAAATCCAGCATATTTCTGGCTGGATAGTAACAGACATGCTATAGGTCCCCTGCCAATATTTTTTTCTGTTGCTTTCATAGTCTGTCTCAGTACACAGTGGAATATGTTTTTCTTCCAGATTTCATTTCGAATTACCTGCAATGGTGGGGAGCTTGTCTGTTCTCTGAGTCTTTGTTGATGTGAATTTTAAGCTAAGGTCAGATACAGGATTTCCATTACCAACATCTGAAGCCTTCTTTTTCTAGAACAGGAGTAACACAGGTGACTGAATTAGAAGACTTGGACTTACCCCCAGGCTGTTTGTCCTTCCTTAGCTTTGCCGCTCTGTGAGTCATTTCATCATCTAATGAAGCTGAATGTAGACTGTCAGCCATGTCATTTCAGCTAATAACCTTTAAGACCTTTACTGTAGGCTGAGGTCGCTACATGACTGAATTGTGGATCCAGATGTGGCTTTCCCTTCCCCTTCGAAGGCAAAAGATTGTCCATTTAGGTTTCCCTCCTCAGAACACAGACATTTGTTGCATGACATCGTTAGTGGAAAAATCTCTGCTTGAGTTTTTAATCTTGGTTGTGATGCTTTCTGTCCTTGGAAACTGTTTTTGCTTTATTGACTCAAAATCTTTCATTCCCTGCCATCCTCCCTGGCCCTGATTCCTGTGACCAGGTTGCAGGAGGGGAGCTCAGCCTCTGGCGGTGCTGGTGGCAGTAGATGGCAGCAGCAGTCCACTGTGGGAACGCAGAGCTGCAAAATAAGTGATGGGAAGCAGACGGGCTCACAGGAGGCTGGCATTTTAAATATCATCTTTTTTTGTTGTTCCCTGGCACATCTCTGGTTCTGATTTTTCCTTCAGATCGCCTACGTATTCCATATCAATTACCCATGAGGTTTTCCATTTTATTTCCTGTTACATTTTGACACATGGGTGGTAGATGGAAGCCTTGTACATGCAGCCCTCAAAACATAAGCACAAGAGTTTGGGAGGCTCAGAAGATTTCCCTGCAAAATACAGCACTTGGGTTTTTTCTTGGTTTTCCAAATACTTTTCTCCTTGCATATGTGCTTACAAACCAAGGTGTTTCTATATGCCCTACTTGTTTATTTGTTTCTCCGAAGCTGCTGTTCAGCATTAGAGCAGAGAACTGTTTCTTTTCTCTCTGGAATACTCTTTTTTTTTTTTTTTTTTTTTTTTTTTTTTTTTTCCAAGTGTTGCAGCTCAGCACCATGGCTTATAATGAATGGGAGAATGAATTTTCTTTATTTATATGGTGAAACAGGATCCCACAGGAGAAAAAAGGATGGCATTTGTGTAATCTTGCAAGACTAATACAAGGTCTTAAAGTATGGTCATTTTACCCTCTCAAGTGACCACAGTAGCAAGGGATTTAGCTATTGAATCTGCCAAGTGTATGACGTCTTCCAGGATTAGATTCAGGCACTGTTCCAGGCTCCAGGCTATATCGATGCCCAGGCATAGTCCACCTGGTATGGAGCTCACAGGAGCTGATTTCTTCACTCTTCTGTCACTTAAAACATCTGCTTCCAAACAAAAAACCTGCAGATTGCAGGGGTTGAAACCAAATTATTTTCAAGGTCTCTTCCAGCCCTAACCACTCCATGTGTCTATGATTCTTTGATTAATAATTTCACAAGTCAGGCATGCACTTGGCTGCACACAGAGAATCAGAGGCATTAGCTGGGAGCAGGAGTCAGGACAGCGCCAGTGTTACCTGCCAAACAAAACAAACAGAAGAGAAATTGTTAAACGAACAACAAAGTAAGTGTAAGGCCTTTACTCTTGCTGCACTCAGGATGCTCTGACTGCAGAAAGGCAGGATTACCCCTGATTCACTAAGCTTTTGTCCTTGCCATGAGCACCCCCACTCCATCTATCTTATAAAGACAGCTCCTTGAAGCAGGGTGGTTCCTGGCCCCCTGGCAGTGGCTTCTGGACCAGTTGTCTCACATAATCAAAGACTTTTGTGGATGATTTTGCAGTCCGAAATTACTTCTCCCTGACAAATTGCACTTTTTTTTTTTTTTTTTTGGTGGGGTGTGACAGAGCCTATTGTCAAGAAGGTACATACATAAAAAGAAAAAGATGCATAAGTTACCTACACTCTCCGATTGAGCTTTAGAAATGCTTGTGAATCTGTAGAACTGTGTGTTTGAGAAAGCTACAGTGAGACCAAAGACTTCACCAAAATGCAAAATAGAGCTACCTACCCTAAATGTATTTCTCAACAAGAGTAACTCTGAATTTCATTTGATGGTTCCAAAGGTTGGCAGAAACCTGGGGTCGTTTAGTCTCAGAACATGAAAATTTGTTTTATAATTAATAGAAATTATTGTCCTCAGCTGCTACCACTAAGGATATATTGCTTGTCATTCACAAGTTTACAATGATGAATGAAGGCACTCAGCCTGGTATAAGTTTCTAACCCTGTTCAGAAGATTAGCACTTGGAGATGTGTATCTGTAGTCTTAATGCCAAGAGGTAAAGTATGCAGTTGTAGTTAAAAGTTTTCAGATTATAAGAAACAACTTTGAAGGGGATTTGAAAGTAATATTAAATATTAAATGGAATCTAAAGTGCTTCTTAAGGCAGAGTAACCAGCAAATTCCACTGCATTGCCCTAAGCATAGTGGCTGGACTTCCATCATAATTAACCACATATCTTCATTATCTGGACTATCTCTTACAGGTTAAAATGCCTATTAATACCCACTTAGAAAAAGAAATTTGTGAGAAGTAAAAGTCGTTCTTGTAAAGGTTGTACTGACCAGCCTGAGTGTAAAAAAACGGAATTATCCCTCCAACAGTCCTAAGACATTACCGCATGTAACTTATCCACAAAATTCTACATGCACGTAATTAAAAGGATGACAGATCTTAGTCTTGAGTTTTCTTACTGATTAGCAACCTAAGTGGGGGGGAAAAAAAGTTAAGAAATATTTTAAATGCACGAAAAATGCAGAACTCAGGCTGAGTCTGGTTTATAGATACACAAACTTGACTACATTGTTACATCCCAGGAGTGCCTTTAGAAAACGATAAACACAAGTATAAAAGAGAATGACAGATAGCTGAATGTGTAAAGAAGGTGGAAGATAGAAAGTCTGCCTGAATGGTAAGAACTATATTGAGGAGATCTTTGAGATCTGCACAGGAAACACTGAGATACATTCACTGAAGGAATACAAAAAAATAATCTGCTAGTCTTAGGCAACCTCATCCTCTGCATAAAATAGGGATCTCTGTAGATGACTAGAGAATCTGCCTTTGTAGTGTAAGCCATAGTGGTTCTGATTGTCAGGCATGGAAAAGAGGGCTTAGACCTGATTGTCATCTGAAATGATCATCAGCACAACTATTTTGTGGTGTGTTTTAGTGCTGAATTTTGGATATTGTTTATCAAGGAACACAAAACAGTTTAGGATGAGAAGAAATAAAGAGAAATTAGATAAATGTGCATTTGAAGTGTGTTCAAGCAAACCAGTGAAACATATCTAAAAATACATAAAATAAAGCACAAATCAGCAAAACAATCTGGTAAGTGTAGGAAAAGAGGGAAATGGGAGAAGCCAAACTGAGTTTGGTCTTGCACAAGTTGGGACAGCAACAGGTTCTTAAAACATTAAGAGAAAATGAGAAAAAGAAAATTTGAATCATTCTTCAATGAGGATGAGACAGATAGTAATTTAGATACCCCTCAAAACAGACAGAATACTTTGCTGCAGGTTTTCAGTAATAATAGTGATGGAACTGTTGATTTTAAGGGTATAGACAAAGACTAGTAAAGATGAAGAAATGGAAGTTGAAGATACTACTCTGAGTTAAAACCAGAACTCAAGATCATGAAATGTTTCAGTTGGAAGACTGTAGTAATAAGTACTCAGACATGTAGTCTGTGTTTCAAGTCAAGCACGAGGAAAATACCCAAACAATTAAAAAGTGGGAGAATGCTATATGAGAAAGAGATACAGACTATTGTTTTTGGTGGCTTTTTGTTTGGTTGGTTTTTGGCTGTTTTGTTTTTTTATTTGTTTTATGATGGCAACAGAAATTGAATTAATGACGAATCAGTATGTTGGATTAGATAATTAGCAAATTAGACAAATTATTATGAGAAAAATAGAAAGAGTTTACTGATGAAACAATATCTGTAGGAATATATTGGAATAAGACTTCAAACTGGAATATCCCTAAGATAAATATGTGACCAGAAACAAAGGAAACATTGAAGTAAACTCATGCTTAAACATCACGTTCAGCTAAGTTGAAGGATATTGATCAATGCATTTCCACAAGAAAGAAAAGTATTAGTCCTATTATGAAAGCTAGCAGTGAGAATTTCTGTGTACATGTGTGTATAAGTTTCTTTCTCCCCATGTTCAGATGAGATTAAATAAAACTGGAGTAGGAATTGAGAAGTCTGTTATGGCTGAGCCAAAGAAAATGAAAAACAGGGTGGGTAACACTAGTACTAAATAACTGACACTGAAGAAAAATTTTGTGGTTGGGGCTGGTTGGAGAAAGATCTTACATAAGATCTGTTAATATGCTGTCAAAACATTTAAAAGCAGTATCAATTCCCTGTCATGGACACGTTATTGAAAAGTGGCACAGTCCATCATGTAAAGTTTTGCAGAAATGGTCAGCTCAGGGGACTGAGATGCTGGTACCAGGCTCATGGTAACATTGAACTAATGCAGTCAAAAATCTGCAAACAAAATTGACCTCAATGATCCTGAGAGTGGCTGATTATGAGCTGTATTTACTTAATAGTAGAAATACAGTGATAAGTCTGTAAGTACTCCAAGCAGCTACATCACTGGTCTGGCTATCTGCACTAAGAATGTTGGATAACAAAAAAATCCCCAACAAAACAACACAGTTGGATTCTAATTATTTTCATTATCTCTTAAACTCAGAGGCAAAAGACTGGAATTCTAAGGGGACATGCCAGCTTCTCTGGTCTTTTCTGTCGAGTAGTTGGGTGTGTTAAGTGGACTGGCCTACTGTTTTAATCTGATACCTCAGAAGTATCATACAGAGTGATGGTAGAAAAACATTCATATGAATGAGTCAAAGACATAAAAACTGACCCAACATCATTGTGTGTCAGCATATGCTGCTCATTCAAACAGTTTGCAGAAATTGAAAGCTGAGATCCAGGGTGAGGGGTATGAGAATAAAATGCTGTGACATTTAAACCAGGCAGATGAAGTTGAATTCACAAGGGAATCTTTTTTTTTTTCCTGAAGGCAATAATATTTTCTGAAGTCTCCATTCCTCCCAATGCCTCACTTCCTTGAGATTATCCTAGTTAGGTAGGAAGATAATACCGCAGCAAAGCAAATTTTGGAGCAGCCAGGAATGGAGCTGGCAAGTAGCTCTACTGAGACTGCACCTGGTGCACGCTGCTCAATCAGATTATGCCTAAAAAACTCTGAGAATCAGGAATATTCTTATTTCATGCCCTCTGATACTTGACTTGTCTACCCAGAAAGGATCCCCACTACATTAGGAAGCTTTCAAGTATGCAGAGAGTGTAGCATCTGACTTGCATAGCAATAATCAAACTAGAGAAGGCAGAAGAAAGGGTGTGGTGATGTGAATAATTGTGGTGAAAAAAAAAAAATCCATTAAGGGATCACTCAGCATAACCAATTAATAGAGCCAAGGATAGAAACCCAAGTTTTCTGATCTCTCCTTAATCTCTTGAACACAAAAAGGGCTTCCAAGCTGTGGCAGTGTTCCAGCTTGTTGCCTTCAAGCTATTTAAGAGTTACACTTATCACAATGAAAGATTGAAAATGACCCTTTGCTACTGCTGACACAGCTAGCTAGGAGTTACCTGTAGCTACCCTGGAGTGGTGTCCCAGTGTCTTCCTATTCCAGCCTTCCCGCAGCTTGTTCTCTAGAATATATATAGACAATAACCTGCAAAAAGTGACAGCTTGAGAAGAGAGCTTTCTGAAAGCCAAATATTAAGGCCTCTTCTACTTAGCCTTATTTATTCCAGTACACTTAATATTTCCAGTTAGCTGCTGAACAAATGTAATGGCTCTGACATTAATGAAATCTTTATAAAGTGCACATGGCTTAAGTGGGAACAGCCTGAAATGAACAGCATAAAAGCAGTCCACGCTTTAGTAGACTGTTCCTTCCTATAATGTTAAGCACTTCTCCAGTCATGGTGGAAGGATATTGCACAGGGGGGCTTGGAGTAAAGCTAGAAAGACTTCATAATTCAAGTAATCACTTTTTTTTTTTTTTTTTTCTGTAAGTTCCTTAGAGCAACCTGTGTAACTTGGTGCAAGTTTATGTTCCAAATAATTAATTAATTCCTGCAATTACTTTATGGCTATAAATCTGCTAGTGAGGTTGTTATGAGTAGAGGAGACAGTCTTGGAGATTGCAGGGTTATTTACTACTGAACAAGTAAGACTGTGGATTTCAGGTTTTACCATTAATAATTGTTGCAGATTATGACATTACTTTTAGCTAAGTGCTCCCAATCTGAAGGGTATTGCTTGTACATGGCTATCCAAGTTCACTGAATTATCCTAGATATCCTCCAGTCTTTGCTGTGCTCATGGAATAGATCCTTCTAATCAGGAGCCTTTGATGTGTTACAAAACCCAGAGAAGACAGAAATTTGCCAAGGTCTGATGAGGTAGAATATAGCATGTTTAAACTAAAAATGTGCCTTCTGTAAAGAAACTGTGTGTGTATTTGAGCCTGTGCTAATGCTGAGACCTTTTTTTTTTCCCAGCTATGCTCAGTGATTGCCAGAACTTAAAGCGCAGTGTTGGTGTGTGTGTGTGTGTTACAGAAACCATCAGCATGAGTTGTTCAGGCTAAAAGCAGTCCAGAGAAAATGTATGATAGGAGCACCATCCTTCTTGTTGTCCTTTAACTTTGCTACACTCATCACGGTGTATCCTTCAATTATGAGCATTAAGTATCTATAATTGAAACATACATTGCTGCAAAATGCCGTTACGACCATCCACTATTGGAACTTCTAGATGATTTGGGGAAATGGAGGAATATCTGACTAGTGTCTAAACACTGGGATTCCTGCTCTGTCGCATGTTTTCTAGTGCATGAGTAAGGAATGGGAGGCTTTGTAAAGGAAGATAAACAATGTCTGGTTTTTGCCACCCTTAGAATTCTCAGATACCTGTCCTATCTTTGTGTTGAGCTTTGTGTTGAGCTGCCTCCATGGACCACAACAAAAATAGGAATGATACAAGCATTGGGATAGGTAATTTACACTGGAATAACTCACATGTGGATGAAGATTTTTCCCTAGCTCAACAGGGAGGGAATTAGAAGACTTGTCAATCCTCATTGTTTTCCCTTAAAAATCAATGAGAAACAGGGGATTTCTAGAGATTCTACTAAAACCCTGTCTTTTTCAGCTGAGTACCTTGGGAGTAGCAACCTCTTTCAGGAGTCAACCCTTCCCTAGCTCCCATGCTCTTCAATACAGTCTTGGTGCACCCTTTTTTTGTCTTTGAGGTTTTGTCGGGTCTGAGTATAACAGTACTTAGAATTGATACAATATTCTGGCATATCATGAAGATTATCACGTTTTCTCCACCTGTAAATGGTAAAGGCGATGTTTACTGCTGCATCTCATGAGCAAGAAACTGAATTATAAAGAGGTTAACGCTATGGGTAGACTAGGAATTCAACCTTCATCCACTGAGTTTCAGATCCAGGGAATTAATAAAAAATTTATTTAGGCCCTAGCAGTACTTTCTGGATTAAAAGAAGGAGGAAAAACCCAGCTAAAATGCTGCACCCAGAATGGAACAAGACCTTGCATGACAGGGCAAGTTGTTAAATTACCTTCTCACCCTCCATGAAAAAGCTGTAGTTAGGCAGTGTGCAGTGTTCAGATACCTGTTGTTTGACATTTTATGGTTGCAAAACCAGACGACATGTCAGATCAATCATCTTATATCCTTCAGGTATTTATATCTCATCTAATCTCCATGTAATGGATTATACACTGTACTTGCAGTAGGGCTTTGAATTTCATTATTCTTATTAAGATGTCATTTCCACAGCTGCTTCATTCATTTCCATTTTAGGCCTGTGCCTTTGGTGGTTTTGCTAACCAATTACGATAATGGTTTTCAATTATGATACAAATAGAAGACTCTAACAGTTAATATTTAGAATGGAAAATGTTCTTCTTTGATTCCCTGAAAGCTGAGATGTGCAAGCATCCTTTAGTTGTATTGTTATTCTAAAACATTTATAGAGTGGGATCAAATTATGCACATTTTAGAAGTGTGGGGAGAGAAGCGTTACCTGTCCTAAGATAAGGCAAGACAAAAATAAGACAAGACACTTGACAACAGATCAGTTCAAAAAATATGGAGGAGGAGAGAGAGAAGCCGGTCAGGAGATGAACTCCATAATGATATTTCAAATGTATGGCAGCATGGCCAATTCACAACACTCTCAGTGGGAAAGGAAATGTGGTGCAAGAATTAGGGTCTTTGAGAAAGCAAAAGATACAGGGGTAGCTGCCCTTTGCAACAAACTTATTGTAAAGCCCTTCAGATACTGCTATTGGTATTTTTCATGGGACATGAGAGGTAGCTACATTTGTGTAAAGACAAGAAGGATGAGAGCCACTCTCTCCCCGAGGCATTGGAATAGAGATTCTTATGCCATCTTTCATTCCAAATAAATTTTCTTCCCTTTAACATTGGGTTGTTATGTATCCCAGGAACAAGTCCAACAGGAACCAAGTGGAGTCAATACCGAGCTGATTTCTCCTTGCAATTCATGACTTGATCATATTCATGTAGACCCAGAAAGCAGGAATCCCTGCAGCTATGCCCCCTCTTTACTGGATGAAGAGAGGCAGGAGACATGAACCACAGACTGATTCATTCACCCTTTTGCAGCAGCAGTGTTACTAGTTAGAAGAATGAAATTGAGAGACTGACAGGAGTCAGTATGAGATCTGTGACCTTTGTGAGTCCTTGGGATGAATATATCTCCTCTTGATGTGGGTTTGAATGAACAGCTCACCCAGCTGAGCTATCCAACTGTGTCTTTTTTCAGGAGCACCATAGGTGCTTTAACTGACAGTTACAAGGCACAAGGTGAGAATTGTATCCTCACAGGAGCTTGCAAAACATTGTTTCACTGAAGCTTTCTGCTAACAAGTGAGATGTCTCTCAGGAAAACTAACTGTATTAATTTCATTATTTTGACATGAGAGGAAGACCTTTGTCTCAATTAAATATGATCTGGTGGAAGAGATTCTGCAGAAGGCTCAACAATGATTGCAAAGTCATGGGAACTCTGGCCCACTTATTCCACCTGCTGTCTTAAGGTCTGAAACCCTTGCATGCCATGGAAAGAAATGTAACGTTTGGACTTGAAAGTTTCAGAGAACTTTTTGAATATGTGTAGTTCATGCTAAATGCCTTCTTCTGATGAAGTTTCTGTGAGGCTTAAGTTAAAACTTACAGTAACAGGGCAAATAGGACAATATGATGGTGTTTGGACCCTATGAACAGCCCTTGTGCTGATGGTATAGTCAATCCGGTGTTTTGGTCACTATGGTGGCTCTGGCTTTGAGTATTGAAAGACTCCTTCTTTTTGGTTGAGGATGGATGACTCTAATTTGTGCTGAGACTGCTCTCAGAAATGGTATGGCTCAAACTAGTGAATTTTAAACTGATTGGTCAAAAAACTTGAGTGGATTTATTGGCTACAGATCTTTGTGAAACAAGTTGCCCTTCCCTGCATTCATCATCTGCTGTCAGATTACCTGCAATAGTTGTTTTGCTATCCAAAAGCAGGGGAAGGAGTGAAAAAGTGAGACATTTTTCTTGGTGAAGTTAAATGGAGTGGGCCATACAGATGGACAAGAAAGTACGTGCTAGTGACAAATGCATGGACTAAGTTGTTCCTTGAGTACATCTTGATTATCAGGCCAAGTGAAATGGTTGATATGTCAGAAGCCAATGGTACATGTGAGGTTTAGCATGGCAGTGAAACTTTAAAACCTACTATGACAGTGTGAAAAGAAGTCAGACAACAACTCTGACTTTGGACATTTGGTTTCAAGTCTCAGTTTAGCAGCTTCATTAAGCAAATTGCACATGGCCTGCCTATGAAGTGTCGATAATGTAGTGATAGCAGTTATAGTAGAGATTGAGTGGCCCCAACAATGCCATGCTTGCTAAAGGTTGTTAAAACAAAATTCATAGCACCTGGGATAGGTAGCAAAAGTAATTTCAAGTACTTCAAAAGCTGTAGAATGTTTGCTTTTCTTAGCTATTTTCTGAAATATTTTCAGAAAAGCCTGGCCTTACACATCATATTTAGTTGTGTCCTAATGCTTGTGGGACAGAAATTGTCTGGGCCAATAGATTTTTAATTGCATGACCAAGAAAACCTGGAACAAAACCTGTGGTTTTCCTATGCTAAACGAGACCGAGAAACTGCTCTTAGTGTTACTTTAGCACTGGGATATGACTCTTTTTGGCAGGCTGTTGCTTTAGTTTTAAAAAACTTGACATCATGCTTCCTTAAAAGTCATAGATGAATATGAATTCTTACACTATGATTTTTAATTAATGTTGTTGAGCTGATTGATGAACACAGTGACTTAACACAATATGAAGGATGAATACTTTGTAACAGAGATTATAAATGACTTATCAAAAAAGCATTTAATTGAAGGAAAACTTAGAGGCGCTAAAGAAAGAATATATTAGTTGCAATGAAACTTAACTGAGATAAAATAAGCTCAAAACATATATTTTTCTGGTTGTAATTGGTTTCTGTCTGTCTATGCATTAGGTACATCAAATTAAATTTTAAAAGTCACATATTGGATAGCCAAGTAGCATTTTAACTGGACTGAAGAACTGTTGAGGTCCCTTCCAACCAACTTCTACTTGATATTAATTTTCAGGAAGTGGTCATCTATTGCTACTTCTGCCACAAATGTATTGAGAGAACAGCTATACCTGAAGGCTTTGTCTTCTATCAGTGATTCTGCCATCTTGTGATCTTGTCAGTCTGTTCTCTTTTTAAAACCATTACATTTCTAGTCCCTGTCTGGAAGAAAAAAAGCATAAATTATTATTCTGCATTTCAGGGTAACATAGAAATACATTTTATGAAATCTATTTGCTAGTTAGAAGGAAAAAAAAGCTGTGAGTTTCACAGTAAAATGCGCTTGCACAGGTGATGGAAGATGGTGGTCATCTTCACCATCCATTTGCTGGATGTTTCTGGGACTTTCCACATTTTTGCACTGCACCTTTTTTAGAGCAACCTTCCTGCTGCAGAATAGGAAGACTCAATCTTTACATTCATTTATTCTCTTCTATCTGAAAATCCTGCAAATGGGATTCTGCAAAGCTTGAGTGCTGATTATAACTACTTGTTCAGTTACATTTATATGTGTTCAGACACAAAAAATTCTACATGCCTACCTTCACTAATCAATGCTTCTTTCTTGCTTTAAGGCTTTTCTCTCTAACAGTGGATTATTTAAATTCTGGGGCAAGATTGCTTTCAGCAGTGTTGCAATTTGATATTTTGTGATACTTTTCTCCAGAAAAATCTGCCCCTTTGATGTGTCAGTGCTATTAATAGTATTTGTCATATAGAAGTCCTTACTAACATTTATTTGCTTATTAACCAAAACTACACCATTTTTTTTTTTCTGGAATTCCAGAGACCATCTGTGACTAAGAGCAGCGCAGAAACAAAAAATTCTGAATTCCTGCAGGAGAATCTGTGGTGGAGGTTGCTTGTTTTTAGCCTGCGTGCTGATACTACATTCTGTGTGTTTGTTTTCTCTAAATTCCTCTCTGCTAGCTCTAAATGTTTTAATCAATACATATTAAAAAACTCCCTCTAACCATATTGTACATCTTACTGCTTGCAAATTGAAATCTATTTTAGATATGTAATAAAAGTGTAATAATAATAGTTCTGTCATAACCAGACTCCTCTCAAGGTGTGGAAAAGCTGTAAAGAAATAAAATTAGACCTCAGAAAGGGAACTATTTAAAATTTTGTGGACAAATATATACAAGAGTTGAAGTAACCATATTTTAGATGTACTTGATTTCAGGCTTTCATTTTTTAAGATAGTTCAGAACTTGATAAGAAATAGATAGTGTCTTTTTGCATGTGTGTGCTAAGTTTTTCTGTTTCCAAGCATTAATATCCAGGCTGAGGATAAGATTCCCAGGACTCCTAGCCTAGCAGCTACTGCTAAATAAAAGCCTATATATAGCATGATATTTGCTCTAATATTTGTTGAGACATACCCTGATAAGAATTTGAAGAAAAAGAAGAAATAATCAGGGCCATTCAATGTTATTCATAATAGTAAAGCCTCTGCAAGGCAGACTATGCAGCTTGTGCTTTGTGCAAAAGATATGCCAAGGATGGTCAAAGGAGTGGAAATAAGGAAGACAATTCTATGTGAATTACTGTTTTCAAGCAAGTAAGTAACTAGATGTGTTAAACACCAGCAGAGCAAATACTGTTGATGAAGGCCTCAGAAGGCAACTTTTCTAGGGAAAAAAACAACAAGATTTGGAGCTTGTCTGCAAGGGTGAGAAAAGCTAAGGGGCATTTGTTGACTGAAACCCCAACATAGCAGGAAGGGCTCTGAAGATGACGTGTTAGCATAACATGTCCTGGGGAAGCTGACGTGGGAATGAGCTGAAAATCTCTCTGAAAAGCAGTGTCTTCCTAGTTGCTAATAATGGCACACAGCCTGCTGAAGAGCTGTAAAAATGGTGAGAGGTTTTCTCCCCAGGGCAGATCTGTCTCCTCATGACATAAAAGCTTGGTGAGGCTGAAAGTGAAGAGTGGCCCTACAATGAGTGCTGGTAAAGAAGGGAAGAACCTGGAGCAAGATGTGGGATCTATTCAGAAGGCCTTGACAAATTGGAGAGACAATCACTCACTGTATGGAGTTCAACAAGGGAAAGTGCTGGATTCTGCATCTGGGATGGGGAAGCCCTGGTTGTGTGCAGAGACTGGTGAATGAGACTGGTGCAGAGAGCAGTCCTGCAGAAATGGACCTGCAGGTGTCCAGATCAATGGCAAATTGAATCTCAGCCAGCAGTGTCCTGGCAGCCAGGAGGGCCACTTGTGTCCTGAGGTGCATCCGGCACAGCATCACAGCTGAGCAAGGGAGGGGATTGTCCTGCTCTGCTCTGCACTGGGGCAGCCTCACCTCGAGTGCTGGGGGCAGTTTTGGGCACCACAATATAACAAAGATTAAGGAGCATCCAAAAGTGGGTGTGATGATGTTGAAGGATCTGGAAGGAAAGCCCTATGAGGAATTGCTGAGGTAATGTGGTTTGTTCAGCCTGGAGAATGGAAGACTGGGGAGAGACCTCACTGCAGTCTTCAACATCCTCATGAGGCGAAGCGAGGAACAGATACCAGTCTCTTCAAGGTTGCAACCAGGACTCGAGGAAATGGGATGAATCTGAGTCAGGAAGGTTTAGATTTGATATCAGGAAAAAGTGTTTCACCCAGAGGGTGGTTGGGCACTGCTGCAGTCTGGGAAGTAGTCAAAGTACCACCAAGCCTATCTGAATTCCAGAAGCATTTGGATAATGCTCTCAGCCCATGGGGTGACTCTTGGGATGACTTGCATAGGGCAAGAAGTCAGACTTGATGGTCCTGATGGGTCCCTTCCAACTCAGCATATTCAATGATTCCATATCCTATGACTTTATCAGTGTGAGGCATGTACTGACCTCACTGCCTTCTAAAGACTAGACATAATGAGTAATTGCAAGGTTATTTTCTACAATGATAGTTTTTGAAATTTGACTGACCTTTTTATGGAAAATAAATGAAAGAGCATTTTTCTGTCATGGATTTATTCAACTGGATCAGTAAGTATCTTTAAAAGAATAAAGGAGTTCAACTCAATCTGAAATTGCCTCTGTTTGTAGTTGAGATTTCATAGATATAAATCTCGTCCCCTCTAACATGTTCAGCCACAAAAAAGAGGGACGTGTAGCTGATGCAAATAATACTTTTAGTGGCATGTACTTTCTGCTTTGTCCTGTCTCTCTCTATTGGGGTTGCAATGAATGCGGAAATAACAGCAGCAGCAAAACAGCTGCAGGAGACACTGGAATGGCTAGACAGAAAAAAAAAAAAGAAAGGTAGCAGTCAGCACTACAGCTGCATTTAGAAAATATTCTCAGATCAAAAGCTCCAGTGATTCTGTAAACGGGGAATCTTTTTATACCCCAAATTTCAGTTAGGTTCATGATAACCTTAGTTCTCAAGGACCAGATGGGAAAAAGCTTGGAGTAAAGTGATCTCAAAAGTCATGCCAGGCACAAAACAATGTGCAGCTGTAACTGCATGTGCAGAGTTCAGTGCCATTTGTTTCAAAAAGAAACAAGAACTGCTTCAAACATCCCTGGCTGTAGCTTGTTTAGATTACACAGGGAGTTTAAGTGACTGATAACCACATTTAATGTTATGTAATTTTTCTTACGGAGCAAGCAGTCACACCGGTGCAAGGAGGTTTTATGAGCACTGATAGCTCATGGGGATGGATTCTTGGATGCATTTCAGTAGAAAGGAATTTTCTTCATGACTTCATTGTTTGCAAAAGACAGGCAACATATTTTGGACTTTATGAAGATTTTCATGGACTGGCAGTTCTTTACCCAGTCTGAGGTACTGTGGAGCTTATATCAGTGTGCTTGGAAGGAATCTGGGGCGCTGTGGGGTTGACATCTATATAGCAGAGAGGAAAAGTGTAATACCTTGAATGTGTTGAAATGAAACATTTGACTTACACAAGGAATAGGCCTTTTAGTATATAAAGACTTCGTAAAAAGAAGAATTTATGTTGTTAAGAAGACACCATAATCTTTTTCAGTGCATGACCCAGCCATCTATCTTTACAGCTATTTACAGCTCAATGTTCTGAGAGCATCACAGTACATCCTCCTCAAAGCAGGAATAGCTTTCATAGTGGTGTTAATTTCCAGCTTTTCAGTGGCTATTGTGTATTGTAGACAAAAGAGACAAGATATTTTATGAGTTTCAGGGTGAGGAACTGAGAGCAAGTATACTTTAGATGATTAAATGAACAGGATATTCATAGAATTTCAATTATTAATTTTTCCATGGTTGTTTCTCCTCTTACTCTAAACCAGAGTCAGAACTTTAAAGAGATGTGGGATAATACTTTTATTACAAGACACAGAAGAAAGCCAGTTGAAAATGGCCAGTTATCTCAAAAGATGGAAATGTGCCAGTAGAACCCATTGGGAGCATAAGAAGAAGAACAACATGGCTTGGAGTGGGAAGTTGGGCATTTGTCTAAAAAAGGGTTGGCTATCATGACCCTTAGTGGCTGGCTATGTACTAGCTGCAAAAAAGAATAATTATATTCCTTTTTGCTACAAATTCAAACTGGTTATGATATCTATTCTCTATTTTTTGGCAGTTTTTTGTGATTTTTTTTTTTTTTTTGGTTCTTGGTTTTGTGTATTTGTTGTTTTTTGGTTTTTGTTTTGTTTTGTTTTGTTTTGTTTGTTTGTTTGTTTTTTTAATATTCCATTTCTTTCTCTAAGCAAAATCCAGGGTTATTATGTTGGATATTCCAAAACTTTGATGGCACCTTTCCTTCCCTCTGTTATTTTAAGAATTGACAGCATTATAATATACAGCATCTCCTTTCACTTGCATGATCAGAATGGCAGATGAACGAAATCATACAATTTAATCAGTGCCAGATTAGGAAATTGTTCTGAAGTTCTTCATGTAGAAAGAGTGGCCAAAGAACAAGCTTCTTTTTTTAGGACTGCCATTGACTCCAGTAAATGCTTTTACAGTTCTCCCTCCCAGTAATTACCAGGGTTCATTATACAGTTGTAGATGTGATGAAATGGTTTGCCTGCCTTTGAAGCGTGCCAAAGACAGTTACATGCTAGTTATAAAAACATTTTCATAGCCCATTTCACCCTGCTTACAATCACTTAGCACTCTTTTATAGAAATGCAAGATCATTGCCAATACCTTGACAGGTGATGCGATGTTCATGAATCATAAGGGAGACCTGAACCATCCAGTGGGTGATTATTTAAAAGAACTCAGAAATGAGATCCCAGAAAATCAACACGTCATGCTGTGTGTGTCAAGCAGGACTGAAAAAGTATGGGTAAATGTCAGGCAGAAAGGTGTGTATATAAAGCAAAGGGCCTACTCTGAGTCAGGAAAAATCAATTTTGGCCATTTTGAACAATTCAGTCTTGGATTATGGTGTGGCTCTTAAGAGAAACAAGCTCAAAAAAAGCTGGAAAGCCACTGCGGGTGCCAATTATTAGGAAGAGCACTACCAGACAATGGAAACAAAAACACTTTCAGAAAAATCCTCAGCTTAGCAGTGTTCATGGTTAGAGGCTTAAGCAACAAAGGTAAATTTCAGCCTGATGGCTTTTGGAAATCAGTATACAATGGAAATACTCCCTTTTTGGAAAACTTACAGGGACCACCAACTTTGGTAAAAGCTATTCTATGAAAAAATGCACAAAATAATGCCAAGTGAACATTGTTAGGTCCAAGAGCAGACTATACTATTATAATAATCGGCAACTCTGTATAAAGACTTGCTTTATAAATATCCTTTTACTAATACTGTAGAGGGCTTATCTTTTGTTTGATTAGCCAGCTGTTCTCCAGTCATGAAATAAATATGAGTTATTGTGGAATACGTGTTGTGGTCTACTTGTGAAAGTTATGAAACTGGAAAGATCGACATCATAGGCAACTGAATGGTAAGTGGGTAGTCCAGAACATAGTCCCAAGGAGAAAAAACAAACAAAAAAACCCCACCCAAAAATAGGAAAAAGTTTTGCCATTAGTTTAAACACAAAATATAGCTTTCGTTTTAAAACCTTCTGGGTAAACATGCAAGTAACAGCAATAGAGAAACTAATGTATGCTGGTAGCATTTAACTCTTTCTAGAAAATTTTGAAGATGCTTCCAAAAAAGAATTGCAGGTGAATTTAGATGTTCTTATACCTGAAGCTTTTAGATTAAGAATAGAGCTTTTTTGTCAGGCTGGATTGTGGTTTATATTTTGAAAAGAGCTACTGCTGGGTGTAAAATGGAGATGTAAGAGCAGACTGTTTTAAAGCCTGAGTTTACTGAAGGAAGACATGTCCAGCTGTGTGAAAAGAAACAAACTTCTAAAGAAACTCATCCAGTCTTTCCCCTCCAACAGAGAAGGCAACATAGACTTTGCTCTATGGTTGAATAGCAACTATTTCAGAAAGAACTTGTAGCATCTTAAAAAGAAACATTATTTGGATGGGAATCAAAATAGGAAGTCCCTAAAAGTGTGTAAGAACCTCATTAAAAATCTGAGAAGAAAGCTTTCTCTTAGAAGAAGCAATCAATAAAAGTGAAACAGTTGGATAAGGAGTGTGAATTAGATTGTTACTAAATTTTGCTGTATTTGCTGCTTATCTGTTTTAATCCAAGACAGTAAAATGGTTTCACAGTCCAAAATAAATCTGGTATTCAATCACAAGAGGGGGAGTGAGAGGCTTCTCTAGCAAAGAGAGAATGGGAGAACTGTAGCAGGGCATGTCCTGGCTGTGTTGTTGAAGGCTGTTTTCTAAAGACTACATTTAAATGAATTTGAGAAAGCTAAGACTTGCTTCTTTATGCTTCAGAGGTATATGACATTTGGAGCAGGATGATGTGGATAAAGGAAAAGTCAATACTTTTCAACTAAAACAGGCAGAAAATAGACATCCTTAACAAATTTAATACCTCCCTTGTAAGTCAGAAAGCCTTGTGCTGTATGAAACACATTTTAGGAAGAGAAGTCTGTTCAAGAAATATGCATCAGCAGACACATTTAGTCTCTGGATAATGAAAGACTCTCACATTAACGGCTATAATATGCAAAATTTAGTTTGTTGGAAATTCCAGACTCTAGTCTGTGTCTTTAAAACCCACCTAATGCTGGAGATGCTTTTATGAAGCGTGGGAATGTATGTGTTAAAGCACTAGTCTGACTGAAGAGCTCATCTTCTGCTAAACAAAATATACTGAGAATACACCTGGAATTTAGTTGCATACTAAAATTCTCAAATATAACAACTAAAAGGTGAAATTGGTAAAAAAAAAGTCTTTCTTTTGTTTTACTTTAATAATTATTTTAGTGTTTCTGTAAACTTTTCAATATTTTCTTAGCATGTTCCCTGTTGTTACAGAGAATATGTGTGTCTAAAAATAACCCAAGACTGCAGCAATTTTTTTTAAAGAATGTGATAACTGCAGAGGCATGCATGGATATGTTGAAACAGTTCTTTAAATTCCCTAGACTATCAAAGACTCTCTATAGCACAGAGTGTATATGTAGCATAGAAGATGTATCTATATGAGTGTTTATTACAGAGACATTTCCTACTTCTCGAATATATTTTTTATTTATATTTATGATTGGCATCACTGTTACTTTTTTCTCATACTAAATGATCAGAATATGTCAAAATGCATTCAAAAGATAACCTTTCTGTGAAGCAGCAAAAATGTATGGCAGTTACTCCACAAAACAGGGAAGTTTTTGAGCTCTAAGCTGAAATACCCTGTATTTCTCAGTGTGTTCCCGTATAAGCATTTTACAACCTTTTTAAAATAGAATGCTGAGAAAAAGGTTGGGGCAAAAATAGGATTCCCTTACGAATCAAAACTATTTTAAAATCAGGACTTATGCATTAGAATTTTGTGTAGGTGGTGGTTCATTTTTGCATGTAGTCAAAAAGTATTGTCTTCTCTATTCTAGTACCAAAAACTTAATATGAATCAACATTAAGCAGAGATTGATTAAGTTTTTGGGAAGTTTGATTCTACTTTAAAGTTCCCTATTTTAATAAGTGAATAATGCATACATCTGATCAGAAGACAAAACACATACAATATATCCTTTGGCAAGCTCCTCTCAATTAGTGAACATGCTTTGATCTTCCTTTTATTTACTGAACAGGAGACCCAGCTGCATATATACTTCTGTACAGCTGTCAGTGTCAGATCTGTGGAATGTGGAAGTGGTTTTTCTCCATTAATGTGCCACTGGTGTGAAAAAATTAATATCACCTGTCTGGAGCTGAAGGGATTTATAATGCAGTTCTTGCTACAGGCATAATATTTCATGAGTCTAGTAACAACATTTTTAAGGAGCTATCCCAAGAGTAGGTTTTCTCAATTACTCACCTGGTTGCTAAATGTTTTCATCAGTCTTGGTTCATGACATAGCAGACGATGGCTGCAGGCAAACCTGTGTGTCCCAAAGCAGATGTAAGAGGCCTCTGTAGGTTCTTCATGGCTAATGCAAGTGGATAATATTTGCAGTTGACATTGACCAAATGCATCACTCGTTTATACAGAAGGTTCTTTGATATGGGGCCATTTCATTTTTGCTTTTTCCCAGCTCTGTCTGGGCTGTCAGGATAGAATGTCATGGAATCATAGAATCACAGAGTCATTAATGTTGGAAAAGACTTAGAAGATCACTGAGTCCAGGTGCCAACCGAACACCATCATGGGCTTAGCCATGTCTTTCTAGAGCCATGGTGCTGCTTATCATTCAGGAGGTTGCTGCTTGTCAAAGGAAGGTGTATATACAAGGAAGGTGGTCAAAAACTGAGTGTCAAAAAACCAGGGTGTCAGGGCTGTAAACTGAGCAACAAGCTCCACAGAGACTCTGTGGGCCTTCTGTCAGTAGGAATGGAGCTTCTGAAATCACATTCCAAGCTGACATTCTGGAAAACATGTGGGGAAGATTCGTTTCTTTTATTGCTAATTAAAAATTGAGTAGGATAGTGAGAAACAGAGACAAACTAAAAACACAATTTCTTTCAACTCGGTACAACATGGGAGCAGTTTTGGAGTTTCTCTCAGAGCCCCTGCTACTAAAACTTTGCCACATAAAACCCAATACAAGTTTAAACATCTCAAGTTTACTTTTTTAAAAAAGGTACAATTGTCTTAAAGAAGTGACAAGTATTATCAGTCTGTTGGGTTTCTCCTGGGGAAGGGCCTTCTTAGTCTGTGCTCTGTAATAGCCTCACTGGAAAAATGCATTGACAAGGCTTTTCTGCTATAAGCACAGCACTTGTTTTGTTACAGCCCTAGAGGTTTCAAACAAAGGTTAAGCTTGTGGATCAATTTACCAAAGCAGAATGAAACTAGTCTGTTCTGATATGACAGTATTCCTGTGATAATGGAGTTGGAAGAATACTTCCCTTTTCAGCTTGCAGGTGTTTGTCATACACAATGGCTTCAGACTTCAAATATGGGAGCAATATAATAAGGGGATAAGAGATTTCCCCCCAGGCTAGTTTTCTACAGTGCTGGTTTATACATGAATACTCAAGTCATATCTGCAGCAAAGGGAAACACATAAACCTCACAACTTACTACCTCTAAAATACTGACTACTTCAGCATCAGCAGAAAATGTGTAATTGCTACCAGAACACAGCTTCCTAGACAACTTTTCTGCTTGACAAACTTGATCAGGAACACTTCAGGAAGTGCAGAATGAATCATCTGTAATTGCTGAAGGTTTGAAAATAGCTTCATCACATCAATATATCCTTTTTCCTGTTTGAAAAAGAGACTTGAAATGAGTTATTTTGTACCCTTTCCTCTGTAGGTGTGGGGTATTTTTATCAAAACTTCCACATTGATATGAAATAGGTACATTAATTATTCCCTTACAGACTGTTGGAGAATTTAAAATTGGCAGCTGAGCACAGTCAGAGAACATGCAGGCTTTAACTCAAGTATAAATGATTTAGAATGTCTGTATATTTTATATACAAAGCTCTGCTTTATATATAGATGTCTATAAAACATGAATCCTCATTCTTTTTGGTATCAAAGCCATATAGTTTTGAATATAAAACAGTTAAAAATCTGAAGTAAATGAATAGTCAGTATGCTTTATAAACAAAATAGGAAATATAGCTCATTACTAATTTTGAGCAGTCTAACTCACCTACACTAGTGAATTCAGAACAAAATTAAATTTGTCTCTGTGTTTCCTTTTGTTTTTGGAAACGGGCTCAAAGCAGGGCTGAATGTGAGATGTTGCAATACAGAACAATTGACTGCTGCCACATGGACTTGTTAAAGTATGTCGTTAGTTACTTTGTTATGTGCTGTGCAAAGATCAAGAATGAATAATTCAGAGGATGAAATCCACTCCTTGATGTGGCTCATGAAGGACATATATTCTCTTTCTTGCTTAGCCCCAGACCTAGAAGATCTACTGAAGAGGAAAGATGAAGACAAACATCACTGGGATTGAAGAGAAATAGTAGAGACTTCAGGGAATATGATGTATGCAAAGAAAATTTTAAGGGTCAGGAAATATCTATGTAATAATTTCAAAATCCATGTAATACAAAAAAGTGAGGTTTTACTTCCATTTGAAAAGAGACTGATAAGGGACTTGGTTTAGTTTCTTGAGGTTTGTTTTCTCTTCATATTCTTTTGATCAAAACCTCTGTTGAGTGGGAGATAAGTTCCTTATAATTTCAGTGTGGTCAGGCATTCCATTTTGATAGCCAAATATTATATAGTGCTAGTTCCCAAGTGAGAAGTTAGGGATTTTCACTAGATACCCACAAATAAAAGAAGGAAGACTATTCTACTTATGTGAAAATATCAGCTCTCCTCTATGATGAAAAGCCATTTTTCATGCCTGCCATGGAAATCTCTTGGTCCCTCTACAGACTACATCAATTGAAAACACATTCATCTCTCCACACAGTTTAGACCATTGCCTACTTAATGGAACATATAATGGGATGAAATTGCCACCTGGTGGTTGAGATATGGAGCAGCTCCCAAGGGTATAATTATAAACTATTTTTTGATATTCTAATAGTACTGATATAAAGATGTGTTCCTGCCTCTTAATTTAGTTCATAGAATATTTCCCAAGAATCAGTGGCCTTGTTTTCCTTTGTATTTTCCCTAATTGTTGAAGATGCCTATTTTAAATATGATTTAGCTCAATATATGAGCTGAGGGCTATAAAGTCTGGACTGAACTATGGTTGAAGGAGCAGAGGACAGAAATGATAATAGTGAACAGTAATGTATTAAGTTGGAAAGAGATAGTGTCAAGCTAAGTGCTGCACTAACTTTGTTTTACATGAGACAGACATTGCTGATGTAAAAAGTGCTGCCAGTACAGAGAATGTTAAATATTACTAAAATAAGTCCAGATACTAACAGTCAAAAAGCCCATACCTCTGTATTTTTTGAGACTACCAAGACAAATAAGGAAAAACTCAAGTTAAAGGAAAAAGGAGAGAGAGGTGGCATGTAGACCATGTTCGTCACTTTCAGTTCTCCTGAACTAGAAGAACAAGATTTGATAGCCACGTAAAGCAAAAATGTGTTTATTGATTATGAGATGGCAGACTGATTTGAAAGGAGCCTGTAGGGAGGCTATCATTTTCATAGATACCTGTGTTACTGCCAGGCACGTGGCAACATGCACAGAGTTATCCTGTAAGAAGGAAAAGAATCTGATGTGTAGAGTAGGAAGGAATCTGACATAGTCTCTGAAAGGTGCAAGTCTATGGAAAGGAGTAATGCCAAATATATGGCCAGTAGTAACTGAAGTTGCATCTGAAAGGTATGTTGCAAAACTATTTGGAAACACACATGCTGAGCCATCTTGTCAAAGAACACAGGGGGCAAAAGACCAGACACCTGTAATCTAGGTTTTGTTTAAACACTTTTCTGAGAACTTTGATTGGTTTTAAGTGGTGCAATGGATGCTGGTATGGGGACCAAGTGCTTTGGATGTAGAAGTGATTGCATTGAAGTACTGTGTTTCCTTCATGCTATCAGGAAGGTATCATCACATTTGAAGTAGTTAAGAAGGCAAGAGGCATGGATGCTCTGGCACTTTTCAACGTTCTAGTAGAACTAAGCTGTGCCTCCCAGAAGGATGAAGTGTTGGCATAAAGTTGTGGCTGAGCTGTTCCTGTTATGAGAAAAAGAGGCTGAGGAAAAAGAAAAAAAAGGAACTGCTGTGCTGTGCTGGGAAGACAGCTGTGAGGGGTCAGGTTTGCTGTTCTGATAAGTGATTGATGGGGGGAATCAATCTTGTATTGACTACTGCTCCAGAATTACTGCTCCTTTATCCTTTATTTTTCTTAATTAGTGGTGACAGCAGCAGCAGCAGCAGTAGTCAGCCCAGGCAAAATAAACAAAATGGCTGTTTGATCCTTTACCTGCTTCCTGAATACTCTGGGCAATACCAACTTTGCTTGGTTCTTAGGCAAGGCTGTAACCAAATTGTATGCACAGACTTTTAAGAAGCATTGGATTCTTGATGCAAGACACTGACAGAACTGATTCAGTAAAATAAATAAAATAAAAAACCAAAAAGCTTCTTGAGCTTTTTCCATGCCAGTGTGGAAATATCCACCTGAAATTAAATATAGCCTTTGCCACATCAGACAGCTTAGCTGGTTCTGCTCTTCACTGCTATGTCTCTGTTCCTACCATTTTCCTGCTTTTCTTTATCACTCCTGTATTCCCATTTCTACTTTTTTATTGTTTAGAAAATAGATAATGACAATTAGAATTATTTCTGTGGCAAATTTCTGAGACCAGAAGCACCACCAGCACCACTAAGGATTGCAAGAAAATAGTGACTTTGTGTTGTCCAATGAAGTGGATCTTATGGGCAATAATGACATCATCAAATTTGAAAAATATTAACTTGAATAGCAGTGGGACCAAAAACATCACCCCATGTTACCAACAGTGGAGCCTACTAGGGTCTGGAATAGTCTTCTGAGGAATTACTCTAGTAATTTTAAAGAACACACTGTTTTGTAGTAGTCTCCAGGGAGATGGGCTAAGTGTAATCTAACAGGCCATTTTTATCTCTTCCTTATGTGTCTCCAGGAGTTGTAGTCATGCACTTTATTACTTTAAGTCACTGAGGTCACAGAGTGAGATCAGCTGTCAGAATTTCTTCTGCCAATGAATGGATTTAAGCACTGTGTTCATCAGTATGTGCTCCTTCCTTTGCAAGGAGGAGAGAGGTGAGGAAGGAGGGTGCCAGGGCAGGGAAGCTGCTGAGTTTAAGACTCATGGTTAGTGTGCTGTGCAGCCAGACAAATCAATCGGTCCCTGCCTGGGCATCTTAATCAGAAGCGTGTGGTTCACTGCAGTGGCTAAGTGCTACCGTGCTGGTGATGGCATCTTTTTCAGAAGCACTATTGATTGCTCTTCTCTCTCTTCTGAGAAGAGATTCCAACTGTGTAGACAGCATCACGGAGAGAGCTGGTGGAGAAAGGCCCCCTTACAGCTCTACAGGATTAGGATCGACAGTTTAATTTCCCTGGGGACAGGCGAGCTGTCATTCTAATTCATCCAGACTAGAGTGGGAAAGAGGAAGGAGATGCCTGTTTGAAAAGTCCATTGATTATCTGAATAAGCCTGGTGTAAGGCCAAAGTTTATGCAGTCCTATAACCATGCAAACTCTGGCCATGTTTGGGAAATATTTTTTGAGGGAAATTGACTTTCACAGTGAAATGGAAGAGAAGTGTATTGCAGAATGACCTTATCAGGAAGAAGAGGATCCCTGAGCCGGGTGGCATCAGGGTGGGGATATTATAATTCTTTGGCATTGCCAAAATACCAGAAAGTTTAAAAAATAAACCCATGATGTTCTGTGTAGGAGTACATTTTGGTCTCTGTGTGTTTGTCTATACGTGCTAACATCTGCTCATATCCTCACCAGTAATAGTCTCGTGACTTTTAAATTGCAAGTTTGTTATAGGTAAAAAAAGGTAATGTGCCATAGTGAAAATACATTTTTGAGAAAGCAGGAGATGCAATGTGAGCCCACAAACCACATTATGCATTTATGATATTCCTTTACACCATAAATAAAACTTTAAAACTTGAATTCTTTCATTCTCCCTTAAAAAAACCCAAACCAAACAAAACAAAAAAACAAACAATGAAAAATAAACAAAACCAGCAATACCTGTATAAAACATTCCATGCTGACAACAATTAAGTCCATCCAGTTACCTGTTTAATGTGGGTTATCGATTATCCAGTGTGCCTTCTGTGTCAGTTCTAGACCAGATCTTCTGGGGAGAGATTTATGTTATTTCATCTGCTGTGTTTCATTGTTTTGTATCAAGAAGACAGCTAGGTCTGAAGCAGCATTATAGCATCTTTTTTTGAAAGGACTGTTCATAAGTGTACCAGTTAGTTACCAGGTCTATGCAGATTTAGACACAAATTTTTATGAAACTGATCTTGTTATAATGTAGAATTCTCTCCCTGATTTGTTTAGTTGTGAAACACCTGCTATTGTAATTTGAAAGCTATTGAGAGTTAGGAACCCAACTGCATCTTTCCTGGGTATGAAAATTTTACCAAAGATAGATTCTGAAAAATGCAGCTGGTGCATCTTTGTGTTTTTATGCCCCAAAGAAACCAGGATGGAGTGCCACATGGTATGAAAGCAGGAGAGGGTAAAGTTTTAGGTGGAAGGTTGGGAATGTTGCATGAACAATTATCAGGAAGTGAGAGGATCAGGAATGTCTGCTGGAAAATATTCAAGTGAGGAGAATATCTTCACCAAATAGGTTCAGCTCCATATCAGGAATTTTATGTCTATCTTCATGTAGTTCTAAAAGAAGTAAATTATCCCCACATTGATTAAAAACACTTCCTCAAAAATACTGTACATTTGTTCTTAGTACAAAGAGCAGCAGAGTTTAACTGTGGATTTGTATGTGAATATGTATGTGTAAGGGGGAGTGCTATTTTCTTTGTATTCACTACTGTCTGAAGTCTTGTTCCTCTTTTCCACCAATAAATCAGCTGCCATTCTTGTTTTGTTTTTTTTTTTTTTATTTTATTTCTGGGCTGCTCTTGCCTCTGAATTGATTCTCATGTGGGAGATTCATGCCTGTGGGAGCTCACTGCTAATGCAGTAGTGAGGGGTATTAACAACAGTGCAGCACTAAGACTGAGCTACCTAAATAACTTTTTGGTGAAGTTTTCACTATTCTTATGTGCAGACTATTGGAGAAGCTTGAAAAGCGATTTCCTTCTTTTTTGAACAGGGGGAACTCAATTATGTAGCAGGATTTGGCCCTTATTTGCCTGAAGCTGACAGAAAAATGAACATCCAATGAAGATTGAATCAGTTTAAAAGCATACTAAAAAGTAGACTTTTTTTTAATGAACAAGGTGGAAATAAGGGTGAGCCCAGCTGGAGAACATCTTTGTAAACCAAGGCATTTGCAGTGTGTTTCAATGTGACCTCCCATTCCCTCTCATTATCTTCCACTTATTAACCCTGATCTAACTGTTATTGATAGCTCTATTATTCTGCTTGGGACACCAGTGACAGTCTCACTGACCTTGCCCTGGGTGATCAGAAACTCATTTAATGCTCAGCATACTCTTTGCTGAAGTATACTGAGGGAAAAGTAAATTCAGCATGAGAAGCAGGCATGTGTTTTTACAAGGATTTCTTGTGATGCTATTAATTATCTCAAGAGGTGCATTATTGTCCATTAAGTACACTGAAAACTTGTCTAAATTCCTCTTCAGTCTAAGAGATAGAGGTTGCAATAAGAGCAAGAGAATAAGAATTGGTAATCCTTGATGCTGCATAGTGTTAATTGTGGGAAAATAGCCCAGGAAAGCAAGACTAAATGAAAAACTAATGGTTCAAGATTTTCATGGTTGTCTCTTATTACCCTGCCTACCTCTTGGGCAGTATCATTAGCTGCTTTTTGTACACTCAGTGTCACAGAGAATAAAATTTCACTTCTCACTCTCATATTTGTGTAGTTGATTTATTGGCTAAGTGATAATGCTTCTGTTCTATAAAATGTATATAATCACAAGAATTGCCCACTTTCAGGACCATATCATGAGCACTTCATGAAAATGGAGAAAAATTGAAACTCTTAGAAAAAAATAAATGAGAATTCTGTCTGCCTGGCTCTTCCCTGAAGACTGGAATTTTGCGGTACTCTGGATTGGTATTGAGGCTTGGGTTTTTACATGTGAAGTTCCAAGACAGGCTGTAAGAAACTAAAAAGTTTCTATTTATTTATTCAGTCTTATATAGATATATTTTTTATAATAAAGCTATAATATATCTCTTTTTTTGTAATGGAAATGGTTTAAAAAGTTCATCTTCTGCATTTAGCAATGGAAATAGTCAGCCTGTTGATTAATCACTGGTTTTAATTCCCTGTTTTGGTGCACTTGCATGTAACTCCACTGCTTGCATCTCTATGCAGGAATAGATAATTACTTTAAAATAAGGTCATTGATGGAAGTAAAACAGATGTGCTTTCCATCTGCTCATACAAGCAGGCATATGAGTGCTTTGGTTTTAGAAAAATACTGTTTTGAAAATCTAGTAAACCTAGTTTCACCATCAAACTAGATCTTTCAGTCTTAATGGAGATAATTCTGTTGGCATGCTTGCTAATTGGAGATAAGAAGGATGAGATTCTTGAAATGCAGGGCTAAATTGCAGACACATGAAAAACCAGGCACATGTTCTTTGTTTCAGTGGTACTTCATGTCATCACTCCTAGTGTCAGCAGGAAACTTACAAATTATCTGTTTAATAGATGTAGAGCATAGAAGGCTACAAAATTGTATTTGGTTAAAATTAGAGGATATCAGTTTTTCAAGAAGGATGTCCAAATAGTCTATCAAAAATATATGTGTGTTGTAGTGAAAACCTCAGATGTTTACTCCTCCTGGATGTTGAAATATTAGAATCACACAAGATGGATCAGCACTGGAAACAATTCTGTAATCACTATAAAAGTGCTCTTTAATGGATTTGTGGTGGTTTCTTTTGTTTTGTTTTCTTTTTAAATTTCTCTTCATGTTTCATGCCCTTGACTCCTGATGCTCTATTTCTTTCTCATGTTTGTGTATCTTCAGTAGTTTCAAGTTGTAACAGATTAGCAGCTATAACCTTCAGAATAACCGTAGGTAAAAAAGTCAAAGCATATTCTTCTTAGCAATGACATTTCTTTCAGGGATTCCTGTGTTATAGACTGATCTGAGGCAGAAATAGCCAGATCTCCATGAAATCATAATTATATGGATAAAATGTAAGAGCCAGGCAGAGCTCAATAGGTACCTGTCCCTGTTTATGTTGAAGCTGAATTTGTCCTTGAAAATTCTAGTAACAAGTAAGAAAAGGATGGTTAGGCCACAAGCAGGGATCAATAAATCCTTTTACAAATTATGTGTTTTCCCTTTCAAAACACTGAAAAGATATTAATATGGTGTCCTGTAGGTGTTAATTTCAATTGTCCAAACGTCACAGGAAAGAAACTCATTGAATCATAGACCTTTTAGGTATTTGAATCCAACTGCTAACCCAGCACTGTGAAGTCCAGCACTAAACCTCTAGTGCTTAAGGACACGATCTAATGGTGGACTCAGGGACTGTTCAGAACTGTACTGCTCAGATAATTTCCTAGTCTCCTTGCTATTAGCCCTCCAGCTCAGTTGTCTGGAGTGTTTTAGCCTGCCCTCTGGTGCCACAAAAGTCTGAATTCTGAGTGTGTTGTTTTTGGACTTGAATCTCGGTGGTACCAGTGTGAATGAAGGTAGAGTGACTGATCTCAGTGAAAGGCCACACGTAAGTAATAGGAATGCATGGAATCAATCATGCTGGGTGAATGTCCTACTGAGAATGTAGCAGAAGTGCTACCTTCAAAAGTCCTGCAAAGTTCACCTTCTGTAGAAGCAGTTTGGCTGATATGTCATGTTTGTAGGATCTGGCAATAAAAAAGAAGGGTGATCACAAAAATAAAATCTACATCTGTACACGCCTTTATATTCAAGGTGTTTGTTTAAGTGTGATTCAGGAGCTGGGTTGGAAACAATAATGTTCTGTCCCCAAATATGGAATGCCAGTTGTCTGAGTTGCACTGCAATGAATCTTCCAATGCTTTGACTGGCCACTATAATAATTACCCAAGGAACTGATTTTACTGTATCTCTATCCCAGGATTAAGATGCATATTTACTTTGCCTCTTTTCACCATAAATCTGGAATGTGTCTGTGGTGAATCTGGAGACTGCTCTGAGTGCAATGAAATTGTTTTATGAATGCCAAAATAATTTCATTTCCACTGTTGAAATTCAGACAGAATCAGATTTCAGAACCCAGGCTATTCAACTTTGACCATTTAAGGACATAACCTAGATTTAGAGCTGAAGCGTGAAGAAAAGCAAATAAGAGAGAAAACATTCTCAGAGAAAATACTAGGAGTCACCTGTAACTGCTGATAATGGCCCATTTTTGTAAGAAGATAAAATGTTGACATATTTGTTTCTTCAGTGGTTCCTCAAGTGTCCCTAAACTGCTGTCATCCTTTCTTATTCCAGTGGTAACTAACTGTGAAAGCAGCAACATTTTTGGATGTTTGATTTGTTAACTATTTTCTAAATTAAGATTTTTTTATCTTTCAGGAACCATGGATGCATTGGGAACTTAATACCATCTTATTCATTCATGTGGCTAGAAGAAAAAGGAGCAGAATCTAAATCTTTCCAAGCACATCACTGAAAGATTACAAAGGCTATGGTGAATGAACACATGGAATTGCCCTTATCAGGTATATTCTGATGCAGGTGTAGTCTTAAACTCTCCTGTTTGACAGCCCACAAGCATGGGGTGTGTGAACAGGGCAGAGACTCAGCAGAAGGCCCTCCAAGATGATGGAAAATTTTCTTTAGAACCTGGGCTTTTGGAACTTTCGAGTTGCTAAAATATGTTCTTGGTGAGAATGAGAGCTTCAGTTTTTCCAAGGCTTATTAACTAAATGACAAGTTTTTGTAAGGTCCATAAAGACCAACTCTCTGCAAATGAAATTCCTCAGCTTCTCTTCCAAACTTCAATGCCTGAGTCAAAGCAGGAAGGCAGTATTTTACAGCCACAACAATATCTTAATACAACTAAATATTTTCCTTCGGATATATGCTCAGAAACAGGCTTTGGTTAACTTTTCATTTGTTACACACCACTAATGGTGGTCAGCCTGGCAGATAGCTGGAATTCCGACTTAGTTTCAGGCCATGTAAGTGACATGTAAGTGTAGCCTCTAAGGCTGCCAGACAATTTTCATTATAATGACAGGCAAAACTCTCAACTTGGCTGATAATGGATGCAGTTTATACAGTGCAGCCTGCTGCTTCAGGAGAGAAATGTACATTTCCATTTGTTCACAGAAGGGCTGTGAGTCATTTTTCCCACTCAGGCCTTATTCCATGAGAACAGCTGGAGTTTTGTCTGAATAAGGATTGCATTACTAAGTTGACAGCATGGGAATAGGAGGTGGTCTTTATCAACAGATGCTCTAGAGTCTGCGGAGTCACAATCCAGTTGTTTAAGACCTGTCATTGTGAAAAATCTGTGCTAAATATTATTTTAGTTAGAAATTTCATTAGAAGATGAAGGAGCCATGTCATCTCAGGTGAGTTTTTAGGAAGGATGCTGGAGCTAAGATGTATTAATGGTTTTGTTTAGCCAGGAAGGATCATTCTGTCTAGCCCTGTGTATATCATGGGCCAATTAGGCTGTTATGGATTTTCTAGTGTTCAATTTAGCATCTTGTGCTGGAATTAAGTTTATTAACTCAAAAAAATGTTCATGGAAAAATTGGCAATCTTCCGAATTAGACTGAAAAAATCCTGTGGTAAAAAGTACCATCTTTCTATAGGAATCTGTGTAAAACAATCTAATTACTCTAACGATAACATCATTAATATGTTTCGTTTCACTTTAAAATTGCACAAAACCGCCCTTTCCCCTGGTTTAATACTCTCTTACAATACTTCTCTGTCCTTACTTTCTCAGGAAAATATATATATTTTTCTAAATTATTGTCAAACAAAGGACAAGTATTTTCGCATTGAAAAAGAAATAAAGACTCCCTCTGCATATAGAGAAAGAATACACAATATTTCAAAAATGTTTAAGTCTGTATTAGACTTAGTGATTTAGTGGGGGAGAAAAATTACTGAAGTCTGTACAGCTGGAACTGCAGTGTATATTTCTTCTGTGTAACAGCAACTGTTGGCCAAAATATTTTGTGTGCCTTGCACTTGAAGATACTGAGAGGGATTTACCAATAGTATCGAGTAGGACTTGTAGCACTGTGTTGACAAAGATAAAGTAGTGTCCTCTTTCTGCAGAGGAGAAAAGAGACACACTAAGTGACATTAGGGAATTAATGTGAGTCTAAGGAAAAACTGAACCCAGAAGCCCAAAAGCTCAGTTTCTTGGGTTCTCTGGTTGATACCCAGAAAGAATTAGCTGGTTATGGGTTTAAAAAAACACTACTTGACATTTTTCCTTGGAAAAATCATAAACTAATTTAGTGCTGAAAAAACCCTTAAGATCATTGAATACAGCTGTAAACTTAGAAGATGTTGCCTTGTGTTAAATATAGAATTATCATACCAGTTGTAAGATCTCATATAGGTGAAAAGACATGCAAAAGTGCTACAGTTGTATTCAATGTAATTTCAAATTTAAATCCTATTACTTTTCTTGGCTCAAGTCTGTTTTTGGATGTAGGTGTAATTGGTCATTAATGCAAGACACACTGCAGTTAGGCAGAAAGGTAATTCATCTCGTGTTAGCTTCTTTATTTCAAAGACATTAAATACTTCAAGTAAGATGAAAATGAAGTGTTTAAAAATCCCACACAGTGAATCACTGATCACTGCCATACTTTCTCCATTTCCAAGCTTGAAGGATATTATTTACTTTTAAAAGCATTCAAAGATTTCATCTGTGATAAGATAACCAGCTTATGCTTTGAAAGGAAATGTGGGACAGCAGAAGTTCCATCACGTCTGAAAAGTGTTGAGGTGCTAAGAGAGACCAGTAGTTAGAATTTATGCACACAGCAGGATGCCAAATAAAAGAGGAGTAGGAGCTGATGAGAAAAATTATGGTTTAAGAAAATAGCCAGATTAACTGAACTGTTGATACAATGACAGGTATCAACAAAGCACATATGTATAGTGCTCTTAACAGATGCAGTAGGGATGTGCACGTCACAGAGAATTTATACCAATGCATACAAGTTCTTCTGCTGTAATCAAATAAATGCTCAAAAGGTTTAAGTAGAGTTAAATGTATTTTAAAAATAGATTCTTCAGTAGGATTTCCCAAAGCATCCTGTATGCTGATAAATCCATCCAAGGTACATAGTCACCTTTATTATTTGCATTGGGAGACAAAGAAATGGAAATACAGTGTAAAATTATAAATTCCAGATTGCAAGAGAAGCTCTGAGGTAGAATTTAAGTTCTTATCCAACATGTCTTCTAATATGTATTAGAGGAGTGGAATTATTTCTTTTCCCCAAGAAGCAGCAATTGAACCATTCTAAATATTAACAAAACCAAAAAAGAAACTATGAATTGAATCTCAAAGGATTAATCTGCCACCAGAATTTAAATCCTACTTGATGTTGTTACCTGGAGTTACTTCTATGATACATTTTAGCACAAATTTAAATTAATTTAGACTAAGAAGTATAAAATCACAAACTTTAAGCTGATTTAAAAAAATATTTGGGCCATGGTTTGCATATAAGAAAGTGAGAAGCACCCTGTGGCTTTGAGTTCACCAGGCTTCTCTGCCTTTGTGAACAGGATTGCCATGGTAAAATGAGGGATGTTTTGTTTCAATGGGAGCCTTATTTTTGAGAGTTTTTTTGGAGGTGAATTGATTCTGGAAATTATTAGGTTTATGGCAAAGACTCCCAGTATCAGTCTTGCTCCATAGATGGTTCATATTCAGAGCTAGGATGAGACTGCAACTGCATTATCACAGTGCTTTAGTGAGTTACCGAGCTGCTTATGGAGCATGGATCCAAGCAAAAGAGCAAATAGCACAAGGAACTGGGCTCTTTCAAGTTTTCCTATTGAAAAAAACAGTTGCACTTGAATCAAGTTTTTAATACAAACCTAGCAATTTCTAAGAACTAATCAGTGTTGTGGGGTTTTTTTAATGTAGGAAATGTGAAAGTGGCAACTTTAATGCACCAGTTATGATACTAATTAAAAAGTATCCGTCATTTTGTTTTAGTGGAAAAGTCAGCTTTCATTTCTTAGTTTTAAATACTTAAAAAAAAACCTTAAGGAAAACAACAAAAGTGCTCAAATAAATTCCTACTATACATATAAATGTCAATATGAAATTTAAGGTTTAATTTAGTTTTGTTGAGCATTAACAAATTCTTTGACACTTCCCTTCTCACAAAGTTTTGTGATTTTTTTTTCATAGAACAATCAACCAATTTTTATATTCTTAATTGAACAGTGTATATGGTGTGAAAAGAATACTAGTGCTATGCTTCTGGAAGTGGTGGTGAACTTAGAGAAAGGGAATTTGGATTTGAGGGTCATGAATTCAGCTAATTTTGAAACTTGTGCAGCTTTGAACAAATAATCTTCATTTCTTGTTCTTTAGCTGTCCAAACACAAAAGGGAAATAAATGCTTTCCTTCCTCAAGGAAATGCTGAAGCTCAGATGGAAACTACTGGAGAAGGACAAAGCACTGTGTAATATTAACTTTTTTAATCCTGGTCAGCCCATTTGTTTCTCAGAAAAACTGTTACAGAGCTGAATTGCCTCTGTTCTACTATTTGTATTTCCTCAGTGTTCTCCATTCTGTCTGCAAACTGAACAATTTCAGCTGTTGCTAAAGGGTTTAAAACTCTTGATTTGTGGCAATAACTTCCACAGAGATGCATTATGGGCACTGAAGTGATTATCTTGAATGGGCAGAAAAAGACAACCTAACTGGCAATTGCATTCCAGTGTCTGCCCCTCAGCATAGCACCTGCTTTACTGACTTACTACTCCATCCCAGAGAGCTTTATTCATTAGGAAGGGCCATTCTAGCATTTAATGGAGCTCTTTACATTGAAACAGCTTTATTTGCTCCTATCTATCTTTTAGGCTTCTTCTGCTGAAGCAAAATCCTTTAAAAAGATGTTGTTTTGCTATGACTGTTCAAAGAGCTTCTCCTTGCTCTCCTGGGTAGCTTTGCTGCCCCTTACCTGCAGTTGGAAAAGGTACCCAATAAAGCAAAATTGCAGCCTTTTCTATTATTATTTTTTAAATCTCAAGGCAAAATATTAAGATAATTCAGCTCTTTGTTGCAAATGCTAAAATGATGTTGTAAAGCTTTGTTTTATAGCACTTAGAGTGACTCAGAGGATTTCAGCAGTATGTACATTATTTAATTCATATGATTTCTAGGGGTTTGGAACTTGTACTAGATTATACCTACAGGCACGCTCTAATACTACAAGTAACCAATTATTTTGGTTTTAATAGAATTTTAAAACTCTCAAAATATAGCCCCTGAGCATTGGGAATAAGATGCTTAGAAAATCCTAAGAAGTCAATGAATTTAGAATTAAAACCAAGTCACAGTGCAAATAATACATGGTAATAACAATGACAATAATATATTCAAATAAAAAATTAGTAATTTCATTGAAAAAAAGACAAAATTGAAACATTAATTATTGAAGACCCCAACTTCACCTTTTTACAGACTTGTGTGTGGACAGCATGATTAAGCTATGAGCTTAGTGCTGTTGTGGGAAAAAGAGCATGTGAGATAGTAGGAGCATCTCACTCAACTCTTTCTACCCCAAATACCCAATTGAGCAAGTAAAGAATAAGCTTAACTTCTCTGGACCTAGAGATTTCAGTTCATCTGAGTGTAAAAGTTCCAGTGGCAAAGTCCTGTGGCATCAAATCTTTTTACTGTTCAAGGCTATTAATGTTTTTCTGCTGAATTTTAGCTTTTGGAGTTAGTTCAAGCTGTAAAAGTAATAGTCCGTGTTTATTTTTCACTGGTAGCTTCTGAATATCACCTGAATCTGAATCCTGGCTGCACCCAATTTCCTCTTCCTGTTGTGATGTGCAGAATACTTTTGGGCTTCCAAATTATTGATCTTAGATTTGGAAGGCTTAGTCTGTATCCTTTTTAAATTGGCTTAATTCTATTGTCAGAATAGTCTTTCTTTAAGATGGAGGAAACATTCTATTAAATATGTAAAGGTAAATTGCCTCTATGTTTTGTTCATTTTAGGCTTCAGTCTTCTTCCTTTTAAAGATTACTATCTATCAAACCATATTTAATGGTAAGTCTGTTTCTATAAGGGTAAAGGTAGGATATACTTTCACTCTGAGTATTCCAGTCAAGTAAGTTTAGAATTTGATCAACACACTCCAGTTCTCATGTTTTTATTGCATTCTTTGCTGTTGTTCAAAGTATTAGTGTGTGCTCTAACTAGAAGTAAGACATCCTATGCAAAATGCTCTGAAAACATTTATGGCTGTGTAATTACTGTGCAAGAAATACTGTTTAACTATATGCCATTGCTGTGTGGTGTTAATACATGTAACTCAAAAAGTATTTAACTTTTAACATTTGTGTTTTCTTGCACTTCTTGAATGAGGACTAATTTAAAAAAATTAAAAATATGTGCCAAAGTGAAAGGACAATAATTGTTGGTTACCTTTTGTGTCACTATCCTAGTTTTCCAACTAATCTGAAATTAGATTTATACTCAAGATACCAAATAAATTATTTACTATGAGGATAGGCCAGGGTTTTTTTCTTAATATAATGTTATGAAATCTGTGATGTTACTCAGGGGATAAATGTAGTGGAGAAAGCAAGAACTTTCTCTGGGATAAATGAGTCTGTCACCTCCTGTAGCAAATAAAAAAATCAGTCTGCTGCCTCCTGTAGCAAATAAAAGCAGATGTTGCTATATCATCATTGATGGAAATAACCAGGGAGATAGTATAGAAGGAAAAAAAGATCTCTCTTTTTAAGTGATATAAAGTCTTTAAAAATGTATTGTAAGCCCTTTACATGCTTGAAATGGCTGAAGAAGATACTGGTCAGCTGTTACTTGTCTCAGATATGGGTTGTGGCAGCCAACTTCTGGTTAAATCCTTATTCAAAAGCCAGTGTGAACCTGCACCATTTCTCTCCATTTAAGCTAATTGATTTTCACATTTGTATCTAATTGCAAGCCATGAATCCCATAGATAATATGGAAAAAATATTCTATAATTCTGTGGCCAGTTTTGGCTTTGAAGAAACAAATGAGGTTTTCTTCTCACTGAATAGACTCAAAGGCAATTATTTTCCTGTTCTGCTTCCTGAAGTCACTTATTCCTACTGACTGCTAAAAGCTCAAAGTGCCACAATGTTTACTAGTACTGTTTAAGTCAACCTATAACAAACATAGGCTTGAACTTACACACTGAAGCTTAGGAGACCAGTTCATCCAGAGAAAATATGAAAGCTTCATTTAATTCTGTAGCTTTGACTTGTCCTAAATTCATAACAACAGTTAGGCTATGTTTCTAACTGTGATTCATGTTTTGCCAGATGGGTACAAGCCATCATGTGCCAAAAGCACAGCATGTTTCATTATGAAATACAGTCCACAATAGCATGTCAAAATGCTTCTGACTGAAAAATAGACAGGGTTGTGTCTGAGATTTATGCAACCTTTCCACTTTACAATATCTGTTTAGATCAATGTAAGTGCTGCAAGGGATCAAATGGATCATTTCCATTTGAATATTAGGAAAGAAGTATTTAGATTAACACCAAGAGATTATTCTGTTTATTGGCATGTATTGGTATCTCCAAGTAGAAATCTGTGCATACTCACAGGCCCGGAAAGGGATTTCCCTACATTGCGTTTGGCTGGTGCTGCTTGTTCTACAGCATTCAGAAGCTGTTACTTTCTAGGGTTGTTAATCCATGGAACTAAATCATTCACAGATAAAAAGCTTTAAAGAGCTATTTTAGGCATAATCTTTATAAAGGCCCAGAGAATGGAATTCACTGTTGTCCAGTACATTGTTAAGAACTGTGCAAAATAATTTAGATAACAAACCTGGCTGAGATTTGTACCTCTCTGTAAATTCTTGTCATTTTACACTGCTTGTTTAGCAGCTCCTTTCCTTCATAACTGGATTTTGGCCAAGAAATTACATCAAGTTCATCTATAGTAATATACAGTTAGCAACAAACAAACCAAACCCAATCTCTTTGCGTTTCTCTTTGTGAATCAAAATCAGAACGTAAGTCTGTTCCCTGAACCAGTGAGGTTGTTCTGTAACTCAGAAGATGGGCTGGATCTGTCTGTATTCAATCTCTCCCTAGTGAAGCTTTGCATGAAACATTTGTCATTTCATTTCACATAATTTACATCAATGAAACATGAAGATGCCAACAGTCATTTCATATATTTTGTCACTGCAGCAGATTCATAAGGTGCTGCCTTCCTTCAATATCATTCTTAGGGGGAAAAAAAAAAAAAAGTGAGAAATTAAGTAGAACTTCAGCACTCAAATTTTGGATGTTGCATTTTCAAGCTTTTCTTAGAAGAGCAATGTGAGATACAAAGATTTGTGGCAAGACTGAATCCTAAACATATAACTGCATTTCTTCCCTTGAAGTTCTTCCCTGATTCTATTTGGGCTCAGCTACCATAATGCATATTAGAGTTTTTCAGGAATTGCAAATGGAACGCATTTTTGGAAGATAGAAGTGACAATACAGATATTTTCACTCTGATTGTGAAGAGCCATGAGATTCAAATTGACTGGAACACTGTATTTGGCATAGTCGCTCATATTAGAACAACTACTATCCTAAATACTATCTGTTCTGATTCTCTTTATGCTTCATTGGGGAAATAAAATACAGTATGAACAGCTTATAATGACACCTTTGGGAAATGTTTAGATTGGTTGCAGTGTCTAAGCAGGGGTTCCTCGCCCCTTCATTACTACTTTTTTATTCACTATGATTTATTTTCTGAATGCATAGCTAGAATTCTGTCCTCTGTAGCACAAGATTAGACTGGGATGGAGCAGTTTCTTTGCCTCATAAGTTTTGGTCTCCACCTGAAGATTACTCCATGGTTTCCCAAATTACATGGAGTAATGGAAGCAGATTTAGATTTACTAGCTGACCTTGTGTGGAAAGTGAGCAGCATAAAAGTGTGTTTTGTCAGAGACGAACAAAACTTGTGCAGTGGTTTAAAGAGAGATTGCTCAATACTACATTGTCTAGAAGGTACCTGGGGGACATGGCAGTTACGTTGATTGGATTTGGCCTTGATTCCTTCTTATTTTTTGTAACACTAGTGACTGTTATTGCCATGCAGCTGTGATGGTGCTGAATTGAGCAAGCAGCGGTTTACTTTGGGGCCAAGCAAGCTGCCAGTGTTTCTAGTTTAATATACATTCTTTGCTGTATTCAGAGGAATGTGTAATTAAAATCACTGTGTTAGTTACAAGCTGTCTACAGTGAAGAATGGGAAATACTGTGGTAGAGTGTCAGTTTACTGCAGAGAAGGGCATGACACATCAGAATATCAAATGCATTGCAGATCCGTTTTAATTTGTCTGTCTTATCAGTACTTAATCTCTAACACTGTAACAAAAAAGAGTGTGAAAGAGGAACTAACTTTATTTTCTTAACCATAATAATAAAAGGCTGTCCATAGCTTAGATGGGTGCAATCACCACTGCATTAAAAACTGTCTGAATGGATGGGTCCTAAGAATGATGGTGAATGGAGTTATATCCAGCTGGGGGTTGGTGATCAATGGCTTTCTTCAAGACTCAATACTGGGGCCAGTCCTGTTCAATATTTTTATCAATGGTCTGGATGTGGGGATGAAGTGCAGCCTCAGTCAGTAACAGGTAACACCAAGTTGGGTGGGAATGTTGATCTGCTGGAGGATAAGAAGGCTCTGCAGCGGGATCTGCATAGGCTGATCAGTGGGCCAAGGCCAATTGTATGAGCTCAACAAAGCAAAGTGCCTGTCCTGGGTCACAATAACCACATACACTGCTCCAGGCTGGGGCACAATGGTTGGAAACCTGCCCTGTGAGAAAGGACCTGGTCAACAGCCATCTGAACATGAGTCTTTGTGTACTCAGATAGGCAAGAAGGCAAATGGCATCCTGGCCTCTATCAGAAATAGTGTGACCAGCAGGACAAAGAAGGGATGGTCCTGCCTGTACTTGGCTCTGGTAAGGCCACACCTTGAATCCTGTGTTCAGTTTTGGGCCCCTCACTACAAGACAGACCTTGAGGTGCCAGAGTATGTCCAGAGAAGGGCAATGAAGCTGGTGAAGGCTCTGCAGCACAAGTCTTATGAGGAGCAGCTGAGAGCTGGGCTTGTTTAGCCCAGAGAATAGGAAGCTCAGGGGAGACCTTATCACTCTCTAGAGCTTTGTGAAGGGAAGTGGCAGTGAGGTGGGGGTCAGTCTCTTCTCCCCAGTAATAATTAGTAGAACAAGAGGAAATGGCTTCAAGTGGCACCAGGGCAAGTTTAGATGGGATATTTGGAAAAATTTCTTCACTGAAAGGGTTGTCAAGCAGTGGAATGGTCTGCCCGGGGAAGTGACTGAGTCACCATTCTTTGAGTACTTAAAAGATGTGTAGCTATGCTGCTTAGGGGGATGGTTTAATGGTGGACTTGGGAGTCTTAGATAAGTGATTGGACTTGGTGACCTAGAAGGCCTTTTCCAACCTGAACAATTCTGTAATTGTATAATTTTAAGGTTAATCAGAGGATGGAAAGGCAGCCAGCAACTATCAATTTAAGAGACAATGTTAGGGAGTGACTCCATGGAGACTGTCTGGTGTGTGCTTGTGGTCCTGATCAAAATAGTTTCCATATAATCATCTGATTTGATATTCCTGCTGCTTTCCACTGGATTGTTCTTCAGATAAAGTGGACTGGCTGGTGATCTTTTGTCATAAGAAGGAGCTGGAAGTTCTGACAGTGATTCCCTATAGCCATACAAGAGTGCTTTTAAGTTGCTCATTCTAGAGCAGAAAGAATGGGGTTTGTCCTGTTGGTCTGTCTCCAAACTTTTAATCTTCTCTGCTCCAGAATTTGCTTAGGTGGTGGTGGGGGGTTTGTTTGTCTAAGGATGTCAGTGGAGTCATCTCCAGACTTGCAGTCTACCTGCTGGTTCCCCCTATGGCTCTGCATTGCCGCACAAGTATCCTTCCTGCCACCTGTCTGTGGGGCAGTGGCACAAGTCCTAGCTCTTTTTTGTAATACCTTCCATAGTTCAGTACTCAAGATAAACACCATACTGAATATACAGCTTTTTTTTTTTTTTTTTTTGGATTCTGTAAAAAAGTGTGAGTCAAGCTGTTGAGACAACAGTAGATCATTGGATGAGGATTATTTCCCCTTAGGAATAAAAATTACTTAAAAAGCGATAGAATTTTCTGGCATGTCAGAATTATAATTACTGCAACAAAACGAGGCCCTAATTACCTCTAATCCATCCTATGTCTACCAAATGTAATTTGAATTTAGGTGCTGATTCTGGCCATCTGTACTGTGGGCAGAACAAGATGAGGCCTAGGGTTGTATATCAAGATGACTGAAAGGTGCAAAGTAAACAATATCAAAAACGAAAAAAACCTTGGAACTTTGAATAGGCTCCTGGGATCTGACTCATGCTTTCTGCTTGACAGTGGCCTTTTACATTAGTCTAAATATGTGATATGAATATTCATGATCAATCCTGATGAAACATGCCACACAACTTTTCAGCTGTGCTTGTAGATTCTCCACCTGGTTCCCTAAAAATGCTGTTAGTATGCTGTTAAATTGTAGGTTATTTTATTCATTATGATGGATTGAATGTAGTGTTTCAAGATATAATGATCAAGAGATTTTTCTTTTCTTATGCACCTGTACTTGCCTTCCAGATATCATTCCTTTGAAGTCTTAGAAAATTTCAGTGGAGATTTTTAACAAAAGCTTGATTTTTAAGCACATGAAAAATTACCAGTTCTTTAACAAGATTCAACATCAGACTATTTATTGCCAGAATGCTGCTGCCTTCTAAACCACTTTAATATGGGGCTGGGTAACTGCCTGTGCTGGATAGTTTCTTTGTTGATGGTTGATAGTGCCTCTTTTGGGATCATATTGGTGATCACTACTGTGAAATTATCTTTCTTTAAGGTTTAATCTCAGAAAGAACAAGATCTGTTCCTTTGCTTCCCCTCAGTTACAGAATCTCCTGTATTCCCCTTTTGTTTTTGTAGCCTTTGTGTTTTGTTTTGCCTGGAATTCATGATTCTGTATAAGGATTTCATAAAGAGCCTACTTTGACTTAATTGAAGCTGCTAAACTGCATCAAATGATTCAAAGATCACTCATTGTGAATTATGTGATATGGTTTTTTATTATCATGTATTCCTTGCAGGTACAGCACACAAAGCTGTTTGGATATTTTCCAGTTTTCTGCAGTTATGGAGGATTTAAGCCCTCATGAAGCTTGGATCTGCTCCTCTCTTCTTTCTCACAGTTCACTCTGGCCCCTGGCAACATGCACTGTTCAGAATTACATCAGAAAAGAAAATTTGATATCTTCAAAGTTAAATATCTCAGTCCTTTGACTCCATTTTTGTTACAAGTGAAACCTAAAACTCCCACTGCCTGTGTTCTTTGTCAGCTGCAATTTTATTGTCCTTTCACTGAGGCAGAAGGCAGTGTTGTCAAGATCACTTATGCTGTGTACCAAAGTGTTTACTCACCAAACCTGGTACTTACCTAGCAGATAAGATGAAGATGTTCATTGGTTTCCAGATCCAAATTTTAATCTTCTTTTAACTCTGGAGTAATTAAGGTACAGTCATGCTTCTGACAAGTAGGACTCTAAGCAGTTTCTAAGTTTAGTTACAACTAAAGAAATCCAAATAAATATTTCCATCAGGCTATCTTCCATCAAATCTCAAATTAAACCAAGTACTTGTTTTACTAACCAAAAAAGTGAGAGGGGAAACAGAAGGAGAGAGAAAAAAAAAATCAGCTATTATTTTCTGTGAAAACATTATGTTAGATTAAAAAATAATAAGATTCAGTTTTGTAGGCTTCACCAAAGTGCAGAAAACTGTCACGTAGTTACTTAAATTATTAAAGTTAATGCAGTGTGTAGGGTACAGGCCACACAAGAACCAGCAATGCTATTTTTCAGAGCAGAATATATCCTGGCTTGTTTTTGACCCACAAGGCAGGAGTGGAATTCAATCCAAAAGAAAGAAAAATTACAAAGATAATGTAGTAAGTTTTTAAAATATTTGTGGCTGTCTGTTTTGGAAAAAAAAAAATTATATTTTTTTCAAAAGCTTTAAAGTGTGATTCTGTGCTGAAGAATGATGGAACCATCCTAAGAGATCTGCTCTTTGTGTTCAAATTGAGATTACCTGACTTTTGAGATGACTTATTAATGGGTCTTGATGGTATTCATCAGACATTAAAATGACATGATTAATTTAGTGGAAGTAATTAAAAGGTGAAGGTGGGGAGAGGTAGTAGGAGAATGTGGTACCTTTTATTTTAAAAATCCAGTTTTAGTTGTCTGTATTTTATTTGACAATTTTTGGGGGTGAGATGAAGCAAATCTGTACTTAGACTTGGACATTAAATCAGCTTAGTTACCAAGTTGGTCTGGCATATATGGTCCATACATATTTTAAAAATATTTAAATGAGTGTACTGAGATCCTAAAAATCAGCTACAGCAATTTAGTCCCTAGAACAGAGACTCTGAAGTAGAGCTCATGGAAGAGATTGTGGAAGAGAGTAAGCTCTACATACAGAGGAGTGGCAGTAGCAGGAGCACAGGTCAGGTCACCTGAAACAGGTGATGCAAATGTGCAGTTCTTACAGAACCAAAGTATCTGAGGGAAAGTGACTTTGGAGCTCATTCAACAGGTTCAGCGTAGAGCTTTCTGCTGGTGTCCACTCCATTTTCTGTGATCCTTCAGACAATGGCAGAGCAACAGTATCTCCTAACCATAGGTTTGCAGCCATGACAGGTGACAGGTGAGAAGAAGAAGGCAGAGTAGCAAATATTCTCAGGATTGGCATCCCATTACATGTTAGAACAAATAAACCTCCCAAAAGTTTAGTTTATTCTACAGTACTGGTTTGTATTTGCTGGGATCCCAAAATCCAGGTCTGCAAACAACTAAGTGTCACCTAGTCACTGGAAGACTAGGAATGGGGAAACCTGTATAGACTAGTTAAAGGAGAAACACCTGAATTTTTATAAAACTGGGTTATCTCTGGGTATCCCCAGTACCCTCTAGTTTGACTATGCCTGGATGTCACCCTGCCTCTTTACCACCTGTGTATCTCTGGAATGACACATAACAAGTCTGCTGTGGCTGGATCCTGGCAGTTTTCTGAGGCTGCTGCTCTGCAGCTCACTGTGGCAGGACATGGTCTGTACCTACAGCAGACTCTTGAAGTCTCTGTGGAGAAACCATCAATCCCACTCCAGCAGTGGTGCTCCATCCTGGGTAAACTGAGATTCCTGATCAGCCTCTAAAAAGGCTGTAAATCTGAAGTAACCTCCTCTGTTCTGGGGGTTCAGCTTAGGCGCTACTCAAGGCATCAGGTAGAAGCCTGGCTGGAGATGCAGCCAGAGTCAGCTCAGAGTCTCAGCAATCAGAGAAGTCCGTGGTTAGGTAACAGGTCCAGGGTCAAGTTGTAACAAATCAGGATCAGGCCCAGTGAGGAGGGGCTTGAACACAGCTCAGTCATAGCAGGAATATGGGAATGGTTCAGGGAGGCCAGGCAGAGACAGGACGGACCACTAACTGTCCTTCGTAAATATCACTTCTTGCCTTCCAGGGCAAAGCTGTACTCACTGTTGGAATGTGCATTTCTTGTTCTGAATTTATTGATTAAATTCAGTCATAATATGTGTCTCATAGCAGCCAAGAGAAGACAGGTTCTCATCCCCTCAGAATACTTATCCCTCACCAAATGTTGAAAAGCTAAGGTGGATGCAGTCCTCGTCTGCCTGAGCAGCTGTGACCTTGCAGTACTTTAATGTGCTGTGTTTACACCATTAATTTAGCTTTAACTGCCTTGCATTTGACTTGAATCTTCAGATTGCTTGTTTGCTTTGTGCTTCTTTGGCTCTCACTGCAATTCTGGCATTGGAGAAATGAAGTAAAGTGATTAATGACATTTAAATTAATTAAAACAATCAATTAATTAAATTAATCCATTTAAATTAATTAAGTCGATTAGTAAAATGAATTCCAGGAACTCAGATTCTGCTGCCTGCTTTAACTCTGTGTCCTTGGAACCAGGGCACATTGTGCTGGACTGTCTGATGGGTACCCAGAGGAAGTCCCCTAAGGCAGATGTGGGATATCCTGATCACCCAGTGCCTGAGGACCCTGTGATGTGCCCCAAGTGCCTTGTTTAGTGTATATTCTCAACCTCATTCTCTAGTCACAAGAAACAAAAGAGGACTAAGGAGGCCCTGGCTTTACTGTTTCTTTCTTCTTCTTCTTCTTTTTTTTTTTTTTTTAAATACTAATGTAAATGCTAATACTATCAAGAGATCATTACAGCAGGTTTATTTGTTAAGTGTCTCCTGCTGTGTGGGTGTCATGGGGTCTGTTCACATGAGTCCTCATTTGTTACCAAATTTCTGCTTAGGCTTTAAGTGATGCTTTTGGTTTCAGCACAGCTCTAAGGATGTTTAGTGAATTTGAACAGTACACTGCACAGTGGCTTCTGAAGGTAAGGTGGATTGAAAACATTTTGAGATCAAACTGCTCCAGTTCTAAAATAATTTAAAGAAGAAAATTTTTCCCGATACTTATGTTTAAACAGAGGTGAGAAATGTAACAAAAAGGCTGCTTGACCTAAGAGGCTGTAAATTTGTACTGAAAATATTAAGAAGTGAAATTCAGTTACATGCTAGAACTAGTCACTGAATTCGTGCAGAATATAAGACATTTGTTTGAAGCTTTTGCAAAGTCCTAATTAGTTTTATTTGTATGTACACCCTAAATATTGTCTTATTAAGAATTTTGTACACAAAGTAAGCTATAATCATAGTAGTTATGGTTCAGAGCAGATGGAAAAGAGATGTTGGAGGCAAAGGAAAGAGGTAAAAAAGATAATGTTATATCTACACCACTGGGTCAAGGAAGTTCTAAAGGCTGCAAGTACAGATTGCAAATTTGCAGACTAAATATAGATCTAAGCTGTACTTTCTGAAGCACACAGGAATAATGTGTTCAAACATCTGGGTGTTCAAATATCCTGCCAATACATTAAAACCCTGGGGCATACAGAGTCTCTGTAATTCATCTCCAAGGCAATGGTTTGAAGAGAGGATGAGTGAAGGCAGAGCTTCATTATCCCTTTAGAGACTGCTGTTTTATAATGATACAGCTGTAACTGATGATCACACACAGAATTTTTGAACCAAGAAGTAATCCCAGATCTTTCAAATCCCACTCCAAAATCCTAATCCTTTCTCATATAGGTATTTTTTTCTTGTGTTTAGTTTCTTGTACTCTGCATTCAACTTGATATCTTGTAAGTGTCAGGGATTTCAAAGTACAATGTGAATATATTCCAGACAAATTGTTGAAGCATATAGTACAAAACTACAGAATTAAGTGTTTTGTTTTTTTGTCCAAGAGATACAAACAATTTATATAGTATCATAGACAAACTTGGAAAACATCAAGGGACTGAATAGAGTACAGGAGCTGCCAAAAGACACAGACAAAGTAAGCCAGAAAAATGGTGTGTCCTGGAGAGGTTTGAGTCTGTAAGAGAAAAAGCATACATAACTTCTGACACAGTTTGAGTAGGAATGAAGGGCACTGAAAGGAGGTGGATGTTGTCTCCCCTGAGATCTTTAGAGCAATTAGAGAAAGGAGATGATAAGGAGATGTGTTTACAGATAAAAGACAGTAAGGATGCCTAAGACTTTGAGTGTAGGATTAATTACTTGGATATTGATTTAGGTAACAAGTATGCAAAAGCTAAGGAGGATGTACACTAGTAAAAATACTTCTAAGTGTTGCTGCCTTAAAGAAACAGATCAAAACTGCTGCAATATGAGGCAAATGGGGATGCTGAAATATTAAATGAATTACAGCCCCCTGTATTTTTCAATTACCTTTAACACTCAGTTTTCACTCCTAAGCCATCCAAATTTTCTTTCATTTGTGTGTGAGGACAGACCAAACACCTCAAGTTTTGTTAGAGTTATTTAATAAACACAGACTTAACCTCATGTTTGTACTGCAGTGATGCATGTATTGGTTGAGTATACAGACGGAAAGAAACAGTGAATGCTTTTGTTTAATCCAGTTCCTGAAATTAAGTAAGATATAAACAAAGAAGAACTAAGACATCTGGAAAGAGGTGAGGTAATGACAGGGCATGAGCCATGGTGTCTGAAGCATCAGTGCAGAAGATTTTTGGTGAGAGCAAACTGGGGGGTGCCAAAGATGCCTTTTGGGAGCCGAGCCAATCAACTCTGGGGAAGGAAAATAGAAAAATTCTTGGAATAATAGCTATGATGAAAACTATGGGGGTGCATATTGAAGTCTCATGCTATGTCTAAAGTGAAGGTGGTATACAGACACTTTAGATCCAAACATCATGTTTGAAGCTGAGGCAACACTTTATAAGTGGTATTGCTTCTACAGCTTTCTTGTTATAAAAATACTGTTCTTAAAACATCTTTTGTGTATTACTTGTAATTCCAGATGAGATAGTTCATGCTTTTTGTCTTAAGAGCTTTCATGCTACTTTTTTTCTCATTGTTTTCCTCTTACTATTACTGAACTCTGACTTGTGTAGCCACCATAACCTGCTCCACAGGTGTGCTATTGTGTTTTGATTCTTTCTATCAGTGAAATGCTTTTGCTCTGGAATTGGATCATTTACCAGTAATGCCAACTTCTTCCTGTAATGACAACTTGCTTTAAAAGAAAGCCAACTTTGACATCATTATTATGTATTATTATTTTCCCATGTTTTGTTTGCATTCCAAATAATTGCTTCTTGTGGAGTAAAATTTAGACCTAGTTGGTGAAAAATCACTGTATACATTTAGAATCACAGGGAACAAACCTGTGAGAAATCAGGGAAGCTGATTACTGACAAAAATGTGCTTTGAATTGCAAGAGCTAGTCATTGATAGGACTAGTTTTTGGGTAGGTGTGAAGTACTGAGGCACTAACAAGCACTCAAAGCAGCTTAAGGAGCTCCTGCTCTCTTGTTGGTGCAGCACTGTTGTCCCTTTTTTTGTGCCAGTACAGCTACTAGTGGGGCTACACCACTGTGTTCTGGATTCAGCCCCTCTTTACCAAAAAAAGGAGAAATGTTTATTTTAAAGATGAATTACTCCAAAACTCAGTTTGTTCTGTGGTTTCCAAGACAGCTCTATAAAAACTGAAGAGAAGGGAAGAATAGGAGCCCTTTTAGCTTTCCCCACCATCAAAGTTGTAGTTTAAGCATATCCTTAAGAATATGAATAAGAACAAGAATAAGAGTCTATTGTGTAATTTATATGCCTTACTAAAGCTTTTGTAGTTTCAAATGTTCCATTGCCTTGAAGTACCTAATGGGCTATGACACAAAATTGATTTCTTTGAAAATAGCATTGGCTGTTAAGTGTTCATGTAACATTATCACATAGTGCTTCTACTATGAAATACAACACAGAAAATACTTGAGATTGTTGTTAGGAGAATAGCAGGAGAGGTGATGCTTCTTCAAGGAAATTATCATATTGGTATGTAATTGTTATATAAAGTTATTTCATCTTAACCTATGCATTACCTTATTCAAACAGTACTGGACACTGTCTTCTTATGCAGGAGAAAAGGTTCAAGACTGCACATCAAACCTTAAGCATTTCCCTACAGAAAAATGAAGTCTTGGATTAAACAGTAAACCTCATTCCCATACATAATAAAATAGAGATGTAGCAGAGCTTCTGGGTCTTTAAGATCTTCCTCTAGCAAGTACCCTACTTTCATGTGAAGGATGTTCTGTTGCACAGAAAGGAATTGAAACAAAAGGTGGGTAGGCATGGGTTCACTGGAGGGGTGGAGGAGTGGATAATGAAGGACTGTGGTGTTCCCTAGACATAAATATCTGCCAATGTAGCTGTGCATGTTACTAAGTGCTGTAGTAATACCCATTGGCTGACCCCAGGTATCTCATGTACCTAGAAGAGAATGTAGTGTAGGTCTTTCAGCAGATTTTGTGGTATTCCTGCATCACAGGACTGTATCCTGTCATTCCTAATCTTCCTTCATCTAACCACCTTTGAATTCAAAGAGTTGCATTCCTGAGGCTTCTACCACATACAAACATACATGAGAAGGGTAAATGCATAAACAGAAATATGATCTGAAAATACCAGCCTGATAGGGCTGGAAACTGTCCCCCTACCTCAAACTTAGAATCATTAAGGTTGGTAAAAACTTCTAAGATCACCAAATCCAACAAAGGCCAAAAAGTCCAACTTTGCTTTACATCTTTTTCAGTGGAGAGGGAGGTCAGCAAAGGTGTTAAGAGGAGAAAGCACATAAGTGCGGGGCCAGATTCAAAGCTGGCACAGAACAAATTAATTTGTGTCAATTTACCCCAAGTTCAGGCAGACAGAAAGCTTATAGATGTCAGTGCAGAACATAGGCACTATGGATTGAGGGCACTTCCTCCCCCAACACCACACATTTGTGTGGAATTGACAAAACATATCAGGACAACTAAACAAACATAATCTGTGACCTACTCCCTTTAACTGGTATTTTGGTGTGATGAGCTCATTAAGAGTAAATCTGCTAACACTTGTTTCGTGTTGGCAGAAGTGTGTGGGGCATGCTGTCATCTCAACAGGAGATCAAGAGATATCCAGCTCTGATATGACCCATTATTGCTAAATAGCACATTTGTGTAGTTACTTGTATTTCATGAAAATGTTTGATGCACATCAAAGAAAACCTTTTGAACCCAAAGCTCATTAATTTTTTAGTTCATCAAATTTTCAGGCAGGCTTCTGTACAGCCCAGTTCTCAGCACTCTCCTGACAACTGTCTAATGATTATGGATGTTATTTGCACTTCTCTTTTGGGGCAAAGGCCCAAATCTTGATGCCTGTCTTTCTCCCTTGGCATTAACTAAATTTGCAGCAATTAGATCCCAATCTTTTGAAGCACTGAGAGCCCTTAACTCTGCTGATTATAGCAGACTTGGCATCCTGACCAGAAAGGCCACTATGCCAGTGGAAATAAGCAGAAGATCTTGGCATTAAACTGCTTCCATGTAATCATTTTCCCAGATGTCTTTGTACAGCTTCTGTTCCTAAATGAAAACCATTTAATATGTTTCATTTGACTTTCAAGCAGATTAACAGTAACATTTAAATTTTGTTTGAGAACGATTTACTTTCATGATAGGCATAGATTTTTTTTTTTAAATTATAGTCTTAGTACAGAGAATTGGTCAGCTTCCACAGGTGGATAAATGCTTGGAAATAGCTCAGGTGTTTTGTACCTGGACTTACATATGCCTGTGTTTCCTTCTTCAATGTCTCCAGCCTCAGCAATGCCCAGTGATTTCACCATGAACCAGTAATCAAATGGTAGCAAAGTCTGATGGAGTAACATATGAGCATTTGCATTAGGTTAATTTTTTGATGGCAGTTCTGTGATAGACACATTAGTGGCACAGACTATGGGAGAGATGGTTGTAAAACCCTTTCTAGATCAGGAATTTCAGAGCCTTTACATGAAGAGTTACAAATCGTAGGTGCACTGGCAAGCTGGAACAAACAGTGAGCTGTTGCCATTCTTGCATGTAACAAAGTTGTGTATGATGTAAGGAGGACTTTTATGCCATGGCTGTAATCAGTAGGGTTCCACAGAAATCTTTATTGCAGCTTAGGCAAAAACAGTGTGGTAACTGATCCTTGGGTATTCAGCTTGTCCCTTCTCATGAGATCCATCTTGTGCTCTTAAATGTGGAGTGGATTTACCTTTTCCAGCCCTGTTCAGTCAATTGACCAAAAAGGTTCTAGTCAGAGAGAAAGTCTACTTGGAAAAATTGAAAATACTTAGAATTTTAAAAATACAGTCAGCTAATGACAAGCATTTATGGTGAGAAAAGACAAAGAATTTAGGCAGTAGGTGAGCATTTCTATTAGTAAGAATAATGGAAAGTGAAGCACTGGAAAAATGACTGCGAAATCTGTTGGGCTGAATACATTAGTTACTTCTGCTTTGAATTAGATATATTTTTGGGATCTCTTCCAGACCTGTTTTCTATCTTTATTATAATTTCATCCACTACATGACACAGCCCAGGAGTTTTCAGCAAATCCAAAATTGCTGGAAGAATGAGAGGATTCAGCCTCTCAGAGTGGTCACTACACTGGCACTTTTCTGTCCCTATGACCAAGCACACAGTCATATTGAGTGATGACCTATATAATTTGTGGCTGAATTTGTTGCTGGGTATGTCAGGGCTGCCTCTTGAGCAAGCCAGGGCAAATTCCCAGGGCACACCACTCCAGGATGCACTTGGATGTTGTTCACATAAGCTCCGGGCTCTGCCTAGATGAGCAGCTTCCATTTAATCCATCTGCTCTCAGAGAGGTGTTACATGGCTGATTGCCAGCAGGCCAGGTGACACTGGGTACTTTCCTGGAAGAATCAGCATCAGCTTCTACAATGCTAAGAGGAGTTTCTAAGCACTCTGAGCACAGACTGGGTTTCAGCAGCCTCAAAGACAGTAGAGATGCAAAATGTCAGGTCTGGGGAGTTCTCTGGGACAGATCAGATGTGATACCTTCAGGTTTATCATGTATTGGTATTCAATTCGCCTATATTCACTTTTCTATATGTTAAAGAACACACCTTTATAGGGAAGAGATCCCTCATAGTGACTTGGAGATTATTCAGTCAATATGTGATCCAGTATTTGTTAACCAAGATAGAATGATTTTCACTGACCTCCTCAAATGTTCTCCAGCAAAACCTGGAAATTCTTTCAGTTGCTGTTTCTGAAGTAAAAAATGAATTGGGTCAAAGAGCTTTGTGTTTTTACCTAAAATGAAAAGAATAAGAAAATATCTTTTGTATATTTGCAGTTCAGCTTGTTCAATCTGATACCAGGTGGAGGAACTTATGTCAGCCTGCTTTGGCAAGTTTCAAGTTCAATAAACACATCTTAACCACACCATTTGGGCTAGACTAGATACAGATACAGTTAACACTCTCTTACCCATATATGGCACACAATATAATTTCCAAAGACACATTTAAAGTCCTAAACACCATTGATACAGTCTTTTATTTAGACATTAAAATTGTGCCTGGAGGGAGAGGATAATTGTTTGATCTGAGGCTGCAAATGTCATGAAATAAAGAGATAACTTAGTGGAAATGTAACTAAATGTATGTACATCATAGAATTTATAAAGCTTTCTGTATTTAGAATAGACCAAAGCAATGATAACAATAATAACAAACCCCTTATCCTTAAGATTTATTAACATGTTTATTAATATGTAAATCACTCTCTTAATTAGAATTCTACTTAATGATAGATTTTTCAGTCCTTATGCCTGAGTGTTCTCAGGCTTTTTTTTTTTTTTTTTTTTTTTTTTTTTTTTAATAATCAAGTACATTTGTTTTCATTCATTCAGTTGCTGGAGGAAGAAAGCTGGTTTGAAATTTTTTTAATGAGACTGGCAAAAGGGGATGGAGAATGGAGAGATAAGATCAAATGCTCCCTGGACTTAACCTATAAAATTAACAGGAGCTATTTATGACATTGTGAGTGGTATTGAAAACATGATCCAAGGGAGCAGTGTCAGTGTGACAGACAGAGTAATGACTAAATGAAAAAGAGCCTTTCTTCTACTCCTTTTTCAAAGTGGACCTGCCAGGTCTCACACTGTTCACCTGCAGCTGCAGTCTCCTGTGGAATCCCAGATCAGGATTGGAGAGGAGTAGCTTCTGGGCATGCTTTGTGCCCTGATAGGCTGTTAGCTCTTATCAGACAGCTTGGTTTCCTCTTTGTGTTTCCCCTTTTCACTATGTCCCCTATTGTGGTCCAGAGAGCCTGGGTAACATGAAACAGAGATTGATTTCGCAGGATTCAGTCTTGTTACAGATGGGGAGAGACACACCATCCAGTTTTGAAAGCATTATAATCCTCTAGTAGATTCTGTTTCTATTGAGGTTGGGTCTGTGATAGCCCAGGAGGCAGGGTCACTGTGATCAGTTTTCTTTCTGCTGACTACTGATAGAGGCAGTCAAGGGTCAGGTGTGCTGGGGAAGCACAATGAGCAATGTCCCTAACGGCAATGCGGTCATTCATTGACACTGCAGACCACGGATGCCAACCTCCACTATTCAAGCTAAAAAAGTTTTGTGTTGGATTTGTCAGCGTGTTATCAGTCCTGGCAGGTCATCTGTGTGACATAATTAGATACACTAAATTTGCAGTAATTATTGTTCATCGTTTTCAGCCCAGTCACTGCAGGCCTGCAAAACCCTTACCATGAAGTGACAGCCTCTAATCAGCCTTCTGAAGCCCCTTTCTTTTTGCTGACTTGTGACTTACATGGTAGTAGTGAGGCTGCTGAACCTATGGTTTTTCTAGAGATCTAATAGAGGCAAGTTCTGCAGAGATAGGGTATTTTATTAGATCAGTGATAAGGTTGGTAAGAGCAGACAAGCTTTCTAAGTTCCCAGTCTCTTCCTCAGTTAAGAAGGTATCTTCTTCACCCAGGAAGCACTCCCCTCTTTTCCTGGCAAATGCTCTTAACAAGTTACCTAAACTCCTTCTTTGTTGTAGAGTTTTTCCTTTGTTTTTCAGTGAAGGTATGTATCATTGTCTGCCACTGGCAGCCTCTTTTCAACTGACATTCCAAAGGCTTTAAGCCATCTGTTCCAAACCTTTCTGCTTTGGACTGAGTTTGCACTTGAATTTTTACATTTACATACATATATGTGAAAAGAAGCAGTTTATATTTTTCTTTGACTTAAAAATTTCAAATTATAAAATTCACTTAGACAAAAAGTTTTTCCAAAGAAAATGGTAAACCTCTGGGCTCGTTCCACATCTGCCCAAAATAGCACAATAGAAAAATCAAAAGTGCATGTATTTTAAAAGTCATCCACACTTAAAAGTTTATTTGTGGGTCTTTTGAAAATCTTTGGTGTTCCCTTCTTTTTCCAAATTGTTACTACAGAACAATTAAATATCTGTCTATTTATGCATTTTATCTTAGCATTTTCATCCCAGTTGAGCTGATCCACAAAAAGGGCTTGAATGAACACACTCAGTTCTTTTTCTTTGCAAGTTTTAAAATAATTTTTGTATCTCTTTAAAATATTTTTTTTTTGTTTCTTTAAAATTGAATTGCCTTTAATGACTTAAGCTAAATTTACCTCGAAATCCAAATTTTCTCATTTGTTTAAAGGAATGCACTTTGGTTAGCAGGTAAAGGTCTTATTATTAACTCTGTACTGAAGTGCAAACACCTTGGGAGTTCACAAATGAAAAATTTTCAAGTAGCCCAGCAGAAGACTAGGAGCTGCCTTTTTATAGCATTTATTCAGTCTTCAGATTCTAAGAAGTTTGTGACCAAAGCAATAGTATTATGACTGTAATAAGGAGTCTCAAAAATGCTTCAGATACTGTTATCTGCTAATCAGTCTTACTGAGGCTTTAGTACTGCTCAGAATAGAAAAAGACCATTTGAACATCAAGTGCATAATACTGGTCTTTAGAAACAGTGGAAGTCATCGCTAGTAGGAAAAGGCATCTGGCAGCATGTTATTCAAAAAGCTGGCTTATGATGAAAACTCGGTAGGCTATAATCATATTATTCCTTATCTTCTGGGCTCCCTGAGTTGGCTAGTGATATTTCTTAAGAAGCTCAAGCTGTTATTTCCATTCTGTTTGTTGCAGCCTGAAAAGCATTTGGAGTGCAAGCTAAGAAGTAGTAGAAAGGAGACTGTGGGTTGCTGGGCTCAGATGGTAATAAAGCAAAGCAGCTGTCAATATTTTCTCAGAAAAACATTATTAATGATTAGCACTCCAGTTTGATATGTTGACAAGACCAAGAGTGTGCTAATTTGTATGCCAGACCAATATGGCTGAAAGCAGAGAAGAGCAATGAGCCTCTAAGGCTTTCTGGTTGCTGACACTCACTCACTTGCTGGCTTTTTGCAGTAGGAGCTAGTCATTTGCTGCAATGCCTCATTATATGAACTTATAAGTATTTGAAAATAATAATGAAAATTAAAAAAAAAAATACAGACAGTAGAACAATGTCTGTCAGTTGGAACAAGCAACTCCTGAAGCATTTTGAACCTTGCCCTTTGCTCATGCTAAGATCAGCATCCATCTGTATGTATGTTGTTTACACAAGTCAGACAAGTCTCCTGTCACATAAGGATGGGCTCTGTTAATGGCTTTTCATTCATTTGAAGTACCAAGTGTGGGCTCTTTCCAGAAGCAAGATATTAAACTAGGTGGACCACTAGTGAGACACAGTTAACTCTTCCTCATGACCTCATTTATTGATTGAATGAGGATGGCTTTTTATTTGCATCTTTCTCACTCAACAGTGATATCTATATACTACTCTGGAAATATGTTTACTGCAAAATATTTACTGCAACTGGTCATATTAGCTTGGATTCTAACCTCCCTGAGTGGTAAGATATGATATTGTACTGTGCATGGCTACAGACTGAATGTCTCAAAGGGGTACTGTGAAAATGAATGCCTCCATTGCATGCCTGTGATGAGCACCTGCCAGACTGTGTTAAAAATAAGGAACTGATAATGAGGTGACTATATCATATGTCCATCTGAAAAACTGTGAAATAAATGAAAGCAAAAAAAAAAATGTATAATCTTTCAAATAGGGGGGGAAAAAGTATTTTTTAAATTTTTAATCAAGTACTTTTAGTTGAAGTGCTTCATGTATGTGTCCACATTTTTGCATTTCTTTCTCTAAAAAGTATCAAAGGAAAACCCAGCTCTCATAGAGTAAGAAAATTTACTCATATGCATTTCTTTTAGATCATTTAAGTGCATGCGCAAGACTTTACAATATCTTTTTTTTTTTCTGAAAGGGAGATTTAGAAAATCTTACATTAAAACAAATTTCATGCAGTGCTAAATCAAATGCCGACAAAAAGTCCAATTATATTACAGTAATTCATTTGCCCTTAAGCAACCAATCTAGTAAAACTTAGAGGAGGCAGAAATTTTGTGTAATAAATTCTGTCTTCTCAAAACAACTCCATATTTCTGTTCAAAATTTTATATCATAGTGTTCTAGTTTTTCAGTGAGGATGTCTGAGACTTCTGGTCAAAAATTCCCTTTTTGATTTATTGGGATTTTAGTTGCAGTTCTCCATTCTTTGATATTTCTCCAGCTCTTAGAAATGGTTTCCAACTGACATTTATAGTTTAGAAAGCAATTGATTATGGTAAGACTGTTAGGTCCTGGAGACTGTCCCCCTTCTAGGAGTTAAGGTAAATGTAGCTTGTAAGAGCTGTTGCAAATAGACCTGGAAGTGAGAGCTGTCATATTTTTCTCTTGGGAGCTTCTTTCAGCTGAGACTTTAGTGCTGCCTCTGCCTATGCCACACTAGATCTGTGTTGCTACTCTGACTCTGCCTGATCTCCCACCTCTGCAAGTCCAACCTGGACCTGCTGGTTTGGCTTCCTTCTTGGCCTTGGACCTGCCTGGCTGCTGCACATTTGCTCAGTGGTCCCTGTGCTGTGTCTGACCCTGATCATTCTTGATCACTGTCTCTTCAGAACTGAAATCACTGCTCTGCATCTTGCCCTCTTGGTGTTCAGGACACTGCTCCCACATACTTCATTGTCACACTTGACTGCTGGCTCACCTTTCCTTGTGCAGCATCTGATCCATTCTGCTCACTGAAAAGTCTTGGCTACTGAAAACTGTCCAGGTCAGTCAATTTAGGAATGCTATGTTTGAAAAACATCTTGCCTTTATTGTAGATTACAAACGTGATACCCACTCCAATAGCAGAGTGGAACAAGCTCAGTTTTCCCATCAGTATGTACAGTATGTACCTGCATCTGAACATGGACACAGATGGCTTAAACCTGTGATTTAAAACAAAGGCACACATACACTAGTAGTCATGGATTTTCATTCCTACTCTTGTCTTTTGATGGTGTTTTGCACATTTCTGTGGTCACTCTTTGTAAAAAGATCAGAGATTGAGACGCTAGATGAGATGATTGATTTGAGAAGAGTACTATCCTCCTTGTAATGGGTATTTCTGACTTATTGCTCTGAGAAGGTTTATTCTGCTGTATAAGCAGTTGTTTGATTCAATCTGCAGAGCTTCTACGATGGGATGTAATGCACTGAAGGAAGTGGGTTACATTCTGGATGTCCTATGAAATGGGGACAAGGTTTGTTGTGGATGTGAGAAATGCATTGTAGGATCTTGCATTTCATGGTTAGACACAGTCTGACACTGTTAGATGTGTGTGTGTGTACAGAAATTTGTTTCTGAGCATTCTGAAAAGGAAGAGGAGAACTTGAAGAGAAGAAAAGAGAATTTGAAAAAGGGATTCATGTTATGACCTTCTTCCAGGATAGCTTGTAGTTTGACTTTCTACACATCTTCCTGGAGAAGACTGTATAGGGCTTGTGAGTATGATTCTGTCTACCTAGCAAGAAGTTTCTTCAAAGAAGTAATCAATTTGACAGAACATGGCTTTGGTGGATAGAGTTTGTCTTTAGGTTGGTGTGTGCATCGTGCATTTCTCTGCACCACTGCACTTGTGTCTTTAGAATATTCTCTTCTATGATTCTCTGATTCTGTTTATATCCAACATAGCCTTGACTGTGGTCTTATTTATATTTGATTCTTAAACACCTTGTGTGATCATTTCACAGTTGTTTTGAAAAACATTGTGCTACCTTCTTCCATATAGAGAGAATAATTTTTACCTTACTTTGATTGTTGTGGATAGACAGTTCTGTGTACTTTAAAACTTTACAAATGGACATTTTCTTAAAAATAGAAAAAATACAGTACAGCAGTAAAATATATACCTACACAGAGGGCATAGAAAATACCACCAAAAGGTGCTGAATTCAAAAACTCAGAGAAGTTTGTTCTCTGTGATGATAGTGGTTCTGATGATTTGGGGAAGACATATTTCAAATTTGATAACTTATAACACAGAGATGCCATTAAATTCAAGGTGCTTTTCATGAAACATTAGAACCAGAGAAATGTTCTCTGGTAAAAACATGTATTTTCACTTAGAAACTTAGATGGCTGGGTAACAGATTTATAAAAGTGTTTCTGAGTACAGGGTGAATTTTTATGGGCAACAGGAAAAAGGAAATCATGTTCAAGCCTTATTGCTCGTTGTTTGTGACCAAACAGTTAATTCATTTTGAAACGTTGTGATTTCCTAAAGCATAAGTTTATTTTATACTCAGACTGAAACACATTATTGTATTGGAGATGTTCTATGCTGTGGAAAAGATATAAGAAGAGACAAACATCTTCAATATCTTAGTAATGAGGGCTTAGTAACAAGGGAACTAACCAGAGCTAAACAGGACAACTTGATGGAGATTTTTCACAAGTTAATCATTAAACAAAATATGAACAAATGGCTAAATACGAACAAATGATAAAATCATATCTTTATCAGCTCAGAGAATCTTAATTTTTATTTCTGACAAAATTTTGAAGATCTTCAGGACAGTATGGAATTATAAGTTTACTTCTAAAATTATTATGAAATTTTGTGGTGTGGGAAAACTGTCTTTTCAATGGAGGCCAGAAAGTGACAAGGACAAGATTCTTCCTGTTACTGTGGATGGAGTATCTGGGCCCTGGAACTTCCTTTCAGCCTTGTTTTTCTATTATTATAATCTCTTAAATCCTACTGAATGTATTAATTTCCATCCTAATTCCATATTCATGTATTAGATGCTCTTTATCATTAATGAGTTTATATATTTCAATATTGACATTGATTAGACTCTTAATTATGTATTACCTGTTGATGTAGCATTGAATCAAATTCTGAGAGTAAAATAAAATAATTTGGCAAATACATAAGGGAGTGACACCTGAAATTGGGAAAGGCTAGACAGAGAACATTATTCATAACACTTGCAAATTCAGTGTGTCATGAGGCCACTTAAAGAAGTTACATCAGCTAAAAGTTTTCAGAACAAGTCTCTTGGATTTTAAAATTTGCTTTTGTTGTTCAGCTCCAGCTGTAGTTCAGTATACTTATGTTTGTCTCCTATCTGATCATTAGGTTTATTTTTTTAAGTTCAGGTCATTCTGTTTCAATCCATCAATGTGACTCTCCAGCATTTGATACTTCTTTTGGCTTTATTCTGCCCTATTCTTTTCCTGACTACATCCTTTTCTACCATATGCATAATAGCAAAATATCATAGGAATTTCTTGCCAGTATTCAGTCAGTTTTTAAATGCACTCACTTTTTACATGCTCACCACTTGCATGGCTTTCAGGGAATATCCTAAAGATTCATGTAATGAAGGAACTGGGGTATTACATGCAAAACCTATTACATGTAAAAGCTTCAGAGGAATATTAGTGGTAAATTTTTTAATGTAAGTCTTTGATCCAGAAGCAAGTAAGTATTCATCCAGTCTGGGAATAAAGACCTCATGAAGCTTATCAGAAGAATTAGATAGTCAGGAGTCCAGTAAGTCCCAGCTTAGCCCCTTGCATGTGTGAATAACCCTAAATTCAAAAATCTATGGTAATTTTCTCATTTGTAGCTATAGCAAATACTAAAACACTCACAGAAAACTACTTGGCCCAATTTAAAGAGCTTGAAAGATCTGTACTTATTGATTACATTTTTTTTTTTTTTTTTTTAACATATTCAATCATGCTGGGACTGCATGGGCACTGCTTTCTGTTAGCAAGAGGGGTTTGGTAGTAAAGCAGTCATTCCCATGTGTTCTTTTAGATTTACCTGTGAAGAGGCCAAACAATACAAAAGGCAGAACATAGAAATACATTTCACTGTTGTACTAAATGGAGGAAAAAAGCCCATATCTATATGTGACATTGACATCAGGGTCACATTGCCCATGTCATTGTCTCATTGAGGCAGCCATGTACAAAATGGAGAAAATCCATGTGCCAGGGTCTTAGTCAAGGAAGAAGAGTCAGTGATAGAAGAGGTGAAGAACACTTGTTTCTTAGGCTTGGGTCATTAGCAAAGTTTTATTTTGTATTGTGCAGGTTTACAAATGATGTGTGCTGTTTTAATTGTCCAAAAAATTGTCTTGCTAATAACTGCTGGATATGATTTGCTTAAACCAGAAATGTCAGAAGCCTCAGCACTTAACATTGTCTTAAAATACAGTCCTGTATCCTGTAAACACACAGCATTTTTCTGGCTGTGGCTGTTTTCTATTGACATGGGTTCATTGAGACCTGAGCCCATGTGGAGGATGGCTGTTGCTCCCTTTATGCCCATCAGCACTGCACAGAGCAGAGTCCTACACACTGCATTGAGAGGAGAGGCTCCAGATGCCCAGCTCAGACCTGGCTGCAGTCACCTTACACACTGTGACTGACTCTAGATGCAGGAAAGACAGGGGTTCATCAAGTAGATGGAATGTCAGAGAAGTTTCATAGTGTTCCCCAGAAGGCCCAATAACAGCATGTGGAATTACTGAGAAGTATTGACCTATCTTTTATGAATGGCCTGATTCTCACTTATTATTTTTCCCTCAGGAACTGACAGGTGCAGTAACAAAAAGTACACAATGAATGAGACAGACAGGCTGCTGAGGCTGTTATTTTTTCTTGAGACCATAGTCCCTATTCCTTGAGTTAATTCATTAGGAGGAAAAGGCCTGTGCTGAAACCAAAACTCATAATCTGTTAGAAAAAATTATTTTCCTGAGCCCTTGTGACAGTAGTAAGTATTTGGTTCGATTTGCTTGATTCTGATGCACATATAATTTTATAATTTATTTGATTATTTATAGGGTTATATAATGAAACAATGTATCCTATTACTAGATTCTTATAAATAATGTATAGAAGTGATAAAATCACAGTGATTTTTCCTGCAACTTCATAAAGCTCATGCAATTGCCAGGAGGTGAGTGAACATAACGTGTGCTAAGGTGGACTCTACTAGCATGTATTTATCTTCACAATTCTGCTGTAAATTAATTAAATATTTATGTGCATATTTGTAGACCAATAAAAGAGAAAATCAGAAGAAATGAAGTCAACAGATAAGATAGGGGCATCGGCTTCCCATGATAAGCCTTTCACTTTCTTATGTAATTAGGTAAATTCAGGTTAGTTACTGAATAACTAGTGAAAAGTCTTATTATTTTAATTGAATTATAGTCTAATTAATGAAATTTAGAGTTTATTTGATATCAAGATAAAATTTATACTCTAAAATCACTGCTGTGTTTAAGATGACCAGTACCTGGGGGTTTAGTAGATTAGAATAATCCTCTTTTTTCACCTGACCTTCTTTTAAGTCCTTAGAAACTTAGTTTCTCTGGGGACACGAGTCTCTTAGCTGGGAGGCAGACCACATTTGTTCATATTCATTTTTGAGAGCTTTTTTTATTAGTTACATTTTCTGCAAGATCTCTGTTAATTATCTCTTGAGGTAATGATTTGGCAAAGGTTAATGATTTGCCTCGTATAGGAAAATTTGCAATTTAGTTCTACATTTAAATGAAGGTGTTGATTCCTGTGGGCAAAAAACCTTTATCTCTCAACTAAACTTTAAACGGAATATTGTGAAGCCTGAGAGTTCTGCACTGCCTTTGGGATGTTTGGAACTTTAATGCAAGTATTCTGTGTTACACAACAGTGTATGTAGCACTGGGAGGGACAGAGATAGAGAGATAGTCTTACATGTCTGCCATTACACTGCAAGATAGCTGTGAATACATCTTACTTTGATATGTGCCTTACATAAAAAACCCTCAAAGCTAGAGGAATTTAAAGAAAGGAGAATATAAAAAATGTAAAAAAACCCCAACAAAACAACAACAACAAAAAACCCCTAAAATGAACTAGAAACAAAAACATTATTTACTTTTCTTGAGGTACATGGCCCACAGAATTTCACTTGCTGTTCATGGACATAATCATTTTTCAATTCCTCCTGTTGTGTTCTGGTTTCCAGTATTTCAGGGGAAGTCTGCATTAAAGAAAAAAAATCTTTGTTATAAACAATAATTAAAAAAACAGCACATCACTTTGTCTTGTAGTAAACCTTCAGTTTTTGTATGAAATTTCATTTAGATCTGAGCTACTTCAGATTGTATTTACTTCTTCAGAGTGGTATCTGAGCACCAAATAGAGTATTGTATTCTTGGTTCCAGGAGCGTGGTCAAAAAGGGCATATTTTACATGATGAAATGAGTCACCCAGCTTTCCTTTCCCTCATCTTCTACTGCAAATACCCTGATTCTTCTCTGCCTTATTGATTTGTTGCTTATATCCTCTCTCCTTTTGAAATCCTGAAGGAGAAAAGAAAACAATCAGGTAAAAAAACATTAGGAAAATTCAGTATGTTTCTTTCAACTTTTGCTTCATACACAATTCTTGGTGACCATTTTACACATATTATCCAACACCAAAGACAGACAGAGGTCAAATTGGTATTTAAACAGACATTCTAAATGGAAATGAGCTGCAAGTTATTTAAACACACTCCCTGCATGCAAATTTCACTCTCTATCTGTAATAAGAATAGAGAAGAAGCTTTAAAACAAAACCTGTAAATTTTGGTTCTTCTGAATACTTGAATGCAAATATAGTATGTAGATACTTCATTGCCTCTTGCCCACCTGTTTCACAATTAATAAAAAAGGAGTATTTCCATGCAATATGTGTGTCTGCTCTGAGTTTCTGAAGTGATGACACTGCCATCTTTCCTCAAAATGATAATTCCTGAGCCCTGTACATTGCACGTTTTTATACTCTTCATGTCTTACTCTAGTTTTGCTTTGCTTAATTTAACTTTTTATTTGTAGTCTGTAAAGGAGTCCTTATCCCAACACTTTCAGTGTTTATTATTGATGCTCATGTAGTGTCTCTCACCAATTTCAGTTGCCATATGGCTGATAACTCTGTGACCAGTACCTGTTACCCTTTCCATCATGGCCATATGGGCCTTTCTGCCACTGGCAGGTTAACATTCAGGTCCTTCTGTTCTTAGTGTGTCAGCTGTCTGACACTTCCCTGACCTAAGGGATATTTTTGCTCCTGAAATAGAGCTATCCCCTGAAAACATGCTCTGCATGTCTGAACACAATCTTCTGTCACTGTTATTGCCCCTTTTGTGCCTGCTTTCCAAAAATACTTTAATAGACAAACTTGCCAGCAGAGATGTTGCAGGCATCCTCCTAGGAACAAACACACGCCATGTGTTTGCTGTAGCCTATCAAATCTGAACAGCACAGCTGGAATTTCAAATAGCAAATCCTTACAGATAAGTAGTTGTGGATGAGCCATTATATTTAACTTGGAAATAAGCTTGAATAGCAAATTAATTCCACAAAATCATGATCTGCTTGTCAAGTCAGAAATGGGGGAAAAGGAGGACTTGTCAGCATATTCTTTGGAGCATTTGTGCCTGTGACTGATATATAATAAAACAGTTCCAAGAATCCTAACACCAGTACTAGTTCATTCACCATATCATTATCTTTAAATCAGTCTCTCTATATGTTTAGTTTTCATCTTTTCCTACATTCTCTTTGTTCTTCCAGGTTAGTCAGTCTGGGGCTAAATACTGTGTCCTCAGTGCAATCACTGAAACAGCAGATAAAGAAGGTAATTACTCCTTTCTCTATAATGCAAAAATTCTGCATATGTGTCCTTTTCTTTCCTATATTCCTGTTTTTCATTTCAGCTTCAGACTCTATTCAGTGGCAGCAAATAAAGAGAGAGCCTAATATGGGAGAATATATTCCAAATCATTAGGGGCTCATTTTCAGCTCTTCAGTGAAATTTATTGCAGCTCTCCACCTTCAGAAGGTAGTTTAAGATCTGTTTTGAAGACTCTCTCATTACTCAGTAGTATAATGAGAAGCTTTCTCATCCAGTCAGAGACCAGGAAAAAGGTTTGAACAAACAGACTAGGAATTTTCATTGTTCTTGAATGCCTTTGTTTAGGATATTTCCTAAAGGTGAAAATGGAGAGAATGAATACATTTAAATGCAAGTCCTTCACTGTCACAGGTTTTCTTTGATCAAGGTTTCCTAAATCCTTTTTAGATAGAAATCAGAATTTGAATTCAAGTGATACAAAATTGATTTCCTGAAGCAGGAGGAGTGGAACTAAACATATTGTGAGGCAAGAAATGGCTACTGTGCTACTCAGTAACAGATTGTCATGGATTTGTTGCATGTAAAAGAAAAAATGAAGCAATCCTTAAAAGGTGTTAATTATTGACTCAACCTAGAATTCCTGCTCATATGAAAAACCTAGGTACAGAGTAGGGGTGAAGACTGGAAAGAGAGCAAGGACTAAGCTACCACCCAGATCTAGAAAAGGATTTTGAAATATCCTTCTCAGTCTGTAGCATTTTTCACAGGTGGAGACACTTGGAATGGTATGGAATTCAGATTCTTTATAAAAGATGTAGGAAAAGCTGCAGATTTTCAAGTGGCTTTTTTGAAAAGTTTTATTTTCCCTGTTATACTCTGGAATAAAATCAATTTTATAGCAAATTAGGGTGGCGTTGACAGATCTAGACAGAGATCTCTTTCTGTCTTTCTAAGCATCTCACTGTACTTTTAAACTTATCAGTCATAACGCTAACAGCTCCTAATTAAACCCACTGAAAACACTGCATTGAAATAAATCACTGACTACACATACAAACTTTGCTAATTATTGCTGAAGACTTTTCCCAAGATCTGTCAGAAAAAGCATCTCATGGAATCTTTCAACAGTTTAAGTGAGTGTAGAACATTCATAAATTTTGTAAAATGCAGCTTTTTTTTACTGCTCTCTGTACCCAAATCTTTCAGACAGAGTGATTAAATCTGCATCTGTCATGTGGTATAATTAATTAATACGGTATAGAGAACGGTGGTGCAGTGCTGATTAATTTGTATTTTAGGTGCATACATTTCTTATTTTCAGCTCACCTAAGAAATACATTAATCAATCAGACAGGACTGATTTTAAATAAAGATATCATAGTTGCTTCTGTTCCTTCACCACTTACTAAATTTAGTGCTTCTGTTCTTACAGCATCTATTTGCTATCCACTATTTTATGTTTAATGCTTTAATTTTATGCTTAATGTTTTAATGTGAAATTTATTTTTTCAGATATCAATGTCCAGAATAAGATTAAGGCATCAAAATTATATTTAAGATCCTACAATGGAGCCCAAGCTTGCAGTACTGAAAACCCCATTCAGTTGCCTTTAATTTCATAAGTCTCTGAACTCTCTAAGTATTCTGCTTCCTAATTTTTGAGACATCTGATGTCACTCTTTTCATGCACAAAAGCTGCATGGGTCATGAGTGAAAGGGACAGAATGAAAGTAAGACTATTCAGGCTTCAGGAGGTAAGCATCACTTTAGGGTTTGACATTGACAAGCAGTCTCAGGCATGCTTACAGAAACACATCAGAAATTCTCAGAGATAGAGTTTTCATATGAAATGAGAGAAGAACTGATCTTTAAATGGCTTCCCTGTTTGGTGTGTGTTTGACCATACTGAGCATCCGGGGCCCAAATTTAATGTTTAGAGAGAGACAGGTACTTAAAATGAAGTTCTGGATTTCCAATGGGAACCATACTTCTAAAAGAGGAAAAACTGGAATAACTTTAACACCACTCTCACTTTCTTTGGTCCGTTAGAAGAATGTTCAGATCTGAGTGTTCAGTAAAGCAAAGATTCATACCTGAACTACTAACCAATATCTCCTACAATGAAAAGATACAGGGTAAATATAGGAGTTTCATCCTCAAGTTTCATCAGACTTCCCTTTCATTTTTGATTCCCAAGTTTTTCTGCCTCTCTGTTTTTTTTGTTTTTTTCTTTTTTGATTTTTGGGGTTTTTTTCAGTGCTGCTCACATTTGTTATTTCCAGTTTTAGTTAAGATTTTAAAGTGTTTCATCAGTACTACTTCCAAATTGTGGGAAAAGCTGTATAGTCATGAAAGAGGAGAGAGGTAGGGAGGTTTTCTTTCTTCATTTCTATATATGCTGTAAGTCTAGAAAATTCTGAAAAATAGCTGTTTTATATTTATTCCTCTGTCCTGCTTTCATATCCCTTTCAGTTTCTTTTAAGAGAAATCGTCAGCTTGTGTCCCTCAGTGATTGCTACATTTCAAAGTGAAAAGTAAAACAGATAATTCGACTGTGAGGATGAGGTGAGGGGAAGACAGTTGCAATGTGAAACAGCAACTTCAAAGCTTTCAGGATCATCAAAACATCACAGTGCTTTAGCTTTCTATAATATTAGAAGTCTAAATAATAAGTTTGCTTTCACTTCTGCAAAAAAACTAAAATTAATGAAAACCTGGATGATTTGGATCTTTGGTTCTGGGAAGCATCAAAAAGTCTGAATCTTGTAGAGACAGTAATTGACAATAAGATTTACAGAATTGCCAGAGCAACATGGCTTAGGAACTGACAAGCTCTGCTTCTACATGGTAGTGGCCAGGGCTTTTTTTTTTTTTTTTTTTTTTTTTTTTTTAAAGCCACCTATGAAACAAAAAAATACTTTCCAGCACTCCAACAGGTTCTTCTCACCAAGAGTCTGCTACAGTTTCCCTCAAACTACTGTCGATGAACTGAAGACATCAGACTCTAATCCCACCAGAAGACAGAACCAGACATCAGCCTCTACATTGCTCCAAATAGAATATTTTGGGTTTAAAGGGACCTTTTAAAGGTGTTCTATACCAGGTTGCCCACAGCCTTGTCCAACATGACCTAGAATGTTTCCAGGAATGGGGCATCTACCACCTTTCTGGGCAACCTGTGCCAGTGTTTCACCACGCTCATCATAAAAAAGCACTTCCTTATAGCTAGTCTAAATCTGCCCTCTTTTAGTTTAAACCATTACACTTTATACTATCTCAACAACCTGCTAAAATCTTGTGTCTGACTTTCTTATAGGCCCCCTTTAAGTACTGAAAGTTTGTAATAAGATGTCTCTGAAGCCTTCTCCTCTCTGGGATGAGCAACCCCAGCTCTCTGAGTCTTTTCTCATAGGAAAGGAAAGTCCTATGCTAAGTATTCTGTGTCTCCTTTGGAGCTGCTCCAACAGGTTCATGTCTTCCCTGTGCTGAGGATCTGAGAGCTGGATGCAGTGAGGTGGTCTTAATCTGGACCTCAGGAAGGCAACAAACTTCCCTGAGAGGAGAGTCTGGCTAGAACATGGAACAAAGGAATAAGGAGGAAGTAATCCCATTCTTTTTCAGGGCTGCAAAAAATATAGTGAGAGGCAAAAAAAAAGTCAATTAACTCTTGAGTCCTGTAAGCCACAGACTTACCATAAGGCAACACCCAGTATTTGACATTGACCTAAAAATGGCAGTGTGCTGAAAGAAGCATCCTATATTTGCTTTCCCTCTCCCTGTGGGAAGGTACATATTATCAAGACGGATTTTTATAATGTTTCCTTCAGGTGATTTGAAGCCTTCAGATGTCTATCTTCTCCTCTGTACCTGTAAGAATGGAGAGATTCTTAAAACAGAAATTTATTGAGACTGAGATGGGGGAAATTGCTTTTTCTGGTTCATGTGTTCCTAAAAATAGATGTTAAAAATTTAAATACCTCTTCTGGGATTTTCAGATGAAAAGGTTTCCATTTTACTTCTTAAATGCTTATTCCACTTGTAAAAGTCAATTTTAATTATAGTAAAGTACCAAAAAAATGATAACTTGCAATTACCAAACTGAAATATTTTGGAAGAGAAAATATTTTGTAATCAGCATTTTTCTTTTCAGGGTTGCAATCCCTCTTCCTACACACTTCTAATTTTATGTAAGAGGTAATTACTCTCATCAATGCAGAAAATGTATTTAGTCTAACTTATACATAAGTTCATTTTTCATCAGCATTCTGTTGCCTGGCTACATCTTCCATCCAAAATTCCAAGTCAAGTGTAGTTTGGTGCAGCTTGTCTCTTGCACACAGTGAAGCCATGAGTAAGGTCCTTTCATGACATGAGGCAACATAAGCAAGTGCCAATTAATGTGTTCCTCAGTTAATGCAATACATTGGTCAAGTCTTTTCTAGTCATGATTATCCTTGTATTACTCTAATGTAATCCCTTTTGAGATATGCCTTTAAAACATAAACAGTACCTCTTGCATACAGGTCTTTATCCACTGTTTCTCTATTAATACTGAACAATTCAGAGCTTGCTATGAGTTGCCAGTTTAGATTGAAAAATGTCTTGGCCTGCCCTGTAGGTCCTTCCTTCTGTTCTCCCACTCTCCTTAACCCAAGGGCCTCAATCTCAGAACCCTGCTGTATGTGCTGGACAGCTTTAGAAAATATGAGAAAAAAAAGCAGGGGGGGGAAAAGGGCAGATTTTGAAGCCTTGCTAACTTCCCTTCCCTTCCCTTCCCTTCCCTTCCCTTCCCTTCCCTTCCCTTCCCTTCCCTTCCCTTCCCTTCCCTTCCCTTCCTTCCCTTCCTTCCCTTCCCTTCCCTTCCCTTCCCTTCCCTTCCCTTCCCTTCCTTCCTTCCCTCCCTTCCCTTCCCTTCCCCCTTCCCTTCCTTCCCTTCCTTCCTTCCCTTCCTTCCCTTCCCCCTTCCCTTCCTTCCCTTCCCCCTTCCCCTCCTTCCCCTTCCCTTCCCTTCCCGAAACTTCCCTTCCCTTCCCTTCCCGAAACTTCCCTTCCCTTCCCTTCCCTTCCCTTCCCGAAACTTCCCTTCCCTTCCCTTCCCGAAACTTCCTTCCCTTCCCTTCCCTTCCCGAAACTTCCCTTCCCTTCCCTTCCCTTCCCGAAACTTCCCTTCCCTTCCCTTCCCGAAACTTCCCTTCCCGAAACTTCCCTTCCCGAAACTTCCCTTCCCGAAACTTCCCTTCCCTTCCCTGAAACTTCCCTTCCCTGAAACTTCCCTTCCCTTCCCTGAAACTTCCCTTCCCTGAAACTTCCCTTCCCTTCCCTGAAACTTCCCTGAAACTTCCCTTCCCTGAAACTTCCCTTCCCTTCCCTCCAACACTTCTTTCACTGATTTCCTACAATCTGATAACCAAAGGAGATATATATATGTGCTGAAAGGAGCCAGCCACCTGACCTACCCTTCGGTCATGGAATCTCAACTTTCCTTTTAATAAATTATCACTTTTAATAGTGAATGAGTTCACAAATAGCCTCCAGAAATTAGTCTGTATCAGCAGCCATTAACTGGTTTGTGTCCCCAGACACATCTCTCCAAGACCCGTCGCTAGCTTGGGGAGAGGCTTGGTGCTTTTTCATGCTAGCATAGTGATGAAGAATAGCCTGAGGGAAGAGAAATTAGAGCTAAGAACAGCCAGAAGCCTAATTCCTGTTGCTACAGCAAGTGTAATTATAAATGCATACTTAAAATAATTTCTGAATGGTTCCTAAAGCTTAATGAAACATTATTTTGCTATGTAAGTCAAAGTTCTGATCTTCACTTTTACTGCAGAGTGGCTGTCAGAAATTATTTGATGGCCAGTCTATCTCCCAGTTGACAGGTTGGAATGAAGCAATGGAGTCATTCTCATAAATATCCCGACCTTAGTAGGGGAGCTTGGAATTGGCTGGGCCCCATCTAAATGTGGAAGTGGTTTGTATCCCTAGAAAGCTAAAGAAAATAGCAGTAAAGTGGATTAGAGTTTAAGCAAATTCTGCTCTATCCCCAACCTACTGATTCACTGAGGACTTAAATGCCAGAGAAATGACCAGACTTGACAAACTGAAATCTTACTCATTTCTATCAGCCATTCCCTGCTGGAGACAAAACTTCTGCTTCCAAAATTAGATTTTAAGAGCTTATTAGAAATTCAGCAAAACTGATAATTAGACTGAGTAGCTCCACTGCTGTCATTCATTTCCTTCTAATCAGAGATGAGGGTGTGATGAGGGATTTTTATGCTGTGCAACTCCGGATTTCCTATGACTATGTTATAGTGTTCGGCAAAATAAAGTGCTTTGCTGTTGCTCTGTCCTCTTTGGACTTGTCCCAGGATGCCCTTGTAACGAAAAAGACTTTGCAGGTTTTCTGCCTGTAAATTATTTCTCTGAATACTTGAGTATGTACCATCATATTCAGTCTATTCAGCTAATATAAGTGCCAGCACAGATCTCATTTAATAGTTCAAACTCAGCCTCTCTGAATCTAAAAGCTTTGTAAGACTATGGGCTTTCAAACCTACACAGTTTTTACCCTGGATATCTAACATTGGTGCAGGATGATCTTTTCAACACCTCCTGTACGTGGAATTTTTGCTGTTTGTTCTTAACTGAATGTTTATTCCATATGGAAGGGCAGAGTTAAAGTGTTTGAACATGCAATTACACTGCTCTTTAGTCTTGCCAGTCAGGCTGCTTTCCAGATGCTGGCACAGCAGAAGTATAATTTTTTTCTCTCGCAGTCACTGTGGATAATTTGATGCAACTTGGACGAGAGGGAATTTTCTATAACTTGACTCAAAGATTACATCCCTTGGAGGAGAGAATGAAGGAAGCAAGTTTAGCATATTGAGAACTGAGGACATTTGGGCACACATCAGATAAGCCTGACTCTCTTTTGTATGCTCAGCTTTGAAATCCTAGTTATGAAACACTGTATATTTCTGTCAATAAGGCTTGTAATTCTCAGTGACAAATGGGATAAGATAGCTGCAGCAGTAACACTCGAACTACAAAGCATCTTTGCACTCCCCACAAATGCATATAACCCTTAGAGGAAAGTCATTTCCTTTTAGACCTTTTCAAAACTCCAGTCTCTCCTCCAACAAAATATTTCACACAAATAGGTCTTTCTGTGCTAGCAAAGCCCTTGTAAAATCAATAAGGCTTTGGAACATTGCTTTACTATCTTGCTGCAAAGAGGGACTCCATTGATTTTGGTGTAACATCTAATTGGGAGGCAATGTACTATATATTCTTAAAATGAAGTACTGGTACCTGACAGCACACAGACAAGCTTTTGTGGTGGAAGAATTCCAGTCATCACAGAATTTAAAGTCTTAATTTGAGCTATACAGGAATCAAGGAGAATTTATAAAAATTCTGAACATTTTTGCATACATTAAAAGGTAAATTAGTTTACACGATTATATGATGACTATCGCTTCTCCAGGACTAAAACGAACTATCTGGATTTGGTTACACTGTGTTTTGAGAGACAATATCCTTAAACTAAGTTTTATGTAGACTTCTTTGTATCACCAAGATAGCTCACCAGTTTGAATAAAACACTGCCTCACTTCTGGTTTTGTTTTGAAGTTTTTCTATTTTAGCTGTATGGAACTGGCAAAGACATTACAACGTGTAGTGAACAAGGTGCAGAACATCTATTCCTTGCTATATACTCACTAGTCTGTCATCCCATATACATTTATAAGTCTTTGCAAGTGTACTTGCTTTCATTATATGCTCTAAATCAAAAACACACCTAGAAAAAAAAAAAAAAAAACTGTCTTAATATCTTCTTCATAGCCGTTGTCAACCCTAATAGCATGTTGTGGGTTTGATTTTTTTTTAATAGACTAGATGGGGCTCAGAAGAACTGAGCTCCTTTAAATGAGGAAGGTCAGATGTAATTGAAAGGTACTCATGGTTAGCAAGTGTAACCATTCAGCTTCTTTTTAAAATGAAATTAGGGCCTTTTTGTATTAAGAAAATACAGAAGGAGTATTAAGCAGTCTGTTTTCAGCAAAGGTTAAGATGTATGAGAGGGGCAATGGAGGCCTGGGAAATAGATTGTAAGTAAACAATGTACGCTTGCAAGGTGTATAGTAGAAAAAATAACATAAGAATCTAGGGGCTCTTACAGTCTGATGTTAAATTAGTTCAACAGAGCTGTAATGCTCTCAGAGTGGAATTAATAGGGTGGTGATTCAGGTATACTAGATTTAAACTGCAGAGCTTTTAAAAGCTTTATGCCATGTTTTAAAATACAGAATCAAAGACTCCATCTCTGAAATTTGGCATACTGCAATATCACTGCAGGCTTGAGCAGAGCAAGGGAGCTTAAGCATGTAGAAGTACCATCGTTCTGTCACTGACTTTAGGTGTCACTGCATGAATAACGCCTACAATCTAAAAATATTGTGGACAGATGTCTGGTTTGGGTTCCTGGATTCTTTGCAGGATCTCAAAGAAATTTAGACGCCTCATAGCATAGTCTGGGTGATGTAGCATAGTCCAGAGTAACTAGGAAACACTAAATGTAAGGATGTATCTGAAAGGTGGGGGGTGCCTATCTGGGTTTCTGCTTGATAATTCTTACTGTAATTCTTACTATGCTACTCAAAAACAAAACCTAAATTTAATTTCATCTGCATGCCTTTTCATTGAACTAATTTAGTGGAGGGAATGTGGGGACAGAGGCTACTCCAGGAGGCAGCAATGTGGGAAGACACACCAGATGCTTCTGACTTGGTGAGAGGAGAAAATAAGACATGATTTGCTGGGCCACAGAGGGTGGGATGGTGACATTTTTGTAGCTTCACAGTTAGAGATCTGATCCACTGTTGTGAAATACAGCCACTGAGTTAAATGTGGAAACTACATTATTTTGCTATGTGAGTGTGCAGTGCCTTTAATTATCTGGCTGAACATGACTCTTACAAATAATAGAAAGTAGACAAGATTGGAGACTGATTTTAATGTCTTTTAGCTTGAGTTTTGAATTTGTGTGTTTTAAGGCCATTTCAGGAGTTGCCAGTGCTTGTAGAGTTAATCAAAGCACAATTTTAGATGTTATAATTTTTTTTCATTTTGGTGAAGAGATGGAGGTGTTTTGAAAGTGGTTAAGCCTTTGCATTTAGATTCTCTTTTAAACTTAGATATATTATCGGAGCCAGCATGCAAAACATACTGCTAATGTCATGTTCTTCAGTGCAAGGATCAGGCTTTTGCAATCCACTGAAAAAACCCAAAAGCTTTAAATAACACCACCCCATCCCCTACCTCCAGTAGTGTTATTAGGCATTGACAGAGGTCCAGGCAGAGTATTAAGTGGGATTTTTTTGCTCTCCTAATATAAATAAGAAAAAAAAGCCAGTTTTACCTGTACCACTGTTTTTGCTATTAACCAGAAAACACATCTGAGAGGAAATTTAGTTGAGCAAATCTGAAAATGAGTGACTACTGAGAAATTCTGTTAGGTTTGATAATAGTCACAAACCCTTTTGAATCAAGAGAAGGAACAAAGCTTAATGTGACTTGAAAACAGAGGCATGTGAGTGTTGCCCCTGGGTAGCTGCCTCCCTCAGTAACTTTTTCTTATCTTGGCTTTGTCTGTGCTGCTTGTTTAGATGTCAACTCTGCCTGTGGATCAGGCTCTGGGTCTGTCTACCACAATGGAAATGGAGACCAAATCTGAGGAGCGAACTATCTCTGTTATGATTAATAAATACCACGATCACTCGGAGTCCATGCTACGTGATACAACTACTTTGAATGTCTTCCTTTTCCTGCATGGGGCAGCCATTTCTTTTTTGGTTTCCTACACCTCCCAGCATGTTGCCTGCATTCATATGTGTGGAATGTGTGTACAGAATATTATTTTCCTCTCTGGAGGCTGCTCATCTATTTATTCAAGAGGGGGAGGCATAAACTGAGCCATTAGTGGGAGAAATAGAGCCTGAGCACACAGCAGCAACCATTTTTTAATGAGTCTATTTGTACTGGGCCAGCGGGCAGCCCTGACATTGAGTCAAACCTGAGAGTGGATCTGGCAGCCAGCCAGTGTTCTGCTGAGAAGAAGCTAAATTATGCATCTTATTTGGTACATTTATTAAAAGATCTTCTAACATTTCCAGGCAAAAGTCCCAAAACAAATGCTACTGTCGTTTAAGAGCCTTGCAGTTGTGAGCTACATTTAATACATTACAATTCTCCCACAATAGCTTTCTGGTGTTGGCTGAGCTTCATCTCTCAGTGGTGTTTCATAAATTGTTATGGTAGAGAGATATTAAGGGGAAGGAATTCTCCCTGAGCTAGGGGTGTAGAGAAAGATAATTGGGCACTGGGGTTGCCCAGCTCTGTCCTGGCTTGGAGCAAAACCTGGCATTGCAGCCATGGCTGCACTGCAGAAAGGCAGCTGCCATTTGTGTCAAACAGTGCAGAGACTTCTGCTGATGAATCTGACACACACATGCTGATTGACCTCAGGCAAACTCTGTGGGATGCTCACTTTGAAACTCTCCTCCCTTTTTTATAACTTCTCAGGTTTGGGTTGATAAAAATCACCTCCTGGAGAACAGATTACTCCTCTGCAAGGTTTTTTTTGCACTGTTTTGTAAGCATGGAGATTCTGCCTAGGGAACAAGCTTTTTTCCAAGCCTAGCCCTAGCATGATTGGTTACAGAGTTGTAATGAACATGAGGCAGCTGTATTACAGAAATATTTCTCTGACTGGAAGCTACTAGGGTCCTGTTACACTGTGCTGAACCCTTTCTACAGCATAAAAGTATCAGAGCTGAGGATCTCAGCTTATGACTAGAGTTTAGCAGTACATTGTTCTGACCAGCTCTTTCTCTTTCGTTGTCCCCTACAGCCATAGTTTGCTTCTCAGCAACTGTGTTCCTCCCTTAGCTGGTGAGCAGTTCTCACAGATGTTACTGGCTGGCCTTTCATCACAGGAACTGCTTTATGCATCTCTGACTGAGCAACACTCAATGAATCTAGATCCTGAGAGGGCCTGTGTATAAGTCCTGATTTGAATTTCCAGCCTTTTGAAACATCTTTTCTGACCAGCCTGTATCTATTTTTTTTTAATCCAAATGATCCCTCTGGAAGGATGTATTAAGATAATGTTCCCTTGAGATGGAAAGAAGTCAGAAGGTAGCAATTTAAAAATTGCCTCAGAACTGATCCAAATGTAGTGGAAAGCACTCCAGGAAAATTCTCTTCCTCTGTGTAATTGTTAAAAAATAGGGTAAAAAGTATGGCATCACCCTTTGGAGTAGGAAGAATATGCAGGCAACATTGTGTTACTGCTCATCAAGTCATCAGACTTCTTACATAAAGGCTGATACAAGTAGCCTGGAGACAAATTGGCTTTTTGCAGTAGTGTACGTGGGACATATGGGCTTCATGTCTCAGATTCCTATTTCACTTCCTTCCTAATGAATAATGTTCAGGTTTGCTTATATTTTTTTACTCAATGCTCTGTTCAGGTGATAAGAGTTTAAAGCATAGGCATATAGAGAACAAGGGAAAGAATTAACATTTATCCTTAGCACTCCAGGTATTGTAGGTGGGTCTGATTGGGCTACCAATTGTAGCAGCTGCAAGGTTGAGGATCATATATTATTTAAAGGTCAATTTCTTTAAAAGACACAGGTTTTCAGTTGTCAGACTTAACGATGTGGCCTGAACTGTTTCCATGCTGAATGTCAGCTTGAAGCAGATACAGTTCGTGAATACACAGTCCTAAATGTCTTTGTGTTTCTTGAGAATGACAATAGGGAAAATGTACTTTAGTTGTTTTAAATGCCATCCTGCTTTGAAATCAGAAATTAATGTTTGGCTTCCTGAGAAAATCTTTGGTAACATTTACATATCTTGTACAAATTCTACATAGAAATTTGCATCTAAATTCTGTGTCTGCAGTTAGAGTATATCTGTGAGAGATGATCAGAACTTCATCTATGACTGTAACTTTGAAATGCTGCAGTCGATGTCCTGTCTAGATGCAAGCACTTGATGCAAACACTTGAAGTGACTTTAAAACATTAATTCATGGGCAGCCTAACAGTAATAAGCAACTGGGAAGCGAGGCAATGAAAACTGTCCATGCAATTCATTTCCTTTGGTTAGATACATGTCAGTACCAGAGACAAGATTCTAAACACTTTTTCTGGTTTTCTGCCTCATTTGAAACACAGTAGTTTATGCTAGGAGTTTTCTTTGTAAAACTTTGAAAATACTGGGAGGTGGTGAGCAGAAGAGAGAGGAGACAGCAGGAAAAACAGTGCATGGTTTCTTGGTTATGGCAGCTAAATTCTACCTGAGGAAGTGATTCTGTCTTTCTGGGTGATTCAAAGCAAATTTCTTTTGTCTGAATAATGAAAATTTGGTTTATTTTACCTTCAGAATGCCTTGATTGAAGACTCTCAGTAATTTCACAGAAGAGTTGTTAAATGACAGGTTGCAGGGAAGGACTGTGGAAATTGTGCTAGGAGACTATTCACAACTGCATATTGAATAGCACTGAATACTGAATGAGGACTCTAGCAAATCAGAGGCAAGAGCCATTAAATGCCTCAGACACCTGAATGCCACTTGTAGGTGTCCATGCTCACCTTCCAGTTACTAACTTCATCAGCCACAGGACTATCCTAAAATCAAGAATTTAGGGTACACTTTATATCTCAGTCTGTCTTCCTTGTACCACCTCTTTAAATGTTACAGTTCTTTATTAATTTGAAGTAGGGCTATGTAGTTAATTAGGCAGTTCATAATTTTGGGAACTCAAATGATTAGCTCTGAATTATTCTGGGTAGTGCTCTCACTGCTTATTTTAAGTAATTGTAAAAGTAAGTGTCAGAATGTTTTTAATTGGTGCCTAATTTAGGTTCCCTGGAGGCTAAGTCTAACTTCTAATAATGTAAAAAACAAACAAGACATGTCTGAAGATTCCCTAAAAGAAAGTTACTGAGTGTATCGGCTAAGGACTGGTAAGTTTCAAAGAAAATATTATTTTTTCTTTTCAAAGCTTCATATTTAACTGACTTGATTGTTCATAGAAGCAAGCAGGGAAGATGCTGAATGGCTTGCTTACTGGCCTTCTCTGGTGCACCCCTTGCTGTGTGCACCACCAGGGCTGTGAATATGATGTTACAGGATGAAAGTATCCTTTTAGATGTGGGCAATTTTTTTCATAATAGGTATTAAGGACTTTCGAGATTTTTAATTTATCAATAACGCAAAAAAAATAATATATTCCAGCAAACATTACAGTGAGTCCTAGGAGAATTGCTGTGTGTATGTGTGCAGCTCTTTGAATTATTATAAATTACAGTTATATAATTATGTACAGTTATATATATGTACAAATATATAACTATACAGTTATATATTAATACTTATAGTTATTAACAGAATTAATATAACTTACCCAAAACCTTAATGATGATTTAACTTAGTTTCCACAGGAATCATCAAAGTTATTAGTATGTTTTTGGAATTCTACAAGTAGCTTTTTCACAAGCCTTGTCTTTTATCTGGTTACACGCCTTGTAGACAGCAGTGACAATCCAGACAAAAAGGTGGCTAACACAAAGTCAGTTAAATACTGATTTCAGAAGTTATGTGTGATAGTGTATAAATCACAGGATGAAGCTATCTGCGTTCCGTGCTGACACTTAGGAGCACTTTTCATTGCTTCATATGATTCTAAGGCTGCTGTGGACTGCTGGTTCTTGCTTTCCCAGCATTTTATTTTTTTCTCATGTGTTATGTGAGTCAGAGAGTCATTTCACATGCTAAAGATGGAATCCTTGTGACAGCATGATCATCCGCCTCCTCCAAGTGCTGCAGTGTGGCTGTGCCATGCATTAAATAAATGACTAGATCTTTGTAATGCCAATGTAATTTTATGGGTGAGGATTATTTGTATTTATAGCATCCATAAAGCAATTTATAGTCCTTCTGCTGCTGGTTATTTTGTGCTTTTGAGCAGAAAGAGTGGACTGCAATGACTTGAAATGCAACTCAAGTGTGCTTCAAAGGTTGAAAGGCTTTCCAGGTCAAAGGCAGTGAATGTGAATAGCAATAATAGCTACTCTTTTTTTGTTACCTTGTATTTAGATCTTTGCCTTTGGGCTGTTGATCTCCTTGGGGAGAGCAGATGTTAAGCATGCCTTGGAGCATGCATGTTTTGTAAATCTGGAAATCAAGAAATAGAGGTGCTAAGGTGGCATGCTGTATCACCTACCAAACTGTGCTGCTGAAAGCATAATATAAGTCCCCAAGTCTGTCTGAAGGTGCTGCATAAATAGTTCTGATTTAATCTTTGTAAATCTTGATGAACTAGAGGACTGCTACTCAAAACTAAATTTGAATTTTAGTGGATAGTCACACTGGGAAGTCTGAGAATGTTTGTTGAGAATGAGTATGTTGAAAAAGGGAACAGAATTCTTCTCAGTGTTTGATCCTACCTCTACCAAAGGACATGGTGCCTTAACCTCTTCATAGAGGGTTACAATGTCATCTGCTTGTGGTGGTGTGCATAGATCTTCACATAGATACAAGGAAAGAACGATGGGAAAAAAGCCTCAAGGACCACTTTCTACTGGTGCAGCCTCATTGTGTCCTGCGTGCAGTTTTGGGCACCACAATATAAAAAAAGACATTAATCTATTAGGGAGTGTCCAAAGGAGGGCAATGGGGATGGTGAAGGACCTTGAGAGGAAGCTATATGGGGAGCAGCTGAGGTCACTTGGTCTGTTCAGCCTGGGGAAGAGACCTAGGGGAGACCTCATTGCAGTTACATCTTCCTCAAGAGGGGAAGAGAGGAAGACGCTGATCTCCTCTCTCAGGTGACCAGTGACAGGATATGAGGGAATGGCCTGAACTTGCATCAGGGAAGGCTTAGGTTGGATAGGTTTTTCACCCAGCGGCTGGGCACTGGAACAGGCTCCCCAGGGAAATGGTCACAGCGCCAAGGCTGACAGAGTTCAAGAAGCATCATTACAATGCTTTTGAGCACATGGTGTGACTGTTGGGGTGTCCTGTACAGGACCAGGAGTTGGACTTGATGATCCTGATCCTGATGGGTCTCTTGCAACTTAAGTATTTTCTGTGGTTCTATGAAAATGAGGAATGGTAACTTACCATGAAATGATTGTATGATGGTTTAACAACAACTTCTCCAGTTCCGCTGATTAATGTTAGCTAAAAATATACTGTGCCTCTGTAAACATGCAGAGAATAGCACCTGACACCAAGAAGTTAAGTACTTGTCTCATCATGGCATTGATGTTGTCTCCAGAGGACACATTAATCAAAGGGAGTGGGAGGTATAAGAATGAGACCACAGCATTCATTAAAACTTAAAGTGCCTTATGCCCATCAATTTTTTCTCCAAACAGCAGTACTAATCCATTCACAGAACTATATTACTGAGTCAGACTTCTGCTTATTTTCTGAACTGTAAGAAATTTTGAGAAGAGAATGTACACTGCAGTGGTAATTCAAGAATTGAAAAACTGCTACAAAAAATGAAATTGAGGTAAGTGTCGCTGGTTTAAAAAAACCCCAAAAACTCATCCTAAAGCCCTCAGAGACACAAGAAGAATGTCTCTTGGTATACCCTATTTTGTTGGCCAGGGATGTTTAATTATGGAAAACACTCTTACATGTTCTCTGAGGAAGTATACATACTCTGAAATCCCATAGGCTATTTAGCCATAACGTTTTTCTTCTTCTTCTGATGTGAGTAGAAAGCAAAATTTGTATCTGCTGCCTGCGTCTGCTAAAGCTAATTTTTCAATTTATATAAATAAATAACCTGCCAAAACTAATTACTTCTCTTCAAATTCCAAATACATTATTTCTCCTTTTCCTTTCCTCCATCTGTCTTGCTTTAATTATTTTTGCATCAGTTGTCATTTTAGGAGCTGGTTTGGTCTAAAAAGGGATGGTTGTATATATCTTGCTATTTTAATTTAACTAATTATGATTGCTGTTTTTTTTTTCTTAGTATCTGGAGGCAGATATGGAGTGGATGCTCATATAACAATGTTTTTGATTTGATGGATAAGAAGTTGTTCTGATCCAACATTACTTAGTTAAAAATTCCAGCAGAGACAGTCAGCCCAGGGTCTGCAAAACTGGTGGGTTGATTTACAAGAATTAGCCTCTCAAATTCGATTTCAGTCCATGGGACTATAATCTCTGGTGCACAATTTGTTTGCAGAAAGACTGATTCAGGAATGCATTGTCTGGCACTATTGGTTAACAGTGCAAAATTTAAGTGTCAGAGATATCAGTGAATAATCTTAAGTGTGACTAACGCCTTGTGGATTTCATGAAAATATTTATGCTTTTACAGAATTCATATATGAAGCGTCCCAGTGATGATGTGTTCTTAAACTTTTCTTTATATCTGTGCCTTCTTTGTGTTTCTTCCGGTTTAGGGTTGTACTTCTGTTTTACAACATTGCTGATATAGGTGTATATATAATCTGAAATACTGGACTCTGCACAGGATATTTGAGAAGAAAGTTTACCCAGCAGTTCTGCTGCAAAGGTACTAGCAGCAGTCCTGCCCAGGGAAATCTAGTTTTGTCTCTCTTTTGCTTAAATAAACTTGAACTTATATTTTTCACACTTAAGGCAAGCAGCTGATAAACTATCTGTGAGGGATTTTGTGGTGGTAGAAAGGACACATTGCTATTCTTGTCCATTTCAAGCTATATATCTCTAAATGAACTAATTAAATGAGCAGAGAAGGCCCATTTCAATTTAGCATATATATGCCATACTTCCAAGTTGAGGGCAAAGGTAGCAGGTCCACAGCTGCTGTAACTGCAAGGATGCATTCTGTTTGCAATTCTACACTCGTGTGTAGAACAAGTTGATATCAGTGCCATTTAACCTGCTCCCCTCCTGGAGAGGAGAGGGCCAGGCTTGTGTATCTTAGTCCAGATACTGGAGACAGCAGCTTTCTACAGAGACCTCCTAAAATGAAGCGATGAGGATTATTCTGTTCTGGTCACTGTTACAGGAGACATTCAGGGAACTAGATGATATTTAAGATCCTGCCCAGCGCAACCTATTCTCTTCAGCTCCCATCTGTCTGCTTTCCTTGCACATCCTTGCCCACCTCACTTCTTACTCATCCTATCTTCTCTTCAAGGGTGTTCCTAGGCTGAGAGTAACCTATCCTATGTTAGACTTGCTAGTCTTTGTTTTTTAACATAGCACTGAGATCTGTTTGATTTGGCAATGTTAGATGGACATTTGTCTTGTGTTGTAATTTGCCATACAATCCTTATATTCTTCTTGTCTCATTTCAAAAAGAGCTCTTCCAGTCTCATTCTGCTTCACCAAGGTCAGTGCCTGTCCTGCAACCCCAGGATACTCAGGGAAGTGAAATCTTATTCAACCACAAGTCAATTGAAGTTCTGGAGACAAGACTTCACTTTAACATTTTGACACTAAATAACATTCTTCCTGTTTACATGACTGAAAAGAAAACTAATGTCATTATCTGCTTTATAAAGTGTTAGCTTTTAATACCAAAGAATATATTCTTTCATGTGTCCTGTGGGAACACTCTAACTGTAACATCTGGGACTCCCATTTCTTCATGCATTCTGAGAAGATCCTTAAAATACATCTTTATTATAATCCAGTTTATCTTTGAAGAGTGTTCATTAATCCATTTATATTTAAAGGCAGTTTCATAAACACATTTGCTAAGGCACCTTGTAGATTACAAAATTTGTTTTAAAGAATGATTTGTGTTACTTCTTTTCATACAAACAGGCATACCTAATTTATCTTTCACATATATATTGTAAACAAACACATCAATAATTTTATCACATGCTCTGGTATTTCCCACATGAACAGAAGTGATTTGCTAAAGCCCAAGTAAGCCACAAAGTTAAAATCTTATATATATATTTTTTTTTCTTTTACTTTAGGTTACATACAGTCACTCAGACTATAATATATAACCTCTAATAATCTTCTAATAGTTTGGATTTTTGCCAGTAAAAAGTGTCTTTTGAATTTTTCAATATTACTACATTTGATCAGCTGAAGAAGTTCCACTTTTTCCTTAGGATTTCCTGTTTTTTTAATACCTTTTGTTGTTGAAATTAAGTTGAGGTCTATGATAAGCCAGGGACACTGATCGTAATTACATGGCACAAGGTACTGTACACAGGCCACTTTCAATTCTTCAATTATCAATCTGTTGTTGCAACATTTTGGTTGATAAGACAGCATTCAGAAAACAGATACCCATCTTCATCAATTATTTTAAAATAGTTCTTTTCCATGTTGTGGTTTTTTTTTTTTTTTTTTTTTTTTTTAAAATCAGTATTGTGCTAAATTTTGGAAAAACTTTTAGTTTAGCCTTTTCATCATGGATTTAATCATGGACAGATTCACAACAGCAAGGAGAGTTTTGAGAACCTTGTGACTGAAATTATCTTCATTTTCTTGGCAGCTTTTATGGGTATGAAGTGTACAAAATCAATATTTAAAGTGGCCTTCATTATGACCTTAAGTGGATTTGAGACTGTGCCAGGAACCCTGCCCCACTAATAGCTTGTTCCAGCAATGGAATAAACAGTTCTGTAGCAAGTCCTTCAGATAGATTGCTTCTCTGGAGTGGATACTCAGGTTTGTCCTTGCTTTTGTTGTCTGTATTGGTTCACTGCTGCCTTAGCATGATAGAAGGACTTGCTTTTCTGTATTTTGGGACTTAGAATGAACAGAGAATTAGTCACAAGAATCAGTTCATAACACCCTAACAACTTCCTTAATATGATTGTGGCAGCAGCGGAAGTAAATTGACAAAAAGGAAAAATCTGAAGGATTTCAGAAGCTGGAAATGCAGTCTGCAATGACTGGCATGATGAAAATACAGAGACCAGTGATGAGAGGGAACTTGGCTTACTCTCTCCTAGTAAGGAGAAACTCTACTTCTGAGAGCATGTGTTTCTAACATAGGTACAGTATTTCAAATTGTTCTTTATCACTCAACCATCATTGTGGCAGGAATTAAGAATGAAGTTTAGAATTTGGCCCTTGATTGATATGATGGCTTGGCTGGGATTTGAATTACTGTATCTCTTTGCCAGTCCCAAATGGACCCAAAATACGTTCCAAGGAAAAATGATCCTACTGTTACCTCATTCTGAAGCCCAGTTCTGCTTTTTTTTTTTTTTTTTCTAGCCATTCAAAAAATATGTATGTGCTTGCTTCAAGGTCTACTCCATTATTTCCTGAAGTGCAAATTTTAAAATCCACTTACTTCCACTGTGCTTATCCTTATATGTCCTGCATGTGATGGGAGCCTGGTGTCTGAACTTTTCTGAAGCAAACAGAAATTTATAGTACTTGTGTCTTTACACACATAGGGAAGATGTTGCAGAATCAGGTCCTGTGATACTTGTTTATGTACTTCTTGTGCTCTCTCATACTGTGTTTCAACCAGATGGAAAGATAAAATCCTTATGTGGATCCTGGAGGTAGTCTCAGTGTCACACAGGAAGAGTGCAGACACATAATCACCATAAAGCTGAGGGCTGCACATCCAGGAAGAATGCTGATCCCACAAGAAGATGATCTTTCCCTGTCTATAAAAATTCTTTAATTAATACATGAATCCAAAGGGCTTGTCAGGCTTCCCAAGGCAAGGTGTTTGCAACACTAAGAATCAGAACAGGCCTCAGATATTCTCACAATATTTCACGATAGGCATCTGATGTATTTGAAACCTGACAGGTGTCAGGGTCTCATTGCTAGAACCAGAACAGATCATTAATGACTGTGGGTTTATTACTGGACCCATCAGGCTCATATTAGATATTCTATCTTTTTTATTGTTCTAGTCAACAACAACAACAACAAAAAAAAAGAAACAAAACCTGAGTGACTGAATCCAGTGGAAAAAAACATATTATGGGACAGTTATCCACTATTTTATCCATATATATTGCATTGTCTCACTTTTGCTGTCCTTGGAAGAAAGAGCACATGCCGTCTTCATTGTCTTTTCTGCAGATTTAGGGTGCAATGACAACACTAATTTTTATCAGCTCACCAGGCAGTAACATAATATCTATTACTTCTGACTCAGCAATGAGGGCCATAGGCCAAGGAATTGTTCTTTCTCCTGAATAAACTTTTTTTTTTTTTATGTGACAGCCCAGGAAGGAGACTTGTGATGGCCATCCTGAGGTATGTCTGTGTTATACTGACCTCAGTGCATACTTCCTCTGGCAAAGGCTAATTCATCAATATGTTCCAGTCTTTGTGATTTCATATTGAAGAAATAGAAATTTAAAAAGAAAATCAGTAATGTGATGCTTATTAATACTTGCGGTGATTGTTAGTGTCAAAACTTGAATATTTATTAAAGTTTCAGTTGAAAAAATAAAAATACTGCTAATTTTTACAATAAATTGGGGGAGACTTTGAGGCAATTAATCAGATTATTTACCCAAGGCCAGATTCACAATGTTTAAGAGATAAAAACAGAGAGAGTAGGTCTGTGGTGGTGCCTTCAGGACATATGCAGGTTGGCTATGCTGACAGCATTCTGCACAAGCTGGTATAACTTATCATTTATCATATATAACTTATCATTCATCATGTATAAGCTGGTATACTTATACTTTATGATGCTAGAGGTGGATCTTCTTCCTACCAGCATGTATCAAGTGGTGTGAGCTTTGAATGTCCCCACCATGCTTAATGCCAGATAACCAGGATGGTACTAAATGGTGTTTCTGTTACCCACTATCTGTGCTGCTCCTTGAAGTTCCTGCAGCCCTGAAGGGTCTGCCTGGCTTCAAGGGGAAACAGCTGTGAGGGACAAATGTAATTTAGGTGCATGATGCCATTGTCAAAGATCCATAGTGTCCCCTGGTCTGAAAATATGTCTGTGTGCCCACTCTCCTTCCTGTTCCTTTAAGTCAAATTCAGGAGTCACTAGAGTTCATTGCAGTTGCCTCCTGTTTAGGAATTTACAATAGCCCTGGTGACAAAAATAGTAAGAAGGCAGCATTGGAAAATTACCTCCATTAATGATTCTACTTCCTTGGGCTAGATACAGTCAAAGAGGAAGAAGAGACACAAATTTAAGACCCAGAATATCTCAACCAAATCATGGGTAATGAATGTCAATTTGCCATGAGAAAGACGATTGTGCTGAACAGTACTGGACGAGTATTAGCAATCCTGTCTCCAGACATGACCTTGCTATCACCTCGTTTATGTTAAGAGGTTCACTGGTCCTGAGCTACTGTCTTTTAGATGTCCATGAAAATTATCTTCCGTGTCCTTTTGGCTTTCTTTGTTTCATAAGGTTTCCCTCTTGCACCCTATGCTTTCAGAGAAAGAAGTATCAGGACCCTGAGTGCACCACTAGGTCTTCATTGCCCTGATCAGCCTCACGAGGGACAATTCTCTTCCCTGCCCAGACATGCCTTCTGATCCTTGTGAATATATCCTTATTGGATAGGCATGCCTGTCTTTGATCCCTGCTGTTCCCAAATTGTTATTCTAATTTTATGGATTGGTCTTGGCTTTGACTCACTATCTTGTCTGATGATTGTTGGACTTGTGATGCTGGAGTTGGATGCTGCTGCCGTTACCACCCCTGCTCTGTTCACCCTGTTTGGGACTGGGGGACTGTGCCCTTCTGGTTGTGTTGCTGCATTGTCTGAGGTGGGGTTACCTTCAGAGCACAGCAGTGCTGCTTTTTCAGAGATGCTCTGCTCTTTATTTGCAGCTTCTGAGTTTACGGAGTGCAAAGTGTGTTAAGATGTGCTTATGCATGTGTACAGAGGCTGAGACCCTCCTCAGAACTGCTGCAGTACCATGCCACTGCCAGCCTGTGAAAAGGGTGAGGTTTCATCTGAAACTTGGCCTGTGATAGCTCCCAAGCTGTGCTCCAAGTCACTATAACAATACACATGGTATCTGTATTCCTGATTTGTTCCTTGCCACAATTCTTATTTCTCAGTCTGGAATTAGTCAGATAGTGCAAAAGTTTGTATCTTGCTGAGCATCAGCTGATTGTATTTAAGATGACTTTTCACCAAATAGTCCCTCGTATAGAGTTCCCTGCATAATTTGCTCAACAATCCTTTTACAGAATAAGGATGTTCCTTCAGACTTCAGAATATTACGTGGATAAAGTCCAGTAATTACTGTGAGGGTTGCTTGGACATAATTGTATGCAACATGATTTCTGGGTTTTCTTTCACACTTTGTCCTCCTCTCTGTGTAGAAACACCTGCTATTTTGCAACTTGTCTTTCATTTCTTCATATGGAAGTCATGGTAACTCAAGTAGTGAGAAGCAGCCATGAAAATATAAGAAAGATAAAACCTGAATTCTGACACATATTCTAATTTTTTTTTTTCAGATAGTATGTTGTATCTGTTTTTCAATTGCTGATTCACACCAAGCCCTGCACCACCTTTGCATCCTGTTGCTTCTCATTTGATGTTGGACTCAACCATTCCCTTTGCTGTCTTCTTTCAATATGTGCTGGTATTTGTAGTGAAAATCAGTTCATGCAGTGAAATGAAGAATGATTCTGCTAGCCCCAAAGGAGCAGTCAGCTCTTCAAATTTGAGTTTAAGGATTTTCAGAAAAATGTGTCATTTTGCCTCAGAGACACTTGAGAGAGCTTTCAAGGCCATTCTTGAAAAGTGTGAAAACAAAAGCAAATGTGAATGTCATAAGAGAGAGAGGTTTGCTTAAGAAAAATATGTTCTTCTGGATATTATGCTGGCTTTTGGGCTTCTAATAGTTATCAACTTGAAGTGTGCTCAGATTCAAAGCTCCTAGCCTTTGTAAGAGGGAGAAAAACTCATCAAGCTACCCTTCTAATGCAAAAATAGTGACTTAGCTGTCTCAGGGCCAAATATTTAATTTAACATACTGAGACCTATAAAGCCAGACTCTTGCATGCATTTCTCATTTGATGGGAGCTTTGCCAGAGATTCAGGAGCATGAAGTTTGTCTCTTGATTTACCTTTAATATGTGTTTGTTTAGGATGTGTGAAAACGACTGATGGTTTCACAAACCCTGAAGAAGCAGGTTTAATGCCATACAGTAACACATGTTGTTTCACTTAATAAATCTATTGAAGTTTCTTATTGTTTCCCAAAACTGATTGTAAGGACCAGTTTTCTTAATTTCCTTGCTGTTAATCTGGGTTAGGTGAGCTCTTCTGTGTGTGGTTTATCTACATTTTCCATTGCTAAACAGAGCTCAACGGCGGTATCTTCAGGCAATGTGTTCTATTAGAAAAGGGATCACGAAATTCCTTTTCTCTCATGTTGCCTGCCATAATTTGTCCAGAGTCACAAAGATGAAAAGACAAAGTAGTCTGTAAAATTACCTTATTGAAGTAGTTTTTGAGGACTGAAATGTAGTCTCATTAAATTTATCACAGAGTTTCTTTCCCATTTCCAGCTTTGATAAAAGTCAGGCTTATTAAAAGTGGCGCTTCTGTGTTTTTGCTAAGATTCCTCAATTGCTGCTTTTGTTTTTTTCTTGGCTTTCTGCAATATTACATACCTGCCATATGTGAAATACACGGTGTCACATTGAGCCCACTAGTTTGGAAATGAAGTTCTTCAGACCTTGACTCTCTATGTCTATGAATGCCCTTTTGTGACCAAACATTGCTACATGACAGCCTTTTGGTGACCTGTATTAAAGAGATGGCTTAGTCAGAACCACAACTGGTTGGCTGGTAACAGTATTGCATCAACCATTAGAATGCCATTTAGCAGAATGCCCAGCTGAGAACTTAATGCCAAATAGAAAGGTCAACTTCTGCTTCACTCTTTATACTTTTTGTAAGCAAAATGCCAATTGCAATGAAAGGTCACAGAGCCATTTCCAACCTTGTGTTTCTTTGAGGTGAGAGTGGCTGCTAATGAAGCGTATTTCAGTGGTTCTACATCACTCAGAAAATGGTTATAAAGCAGTTTGGATGTACTGTCAGATCTGTAAACAGGTTTTAACAGCTTCTGAAGCCTTCTTAAATCTGTGACATGCACAAGATGCATTAAATTTGTACTGATGGTTTAGGAGTGCTTTACAGAGAGCAATACAGTTTGCTGTGGTGTCAAGGCTGGCATGACCAATATCTTCTAGTGAGCAGAAGTTTTGTGTTACTTATGCTTGGAAACAAAACAAAGAAGGAGGTTGCCTGTTTCAAGGGCCATTTTTTCTTTCAGAGCAGTGAAGGATGAGTGTGTCATTATATCAATAACAGGAGTGTGTGAGTATTTCACAGATTTGTTCAATACTATTGAGGTGAATTTCTTATCTCCACAGTAAAAGATTATTCCCAATGAGTGACAATGTTCACTGCAAAGTGCTGTTGTCCTTCCCACTTGTTTATATGGCAGATTGTGTTAACTTCCTTGTTTAGCATAGTAAGTTTTCTTTAACAAGCCTTAAAACAAAGGAGACTGATGATAGTAAATAATGCTGAATTAATACTTCTGTATGTAAAAATGAAATACAGCATATTTAAGGAGTGGAAAGTTCATGTTAGTGACTAAACCTTTATTTGTTCTTCCTTAGCCTAAATAAGGAATTTTACTGAATTCTTCTCTTCATAAACCTTGGGCTTGCTCCCATGTCCGATAACAAATAAATGCAAAACTAGCTTGCCCTGGAATGAGTACAAAAAATTCTGTGTTGGATTCAGGAATATACAGATTTCCTGAAAATAAAGGGGATTTAATTTTCTGGGGTGTGTTTGTTTATTAGGAAAAGAAAGGCACTGTTGTTGCACAGATACCACAGCAGCCCTTGGCTGTCTGAAGAAGGAACATGTCAACTTCACTGCTTAATTTGGAAAAAAGTTGGGAAGGAATTCTGCAAGAATCATGTACCCTGTTTAGTAATACAGGCTGCTGTATCATGTGATTGAGTACCTTGCTAGGCACATAATTGCTGCTGCATTTTCATTGTTTCCATCTCAAGAATGGCCGTGAGCATGGGAAGGAGGAAATGGATGACTGCTTGCTTTTTTCTGGAATAGTGAGAAAATGTTTTCTAATGCTTAAAATACGTGCAGGAACACATTGCTAGCCAGCTCCAGCCTCACAAGCTACAGCTAGCTCAGTTTTCTGAGGTTTTCAAATGCTTCAGCTGTACTGTTTTTGATTACAGGCTATACATGTGCAAGTAGAATGTGCATGGATAAAAACATATACTTCTAATATGAATTGTGTAATTTGACTAGATAATGCCATTGAATCAGTGAGAGTAGAGGGGAAAATGAACAGAAGCAGCTTGGCAAAGCAACAGTACATCTTGCAGCACCACAGCTCTGGTACAGCCTTTCTGTCTTGCTTATCAATGAATGGCATGTGTCTAACTCTTTGTACATTGATGTCTCTCTTGTTCTTAAATGCTGTAATCATTCACTGAAGCTCACAGGTGAGAACTATTTCTTAGGGAGCAAATTTCACATGCTGAGTAGTTCAGATATTCTGGACTTTTCTGCTAATCTTCATTCCTTTAAGGTAGACTCCTAGAGTCAAGGTTAGAGGATGCTTTCAGGGTGGATTTCAAGGAGGGGGATGAAGGAGAGGACACAATGTAATAAGACAACTTCCCTACTGTGGACCTCAGATAACCAGGCATGGAACAAGATGTGTCCTATTTTCTATGTCTTGTTTTCGATGTCCTGTTTTCTCTCTTCATATTCCACTTATAAGCACAGCATTTCTTCCTTAAAAACTGGTGTAGCTACAGCTTGTGCTGATCCTCTGCCTGGGATATTAAACTGCCTGGACATTTTATTTTTGTGTAGAGTGGTTTGATTACTGAAATTCCATTATTGTCAAAATGTCTCAGCATGACATGAACCTCTGTTAGCTCCTTGTCTCCTAATGTATGTAACAACCTTTATTAGTGTTGTAATGTCTTTGGTTCCTGTCTCAAATGTAATGGAATTGCCTGCCAGATGCTTGATAGGGCTGCAGAATGTCTTGGTATGTTCTCTAGGTGCTGCTGTCTTTATTAAATTGAAAGTCTTTTCTGGTTGTTTAGAAACGATCAGTTCTCTTTTGTATTATTGTTTGCCCCTGCAGCTTGCAGGCACCTGACTTTGGTTTCTGACAAATCTCTTTTCTCTTTCCTCATTTATAAATTAATCTTTCCATTCTTCTTAATTTCATTTTATCCTTCTTTTCTGCATTCTAACCCTGCCATGTGTGCTAAATATATGTATATACTTCAAAATCCTCAGTACTTCATGAAAAGGTCTGAGCAGCTCCATATTGTGTTTCTAGTCTTTGGTTTTTGTTTTGCTTTCACTTTTTTTTTTTTTTTTTTTTTTTAAATCTGGTAACGAAAATCCATCTGCTGAAGTTTTTAATACCTTTTAAAATTATTTTTTTATGTTTGGCACATCATTTAGAGTATTTACTAGAACTGGATTTCTGTTTTATCTTTTTTCTTTCCTTTCACAGTTTCAGAAGCAGTGAGTGCTGCTGCACATAGGTCTGTGGACTACCTTTGTTTCTCACAAAATTTTTGTTCTGAGGGCCTTTACCTACAGTACCAACACACTTTCTCTGTCAGCAATCCAGATCATTAATAATACAGATAATCATGAAATGCACAGAGCTTGATGGAGTTATTGCTTGTTATGAGCTCCTCTTTTGCAATTTCTGTCTTTGTCTACATGCTGCTGAAAGATTTCATCAGTGTAAGATTGTAGTTCCCAAGTAGTGTATACTTTCTTCTAAAATGTCAGATTCAGCAACAGCTACACCTATGAAAATCAGGAAAAAAACTAAAGTTAAGATACCTTCAGACACAAACTCTTGACAACCAGGAGATATAGTGAAAATATTCTGAGTGAATCTTAACTCTCTTCCTGGAGGTAGCAACAGTTATTGGGAGTACCTAGGTAATGTCTCTTTTGTCCATAGCAGGGTACCTCTGGTAAGTGAAGATGTAATGAATGATGCAAATTTTAGCTGGAGAAGGCAGTCAGAGCCATGGCCGTGACACATGGTGGTGTGTGAGCCTTGTATGTCTTGAATAAGGACACACATTCACACTACCATTGCAGTCTTCCAGTAGCATTCCTCCTGTGCTCCATCTCTGAGTGGGAAATCACACCTTGTTCTGCAGTCAGGGCCTAGGAACATGACAGCTGGGATTTGGAGAGTCATTGTAGGCTTCTATAATTTGTGCTATATTTTGCCTCATTATATGAACAATCATCCTCATGTGTTTTCAAAGAATTTGCACAAATCGCTGCATTTTCAGACAGATCAATCACTTTTCCATTGATTGAAAAAACTAGTAGGGCTTCATTTCAAGAAAATGTGATAATTGTCCAACTGAAGAAATAAAAATTAAGGAAAAAAAACGAACATTCTTGGAAAAACACAATGCTTGCAGGCCACACTCAGAGGTCAACACACTGCATGCACACAACAGGCATTCAGGACCTTTCCTGCTCCTTTAAACCTGCTTAATCCTTCTGGCTAAGGGATTAAGTACAAAACAATGCAGAGATATAAACTATGCCTTTAATAGTGGTCTCACCACTGCTTCCTACAAGGGACAGGGCATTCACAAAGACAGGCTATTGTGTAAGTCTTGCAGGGCTCTTTTATCATGGCACACCACATTCATGGCTCTTTTTGATGCTGAGACTAAGCTTGGCATTCAAAGAGGGTAAGGAGTGGGCGGATATTTCCTTACACTGGTAGTTGCTATTGTGGCTTTGGGGTAATTGCTTTCAGAAGCATGAAAGCCCTTGACATCACTCTGCCTTCTGACATATAGCCCTTCTCTGAATTTTGGAGCACAATACTATTATTTTACAAGATATCCCAGTTATCCTTCTTTCTCCATCCCAGCCTGGACTAAACATGGACAGAAAGTCAGTGCTGCTTTTCCATCTGACTTGTTTGGTATTGGGAGCTGTTAAAGGTGCTGCAGGGGCAGATTGGGTGGGGTAAAGTAGCACCCTGGGGTGCATCCTTGCAAGGGGTTTTTTGGGGCACAAAGATGGGAAGTGCTGGTGACCCACTCTTGGTGCTGGTGTCATGGGGTTGGATGTGACAGTAGAGAACAGTAAATCCAGTGGAGGTGCAGTTTCAGCACAAACCTCCCAACAGATGGACACACATTTTGCCACCTTCAAGTACATTGCATCTCTGTCTGCCTTCTCTTTTTACATTGTCTAAATGTAGTGAATACTGAATGCCATTTATGTCAGCAGTCAACAGGAGGCTGACATCATGTAATGCTAACTTCTAAGGAAATCTTCCCAATCTTCAAGCAAATTTTGTGAGTATTTCCTTTGTTTTTCAAATTGCAACATTTTTTATTTTCTGCTGGTAGAGATGACTAGGCAACAACATGCTGAGAAATTTTTAAAAAACCAGAAAGCTGGGGAGAAGGGGAGTAAAATAAAGATTCAAAGACCAGATAAGAGCTAGGCAAAATTATAAAATATGTCTTCATCTTTGGGAACAGCTGATAGATCAGTTGGAATAGTCAGTGGAGTGCTGGCAGTTGGTGCCAGATGGAAGCACTGAATTAGGTCTTTTGTAAAATGCAACAGATTGTCACAGGATCTTTTAAGGGTTCAAGAGCATTTTAATGGTAGATGGATGCTATGTAACCCTGAGGGAAAAGTTGCAGTAGTTTGGCCTACAGGGTCATTCACAACTCTATATGCCCAATTAAATGATGAAGCACATGTGGAGCACAGATGTTCATTTGGTTTCCTTTGACAGGAATTTAGCAAGCACCAAAACCACTCAGAAGCTGAGATCTGTGACAGGCAAATGGTCGCAGATGGCAGGAAGGTGGCAGAGCTGAAGCAAAACTATGCCTGATCTGAAGCTGGAATGTAGGTGCTGAAGCACTAATATAGGTGCATCTTAAGAAAGTGTATAGATTTTGGAGTTCTTTGAAGAACAGGTTTTTAATAGAAAAGCTTCACATTTAACCAATGGCAGGTGCTACAGTATCCCCTGTGTAGCCACTAAAGATGATCATTGCTTTTTACTGACTAGTGCTGAAAAATTTCAGATTGCCGACTTTCTGTTCTCTCATGCTTTTTTGTGGTATTCATTATACCTCATTTTTATAGCACTCTAGACTGCAAACCATAGTCGGAGATGTCTTTGTCCTCACCAAATGCAGGAGAGGGGAAGCACAAAATTTGATATCTGATATGCAGCATGAGAGCACAATGGTAATCTCAGTCCTGCTGGTTTGTGACATATTCAGCTGAATTGATACAGGCTCCCTCTGATTTATCACCAAAGTAGCAATGAAAATTCAGCTGACAACACATACTTTGAATTTCTCTCTGGGTGTTACAAGGCCACTTCTGCAGTAGTTACTTTCACACCAAATTAAAGTAACTTTGTGAAGATATAGGTTTAAGAAGTGAAGCTTTTTGAGCAGTTTATCGTTTATGTCTGCTTGAAATCACTCTAGTTAGTTTCTCCTCTGGAAAGAGATGGCCAGGTGTCCAGACCTGTCACTGCCCCCATGAGTCTGTCTTGTGCTTCTGGCCCATTCCTTAGCTTCAGTGAGGTGCTGAACAATGTGCACAGGTTTGTTTTTTTTTTTCCCCTGGAAAAACATAGACTTTTTTGCAGCAGATGGGTGAAGCTGTCCTGCTAAGAATGTGGGTCTTTCATATGACAGCTGGGATCATCTTTTACAGCTAAGGAATGATGGAAAGACATAATGAAGTCCTTCCATCAAGTAATATCACTCACACATGCTTTCTGCACAAGTTCACCTCTGTAGCATGACTCCAGCTATGTGTTTCATATATTGGCTGTCTTAGCATAAGGAATCTATGAATTTTGATCTCTATGTCAACATTTCTGTTTGTTTTATCTGAAAATAGGCTTTAAAATTTGGAATAATGTAGAAATATTTGTTAGAAACCTTCCTTGTTTATAAATGAATGGAGGGGGAAAATAGGAGAAAGTTGTCTTGAGGGCAAATAAACCCAAGTGTTCAGGGTTGTAAACTGTCTAATTTTTAAAAAGATATTTAAATTTTTAATATGTGTTAACACTGGAAAAGAATGTATTAGCAAAAAGAAAGTATTCCCTCATATATACACAGAATATTATACAATTATATGTCTGCCTAGGCTGTGTTTCTGCAACAAGTTTGAAACAATTGGCAAAATCATCTCTCTGTCTCTTCCCAGCAGTCTCTCATGCCAGAAACGTCTAGAACACATTGGCTTTTAAAGCTGTGTTCTCATGAGGTATGATCAGTCTGTTGAGTTTTATGTTTATTTTGAGAATATACAGTAGTGCTTTGTTTACATTAGGATCATCAGGAAGTTTCCCGGGAATATCAGTGAAAATCCTTATTTTTCCTTTATTGATATTACACATGATCATGCAAAACCATTGAGAATTAGAACTTTTCTTTGGACAGCTTGAACAGTTACAATTGCTGTCAGCAGAATATTTTTTTTTTTTTACTTTAAAGCATTTTCTCTGTGACTTTTTAAAATTCTAGAACCAGCTGTGGTTTTTCTTCATGTTCAACAAATTGAATCAAAAGATTCCAGTAATGCTTGTCCTCATTATGCTGGGTAGATCTCTTCTTGTTGCATTTACAAAACCCTGGAGACATCTATGTTGTGATTCCTCCTGGACAAAGATACACATGAAAAAGCTAGGTGATATTCTGTTGATAATTGTCTGTTCATCATAAAGGCATATATAGCCAATGCTTTCAGAAGTATGCCTTTAAATTAGGTGGGGTGAATTCTTAAACTGGGGATTAGTCCCTCAGCTGATACTGTTGGTGATCTAGAAGATAGTATTGTATTGTACAGGCAGCAGGCAGGTAGATTTGATTTGTCTTTTTTTTTTTTTTTTTTTTTTTTTTCCTTCCTTGAGCTCTACCACTGTCCTCTTATACAGCCATGGGAGACATATTTATTTCTATTTCTGTACAATTCCTTCCCATTTTTTCTAGGCTGTAGTATCTTCAGGGCTGGAATTGTTTCTGGGACTGAACAGTAGTTGGCCTACTTAGGTCTTGTCGTCTGTATGGTCCTCCAGTGATTTACATTATCAACAGAGGAACCTGGACAGTGTTGCTTGCAAACATGTTTTACTCAAAAAGCATCTCCAGTCTTGCAACATGTCTGGCAAAGACTGCTGAATATCCTAAAGCTTCTTACCACCTACTATTTCCTCATCTGATGCACTCTGTTGAGGAATCAGTTCAGTGCAGGTGGCTCAGTGTGCAGCTGCAGTGTGAGCTGCAGGTGAGCTCTGGGTGGTGGGAGCCTGGGCCATGCTGCCCCTGTGCATGACAAGGGGCACAGGGACCTGTGGCCCAGCCAGGTGAGCAGACACTCCGTGGAGCTGATGTCCCCAGACTTTTGTGTGCACAGACTATGAAGGTAGAAAAAGGCAGAGTTTTCTTTTTTTTGAGGTCCCTCCTCAGAGTTACCCAGCTTGAGGTGTCACTTTGTGGTTGTGCCATGATTAAGTTATTTTAAGGACTGAGATATCTGAGACTCTGGTCTTGGAAGCCTAAGGTCGAGCTAGTAAGAAAAGCTGATCTGACTCACTGTATGAGCATGGGGTGTTGTGGCTGTTGCTGGGGTTTTAGTCCCAGCTCAGGTGCTGTGAGTGTGACTGCCAGAGTGGCTCCCAGATGGTCCAACAGGGAGGTTTCCTGAACACAGTCTTCTCCAGCTCTTTCTCTTGCTATAGGCAATCTGGGGATTCCTGATGGTCTCTCTTGGATTCACTGGACAAAACAAAGTTTCAGGATAACCACCCTTAAAAAACTAGCTTTGAAACATTTCCAAATTCCTGCTCAAATGGTATTGCTTCCCATAAGGGACAAATTCCCAAACCAGATAAACAAGTATGCAGTTTGTAAAAGGGCTCTGTTTCAGCAAATTATTTATGAAGGCATTAATAAAGCCCAGCTAACATCTTTACCTGGGCTTATAACTTGCTTTGTGACTGCATAATAATATACATTTTTCTTTTGACAAATCAAATATTCCTGGTTCTTTCCCCTTAGGTTGCATTTTCCTTAATAATGGTTTCAGATGTCAGCTGAGCCAAGTTTTCAGGTAGGTACAATGACACAGTGTTGTACTACAGTAAATTCCCCAAGCTTGCACTCTGTGTCTTCAGTACATTGCATGCAATGAACCTTGGGGGCCTTTATTTTTATGACAGCAATAAATTCACCTAGTGAGATGAAGACTTATTTTACAACTCTTCCTTTTGATGATAGTAGCACTGTATACTGCAAAGCCAGTGAAACTAGACATGCTTAAATAGTACAAAGTTTATAAAAGGAGAAAAAAAATAATGTGATTGCTGTGGAAAGAAACTGAGCTATTCACCTGTCCAAAAGCGTCAGAGAAAAAGGTTTTTAACCATATGACCACTCTTTGGACTCTGAATGTGGCAAAGGAGAATACCAAAGGACAGGACTCAAAGCCCTCACAAGCTAAAAGTGTATCTTGTATGAGCTCCAGTATAGCATTAGGGTCCTTTTGAGCACACTCTGTCAAGGATCAAGGCCCATGGTGTAAGAAAATGACAGATAAGCAAAACTATCTCCCAGCCTTCTTAGCAAAATGTGACATGCTGAGATGAGACCTGAGGTCAGGTTTGTTAGTTATCCATTATGGAATTTCTTTGGTCCAGGGCAGATCAAAACTAAACCACTTTTTTGGCTTAGGTCTTTATAAGAATTTCATTTTGTACTCTCTTTTTTAGCCATAGGTTTCAACCTACAAAATTAAAAATTAAAATCAATTCTCTTGTGAGTGAGGATTTTATTTTCTGGTAGAAAAAATACACATTTAATGAGAAATAATTCTGTGCTGATTATTAATTGAACACATTTTTTGACAGCTAGGTTTTATACCATGCCAATAGTGAGTGTGTGAGGGTGTCACCTTTATCTAAATATGGGACTGTCAGATGCCTCTGGAAAAAAATAGAAAATATGTAAAACAGCAGAGATTCTCTAATACCTACTTTTAAAGCTCATGGACAGGTAAGCCATTTGCAGAAATCTATGATCCAAAAGTAATTGGGTTTCAGTCAGAGTTTCTGTAACAGGCAGGATTTCCTCACACATTTCTTTCTCAGAAATAATGATTTGAAATATTCTTCTTGCAAATTGTCTAAATTATACCTAGCAGATTTCATGGAAATATGGCCCCTTTTGCACTAGGTCTATGGATGTTAAATATCAGAAGAGACCTTCCTATTCCAGAATCTTTTGTGTCACTAGGTGCATTTAGAGGATTTATTGAAGGAGCAGATGGGGTCTGGGAAAGGCAGGCAGCTTACATTACTGGTTGCCATACTGTCCTAAGCCCATTTCTCTATAGCTTTAACTCTTGGAAAAGATACTTAATTCTTTTGTCCTTCACTCTCTGTTTACAGTCAGGTTTGATTTATGTAATGAATGCGTGATACAGTATGAATGTGTTAGCAGTGTTTATAACTGAAGAATTACTCCTAGAACTGCAAGCTCTGCTCTTTCAGGTCTGTGGAGAAGGAACATAATTGTGGATGTAAATAAGGCATTTGTACAGGCTTTAACTTGGAATACATCTGTAACTGAGGTACCAGAACACATACTGTCTTGTATCATTAGCGTGTTACAAGAATACTGTTTTTAAAGGATTAATTCCCTAGTTTGAACAATGCAGAAGATAAGTCTTTACCACTACAAATGGCAATTCATTACAGAAAGAGCCTGAAGAGCAAGGTCTGTTTAGCTGAACCAAAAATAGACTGAGAAGAGACTTGATTGCAAGACATCAGCACTTTCAAAAGTCAAAATTACTAAATAATAATGTCCTCATTAATCTAGCAAGGAAAGACATGAAGAAAATGGATAGCTGAATTTTTCATCCAAAGAAATTAAAATTAAGAATCAGTTCCTCATTTCTAAGAGTGAGATTGATTAACCATTGGAACAAATATTAAGGGATATGGAGTCCTTATTTCTTGAAGCCTCCAAATAAAGATAGAGCAATACAAAACGTATTTTTAGAAGATATATTTTGGTATAAAGGAAAAAAAAGCCAGCTCAATATACAGGTGATGGTAAAATTTTAGGGCATGCATTACACAGAAGGTCAGACAAGGGGATCTGATAGCCATTTCTGGTGTTAAACATCTGAATGAAAGCAGACCAAGGGAGAGAGCTGATTCTCAGTGTTTTCAAACCCTGAATAAATTGTTAACATTTATCACCCTGCCTGTGATTTCAGCTTTATGCTTGTGCAACACAAAAACACAAAATCCAGAAGACTCGAACTGCAGTTGCATTATATGGATGGCAGGCAAAGTTTTATCATCTAGCTCTAGGCTGCTGTTTTATCTTGGAGAAAAATATTTCTGCTCTGGCAAACGCTGAATCTCTTCTGTTTCATACAAAGAAGAACAAGGAGGAAGAAAATATATACACATAACTGCCTTCCCTATCTGATAAGAAATATGCTTGTGTCTTACACAAAAAACAGAGCTATCTGCATGTTCATGAAGAAGGTAAATTCAGGCCCCTATAGACATGGAATTTGATTAACATGCAGTTTGCGTATCACTTGATGGAAATTGACATTCCCTAGAAATTAAATGTGAAAAACCATTATCTGGAGACCCTGCACATTCATATGCATTATTGAGTAAATGTACAGGTGGACAGGTCATTTGGGGAAAGGCTTTGTTTGAAGTTGTCCTAAGGTATGTAAAGGAGAGGAATGACACAGTGTTTTTGGTACTGAGCATTGAAAGATGAGACAAATGGAAGTTTTATCAGGCTATTTCCTTGCAAGAGGTGCAATGGGATGGTGGAACAGCAGCACCTTCACCGATTGATCAGTTATACCTAGGCTAGACTTTGGTAAAGTTCAGCACAACATTACAAGGTGAGTTCCTTGGAAAAGGGCTAATCATGTACAGTAGGCAATTTTTTTAGGAGCAGATACTAATGAGTTTGTAGCAATGAATCATAAATAGGCCTGATGCAAGAAACTGAAGAATGGGGAGATCAGCAGAAGTGAGGCACTGGTTTGCACTAGGACTGAATTTCTAGAAAATCACATATTTATGTGTGAGCTGAACTTTGTGTAATACCTGGAAATCTGCGGCTAAACACATGCTTAGAAAAAAGGGATAGGCTTATGAATGTGTTTTAAATACTGAGAAAAGCTGTTGTCTGACAAGTGAAAGATTTAAATACTGGGCTGTTTGTGTGAGCTATTGATGGTTATGTCTCCTTTATGAAGCAAACCTTATATAAAACTTGAGCTCCTTCAGAGGCTAAAATAATGCCAGTTACATTTCTTGTACTTTGGTTATTGAGTTTCAGTATTTTCTGGGAGAATACAGTGCATTTTGTCCATTTGATGACCAATGAGGGATGCCAACAATTTTAGACACTTGTCACTTCTATAGCAGTGTAACTTTTGCTATTCATGTCCTTCTTAGTGCTCAGATATTTGTGTGAGTGGTTGAGTTTGAAGAACTTGGGTGAAAATCCCTTTGTTTTATCTTTCTTTCTGGTCACTGTGACATTTTGTTAAAGTCTTTGGTGGTGTGAAGAGCTCTATAAGAACTTAGAAGATGAGAAAAGGTTTGCCTTGTATTTTTGTCACTGCTTTTCTCAGGATAATTTCACCCTGTTAGCCTAGTTTTAATTTCATTTAGCTATGCTTATTTGCACTGAAATGTTTCTGGCTCAAAAAAAAGGAACTGTCTCAAATGCACTGGTACAAATATATATTTCTTTTCATGGCTTGCTCTAAAGTGCATTTGAATGAAAATGTCATAGCAGGTAGCACTATGTCTTTTAAAATTCACAGGTTAGGTTAGAGGGAGTGTTTTGTCTTTATTCAATTTTATAAGGTTTTTCCAATAAGGTCCTTTTCATCTGGGAGTAGTACAAGAGGGCTGGAGGGAACCTGGCAGAAAGCTGGAAAATGTTCATCCGGTGATTTCAGATGTATTTATGGAAGCAAGTAAAAATACCACAAAGGGAAATGTACCCCACTGTTAGAAATACTGTGAGCAAAGTGCAACAGAGGGATCACCATCCAAGGCAAGCAAGACACTTCAGAGTGTAGGCGGCAGGAAACTGTTCAGCATGATTGGAAAAATTGGTTTAATAGAGGCAAGATATACAAAACAAAAAAATTAACAGCTCAACTACTTGTAGATTTACTCAGCATGCTGCACCACAACAAATTGGGGTTTAATTCCCTGTATTTACAGAGGGACCATAATTCTAGTCTTAAATTGTTAAGAACACATTTGATGTTTTAATGCAGGTGAAAATGTACAGCTGCCTGAGATGAAATCCCCAGTGCATAGGGTAAAATAATTTTAATCCCCTGTAAACAAAACAGAACAAAAGCTAGTAAGACTTTTTCTCCCTCTCTCCCCCTCCCTTTTTTTTTTTTTTTTTCTTACTAAGCAGGGAGCACACAGTGAATAACAAGAAGTGTTTAAATCATGTATATTGTTTTCTGTGTTGTCTCAAGCGTCAGTTTTATGGATGCATATGGCATAAATGTCAAAAAGTGCAACTGGATGTTTTTTCCCTGACAATTTGACCATGCCATGTTGAAGGCACTGTATTAATATGTACACTGTGACTTCCAGATTGCAACCTTTTAAGTAAGAGGGCAGTCTAATGAACTGCTTTTCAGCCACAGTTCTGCCATGAGTAGTTATTAATCTGCTATGTTCTTCTGGCCCTGTGCTGGTTCTGCCTGTGTTTGTGTAGCCATTCTGTGAACTGGGCTGGAAAACTGGTTCACTTGCAAAAGAGCAACACTAGGAACAGTATAATCATTATTTTCACCTAGGTTATCTGTCAGCTGGACCAGACTTCTTGCTTCCTTGATTACATAAATGTTTTTACCACCATTACCTGAAGGATAATTCAGGGACAAGAGGAAAATCAGAGGGTACTGGAGCCATCTTAAACAACACTCCTATTTGATTGGCCAAGCCAATCTAGAAAAGGATACCTGCTCTTACTACTAATCATTTGTGAAAGTATACATGGAAAACATTACTGGAAAACATTTAAACTAAAATATCTAGTTTGAAAAAAAAATATGAAAACTTTTAGGGCTGAGGAAGCTTCATGGTAATACTGCTATATATTTATATATATTTATAGCAGATGGGAGGCAGCTGAGCTGTGATGGAGCATCACTTGTGGTAGCAGTGTTGGTAGCAGATTCAAGAGGGAGTGACAGGTCTGTACAGTGATGTCTTCTCATTGCAGTCATTGCTGGTAACCTTTCCAGCTGAAGGCACCTGCTGTAACAGAACCAGGCAGGTCTTAGCCATCAACCATTTAAGACAGTAACAGCTCCGATGCTGAATGTGCCACCTGAGTCACCCCTAGTAAAATTATGGTTCACCTTGTTAATAAAGCAAATACAAATGTATTGAAAATGACATACAAATGTGACAGTAGGAGGTGATCTGTCAGGTGTGAGTGTAGAAGTCTTAATGGGACATGGTATTCCTGAGCCATTGATTCAGTCCTCTTTTCCTTCCATGTGGCTTAATGGGAATACAGAACCATCACTCTGAAAATTTGGTCTTGTATGCAGATTTGCTGCACAGCTTGCCACAGGAGTCAGGTCTTTAAAAAACAGCTCATATTGCAGGGATTTGGGCCACTGACAGTTTGGCAAAGGGCTTTGTTTTAGGGCATCATTAATAACTTTGTTCTGAATCTGCCCAGAGATAGAAACAATAAATGTAGGATATTTATTTTTTTTTCAGAGCATTGTTTCTAACCCTTGCAGGGCCATGAGAAACTGATCAACATGTTTATAAAATCTCAATGGGGATTCCTTTTCCTTCTAAATATTCACTGATGATTTGGAGTGCTGTTTAATAAAGCTTCTGTGGGGTCTAAGGCCACTGTCAAAGTTGCTTGTCTCACTGCAGTCCACTGAGGTATAAGCCATTGAGAGTTGGTGCAGGGACTAAGGAGTGTTCTTGGCTTTCTGTCGTTCTAGGGAAAGTGCTTTTATGTGCATTTTTCTTGCTTTTAAATGCATGAGATCTCCCCCTCTCCCTTCTCCCCTCTCCCATCTCCCCTTTCTTTCCATAGAAACTTATCCTTCAAGTATTTTTTTTTTCCTTTTAAACTTGAAAATTCACATGCAATTAGAGACTTACCAGATGCTTCAGCTTAACATGAAATACTACTGAAGACTGCTAAAACCTAAAGCTTTGGTAATACTGCAAATCTTGATTTCTTCTAAAGTGACATATTTGGGGTCAGGCTTTTTACATAAACCCTTGAAGTAGCAGGTTAAGATGAGAACTAGAAGAAAGCGTAGCAGTTTGCTCTTGAGGATTAATAGATATGAATTGAACAGGCTTGGATTCTTGAAACCTTGCATCCAAATCCTGCATTGTTGAGAAAATTTTCACAGCTTGAAAATATCCAACCTTTGTGTGACACTTTTGCACAGTTGGGAAAGCAGCAGGTTCCGTGTTCATGGAGAAGGAGATCAGGTTATATTGTATTGCAACTTTAATATACAGCCTATATTAATTTTCTCATTTTATTTGTATGAATAATTAATGCTTTAATTTTCATATATTCACATAAGTAAATTAGAATCTCTTATTCCAATATAATGATTTCCAGCAAAATAAGTATTCTGCAGGGATTTACATAGCATTAATTTCGTCCTTGTGTTGTTATAAATATTTAGAAATTGTGTGTAGGTGGATCTCTTATGGTTAAAGACATCACCTAAACCTCTCAGTGGAATTATTTTCTAGTAATTCTTTGAATAATTTGTTATACCATTAGCTTTTTCTCTCTTAGTCAATTGCATTAGTAGCTTAACTGTAAAAATAGCAAAACCTCTTTCTTAAAACAGCAATTTTTGTTAGATGGCATTAATAGTAATACAGTTTGTACTTGGTATTAGTGCTGGCAACTTTCATTTGAACATCTCAGAGCACTTACAGAATGTCAGCAGATTCAGACTATCCACTTTCACAGCAAAATATCTTTTCTATTAATGTCAATTCTCATCTTGAGTTTTGAGCTCTTTTTTGCAATTGAAGCATGAGAATTAAACAGTTTACCCTAAGGAACTGGAGCCCAGAATAAATCATAGGAGTTTTGATTTGACACAGGGAACAAAAGATCTTTAATGCCTCCTCTGATGTGAAATGTACAGTACAGAACAGGAGTTTGAATGGTCACAGGAGGTCAGATTGTTATCCCATGAAAGGGGAAACCTTTTTGTTTTACAGATTTCTCAAAGACAAATAAAATATGTAATTTAAACCTTAAACCTAACAGAACACTGCTTTTTCTAGAGGAGCTACTGTAACATATCTGGCAGCTCTGAAGTTTGATTGTGTTTTGAGAATTAGTTCCATTTAAAAATGTCATTCATAGGTCATTCAATGCTAATACTGTACATTTAACTACTATATAAATTCTTGTGTTTAATCTAGGCTAGTTTTGAATACCACAAAGGAAGCAATCATATAAATAAAACCATATTAATAGAATAATTGGGTGACATTAAAAGCAGTGACCTTCAAAAGGTGGCTAAGGATTTGCCAGGATTAGTTGTGTTTGTGCTTGGAGAAGGAATTGCAGATCAGGATTCCTGGCTTCTTTCATGGCTTAGGCACTGGTACTTCACTGCCTGCCAACTTGTGACAGTCCACTGGACAATTTGCACATATACATCTGTGTATTCTGTGGGGGCTCAGTTGCTGGTACTGTTTGTTAAAGACTGCAGATATGTCCTTTTGACAGTCCTTTTGACATAGCAAATATTCACCATATTCGAGGTTTTGGTAAAACACTAAGAAATATTATCATTCAAAGCTTAGCAAAATGCTCTATGAAAACCCAGAAGTTTTAGCTTGCCTAAAACATTTTTAAAGTATTTGTCATATTAATAATTTACTAGTAATTGTAGATAATTTTGGAGAGCTTTTAATCTAATCATATATAATTGAAAAGAATGATTTTGTTCATAATGAAGTAATAGCTGAAATGCTCATTAACTTGCTGGAGTAAGTCATATCAGTTTTAGGTGAAATGGACAATGGTGGTAGTTCCAGGAGGCTTTCCATTTCTTCCAAATTTCGCCTGACCTAATTACTATGGACTAAACACTTGCTTACATTTGAGATCTCATTTATTCCAAAATAAAAGAACAAAATCATTGAGATGCTCTATGACTCCATATTTGTGGGATCAAATATTTTTGTTCAGAGCAACTGAAATTTCAACATACTTTTTTTTATTTGGTGCTGTTGTCTTTTTCTTAAATGCTTAGCATTAAGATTTAGCTTAACATCATTTAGACAAACGGGAGTATTGTATGTCTTAAAATTCTTGCAAAAATTCATAAACTCCTTAAAGTTTTCTATAGTTCTAGAATATATATACAGGTACCTGTAAATATTTAATGCAGAAAACATTTTTTAAATCAATGTATACAGCGTAACAGAATTATTACAGGTTTAAATCTCTGATTCTTCAGTGAATAGAACTGCAGCCTGCCATTGTGGAGCTACAGAGTTTATGACCTAATTTTATGTACTTTAATATTCTTAGTTCTTCTAAGTTTGTTTACTGCCCTGAGTAAAATTATATGATCCATAGAAAAGATTAGGGAACGGAAAGCTCAGTAATGGAAGTTTTGTGTATCTGCTATCTGAGACATTATGATAGGGCTGAGATGATTTGAGAGAGCCTATGAACCTCTTATAAATTGCAGTAGATTTTGTGCAGTCATTCATAAAAATATACCATGGAGGTTTTCTGTAAGGATAAAAAAGCTTTGATGGAAAGTAAAATCTTTCTCTAGTGGACAGTCCAGAGCAGTTCTGCCAGTCAGAGACAAAAAGCCATGGTAACTCAGTGACTGAAAAACAAACATACTGGGGAGGCAGATAGAAGATAACCAGCAATGACTTAAGGAAACATCTAAGCATGGAGAGAGAATAATGAAAATTGGGCAAGAAGTCAGACCCGGTTACTTACAGAATCATCACAGAATGGCTTGGGTTGGAAGGAACCTCAAAGATCATCTAGTTGCTGGCAGTCACTGCTTTTATTATTATTTTTAATCCCTTCCAATGTCTGAGTGGTACATGCTGCAGCAGTCCATCTCCATGTTCTGAAACACAGTTGAATTCAAAACATCCTTCTTTCTGGAAAAGCTGCCCTTAAACAGTAAAACCCTTGGTGTTAGCACCTCTCTGAGGTGATCTAGACAGTTTCCTGTGAGAATGCCTTGAGATCTGGCAATAGGCAGTCCCCTGACTCCATTCAGACTCAAGTACCAGGGGATTTTATGTGCATGGAGGATCTGTGAGAGCAAGCTGGGGAGCCAAGTACAAGGAGATCTTCCAGAGCTGAGACAGGGGTCTGAAAAAAGTGTGAATTAGTCTTGCAGTCATAAATTTCCCTATAATAATTCTGCCTAACCAGATTCTAGAATACATTGAAAATATATTTTGAAAATGGTTTTCTGGTGCTATTCGGAATTAATAAACATGACAAGCAATCACAGTACCTCACTATACACTGTCTTTCACATGAAGAACTTTCGCATGAAGTGCCTCACAGACGCTAATTAATTAAGCCTTACAACACACTTGGGATGGAAAAACTTCAGGGGCGTTTATAATATCAGTTCATTTTACATTTAGATTAAACACAGCACAGAAAGGTTAAAAGATTACTCCCCAGTGACACAGCAAGTCAGAGCTAGAGCAAAGAGCACAACTCCAATATTGGATGTTGCTCTGCTGGAACAGTGGAAAATATGTATTGCAATCATACAGTTTATAGCAAGATAAATTAGCTGAGTAGATATTTATTTACACTGCAGATTTGGGATAACAGAATATTGCTGTGATTTTGTGAAGTTCATATTGTACAGATTAAGAAATAAGTGCAGAGTGGTTCATGAAGGAACTATTTCACGTTAGCAGCACAGAACCATGCTACTAATCCTCTGCCATCCACTTCTGCAAACGTGTTGTACATCCAGCAGCAGGACTAATCTGGCTTTAAGAAAAATGACTGCAGCTAGAGGGAAATGGCTCCTCTGAAGTCCAAGGAAGGGTGAAAGTTTTTGGTGATCTTACTCTCCATGCTCTTTTCATTTTAATTTTAATAGCCTGAGTCCCCCAGATGAAACTCCCAAAGGAGTAGCAATTGTGATTTCTTTTTACCCAAGCCTAATGCAAGCATGTCTTGAAATACAATACATGAACCCTAACAATATTTGGGGGCTTAATTTCTTTTGAGTCAGCATTGGGAATTTTCTGGGGAATCCTCAGGAGATTTTCCCAAGAAGATGGTTGAGTCATCATCCTTTGAAATGTTCAAGAAATAACTGTAGATGGCACTTTGTGTTATGTTGACAAAGGGATGATTGGTCAAAGGTTGGACTCCATGATCTTGGAGGTCTTTTCCAACCTAAAGGATTGTGATTTTTTTTCTGAAAGTAGAGTTCTAATGAAAAGACTGGAATCTTCCAAGAAGTAGAGGTCTCTACTGGAATAAATTTTATTTCAGTTGGTTAGAGCATGGTGCTAATAACACCAGGCTCATGGGTTTGATCTCCATGTGGGATATTCACTTAAGAGTTGGACTCGATGATCATTGTGGTTCTTCTCCAGCTTAGAATATTTTGTGCTCCTGTGAAATTCACACACATAGTTCAGCTTCTGTTTGCAACCATGGCAGAGCAGGAGACTTCCACATTAAGTGCTTTTAATCCTGTTAAAGTAACATACGTTCCTATGAATAATTCCATCATCTTAGAAAGCACTTTCTACTTCATTGAGACCTATATTCCAGAGTCTAGAGGAAATGGATTTCTCTCTTCTTGTTAAAATAAAATCCTTTTAAAAGGCCTCTGAATGATTTCTTCCTCTTTTTGAAAAAATGGTGGGACTGGGGCTTCTTTTTACAGTGTTGTGTTACTGGAACCCACATTATACCTGGCTTTCCAGGAGTTTTCTACTAATGACATCAACACCCCAAATTCTAAGTACTCATTTTAATTTGAGCTGTCTTCATTGATGGGAGAAGGTGAGGACATAAACTCTTAATTAAAAAGGTAACAAGTTTTCAGCTACATCCTGATTCCTGTTGTATGTGTGCTGTAGGTGATACCATACTTCCTCGGGGCATTTGCAGGGTTGGTTAATGATAGGACAGAGGTTTAGGGTGAGAATACAAACCCATTGTTTTTCAAAACTGATTTATTAGGCATTCGTTATTGTGAAACACATTGTAAGCCCATAAATTTGCATTTATTTTTACTGATGTGACCCAATTACAGAATGAATTGAATTTCATTAAAGTTTATATGGTGGCTCTCCTTCCAGTGAAGTTCTTGTTGTTGTCTGCCTTTTTTACCTTACTGAGGAAGAGGCTTGTTTCAATGAAGTCTGTAGGCTAAAGCATTTTATGTTTAGACTCAGATCTTACCTCTCAGCTCTGTCAATGCTTTTTTTTTTTTCCTCTTTGTAGTCAGGCTAGTTGTATTGCTTTCAAGTACTAAGGGTAGTCCCTCCAGCTTTCACAGACATTGTCAGCTGTTTTGATGCATGATACACAACATGCAAGCAGGTCCTCATTTCAGTGTAAGTTCCATAGTATACACCTTATTCTTTAGCTTTAAGGTGGTGCTGGGGGACGCACTCACTAACTTTCAGCTCCTTCACATTGCTCCCAAATCTATGGGATATAGTCCTTTATTTTTAATGTAGAATATGTATCTTTTGGTGGTGGTGAGTATGAAATTGGCAAATAAGAATTATATAAACAGACTTTCATAGAGTGATGAAAGGTTTATTATAAAACTCCGAGGTAAATGGATAGAAGCAGAATATGTACTTAAAATGTGTAGTATTACTTGTTTTTATCTGAAGTTGCAATAAGGTGTGACTTAAAACAAGCTTTTACTTCTTAATTGCTGCATACTAGCAACATCACCACATCACTGCTTATTAACCTCAAGAGACATACCTGTGCTCCAATCTTGTGAGTGGTTTCAGTTTTCAATCCTTTGATGTCAATGAGGGCAGCCCAAAAGAGGGGAGTCCTTGGTTTGCAATCAGAGTAGACTCAGTACAGAAAGTAGCAGGGTAGGTTGTTTCTGTATCCTCAGTATCTGTTCATAACTAAACCTTAGCAGGCAGCTGTATTTAAGAAATTCAGCGTTCATTCTTGCTCATTAGTTGTTGTCTTTACTAAAAGAGTCAACAAGGGAGCCAATTAGTGCTGGCTGCGGCTGTGGTCTGTCTTTTTATGGATTCACCTGTTCAGCACTCAGGAAGACCAAGACCTACCTGCTCATTTCACACACAGAATTGGACTACTAGCAGATGATGGTAATGATGATTGCCCTCCATTGTCATGCTATGTATTTACAGTGGTGTGAAAGGCCTAATAGTTATTACCTCTCTACACAGCCTTCAGAATTTATTGCTGCTGCAAAAGTGCCCCTCAGGGCTATGATCATGTTTATTTATTAACCCTAAAAGAAAGAGAGTGAGCAAAGCCTATATTACTACCATCCAAGTTATCAGAAAGCCTAAATCCTGCATTGAAGGGCTGAAAGTGACAATGTTTTGATTTGAGGTCTTGCCTCATACATTTATTTCTGAGATTCTTGAAAAGAGAACTAATTAGCAGTCACAGTCCTGGCATTTCTTTGCTGTTGGACAACTGTCCAGAGAAAATGAGCCATGAATGAGGAGCTGCTTTTGTAAGGACCACTGAAATAACTGATAATTTTTATGTATTTCAATTATTTTGAAAAAGTAGCATAAGTTAGATTTCTTTGTGACAACTAAATGTGAAAGGCAAACATTCCTACTGTATTTCTATGTATATTGTCATGCCCTTATATTTCAGACTTCACTGTTAGACAGAATTTATGCCTCCCCAGAGAGCTTTTACTATCTTACTCTTGTGGCAAAAGCAGCAATTTTTTGTGCCTGTGACCCTTTTTCTACGCACAAACTTCTCAAGTTTTTAGATTTTAGTTGCTAATCATTTCTGCCTTTGGATAGTGTTACATTTACTGAGGATGACAAAATACCTGAAAAACTTGGAGAGAGAACACATTTTTTTTTCCTCAGTTTTTTCTGTCTCAGTATTTCACACACCTAAAAAGAGAGAAGCAGTTCCAGATTGTAGAGAAAAATTATGTTTGAACTGCAATTCTTGCAAATAAACCTGAAGTAAACCATATGAACAGATCAGAGTTGGATAAGGGTTCATTGAAACTTCTTTCCATCATTTCTAGGTCATGTTGTATCTGAAATTATTCTCAGCATTCTTAAATCTCACAACCCACAAAATATGCAACAATAAAGAATTATCTTGGATGGAAGATGAGAAAAAATTACAAATTCTCAGCAGCAACGCAAAACTATTTTGCTTAGGGATTGAAGATTTTGAGAAATAAGAAAAGCTAGGAAAGTAGTCTAGAGGTTTTATGTAGGCTATAGTTCATTAGGATGCTTTAATCAACATCGTTCTTCACACAAATTAGTAAGTGTTCCAGAATACATAATATTTCAAGCATTTTAAGATCCCAATTTCACAACTCTTGATAAGGAATGCTTCCAAAAATTCAATGCCTCTTCAATCCAGTAGCTATACAAGGCATTATAAAGAACACCTCAGATCTCTATTTACATTGCAAATTTAACATTTCTAAAGTCCAGAAGAAATGCCCACACAATGTAACCAGGTGGGCAGAAGAGGTGATCATCCTTGCAGCGCTGGTTCAGCCTCACCTCACCTGTGCAGATCTGCAGTCCACACTTTAAGAAGGATATGGAGGTTCTTGAAAGTGTTCAGAGAAGGGCAAAAAAGCTGGTGACAGGGCTGGAAGGAATTCCCTATGAGGTGCAGCTGGGTACATTAGGCTTGTCTACTTTGGGGGAAGGTAGGCTGAGTGACAACTTCACTGTGCTCTGGGGAGGTGCTGAGCTCTTCTCCCTGGTATCCTTCAGCAACACGTGTGTTCAAAGCTGTGAAAGGGTAGGTTCAGACAACACATTGGGGAACATTTACTTAATGGGAGAGTAAAGGCTCTTGCAGGGCCCTTACAATTGAACTGTTGTTTTCTATATATTTCTCTATTTTATTGTGTTTTGATGTTTTGGGATTTTTTGAAAGAAAATCCACAAGAAGGACCATGGTATTTTTGGCTTCATCCATCTTATTTACTTTATGCCAAAGCCAGGTCCTTAGTGAAAATAGGAAACAACTCAGTGAAATGGTCCCCTCTGCCTCCTGGAGCCAATCTCTGCACCACTACTGCAGCACCAGGTTGCTGCAAGCACAGCACAGATCTTGCCTCAGACTGCCTGTTAGTGGGCTGTATTCTGACATGCCAGCCTTCACAACAGTCTTGAAGAGCAGATAGTTGTTCAGGGTATGTAGTAGTATTTCTACCCAAAAGAGGGTTTCTGGTTACTTGTGTTAACCTCATGTTTTTGTTGCTTTTTTTTTTTTTTTTTGGTCATTGGGTTGTTTTTGTTTTGTTTTGTTTTGTTTTGTTTGTTTGTTTTTGTTTTGCTGTAGTTTTTGGGTTTTTTTTTACTGTTGGTTATGGGTTTTTGGTTTTTTTCACTTGTCTGCTCACATAAATTTTGATCTGGGGGGAAATACCAGTGTTTCAGCTTTACTTTCAGGCCCAGAGGGTTGCAATTCAAGTCTGTTACCTAATTGTAGTATTGTAAGGACATCGTCAAGTGACCTGGCTGATGTAGATAGGAGAAACTACTGTTTAGCAATGTGTAGATGACTAGGAGAAAATGATGCCTGGATCAAGGCCTGTATTACAGAGATTTCCTGTGGGAAAGCAGAGTCAAAGCTTATGACTGAGCTGCCCTCTCTCTGGAATATGGAAGAGATATTGCTTATTAGCAATGGCCTCATAAGTTCCACCATCAATTGCAATCAGCCAAAGTAGCATGTTACAGGTTCACTCCAAGCTCACTCTATTCTTGGCTCCTCTCTTATATAGGTGTTATTATTTTTTCATGACATACTAAACTAAATAAGGCATAAGAATTTTCCTGCTGTAGAATGTAAAAGGAGAGAAAAGCAAGAAGCAGAAGAGAAGAAAAAGCCCTTAAGCAAAAGCTCACTTATTAGAATACTTATTTTTTTCATCAAATCTTGGCATCTACTTTAAGAATTAAAATATTACTCATTTTCAAATTTTACAACTGACTAGCCTGTGAATTTAGAAGTGCTTGAGGAAGGGTGAATAGTTCATTATCTTGTTCCCTCAATGGCACTTTCAAATGCTTCCCTTATGGTGACCTCTATTTTAAATTTATGGGAATCACTTAAGTGTCAAACTAGCTAAGTGGTGCATTTCATTAATGAAAAATTAATGGTGAAGACCTTGGGCTAGTTTTCGGTACTTATTTACAATACATATAATTCATTAGAACATCAGTCAAGCAAGGATCCTGCATGGCTGCAGTAGTGTTGTAAATGGGACTTTATTCTCTTTTTTTCCAGTTAATGAAAGTATGAGGCAGGGAAAAATACACATAAAGGAGATTTAATGAGTCTTTGGAAAAGTGGTAAAATAGGGTATACAAGTCATAAATTCTGATTACTAACTCTAACCATTCTTATTAGTGTAGGAATGAGATAGCAGTCCATAAAAGGATGAAAGTCTTTGTGACAGACAAGGACCAACTGACTTGCAGAAATTTGGGACTATGGTCCTCTGTTTAGAATGAGGTACTGGGGAGAAAGTCTTAATGCACCCATGTTGTTTCTGCTGGTGTGGTGACACATGACCTTAAAGCAAGTTCCTTCTCATCAAAAACTCACTTCCTTCAGAGCTGCTTAGGGACTGCCTTTGGAGAAAATTTTGCTCTACTCTTCTGTATTATGAGATGCAAAATGAAAGTCGCACTTTCATGTGCTGCAAAAGGCATGCTTTATTATCTCAAATGTAAAGCTGTGAAAAACTGTACAGTTCAAATATATTCTTCAGCTTAAATTAGGGTATAGCTGCCCATAGGCTTTGGATCAGAAATGACACAAGTATTTTCTTTAATTTTTTTTTTCATCATATAATGATGAGGTGTCTTTTAAAGACATTTCCTTCCAAGCACACAAATGTGGAAACACCATTCCAAATTAAATGTAAATAGTAATAATACAACAAAATTTAATTCTATTTATGTGACACAATTCTTGTCAGTATTATAGATGCTTTTATCAGACAAGTGGTCAATACAGCTCTAGGCAGTGACCCCCAAATTCTCAGTGGTATGGTATGGAACTATTCAGGCACATGGATTCATAAAAATTAAGTATCTTTGGGCACAGAAGAATATGATAGTAACAGAACTCACTGTGCTGGACATACAATTTCTGTTTTTAGCTGTAGAAAGCTCCTATTGTAGTTCAGACTTGCTACAAAATACAAGACCAAAAGTGTAAGAAGCCATGCCTTACTGTGTCTGCCTATAAAATGAGAATAATGATATCTGTGAAATTGTTTTACCACCTTATTGTTTATTCATGGCACTCTTTGCACCTAATCATTGAACTGTCATCCACATTCTCATTGCAGAGTTATAAATGTCTTTTTGAGATAATGCTCTCAAATGCTCTGAGCACCTGACTGGCTTCAAAGTGATCCTCCAGGTGTGCTGGTACTCACCCAATGCCAGTTTTCCAAGCAGAGGATTCAGATCAGTCTGCATGAAGGAGTAAATGAGGAACGACAGTTATGCATTTTCTGGCTATCTATCAGCAGTGGATTAATAATATAAAGTACTCTGCATGACAAGTTATGAAAGTTATTTGTTTTTGCTGAGATTAAATGGAATCACTTGGAAAATTATGTGAGTTTATTGCTATAATAATTTTCATACAGTGATAACAAATATTAGCATCATAATATCACCCAGATCAGTCCTTAATGGACACAAGTACCATTTAATGTTCTTAAATAAGTTTTGGAATATGAGCTCTGAGGATTATTTTGTTTAATAATACTAATAAAAGCACAAGAAAATATTCAGGTGCTGATCATATTCGTTGCAGGGGGAGGAGTACAGATTGCAATTATACAGCACATTGAGGAAGAACTGAGATGATATTTGCAAGGTTTTTCTCAAATCAGACAAATCAGTTGACTTCAGAAATTTTGAAAGAAGCTTTTTTTTTTTTTTTGTCTCTTGCACAAGGCTTCAAAAATTTGTTAAGAATGAACCAGTATTTAGAAACGGATGAGCACAAACTGTGCATGTTTCTAGACAGCAGTTCCTCTGTATTGTAAAGAAATTTATTTAGCTGTGGCTGCATATGTGAAAGACTACAACATGTGCTATTCAGAAAATTTGGATCAAAATTTTAAAAAATTCCATTAATTATGATATCATCACTCTTCTAGACAAAGCCTATTATTTCCTGGTTGATCATGGGCTTGACTTAGGACACATGGGGCAACAAAGATGATGGTAGAACAATTTCTTTCTTTTTTTTTTTTTTTTAATAAATTCTTCAACAGGAGAAGAAAATTGAAAACTGAACTTATTTAATGGAGAATGTTTTCCACATTCTAGGGAAAAAAAAAAATCTACTCCAAATTGGTATTTCTTGTAGCTATTATTTCCTATAGCTATTTTTCTTATTGAAATTTGAGATTATGATACACTGTGAAAAATCTACAGCCTTAGGAACATGGGGTATTGTAGGGGGTTGATCCTGACTGGATACCAGCCACCTTCCAAAGCTGCTCTCTTGCTCCCCTCCCCAGCTGAACCAGAGAGAATAAATATAACAAAGGGATCATGAGTTGTCTGGGGCAGATCTCTTACCAAATACTGGCATGGGCAGAAAATATTCAAATTTGGGATATTAACTGAATTTATTAGTAGTAAAAATAAAGCAGAATAATGAGAAGTAAAATAAATGTTAAATATACCTCCCTCCCTCCTTCCCAAGCTCTACTGTCTTCCCTGCAGTGGCAGGGGTATCTTTGAGCACGGCAGTAGAAACTGTTCCTCAAAATGTCTCACTATTGTGAGTGAAAAAACACTAATAAAAATATAGTATTTGTAAAGATGGTATTCCTTTCAGTCAAAGATTAAGTTTCCAGAAATTAGGTAATTGGTGAGTTTAACCCATTAATTCAGTTATCAAGTTGTAATACTCTCAACCAAATACCAGAGAGTGACAGTGTAGAATTTTTTTGCTTTGATGGAGCCACCATATAATCAACAGACATTGTTAAGGAAAGCTGTTAGTTTTGTGTTCTGGGAAGAAAAGTTCCAGAGTTTAAAGGCCCCAGAGCTTAAAGGTTCAAGAGTGTAAAGACCATTCATCCATGTGTGATTTTGTAGCTATCACACAAGCTAGACAGGTAATAACAACTAGAAGCTGACATAATCAGTATTGAAGAAGACTGGAGAAACAGCTGCATCTCTTTTTGATAAAATTGCTACTTATTCCACCAAGTACTAAAAAGAAGCAATGATGATTTTTTTTTTTTTTTTTTTTTTCAATGCATTGGAAAGAGATTAGAATCATAGAACCACAGAATATCCTGAGTTGGAAGGGACCCACAAGGCTCACCGTGTCCAATTATGTGACTGGTCTGTGTCTGACTGACTAGTTCACTTAATAGCTTATGTCTTGTCCTATTTCTAGGCTTTCTGACTTTTGGCAGAAGGTCAGAGTCAATTTAGAATCATCTCATTAGTCTCTTAAATAAACACAAGATGAAGAACAAAATATTTTTAAGACATTGTCATTTATATTGATCAAAGACAGGTGCCTCTTGAATCTAAGTCATATCAATATGTTAAATCAAATTAACCTCTAAAATTTACATCCTTTGCCTTTGATAATTAAAGAATGTTTTATAGACACTGAGTTCCCAGTTCAACATCTAAATAAAAAGCTGTCATGTGAATGCAGTGTCAAAGTTCAGAAGACCACTATAGAATGAAAGGACAAAATATTTTACAGTCTATCAGAATCTGAGATCCTTATGTAGTAAGGTAAATTTCTGGTAAACTCTTCAGAATTTTTCACTCAGTAAGGATCTAAATGCGTGTCACAAAAAAACTGGAAAAGGTTTCTAGAATGAATGAAATTTATTGGAACTAATCTTCTCTTATCTGATTCTGGAAAATACTTTGTGTGAGATGTTTTTTCCCTAGAATTTTCCTTAGCTATAGGAAATATATAAGAAAAAAATGGTGAGTCCACCACAGAGAATTGTAGGTGGCCTGTGGACATACTGTTTATTATTACATTCTGGACTGTTCTGTGGAACAGAATCATAGTCTTCTTAAGTGAAAAGCATTTATTAAAGAAATCAACAGCTATAAACACAAATATGCTACACAGGATTTATTCTAATGCAGTGCTTCTTGCTAAGTGGCAACCATATTCTATTCAGAGCTGAAAATATCTGCTAGCATATCTGGTAGATATGCTAGATGTGAACAAATGAGACTATGAAACTGAAAGGAATATTGTGGACGGAGGTCACTGCCATTTCATGTGTTTATCAGCTGCTTCTTAGAAGTAGTTTTTGGGGGGTTTTATGGTACTTCTGTATTTAATATTGTTCCAGAACCTCACTGTTTTCTCTGATAACTACTATCTGTATACCAGCCCATACTTTTGTTCATTAAAGAGATAAAAAATGATGGGACAAGGACAATTTGTGTAAAGCACAAAGGTCAAGTTTGAAGTTTTGCACAATTGCCCCACTTGATTCTAGTGATTCAGCTGACAAACTTTCCTCATAAAATGCATTTAACCAAAGAAGTTATTTTATAGCTGTTTTTGTTCAGTGTGCTTCACATATTCTTCAACACAAAAATTATAAAAGCACAAAAGGAAAGTTTTATGGCTTTTAGATAAAGAAGCAGTAATTGTTCCTTTCTTTCACTTCCTCTGGTCTCCTGAGATTAATAACAATCTCACTCTAATTTAAACATGTTTTGATCAGTCAAGTTTGAGAGAATTAACCTTCACTCATAGAAGGTTTCTACTTGTGTTCTCTTTTTCTTCCTTGTGATGTATAAATATATACATATATAAATATATATATTATATTTTTTATTTATATATATATATTTTTTATATATATATATTATATATAAAAATAGCTCAAATTTGATATGATAGTTTTCTTTTGAAATTATGAGTTATTCTTTTCTGCCTAGTGGAGATAAATTCCAGGCATTATTTACAGTATGTATATAAGCAATAATACATTTTATGTACTCATTGTCCCTTGTAGCATTTTTTTATAACTCTATTAAAAGAAATCTTAGAAATGAAAGCAAGCATATAGCAAAAAACTTCATACTTTTCATACTCATTTTAGTTGATTATTTTTTCTATTCTGTTTTTTACACAGTGGGACTCACCTGAGTGATAGTGCAAGAAAAGCCAGCAGGTACTAAAGCCATCTCATTATCTCTAGAGTGCTGCATACATCTCTGGAGTCCCCAGCAGAGGAAAGACATTGACCTGTCAGAAAAAGTCCAGAGAAGGGCTACCAAGGTGATTAGAGGGACGCAGCATCTCTCCTATGAGAAAAGTCTGAAAGAATTGGAATTGTTCCTAACAACTGGGAAGACAAGTTAGGCCTTCCAGTACCTATAGGGAGCCTGCAAGAAAGATGAAGAGAAACCTCTTACAAGGGCAGGACAAGGGGAAGGGCTTTAAACTGAAGGAGGGTTGGTTTAGATTAAATATTAGGAAGATATTGTTTACTGTGGGGGTGGTGAGGCACTGAAACAGGGTTACCCAAGAGTTGGGGATACCCTGTCCCTGGAAGTGTTCAAGGCCAAGTTGGATGGGCCTTTAAGCAACCTGCTGCCATTGCAGGGGAGTTGAAACTAGATGATCTTTAAGGTCCCTTCCAACCCAAAGCATTCTTTGATTCCTTGATTCTGTGATTTCCATTTTGCATTCAAATGTGAGGGACATGAATGACAACTTGGTATAAACAATAGTTCTGCCTTGGCAGCTCTACCTTGTGTCAGTAAGTGACAAGTCTCTATAAACTAATCAAAAGGATACTGTTGCTAGAATATGTTAAATACTCTGCCTCCATGCCCTTCCTAAAGGAATGCCTTTCTACTTTCCTTTGCCCAGCTCTGGACTATACTCTGCATGATTTGGTCTTTTTCATATATAGGCCTTATATATGAATCTGAGTGATTACTGAGAAATGCTTATGCTGTTGGACAAGATGCTTCTAAAACTGAATTATCTTTTACTGCTCTGCAGAATTTCCACACTACTTCTCTATTAATTCCAGATGGCAAATAGGACCAATTTTTATTGTATTTGCAGAAGCAGCCAAACTTGGCAGTAAAATACAGACTAGAGCAGTTCAGCCACTTTTGCTAGTTCTCCTGTAGTAAGGTTTGAGATGCTACAGAATGTAGTTAACATTTGCCTTTATTCTTTATTATGCTGCACTGATAACCTGCCTTGCTGCCTTATCAATAGTTTGCTTCAGGAAGGAAGAGCTGTAAAAGGGAAGGTTTTTGTTGACCAGAGTACAAAGAGTTTGTATGTTTTGAGGTTTAAAGTCATAGATTAATTGACACTTTCATATGGATGCTTTCCTGTCTTTTGGTTTTGCTCATGTTCTCACCTCCAGTAATGCTCTCTGTAGCACGTGTCCACCAGGACTTCTGTTTGTAGAGGTTTCCGAAGGGACTTCGGGTAGAAAGAGACTTTCAGAATTATTGAACTAGAAGAAAAAGTAAAATAGAAACATTTTCATGCCTGAACAGAATGATCCTATAGTTAGCTCACATATCTGCTTAGTTGTTTGTTGTTTTGGTTTTTTTTTCCTACAACACAGAGTGTTCCCTTTGCATTTCTCAAGGTCTAAGAAAAAACAAGGTAACTGTTCAGTCTGACTTGTGACATAGTAAAGACCTCAACTCTGCTTTCTTTTGTTTCTGTGATGTATGTTTTAGATGAATCTATATAAATTCTTTGTAGTCAAGTGAATTTGTCTGTGTTTTTTAGAGAGCTTTTCCTCCAGACAGGAAACCTCAAATTTTACCCCAGGTGAACAGTGTTACCAATGTTACTTAGTACAGGATAGCATAAGATTGTGCAGCTACAGCAGAAAGAAATTGCTCCTGCAGGGAATTTAAAATAGGAGGGTTTGAGAATGACAGCAAATCACAAAGGCATGAATAATATGGAAGAGGTGTGATAAGCTCTAGACTCTTCCAGTTGAAACAATGTGAATGTTGAGGTGACCCCTGCATGAACTAACTTAAATTATGAAGTGCATACTCTAGAATGCACTAGCATAACATAAGGAAGACAATTTTCTGTTACTGGCAGAAAGCATGATAAAAATCACCTGAAAATGAGCAACTTGGGAACAGACTTACAGAGAATGTGATTCCATATAAAAAAAAATAATAACCACATGAAAAAAAGGTTGAGAAAGGAGATGACTGGACTGGAATACTTTAAAAATAAAAATACATGAGATTCATTGCAGGCATTCAATAGGGAAAAAAAGAGAAAATGGGAATGTGAAAATGAGGGACATAAAAAAATGGAGAGACTTGTCAGTGATTTTTTTTCTCATCATGTAATGATTTTATTGTTCTTCTGTTATGACAGAAGTCTGCATTGAAAGAAGTTTCACTGATGTCAACTAGCTAATCTTTTCAATAGAAGATGAGAAATGGCAGGAATGTTAAATAGATTTCTAAGATCTTTATTCAGATTCTGACTGCAGAGAGAAAGACACGGAGGAGATGACAGTAGGAGTTTTAGAGAATAGAACTTATAGACTATGAAGTAACTATGTAGTATTTCTTTCTACCTATATTGTTTCACTTGTCTCCCACTAGTGATATTTTTGTTGAAGCAGACCTCTCCTTAAGGGTAGAAATCTCTACCCTTAGACAACACAGAATCTCATTCAACATGAAAAGGGTCACAGTTTATTCTGTACAGCTTTGCCATCCCAACTCTTAACTACAGCAAGGTCCTGTGTAGGGTCCAGCTGCAGACTGACTGCTGGCTGGTTCCTGCTGGACTGTGAGTGCAGGTGTTGGTTTGCAGACTCTGAACACAGCTTTCACCCAGCTCAGCTGTGACTGGGGGCTCCAGCAGCAGCTCTGACTCCATCAGACCCAGACTGATCCTATAGCAGATTTTTTACTGCAGCAGCTCTCTGCCTTGTTTAATTCTTCTTTGTGTCTCTGTGGATTGTTCCTTCTACCTCAGAGCTCATCTACCTCCTCCAGGTCCTCTTCCTTGAGGAACCCTCTAACCAGCCAGCCCACCCCTTTTATCACACTGATCTTTATTAGTCACAGCTCTGACCCATTAAGAGCAAGGCTGTTCCTCTTCTTTGGTAATCAGTACAACTGCGACTTATCAGGGGCAAGGTCACCTGTAATCTCTTCTTCTACACCTATAGTTTTCATATTTCACTAGGTGACAGAGGCCGAATTAGGAGTAGAAAGTGCTTGCTTGGTTCTTCTCCCAGTTTAGCTACAGACTTATAATACCTTTTTCTCTCACTATCCCAAATCTGTGCCTTATTTTTTCTTTCTAGAAGCTGGGGTGAATGGTGCTTAACCACTTCACAAGGTTGTAAGTGAACACTGTGTGGTCCCTGTCAGAGAGATACAAGCAAGTACAATATATCATCAAGGATAATTGTCTTCTTCACCTAGCTGATGCCACTATGGATCTGGAAATAGATAAATTTGGTCTTTGGAATCCTGCTGGGAAAATATAATTGCATCATTTCTGCAATAGTGTTATCTTCCTGGTGACTTTGAAGAATCTGCACCAGATTACAGCTGCATTTAATGATCTTGCTGCAATACCTTACATTTGTAAAAGCTGTTTATTCAAATGTTTCATTTGACTTGCCAAGTCCAGCAGCAGATATTTTAAGCTTCCATGTCATGACAACCAAGCTTAATCCAAGATGAAGAAACAAATACATAGAAAGTGATTTTTTGGGAAATACATTTTTCTAATTATTTCTGTGACTATTGTGATTACTGTGTCTATTTTTCAGAAATTAGCTGTTATGAGCATTTTTTATTTACCCACAGGCATCTGCAGTGATTTCCTTAAGTAGCTGATTTAAGCAAAGTAAACAGGTAGGGCTAAACCTGTTGCTTTGCTAGTGCAGTCCTTTGAGGTTCAACTGCCAGCTAGAACTTCCCAAACCTTGATTTTTCCTTTACATTGTTTTGTATCATGGATACAGAATTTCTGCCTATCACTTGTTAATATAAACATACCTTGACTGAATGTGAAATCTCTATTATTTTCAAAAGACAGAAGTTTTAACAGCACTTCTTATCTAGAAAAAAATAACAAGGCTGAAATGTTTATAGTAATTAGTAATGACTAAGACTACTTAGTTGCCTGTATTGGGAGGAGTTACATACATCAGATGATTTTCAGTTTTGCTTATTTTTATGTCTGCTTTTTTTTCTCCAGCCAAAGCATTAAAATCTAGTCAGTGAAATTTCTGCCTTACTGGTTACTGGACTGAAGCTGATTAATGAAATACCCATTTTTCTTCATATCTGTAAAGCAAAGTGAAGAGGACTGAAATAGATTAATAATATAGAAGAATATGCTAGCTAACATGTCCAGTAAAGGGCCTATAAAAAAAAAGTGAAATATTGCAAACCTGTGGATTTCCTCTAGAAGCCTAAATTGTGATTCAGCTTGAATTCATTTGTTAGATGAAGCTTTTACTTTGGTTCCTGTTGAAACTGCTCTCCTGTTTGTATTCCTGACGGAATAAATCCCAGATGATTTATTTCCTATGTCTATCCATTTAAAGCCTTACAATATTTTAAAAAAGAAAAAAAGAAAAAAAGAAAAAAAGAAAAAAAGAAAAAAAGAAAAAAAAAAGTGTAAAAAGCTCAAAAGTTCTCTAGAATAATTTCTTTTTCTGCCCTTGTCTGGCCTCCATTAGCTGATAAAAGGGGTGGGACTATATACAGGTGGGGAAATGGTGGGAAAATGCTAGTGGAAGCTTTAGAATTGGCTCAATTCTGAATTAAACCAAGTTTTCTATTCTTTATGTGAATGGTGATGTAGAATTTTGTAGCAGCAAACAACTGAGATGCTTCAAATAACTGTGACTGCCAGAAGACCCAAAAGCAGATGAAGCTGCATGTCAAATCTTTTCTGTCCCACATCAAAGACCTAAGTTATCTTCTTCAATTATTTGATTAGGCTGATTTAACCATGGATAACAAGGCTGTCCCTCAATAAAGTATTCTCATTCTGATATGGCTTAAACTGTTCAAAAGAGAGAAGCATATATTAATTCTTGCTTTGTTGTGGGTCTTGCCATATTACTGATGAATGAGGCACATTTTCTTCTAACTTCACTAACTTTGAGAGACTGCATGTAACATAAAAAAAAAAAAGACAATAAGGAGTTTGAGGAAAAGGTTGCATGTAGGAAGGCTTGACATTTTGGACTGATATAGAGATACTGGTTTTCATCACTTCTTGTTTGTTTGTTTGTTTGTTTGTTTTTTAATTATAATTTGAAATAAATATAATTCCTTACTTGTTTTATGGTATATGAGGCCAAATTTCTTGACTGGGATTCAATGCTATGGAAACACCATTGGAAACCTCTCATGTAGTCATGGTTTTGTTCAGATATGGGTTCAGAAAAGTTACAATGAAGCAGCAAAGCTAGAGGCTGTAATAATTGGCTCAAGAGTGAGTAACAGAGAACACAGCATAGTGAGGTACTTGTTTAGTAAAAGTGGATTGAATCATTTTACAGCCAAATAATTGTTTCAGTAAGAGAACCCTTCATTGCAGGAGCTCTGTTTATGTAACACTGACTTCTACTGTTCTTCCCTAGACTCTGCACTTGCACTTTTTGTTGTTCCCTAGTACTTACTGCGATGTGCAAGAGTATGGAATGGTGACAGGTAAAAACGGTCCCATAAAGAGTTACAAATTAATAGCCTGAATATAAGCAAATTTAATTTTTTATCATTTGTGTTGGTCTAAAAAAAGCAATAATTATCTCATGTTTATACCAACAGAAAGATGATGTAACATTTTGATAATCTCTTTTGCAATTTAACATCACTAAGTATTTTCCATTTTGTCGTCCAGCCCTTGTCCATATAGCCGAGATTGGGCCATTTACAGAAGCTTGACCTTTCAGTATTTATAATATCACTAAATTTTATACAGACCCACAGGTGTTCCCAGAAATCATTCCAAACAAGGAGTAGACTTTCTAGACTGTGATAGTGCATTTGGATATGAGAAAGTGGGTTTATAAGTGGTGCTTTTCCAACTATTACCAATTGGCAATAACCTACAGCGGTCCATCTCAACCAAAACAAGAGCTGGCTCATTTCTGGGGTCCAGAAGACATACCAAGTATGAGGCAATCCAGGCACTGGTTCCTAAAGACCTTTGGAAAAATGTGTCAAGAGTAAAAACATCACTCTTCAAAACTGCAGAAACCCTTAGGAGGGGTACTGGCTCAATATAAAAAACTACTTGCTCTGTAATATTTATTTTCTTCAGTGCTTTTAAAAAGGCCTATAATGGCAATAACCCTGGCATTAGAACATGGGCTTAATGATGGCTCAACTTTCTTCAAGCCATCATCTTTCCAGTTGGCCATTAATCCCCAACTGGTGCTAAAGCCTTTTGACTGTAGTATGTTTAATTCATGGAGGTTACACAGGTTGCTTCCTGTGAAGATTTGCAGAAAATTCAGGAACAAATTAACCTTTTTGCATTTTTGGCTAGAAATCTCCAGCCTTTTTGATATATTTGTCCATGGAGAAAAAGGACTCAGGCTCTAGAATCTTTGAACGCAGCTTACTGCAGAAGAAAAGAGAGAAGGGAGTGGAAGGAAGAGGAGGGGAAGGGAAAAAACTTAAATCTCTTTGGCAGCCTAGTTCCACTTATTTGCTTACACTGACATGGGGGTAGCTATACTTTTTGTACCCCTTAAGAGCTTTACTTTCTCTGTAACTGCAGGTTTCATAACAGTTTGATCATTTGTTGATTTGTCGTCTCCCCTGTAGCTCCACTGGCTTTCCAGACTTGGCTGTATGAAAAGAATTGGTGAAGGTGCCATTCTGTCCATAGCTTTCAAGGTTAAGAGCTAATCTTTACCACAGCTGTAACATATAGGAGCATGATCCAAAACTATTTATCAGTGCAGAGCATCACCAGACAAAATTTAGGATGCAATTTCTTAGCACTTCAGTGTTGTTTATTTAGCAAGCCCTGTCAGATTTCTTGCTAAACCCTCTCTCTTTTGATTTATCTATTGGCTGGTTTTCTCTTAAGGTTACAAAGGGTATTTATTGTGTGTAATTAGTAAAATATTTCATCCTCTTTATTTTTAAAGCGTTAATGAAAATTAAAAAGCCTACATTTTTCACCCCCCTCCCTGTGGCTCCTACACAAGAATATCAAGACTATGTACATCAAAACTGTCTCATGTTCAACTCATTATCTGACAATAGTCCGGGCCCTTCAGAAGAATTGTCATCGTACTGCATTTTCTTTCATGTTTCATCCTGCAGTTGAATCTGGTTTCATCTTAAGCATTTGGATGCTGTGCTAATGGTGAAATACATATTGAGAGGTGGAGAGAGATTCTGTATACCTGGAATATAATTTCACAGTTACATTTGTACCCATAGAACTGCAGATGGTGTGAAAACAGTGTTGATTAAAATAATCAGTCTAGCACTTAATAGCACTTTAGGTTTTCAAATACAACACATTAATAGATTAATCTTTGCCACACCCTATGGGGTATTTTCCTATATACATAAACTGAAAAACGGCACACAAAGGAGATAGACTTGAATTTAATTTGTTGTTATACAGTTTTTGATTTCACTGAGTATTGCTCTGTGACAGAACTAACTGATTTCTGGTGATTTTAATTTCTTGCTGGATTTAGTCAGCCCTGTGAGCTCTTGTTCATTTCATCAGCGGGCTGGGTAAAGTAAGAAGGTAAAAAAGTTGTCACTGTTGAGAAATTTTTCTAGCCCCTTTCCTCCTTAGATTGTTCCCCAGTCAGCAGAGCAGAGAAATGAGTGTAACATGGACCAGTTCAGTAAGGCCTAACCAGTTTTAGCTCCTTCAGGTGGTGAATTGGCCACAGGCTTTACAAGTTATCCTCCTCTTCTTTCTCATGTTACCTTTTGCTAGGATGATTTGGAGGGAACAAGAAAGCAGCTGTGATGGCTGAGGCAGCTAAGCTGTTTATGAGGAGCAAAATAAGTGGATGTTCTGTTGCTTAGGTACCAGAATAATTTATTTTACTGTGGCAAATGCCTTGGTGGGAGGGGGGAATCAAACAGTAAGCCAGGAATTCTACAGTTGATGAAGGTGGCTTTTGGACTGCAAAGTGTGTTTTTATTACATCATTTATCTCAAATAAATAATTGAGGTCCTGCAGCTCCTGACAGGAAATGACATGAAGGCCAGCCTTGCTTTAGGCTGAAGTAGAAGCATCTATCATGTAAATGAACTCTGAACCATGCCAGCATAATGCATACATTGAGGGGATAATGGGTGGATGATATATTTTGTTATCCTAGGCCTTATTTATCTACTTCAATATTTTACTTTTTAAACAAGCAGCTATAGTAATAATTGCCAAATGTCTATACAATAACAGAACATGCTTATCTAAAGGGCTTCAAGACACCTGAAACCATAATCTGCTACTGAAGGATTAGTTGGGGGATGGTCTCAAGTTTGTTTATAATGTTTTATAACATTATAAATGTTATGATTAATCTGTTTCCTACCCCATTTCTACTCAGTTGTGTTTTACTTTTCTCTATAAGAAGCCAACACCAAATTAAGGATGTCCAAGACTGTATTGGATTTGTATGGCCAGATTTTGGTAACATGGGAGCTACAGCACAGGATGGCTTCTGTGGGAAGCTGCTGAAGCTCCCCCATGTCCAGCAGAGCCAATGCCAGCTGATTCCAAGACAGATGTGCTGCTGGCCAAGGTTGGGCCAATTAGAAATGGTGGTAATGCCTCTATGTTAGCATATTTAAGAAGAAGAAAAGAAAAAGAAGAAAAAAAAGTGATTGCATGCTTGTAATTGTGTCCAGAGAGGAACAGAGTGAGAATATGTGAGAGAGCAACCCTGCAGACACCCAAGGTCAGTGCAGAAGGAAGGGGAGGACGTTCCAGGCACTGGAGCTGGGATTCCCCTGCAGTCTGTGGTGCAGACTGTGGTGAAGCAGCTGTGTCCCTGCAGCCCACAGATGATGGTGGAGATGCAGAGATCCAGGCACAGTCCATGGCAGAGACTCATGCCAGAGGAGGTGGATGCCTGAGAGGAGGCTGTGAACCCATGGGAGGCCTGTGCTGGGACAGGCTCCTGGCAGGGACCTGCAGACCCAGAGAGAAAGGAGCCCATGCTGGAGCAGGTTTCCTGATAGAGCAGCCTGTCCTTGAAGGACTGCACCATATGGAAGAGTGAACCATGCTGCAGCAGTTCATGGAGAGCTGTTGTCTGTGAGATGGAGGTTGGGGAAGTTCATGGAGAAATGTTTCCCATGGGAGGGTCCCCATGGTGGGGGAGGGGAAGGACTCTTTCCTTGAGCAGCATCAGCAACAACATGTGATGAGCTGACCATAACCCCCATTCCCTGTCTCCTTGTGCCACTGGGACAGTAGGTAGAGCTGGGAAGGAGGGAGGGGTATGGAGAAGGTGTTTTTAAGGTCTTACTTTACTTCTCATTATCCTGCTCTGATTTTGTTAGTAATAAATTCATTTAATATTGACAATTCTAGCCTAATTTGCCCATGACAGTATTTGGTGAGTGATCTCTCCCTGCCCTTATCTCAACCCATGAACCCTACATTGTGTATTCTCTCCCCAGTCAATTACACCTTTAAGCTGAAACTATCTTCTAGATTTCTCATCAAATGTCATCAAGACAAGATACATTCTATTGCCTTATAGGACATGTTCTCTAAACACTGAGATGGACTCTTCCACAAGGACTCCTTAGAGATGATAGACAGGAACTAGTTAAACAGAATGAGGAGGGAGTAAGAACATATGCTGTTCAGTCCATCTCATCTCCTTATACTGCAGAGCAAGTTTGTGGCTTGAAGTGCTGAGAGATCCCAGATGAGTCCTTTATCCACATACACTTAGAGTTTTAACATAGTATGTATTACAGAAAAACGCAGTGAATTGTGATTTGAAAACATTTGGGCTTGGCAGTAAGAAAATGCAACTGGTCTGTGTTCCATTTAAAATTGGGGTTCTACAGTTCCTCATTGCTCATTAAGAATGCAGAATTGTTTCAGTCTAGAGTCTTATGCAGCAACTGTTGCTCATCTCACTTTATGGAGAACAGATCTGCTTAAGCAAACATGGCTTTGTTTTTTGACAAGGTAGGCTGATAAGAGGCATTGTGTTGACATCTACCTGCACTTCTCAAAAGCATTTGACTTCATACCACATGACATTCCAATTAAAAAATTGGAACTATGTAAAATTAATGTAGCACATAATAAATAGATTATAATTGTCTGATGGATTTCAAAAAAAGAATTGTAAATGAGGAATCATCATTCACAGAGGGTATTTCCAGCAGGGTTCCATGGGAATTTTTTTCAGTCTAATACAATCCAGAGGTTTTATTAATGGTTTAGAAGTGAGGAAATCAGTGATTGTAAAATTGGCAGAAGATGCAGCATTAGCAGGAGTAAACAGTGGTAAAGTTGGATCAGTTTGAGAGATCAATCTAGTTAATTTGGAAAGTGGTTCTTATTTAACCAGCACAAGTGCAAGGTTGTATGTTTGGGAATAAGGAAAATAGACTTCACATGCAGAGCTTGCTTCCAGAGAAACAGTGACCCTGAAAGGAGTTAGAAGTCAGGATGGATAATTGACTGAACAAGAGCTCTCAGTATGACACTGTTGCTGAAAGCTAATGTGACCTCAGATGAATAAGAGGAAAATTACTGAATAGGAACGGGAAAGCAGAGATTATGACCCTACACAGTGATGGGGTGTTTTGGAGTCTGGATGAAACAATTAAATGGATCCCTGGCTTGGGAGTTGAGCCTGAATAATGGGGCTGAAAACACTGCACAACAGTGCCCTCTGAACATGGCATGCTGAAGAGAAGACACCTGAGAAAGTTCTCTGGCACCAGAGAACAGTTTGATTTGAAGCCTTCCTTGATACAGAATCACATATTCACAAAATAAGCTGAGTTGCAAGGAACCTATCAGAAACCCTTCCTTCCTAGAACTGGAATCTCCTCCTCCTCCTCCTACTCCTCCTAGTACTCCTCCTAGTCCTCCTAGTACTCCTCCTCCTCCTAGTACTCCTCCTCCTAGTACTCCTCCTAGTACTCCTCCTCCTCCTCCTAGTACTCCTCCTCCTAGTACTCCTCCTCCTAGTACTCCTCCTAGTACTCCTAGTACTACTCCTCCTCCTAGTACTACTCCTCCTCCTAGTATTACTCCTCCTACTAGCAGTACTAGTAGTACTACTCATAGTAGTACTCCTAGTACTCCTACTCTTAGTACTCCTACTCTTAGTACTCCTACTTGTACTCCTACTACTGCTACTAATCCTACTACTCCTACTACTCCTCCTCCCGTCCTAGTAGTAGTAGTAATAGTAGCATTAGTACTACTACTACTACTACTCCTATGCCTAGTACTACTACTACTATTCCTACTAGTACTAGTACTACTCCTAGTACTAGTCATCCTAGTAGTACTCCTACTCCTAGTACTCCTACTACTCCTCTTCTGGGGACCAAGGTCCTTGTCCCAGCTCTACCAGGTTGATTCTGGAGAGATATCTTTTAACACAATTTTTTCTGTTCTCCTTTTCTCTCATTGTTCATGCACTGGTTGTTTATTTTTTTAATGACTTATTTAAAAGAAATCAGTGTGAAGGGTTTTAATTTTTAATACTGGGTATTCAAAGCAAACCACACAAATCTTGAAGAAGTATGTGTATTTTGTGGAGAGTGAAAAAGGACATCCAGCTAATGTAAAACAACTTGCCTGGCTTAATTAAATCCACTTCAGGGAGTTCAGTGAGGATATTACTGACCTGGTGAGAAAAAAAAATGCCATATATGCTAAGTTAGCTTTAGGTACTCTTTTAGCCTTTAGAAGAAGCACAAATAGTTTTGATATAGCTTCAATCTTTTTCTGAGATAAGCTGAGATCTCCTCATTTGCTATGAGCTGTGAGCCTGTGTCTGAACAGCCAGTGCCATGTGGTAACTTAAGTCTGAACCAACTGTATATTTAGATTATTATTCTTATTATTTTAGCTCTCCAGCCACCTTGTTTCAGTCTCACCATCATAGGTGAGAGTAAGGTTCTCATTGAGTTACAGGCTTGTGAATTCAAATGATGCCTATTGCTTGTCTTCTGGCTTCAGCTGAATTTCTCTGGTATAAAATGTACATGACTGAATTCAAGAATCGTTAGTTAGTTGTGTTCTAGCAGGGTTTTTTACTTTTAAAATGCCTAATTCTATATTCTGTATAGACTGAAGTCTTGTGACAGGTGCTGCCTGCCTGCCCTCCAAATCAGCAATACCATGTCATCACATTCCTTTGGCAGTACTCTGTTTGCTGGGGTTGTGTTGAGCATATATATGTGCAGCCTCTACTTCTGGCCCCACTTGCCTTTGCTTGATTCAGTACATAGTCAGTGCATGCTCAGGTCTGCCAGAAAGCCCTGGCAGAGGTGCCAGAGCAAATGCTGAGAACTGAAAACACATAGCTATGATTATTAATGTATTAGAAAACATCCCACTGGCAAAGAAAGCTTTCACAGCTTGAAAAGTCTTCTTGTTTGCCTGACTCCCATATAAACAAAATAAAACATACTTGTGAAGGATAGGGACTCCCTCTAACAGGCTGTTGGTCATGTGCTTCTGCACACAGCAATAGGGTATTAGGTTAAAGCATCCAAATGACAGTACAGGTGGGTTTGGATGTAGAAAAGGCTTGTGTGCCATGAAATGTGGAATATTGGTGTACATTACAACATGGAAGGACATGCCTGACAGGGCAATAGGCAATGGGCACAAACTGAAACACAGGAGGTTCCATCTGAACATCAGTAAATACTTTTTACAGTAAAGTAACGAAGCATTAACAGAGAATGCACAGTCCTGGGCAGCCAGCTCTAGGTGGCCCTGCTTGAGCAGCAGTGGGGTTGAACCAAATGACCTCAAGGGATCCCTTCCATCCCTACCATTCTGTGATCCTGTGTTGATAAACCCTTGCTGACCTGTAGTTGATGACACTGTTAGAAGTGCCACTGGCATGTGGCTTCTGGTATTTGCAAATCTGTCATTTCTGTGGAGGTAGAGAAAAAATTCAATATTCCTTGCTATATTTCAACTTACAAGCCTCCTGACCCATCTATATGCATATTTCCTTTACTGTCTTACTCTGAACCTCATTGGAGGGCTATATAGTGTCTGGAGATCTGCAGGTTACAGCCCTTATGGGAGTCCCTGTTCTGTGTCTTTGCTGTACCAAGAATTTTCTTGCTGGTGAGACTGCTAGGTGGGCATTAACTTAGAGCCAGGAAAATGTTTCTTTTCAGCTTGTGGCATCCATTTCCATGTAAAACAAACAAACAAAATAAAAAGTGCGAGTATGACAGAGCATAAAAGTGATTTGCACAAAGCTTTTGAAAATAAGCACTGTTCCTGCGCTGGGACTTTAATTGGAGTTTTATCTGCCCAACTTCAGTAGGTTTTAAAACGCACACCTGTGCTTGCCTGTACACTTACGCTGCTGGAGTTCATCACCTCGTGGTGCCGGAGAAGAGAGGAGCGGCTGGGAGTGCAGCACAGGCTCTGCTGCCTGCGGGCGCGGCGCTGTGAGGAGGGCAGCTGCCACCAGAGAGCACTGTCACCGTGCGAGTGGCACTGTCACCGTGCGAGTGGCACTGTCACCGTGCGAGTGGCACTGCTGCCGCTGCACCGCTTCCCTTCGGGCTGCCAGCCCAGCAGGGCTCAAAGGACCCCGCAGTGGGAAGGCTGTGCCGCCTTTCCCGCTGTTCTGCCCCGTGGATCCACGCTGACAGGGGCTCTCAGGAGAGGGGCAGCTCTGCCTCGGCCAAGGGCAGCCCTGTGCGCTGGGCTCCCAAACCAGACAGCTCTGATACCCTGCTCCCGCTTGTCTACAAGGTGTTTTTTGCCAAACTTTATTTACACTTGAAAAAAATATCCCTTATCTGTCATTAACTCAAAATCTTATTCCTTCTGTTTCAGACCTGAAGAAGGACTTGTATATTCCTACAAATTTATTTGTGTTTCTTTTGCCTTTATTTTGCACACAAATATATCCTCACTTGCATTCTGCAGCAAAGCTATGATGCTTTGAGTCCTTGAACAGCTCAGGAGCACAGCACTACTGGGGTTTTCAGTGATCATTTATGTGGTTTGCACACACCTTATCTGCCTGAAACCAATGCACCATGCAAGCCTAATAATTACTTTGAAATTGGATGTCCCCTTTTTTAAGAATAGCAAAGAACTCTGTAGATGGTTCAGCTACCTGCCCCTGAAGTAAAAATACCTGCAAGTGTGAAGACAGCATTTAGGGCTCCATCTGGGAGGCTGCCAGACCAAATTATAGTCAGAGTTATCCCAGTTACTGTGAGATATTCACGTCTAAATGAAAGTAGTTAGACATCCAAGAACATTGCATCAGAACACGTTCTTTTGTCCATTTTCTGACTGAGTTTTTCTAGTTACAGAGAGTGTCAAAGGGCTAGCAAGGGGCTGCAGTGCGAGGATTCCTCAGTACTCCTCCCTGGGGTAAAAATGTACATGGGAATGTGACAGAGGGGAGATCTGGCGCACTGTATACTCCTTTTTCTGCAGTAACTTGGGTGCTATTTCTGAGCAATGGTGTCTCAGCTTCTCAAAGCAGTGACCTACTGCCTTGTGGAGACGAGCTGCAGTCAAGGCTATTGTTTCAGATCTGGTGCATACTTGGAGAGCATCTCTTTTAGCTTGGATAGCATAGCATCACAATAGGAGATGCAGTTCCTATAGATGGAGACACTCAAGATGCAGTCGTCAGGGAACAGCATGAGGTGGTATCCTAATGCTGCTGCTCATTCTGTAATGTATAGGTTAAAACAGGCAGCCTGTGGTGAGATGATAGCCCTGGGTCAGATGGAAGAGAATTTTTCTTTAAATAAGTCCTGTGAGTTGAGGCAGCATCCTCTTGTTTCCTACAGCCCTCCTTTTCATATAACTCCAGGGCCAAATCCCACTTAATTTATAGACTCTGACAAGATCTTAGAGCAAGAATGATAGCATGGTTGTAGAGCACAGGCTATCATTTAGTATATAAAGTGCCAATTTTCTGACAAAGTGTATAATCTAATATTGTGTTGGATAGTGTCTGTGTTTGATAGGAAACCTCTGTAAGTCACCTCAGATTAAGAAGGGAAGAGTTTAAACTGTTAAATGGGTAATGACAAGGAGGAAAGCAAACAATTCAGGCACAAGTCTCCATTCTCTCCCCCAACAGAGATTTAACAAGACAGGAAAATACAATCTGCCTGAAATCTGACATTTGTTTGTTATGCTGTCTGATATCAGTGCATAGTTCCTGTTTGCTTCCCCCTCCCCAGGGCTCAGAGAGCTTTATAAGCAGGCACATGTTCACATATCCCCACAAAGTGTTTTGAGGGAATGTCTTTCTGTTTTGCAGGGTCCCTTGGTGGCACGATTGAAAATAGCTTTATTCAAATCAGTAAGTCTTAAGATGTTACTGTGAAGGCATAATGAGGTAGATTTCTTCTACTGGCTAAGCCAGGGATCTGTCTCTTCAGGACTTGCCAGGCTCTGAAGACAAAAAGGCATATTAGAAAAAGACATGAAAAATTATTACAGATTGATTGCAGGCTGAGTCCCAAACCTGAAAAGACAGCTTAAAATCCCAGTGCAGGATTTGAGGACTTCCACAAATTTGGGTGATCAGGGCATGGAAGAGAGATTGAGATTTTCTCTGATTAATTTACTCATTTGAGGGTCTGAATCAGTGGCACAGGATAGATGGAGCCTTAGCTTTCTGTATAGTCATTGGACCACAGAGTACCTTCTGAAGAAGGCAGAAAGCCCAAGAAAGCCCAAGATTGAATTAACTGAAGCTGATGTGGACTAGAAACTGGAACAGGCACTAACTAAAGTGTTCAAAATAAATTTGGTGGTTAGGTGGGCAAAAAGCTCCTTTCCATTGTGATATTGATGTGTAATATCATGAAGTTAAGCCTGGAGGATGTCTAGAAATGTGATTTTTCCATAGGTATTTGCCAGCTTTGGTAGAGCATGCACTGAATTGCTGTGCCATTACACAGAGCAAACAATATGTATAACTTCAAAGGAAAATGACCATCTATTTCCCCAGGGAGGCAAGCTAATAATGTTTTGGTGTCAGTACAGTTCTCTGGGATCTCAGACTAAAATAACTTATTTCCTCTAATAAGAAATTAGTTGAGCTGGGGAAGCTGAGTGTAAGATAGGTCACAGACTGAGTACATTGTTTTGAAGTTGGAGAATGAAAGACACAGGTAAACTTAGGAGTTTCAAATAAAGGCACTAAAATTTTATGGCTTAGTTTTGGGTGCTTATCTTCGCAGAATCTAGTGCTGGATTTTCAGGACTATTGATGCCCACTATAGCAGAAGTTAAAGGTATTGTCTCCAGAAATGCGGTGGCCACTTTGTCAGCTGAAATTGGTTGCATCTAAAACTGGAATTGACCTGTGTAAACCAAGCCCACAGACTTTTATTTTAAAGTGAGATGCCAAGACAGAGCAATCAAAATTACTGAAAAGAAAAATATCTTTTCCTTAGTGGCAGAGCTGTTTTCTCTAGCAATACTAAAGATAAATGTTTGAACAAACAATTCCACAGTAAACCAGACTAAGATCTCCTGTATGTCCATCCCTTGTGACTTTATGCAAGTATCTTTAATTTACTCTTCAAATGAGAAAACCCTTTCAAGATAGTCTAGGAAATTGAATCTTGCATCCATATTTTCCAAATTCAGCCTTTCAATAGTTCTGTATTATACTGCCAAAGTACCAACATATGTGATAGGTCTCCATTGAAATAAGAGGTTTTAATCTTCTTCAAAAAGCCAATGAAAATATTCTCCATGCTATTCTATAATGGTAATAATTTAGAATAAAACCAGATGAGTTTACTATGGAAGATACTATTTAGGAAAGGGAGGCCAAACTCAAGGGGTCTTAGCTCTCACTTTCTGACTTACCATTAAGACTTGAAGATGAATGATGAATCTTAAGACCAGGACATGACATTTTATGCAAGTTGGAATTACCAGGCAAGAGCCAGTTTTATTTTCTCTCTTTTGGAAGCAAAATCATATTGAAAATTCCTCCTTGATAAGCAGTTGGCAAACCAAAAGAATATTTTTTATTTCTACATTAATTTTTTTTTTTACAATTATTACACTAGAAGGAGTTACAAAATCTCTACCATGAACTAAGACCTTTTTCAAAAGCATTAAAATTTGCATACAAAATCTATCTCAAGATCATGCCAGTTCCACTAAGAATCACCTTGGAGTTGCAAAGTCTCATGACTGATGGAAGATACATACTTTGTCATTCTGAAGGTAAATTTATGGCCTTCAGTTATTGTCTGTTTAATTAGTATTTCACTTGTTTCTGTCACAGACAGCCTTTCCTTGCTACTGGCTGCAAAATCCAGATTTCTGGTCCCTCAAAAGGAGAGGGCAAATGAGATACTGATTCAGCTTTTGAGGAAAACTTGCAAAGTTCGAGATACTGAAATAAATTTTTGAACCCTCCACAAATTCAGAAGCATTGCAATGGAGAAGAAACTTCATGAGAAAATGTTTTTGAGGTAATGACAGATACAAGAAGAAGCACAGTTCCCTGTTTCCCCTGCTTCTTTCTGCTTGGGCTGTGAAATAATTCAACAGTTAGGAGTCAATTCCTATGGATTAAAGGAAATTCTGCTTCTGCCCTGCCTTCACTTCAAGGTTAAAGGGATAATAGGACACTATTTTTCACTATCCCATCTGTAGCCTACATCTACAGATGATCTGTGGGAATGTGTGAGGATCAGCACAAGATGGATGCCACTTGCATTTTTTTGCAATCTTCTAGCAGTAAATATTAAATCCTTAACAATTTCAAATTTAAAGATTTAAGAGATAAAAGTTCAACTAAGCTGAATCATGGGCTTCTGTCTAAAAAACTGAATACATGCATCAGTTATGGAATCAGGCTCTGTTCCCAGGAAAGTAGTGACACACAAAAAAACATGGTTTAGACCTGAAATGTAATGTGACATGGGACTACCAGAACACTCCTATAGGGAAAATAAAACCAAACAGCAAAAATGCTCCAGCCCCAGAAATTTAAGAAAGAGTAACAAGTAGGATTAAAGAGGGATTTACTCTGTACACAGTGTAGTGAGAGCCAGTACTAGAATATTGAGTCTAGCCAAAGTGTCTACATTTTAAGGAGAGCACTGAAAACATAATTGAAGTGCTATAGAAAAATGTTATACCGTGGGCTTTAAGAGGTTTTCCTAAAGGAGTGACTTGATTGCAGCATGTAAGTACCTTCCTGAGAAGAAAGTGCCTGGTAATAAATAGTCCTTTAATCTAGTGGAGAAAAATATAGTGAGTTAGAAAGTATAAACTAAAGCTGGGAGAAAAAAAATTGAATCAAATAACATATAAACAAAAGATCTAAGCAGTAAGAAAGCTTAAACAAGAACAGTGGTAGATTCTCTGTTCCTCAGAAGCAAGATTATATTCCTTCCTGGATGATTCTTTAGCAAAATGTGATTTACTTAAAAGAGAATCTGTTGGGATCCACTCCAGCTCAATATAAAATCAGAAGAAACAAGGTATATTTGCTAAACTGGAAACTAAACACTCTAGGAACACCAGAACAAACAGGCTTCAGTCAAATGTTTTATTTTGGTAAAAACACAAAACAGTTGTCACATGTTTTACCTCACAATCCTTGGATGTTTTCTTAACTAGTAACAAAAAAGAAAAAATTCCTAAAGGGTTAAACAATCTAGAGATTTCCAGTTTCCGTATTCAAGGCTTTCTGGTTGTAGCAAACATGATGAAACACAACTGGTTTGAATTTGTTGATTTCAGATTCTACCCAGCTGCATCCACTGCAATTAAGCAAACTCATTTCAATGACTGGTCCAGCATTGTTTCTAACTTGTGGTTGAAGTAAATCACTGGTATCCAGTGCATGGTAATTCTTAACAACATGCCCTCTGTTGAGTAATAGATCTGGTTGCTCCAAAAACTTTCATTGCACTTCTCATTCTCTATATTTACTTCAGATTCTCGTGCTCCAGTGGATCATCAAGCCATTTTCTTGAGAGATTTACAATACTTTCCTTTTTTGCAAGGTTCATCTCTAACATTTAACTTCTCTGACAAGTGGTAATAATTTCCTTCTAGCTTTAGCTTGTATCATGAAGAAAAAAGAGAGATGTGTACTTTTAATGCTAAAGAAAAGCAAACTGAATAAGAAAGATACTCTAAAATGTTCTCATTTATCACATTCTAAAGAAAAGTGAGTTGTCTGCCAGGGGATGTGGTCTTTTACCCTGAGGACTATCCAGCTATTCCTATTGCAATTTACATGTTCTCTCATCTGATTACTGAGCTAAGACAGAACTCATGCATTTGACTTTGAACAAGACGTGCTGTACTTTTCATGGAAAACACTGGAGTTTTGTAACTGCATTTTCAGCTTGCCTCTACTTGTACAAAAATCTCTTTCTGTAGCAACACTTTGCCTGTTTTCTCTAGTCACACACAGAACTGGAAGTTCAACCACTCAGCACACCTTCAAGATGTGCCTGTGCTGTTCTAATGCTCCTGACAAACCAGGACAGCTGGCTAATTAATTAAGGATGAGACACTTGATGATGTGCACCTGGAAATCATTAGATGCCTGGAGGTTACATGTTCGTGAGTCCTCCCTTAGAATTTGGATGTTATCTGTTGTTTGTTTGTTTCCTTTGGTATCTGCTGGTAAAGTTCAAAGAAAGTGATCTGAGAAGCAGAATGATAATTCTTTGCTTCTGGCCAGGTGCAATTAGTTGTATTTATTGGCAATAGGAATTCAGATTAAAAGTTGACTGGAGATGAAAGTGAATAGAGCAGTCTGGGTCATTGTGTTAATTTAAATTGGTTAGATTTATTCTGCAAAATAAATTCTCCTGTGGAAATTGAAGAAATAATAACAAATGTGAATTAAGTTTTGAGGTTTTTTTGTAGTTCACTCAAAAAATTGAGAGAAAATGTCTATGTGCCATGATACTACATACTATTCTCTGTTATGGCTTCATAACAGAGACAGTGAGTTGCTCCCAGGTTGCCAGCTTTGAACACTTCTACTCTTATGCTCAGCGACCATATGTTTTTTCCACAATGTAAGTTGAGATATATTGCTTCATCACAATATTTTTTTTTTTTTGTGGCTATGATGCTAACACATAGATAATCCACTAAAACTCTTCTGCTGGTCAGAAAATGCTTAGTCTTTGAAATAAACATTCCTATAAGAAGTTATCTGATTTGATGAAAATTGTAATGAAAATTTTTCAGGTGTCAAATGATATTTATAGCCAGCAATAAGGATAACAAGAAGGAACTTCAGGATAAAATCGCAGTCTGGTTAGACTATAGGAAGAATGATCATGTTATATGTAATCTTTAATTTTTTTTTAGAGAGCAAGTATTTTTTTCATTTACTAATAATGTTTTCCTGCTGCATTAAACTAATAGGAATCTGTCTTGGAGTCAGAGATTTCTGAGCTGCATTCCACAGAGCAAGAAATCAGGCAGAAAATTTAAAAGACATTAGTGAATAGTCAGTCATGGAGGTCAACATGGCTCCTTCCCTTCTGCTCTGCTGTTGTCCAGCACAGTTCAATGCACTGAAACATTTTGTTGGATTAACTAATCTGTGTTGGATCTTAAATATATGATTTAGTACAGCTGAACAAGCTCCTAAAAGACAGCTGAGCCATGGTAAATCTTGCTTTTAGCCTGTGTTAGATCTGAGATAATTTAGCTTTTCCCACCATGAAATTACTGGTAATACAATACAAACATATGCTTCTATGGAGAAGAGCTTATTTTAGAGGCAGATTATAGTAACTTTTTTCTTTGTTTCTTTCCTTTTCTGTTAATACTGGTGGTTTAAACAACATTTTTTTGCCCTTTTATTCAGAACTGACTGCAGAGGTCCCCTGTTAGTTTCTGCTACCATCTGTTCTTCTGTTTTAACAGCACAAAACATCAAATAGACTTTTTTTTTTTTTTTTAAACATTGCCAATTTCACTGAAAGGAGTGCATAAAAAATCAGAACAGAATAACTGAGAAATTTACAAGAGGAAGAGTTGCAAAATTATGGAAAAGCTGTTATGCTTGTTGACAACTTTAAATTAAAGCTCAGATATGCCTTTTCAAGTAGGAGGTGGTCGATCCTATTCCCCCCTTCAGCTGACACTCTGGGTCTGACTTGATTAGAGTCAACAAAACACAGTCCTTGGGAGCAGAGGAAGACCAAAAGATAGGAAGTAATTGAACATATATAAAATCAGATTATTTTGGGTTTCAGTTCAATATTCACCAAGAAAAATGATATTGCCTTCTATATTTTTAATAAGCCAAGAGAAGAAAGGCACAGATCATGAAATGCAAAGGCTTTAGTATCAGACACAACCAGATTATATAGGTTCTTTGCTGCTGTTTACTTTTGCCCTTCTGGAATAAAGAAGGAATGAGACAAGCATGTGACACCCAGACAAATACAAATTGCAGCCACAACAACTTAGTTGTTAATTTTCTTGTGTTTATTTTTTTTAATTTTCTTTAATTTTCTTGTGTTAATTTTCTTTAAAAGTCTAACTGTATTGTCTGCACTAATAATGTTAGTTGTTGTTTAATTAAAAAAAAAAAAAAAAACAAAACAACGGTTCACTCCTTGGAAGGCACAAATAATGAGAAGATGTTCCCAAGGAAGATATTTAAAATCAATGCATTCAAAGAGGAAAACTACATGGGAGCTCACTGGGGAGGTCTTAACTTGGGATGCTATCTTTCTGTGTCATATTGGATTATGTACATGACATACACTGAGGGAGATTTGGTTTATGGTAAGGTTTATGAACTTACAAGGAAATAACTCTATAAGAAAAAAAAATATGCTATTCAAAGGGCCAGAGAATTTGAAAAGAAAAAATGAAAAATTTAATATTAAAACCAAACTGTGTAGGTAATAATGGGATAAAGAAGTAAAAGGCTGATGACTGTGACCTCACTCAGAAAATGAGAATAAAATGTGACAGCTTTGATAGACTTTAGAGGCAAAGATTCACAGAATTCACAGAATAACTAGGTTGGAAGAGACCTTCAAGATCATCAAGTCCAACCGGTGCCCTAACACCTCAAGATATTGGAGTGAGGGTGGTCAAAAAGACACCATTTCTCAATTTTTGCGGGATTAAAGAGACCAAAAATGCCAACTCCAGACCCATTCCTATAACAATTTTGCAACCTCTGCTTGTATTTCAGTGATTTGTATAAGAGAAGAATGAAAAAAGGCTAAGTGAACTTGCCTGTGTGCCTGAAGATCAAGGCCAGTGAAAAGTCACTGTGCTGGTCAGAAAGCAGTCTTTAATGGTAAGATTTACTGGGATTGTGAAATAGTTTCCCCAAAGGAAGCTGCTGGAGTAGATCCATTTCTTGCCCCATTTAAAACAGGGATTTCAGATGTACTAGGAATCTTGTGTAGAGAGCAATTCTGCTGGGGCCAAGGTAGCCTTGATGTGCTGGCTGCCCTAATGTACCTTCCCTGTTCCTAGTGTCTGCTAATCTGCTACAGCCCTTTGCGTAGCTCAGTTGGTTTGGGAGAAAGTTTTGAGTACATTTTCTTTTGTCCTAACTAGTGTCGCCGCTTTTCATGATCTTCCATTTCATTGCCTAAAAGCAGCTTCATTTTGACAATTGTGATTCATGGATTTCTTTAGTATCCTCATGTTCCATTGTTAATGCATCAAGAGAATATATAGGCTTCCAGCACAGCTGGAAAAAAAATAGTCCAGTACTATTTCAGTCTCTTAACATTCCTTTGACATTATGAGAAATTATGTAAAGAGCCCTAGGATTCTTATTTCTTTTGCCAACAGCCTACAAGACAGTTTAGACTGGGATTGGGAAAGTTATGATTTGTCATGGCACACTATGCCAAAAGAGGTGGGAAACAGCATTCACTGGCACCTGCACTTGGTCCAAGAATTGAAAAGGAGGGGACTCAGTCATGATGTACAAACCATTTGTTACAGGCCTCAAGTAGCTGCTTGTGCTTCAGCTTAGGTTTGGAAGAAATAAATGAATCCCCAGAAAGCTGAATGCTGTTGGAGGAGACAGATTTCCTCTCTTCTTACATTCTGAATGGGATCTATTTAATAATGAGCCTGCTTATTCCACTCAGTGCAAAACCATGAATGTCATCAGGGCTTTCATACAAGGAATGTATCCCTTGCACAACAATGGAGGAAGCAAAAAATGTGCTCTGTGTCACAGTGATGAGTATATTAGAAAATGCTGGCATAGATAACCTATTAAATGCAGCCTCAAAGTAGGGTCACAAATTCATGGTGGTGGGTTAGCTCACTCACACTGCTTCCTGCCATTCAGGAATATTCAGACAACTGGATGTCTGAAGAAAGACTGCTTCTAAGATGATCACTGGTGTTGGGTTGCCCAAGCCCAGCTTCAAGGAGCCAAGCCGAGTACTGCTGACCACAGTCTGGCCCAGCCTGGAAAGTGAGAGATGCAACATGGATGATCTGGCCTTTTGGGGGTTTATCCATCATTGTTTTTCATCTTGTGTCTTAGGCCTGGGGTTGGGGAATGCCAGCTGTGGAGAGCACTCACCACCTTGTCTTTGACTCAGGAGACCATGTGGCACTAGCTGTGGAGAGCATCTGCTGTCTTGTCTTTGGTCTCAGCAATAACTAACTGTATGTCACTGCTGAGCTGCAGGAATGGTGCCATCTTGTTTTTGTATCAGTGGCCAGACAGAACTAAGTTGAGGTGATGAACACATTTTCTGTGTAAAGCACCTTGTCTTTCACATGCTTTTGCTATTAATATTGTTGCTGTTACTATGTGTTCCTTATTCTCCATTGCTGTTTGCTTTCAGTAAATTTTTCTCTCTGTCTCTAGTCTCTGCCTTTGTCCGTCTCACCAGAGAGGGTGGAGGGAGAGTGTCTTACCTGGGGTTTACTTCCCAGCTAGTTTTATACTACCTCAAGATCACTAGCTGAAGTACATGGAGTGTGTCAGGGATGCTCTTCTGTGCTTTAATGATCCTAGGGTTTATTGTGTTCGCATCTTCTCAGTTTGTATTAGCAGTTTGAAGATAAATTTTAGTAATTTTTATTGGTAGTGTATTGTGTGTTGGCTGCAAGAATGAGGGTCACTATAGCCAGAAGCTGTGAAAGTCAATTTTGACTTAACATCAACCCTGCTGCTTTAGCTCTGGGACTCTGCTGTTCCAGACACACATTTGTAGCAGATTGACTGGAGGATTGTGAGGCAATTACAAGAACACTTAAATACTTGGCCAAAGCTGCCAAACTCTCATTACTTTCCATCAAAACCAGAAACCCCAGGTGGGATGCCATGAGCTTGCAGGCAGGTGCCTTGTCTCACATATATCTCCATGCACACTATCTGCAGTCCTGTACTTTTGTACAAGGCAAAAGCTTGTTAAATACAATGTTGATTTTCTTTCTTTTATTGCTGAAATTACTAATAACATTTACTGACAGTAACAACATTTTCAAGCTTGTGGAGAGGCTGGCATTCAATATTTCTATGGGTTTTCTCTCTTGACTATACACAGTGATTATCCAGGGGTGTCGTCATGAATAGTTTTTGGACAATTACATGAAAGAAAGCTGGCAGATATGATAATGAATTGAGAATGTTTTTATGCCTATCCTACATGGCACATGCCCTCCATGGTGAACAGCTGGTTGAGTTCCTTCTTTAATATGAGGACATTTGAAGCACATGCATATTTGTTTAAAGTTTCCTGCTATAAAATAATTTGGGTAGACACAATGTACAAGAGGAATAAAGGGGAAATTTCTGATTAAGCATGAACTCTTCAGTGAGTGGCATATCTTCTCTTGTGAGACAAGAACATGTTTGTGTTTAGAAAATTAATTATTAACTGGAAGAGACTTTTATGGCAACATTTACCACATTCATGAGGCATACATGACTAAATAATTCCCTTGTTGACATATGGAACAGTGCCTTCCCTTCTCTCTCCCATCAAGCCCCATATGTATCTGTCTCCCAGAGACACTTTACTAGGACTTACACCATGAAACAAACTCTAATGTATTTGTGATTTAAGGGGTAATGAGAATGGACTAAGGCATTAATGTATTCAAGACAGATGATAATTTCCTGCTGCTATATAAAAGGCAAAGCATCTATTGTCAGAGTAGGAAACACTGATCTTCTGACAGTGCTGTTTCATCCCAAATGACTGAGGTATTTCCATCTGATGGTGTGGGTATATTAGAGTGACAATTTCCCTGTGTCTTACATCTATTTTATTTCCTTAAGAAAGTAGTGTTCATTCTCAGAGTACTGTATTTGCTTCCATATTGGTATTGGTTCCCCACAAACAGAGTTTGACCTTAAAATTTGTGTGTATTGTTCATCTCTCTTGTCAGGCTTAGTAGTGGCCCAAGAATATAGTTCTTTGTGCACAGTGTCTGTAAAAACTGACAAAAGAGAAATACTGGGTAAAAATTGTGGATTAGGAAGACATACTGGCTTTATTCATTTAGAAGTCTCAAGTTCTAAAGACTGGATCATGCACATGCTAATGTGCTGCATGTATCTCTGAATGCCTTATTTACACTTTGAACAGGGCAAACCTCCCTCATTGAGATATTTCATTTTGGCACCATAGTTGTCTACAAAAAGACTCTGCAAGCAGACTTAAAGGTATAAAGTAAATATTTATTAGATAACACATCTGAGAGAAAGAGGATTTAGAGAACTGCAGGGCAAAATGCTGGCAGGTTCACCACCTGATAAAGTACCCCAAGAGTCTTTCCTTACAAAGCAGGCATGGGTCAGGAGGGGAAGGATTGATTTCTTCTGCTCCCTCAAGCCAATCCTCTATGATTATGAGGTGAGCATTCTATACCTTGCCACTTCAATGTGGTTTTTTTGCTTTAATCTCAAAGCTACCCACTGTTCCTGGCCCAGGGGTAATTTGTAATTTTCCCTTTCTTATCTTTAAGGTTTGTTTTCTGAAGACTTTCCCACAGCATTTTCCAGAGGTGATTTCCTGAGAACTCCATGGCAAGATGACAGAACTGTGTCAGATCAGAGTTGGGTCTTAAATCCTTGGAGGAAAAAGCTCCTTGCCACAGGCTGAAAGTTTGTATATGTTTGATGTAAGATGGGATAAGTTCTTGCAAGAGGAGTCCATTGAGAATCATCATATTCACAAAAATGCTATTTGGCTTCAGAGATCTCTGAGTCTCACATTACAAAAAGCTTGCAAGAGGCACTGAGGAAATCATATTTGCTGCATTCTTATACTTCTTCCTAGTATTAGCAGAGAGTGACCTTTCATGTGATGTAGCATGACTGCTTTTATAAATTTGTGTATAGTTGTGATTGCTCTGGGATAGAATAGGGACTGGTTTTGAATGAAAAGCAATCCTTATTTGCTATTGATCACCATGAGAATACTGTGGTTTAGGGGCACAGCAGTTATAGCCTCTCTTTCCTTCTGTTTTCACTCCATTGCTCAGGAGGTCACCAATTCATGTTTCCTTCTTCATGGTCATGGATATTTGGGAGATGGTGATCCTTAACATGTGATTTCTCCAAACTCACCATGAACACAGGCTGGACCCATCTCCTTTCCTCTGCACACCTTGGCACTTTTATTCACTCTCCCAAAGGAACGTGGCAGGGGGCAATCCAAATTGTAAGGGATAATATGGGAGACTATTTTTGGAAAGCAGCTGATTATCAGTGGAGTATAATCTTCATATGGAATGAAATAATTCTGAAAGCATGTATGGTGCTGAGCTTGATTTTGTAATCCATAAAAAGCTGTTCTAGGACTTCCCTATCTCCCTTCTTTCCCTTAGTAAGACCTCCATTTTCTGACCACTGTCACAAGTGTTTCCCACACACAAATAGAAATCTTTGTAGAGATCCCTTGAGATCCTACAGTAAACCTTTGAAACAGTGAAAAAATATGCCACAAACAGAACTGTGAACTCTGTTGCTTATAATGTCCTGCTCTTTAGTTATCTGCACCCTGGTTACAATTCAATAGAAAGATAAAAAATAAGTCCAAAAATTACTAAGAGATTTCATGTTCCATGGGCTTGACTGTAAAAGCTTCACATTTTCAGTCTCAGTAAAAGCATTAAGACTTCCCTTTCTCTTTTTTGAGATTCACTGCACTAGTGACAATCCTATCTATTGCCTAGGTTTTCCAAGGTCTACACAATGTGAACAGAAGAAGAGAATACAGAAAAATGAGGTAGGATTTGACTCTGTAAGTAAAATACCTACTGACCACAGGTAAGCATGAAAAGAAAATTCATCAGCACTTACATTTGCCACTGTTTTCACTTTGATGACAATTTGGCAATCCTACTATTTAGTTAAACTTCAGTGAAGACACAAGGTGCCCCCAGTAGCTCTAGCACATATCTACTCCATTGCTCTGCTTGTGTTTTATGATGGGTTTAAACTGCACAGGAATTCTGTCAGCAAGGGTGGGTCTCCTCACCACCATGCTTTCTCTGTTGCCTCTCAGAGAATCTGTGAATTCTCAAGAGCTGAGTCAGCTGGAGCAGAAAATTCAGGGGAAAATGGGAGTCTTTGTCTGCAGAGACTTTTGCCATGCCATTAATAGTTCTTTGTGACAGAGGAAAATGACTTGTGAGTGTAGAGGAGATTATGTTTTCTTGAAGTTATGGGCCCAGGTCTGGAACTCTGAAAAGCCATGAGAAAGAAGCGTGCACTCCTGGTGACCAGAGCACAGCCTTGGTTCTCACCACAAAAACATCTGGCTGCCAAAGGAGACAGTAACTGTTGTTGTCAGGGTTCTTGTGAGTGCTCTGATGTTCTAGTATGTACCGTGGGGCAGGTGACAGGGCCTACAGATAGACATGGTGCATTGTTTTCCTCTCATTGGGCTAAGTTCCAGGGTTACATATCACCAGAAAAATGTGAGGATATGTACTTTTAATCAGTTTATGAGCTGTTCAGCTTCTGTGGTGAAGCAAATCTGAAATGGCTTAGTCAGTGCCTTTTGTGGCTAACATGGTAATATATATCAAAATCATGGTATTCATACATAAGCAGAGAAAAATCTTACAGCCCAGCGTTGCATATGTGCACATTTTGTGGCTGTGGTAAACACCTGGATAGGTGGACTGCTGAGATAAAGCTGAAAATCTTGTGCTTCCCAGTGCCTTGTAGAAAGAAGACTGTATGTTATATCCCACTGTCTGCCCAGCTCACTTGGGGGAAAAAAAATAAGAGAATAGAAAATAGAAATAGAAGAAATAGAAATAGAAATAGAAATAGAAATAGAAATAGAAATAGAAATAGAAATAGAAATAGAAATAGAAATAGAAATAGAAATAAATGGAATGGAATAGAATAGAAAAAAATAGACTAGACTAGACTAGACTAGAATAGAATAGAATAGAATAGAATAGAATAGAATAGAATAGAACAAATCAGAACAGGATATTTCAGTTGTAAGGGATCCTCTACTAGGTTTTTGCTACCATGTCATTACTGTTAGTGGGTGACAGGGTTTATGTGCAGCCAAAGTGTGATGCTACTACTCCATGTAGAGGATCACCTACCAATTTCACAGCTAAACTAAAAATTTAACAGAAAGCAGGCTTTTGCTCTGACACCTTTTACAGACAACTGTTGCTAGAACACCTGGAAAGCCTGAAACTTTCTTTCAAGTTCCATGCTCATCTTTTTCAGATGGAAACCAGAAGACTTGAAAATCACATCTGAGCTTTGCAGTTGAAAGTGACTGGGAAGTTTGAAGTCACCTGTCTTGGATGGAGCTCATTAGTATTTCACTTGCATAACAATTACTGTTGTTTAAGGAGCCTTGCTAGTGCTTCATGGTGAGTGGGTCCAAAGAGAGTTAAGCTCCCTTTTCTAGGGCTGTGTTGTTTCTGCCATGCTTTTCTGCCTTTTCACTGGACTGGATGTTGTGCAATTAAAAGGCATATGCTAAGCAGATGTGTTGAGAAGGATGACCACTTTTTTCTTTCTTAGAGCCACATTCTTGGTGTTTAAAACAGGAAAAGCAGTGGTCTTCATTTAGAAATGAAAGACTAGATGCATGGGTTTGAGGATGTCTGTGTCTTAGATTCACATACTGAGCACTTAACTGTTGTTGACACAGGCCTCTTCATTTCCAGCATGGACTTGTTGAGCTTGGTGTAATGTGGGACTTTGGAGCATGAGGTGGTTTGCAGATGCATGTTGTGTGTGACATCTGAGGTCAGTGTGTGTAATAGTATCCATTGGTATGTTTGGCCCAGGATATACTTTCCTGCTTCCCACTGCTGTGTTGATCTTACATTTTATGGCCTGATTTGTCTGTCCTAGATTTCCACCTTCCATTATGGGACTTTTTCTCTCCCTTTATAGTATTTCAAACTTTTTTCAGTTCAGCAAACAGTTTGTTCCCCCCTCTGTCCTTCAAATAAAGTTTTCTTTGGCAATCTCTCTTAGGATAAATTCAATAACCATTTAACTCAGAAGGATCCCCGAGGAGGAAGCCAAGAGTCAAATGCTACAATTATTCACATTTTGGTGAGAGGAATCAGACTTCTCAGGAATCATTTCAAACAAAGCGCTAACAGTTTATTCCTGCTGGGTGGAAGCAGGAAGTGTGCTGGAGGGAACCTGACAGCCTCCTGAGCACCATCAGGAAGCATAAAATGGATGGGCAAGCAGAGGAAGAGAGAGAGGCATTAACAAAGAAAAATGTCTCATTTCCTCCCTGAAACTAATTGGAAAAGTATGTTACTGCTTGTGGCAGTGGTAACTCTCAAGGTGGCAATATCTGAAGCCTGTCCAGGCATGGGACTGGCCACAGGTTGGACCTCTACCTGAAATGTCTGTGATTAGTGCAAACTACAGTTGTTTGTTTGTAGTATAAATGGACACACACATATATATGTATATATATATATAAACATACCAATATATACATATGTAAGGGTTGAGTTTTTTTTTTTCTGAGGATCTAGGCTTCATTTCTAGTAATTCTTGACTGTACACACGTTTACAGAATACAACATAGCAGAAAACATAAAAAAAAGAATTGTATTAAACTGTACTTTTATTCTCTGCCTGTTCTCTGTTCTCATCCCCTCTTGAGGGTAGCTTACTTCATGGAAATGTAGGGAGAGGTGGAGGGAGAACAGAAATGATGGAATCATATTGGTCATGATATTTTAGAATAAAAGTGGAATCGCTTATAAATACTGATGCAGAATACTGTGGGCAAAAAATGGAAAGACAAAGATGTCCTTTAACACATCAAGGAATGCTGACATCACCTACCCTCTGTAATCTTAATGCAATTTTGATAAACTCATTTATGTTTCCTTTATGAGCAAGGCCAGTCCAAACTCAGATGTTGCTCAGCTGTGCTACTCTAATTCCACTGCTTGGCTGACATCCTTTAATAGCCTCTGTGCCATCAAAAATGCATAATGTAACTCCACTGGCCCTGAGATATCATCACCTTTCCCAGGCCAGGGAAGAGGCACAAGGCAAGAGTCAGCTTGTGATTGCTGAAAGGGTGTTTCCTAGGAACTGGAGAATTTTCTGCTCATGGATGTTTCGTGCAGCCCCTTTATGCTACCTCAGCATCACAGGTCTCTTGCAAAGGGAGGGAGGGAGAGCTGAAGAGATGCAGGGCATGCACATTCTTGACCATGTGGTATCTGGAGAAAACATGTTCAAATTCTTAGGTCTAATTTCTTATAAAAGCTTCATTCAAAAATATTCAGTTTCACATCTCTTCAATTATATTTTTAATGCAGCTGATGCTAAAAGCAAAATGTACAGCCCAAATGTAATGCAGAGGTTCTCTTCTGAATAAAGGTGTTGGCACCTGTGTCTCAGCAATCTGATTCAAGATATTCAGCCTCTCTGATGTACTGAGTTATATTCCATCATAATTTTCTTGGCTCTTCACCCTCCTGAGACAGACAAATGAAACTGTCTTTAGTTTGCTGTGTATAGATGTCTTTTAGGCAAAATATTTTAATAAGGATACAGAGTGAAATTGTTAAATGAAAACATGAGTAAGTGGACCACGCCATATACCTAGGAATGTTAATATCTGGAGAGAATCTAAAATCACAGGTCTGGAGCTTTAATCTGTAGAGGTTTTACAGAGGCAGCAGTGTACTGAAAATTCACAAAGCACCTACCTGTATTCATAGCATGATTTTGCTTTTATTAAAAAAGGAAAAGAGATTTCAAGAAGAGATCAAAAAGCACATCTGTTTTGCAAACTTCCCAAGTGCACTGAGAAGCCAGCACCCTTTTAACACCTCTTTCCACAGCCCCTTTCAAAATTCAACATATGTGCAAATTAGAGAATACCTTGCAGTAATGAATCATCTCCCACTTTCCTCACTCTCTACTGGTAAATGTGAGCACGTGACACTCAGTGTAGAGCATGCAAATACACAAAAAGATGAATTAATTCTACAGGTATTCGTATACAAGCCTTATTGTATAATATTCTATAAAGTCAATATGGAAGAAAACCAAGAAAGAAAGTATGGATATCTCAGCAGCTGGGGAATTAACAAACTGAAACAATGAGATTTCACTTCTACACCCCAGTGGCTATTTCACACAATCTAGAACAGATTTGGAGATGAAGATAAAGCCATTGATTAGTACATTATCTTGGAAGAGTGTAGAAACTGTGTTCAAATCTTTACTTGAAACCAGCAGACCACTGCTTGCTACTTTGAATCTGAATACCAGTGGTTAATAATTTGTAAGCCATGGAACAATTTGTGTCTACTGTGCTCATTTTAAGGGCAAACTTCAAGGCTCTAAATCAGATGAATTGTCCTAGTGGTTTCAGTCTCCTCTCATCTGGTGTCTCTTTCCCCTTCTTTCTCTAATGGATGATGTCCTTTCTGTTTTCAGTTTTGCATATCATTTACACAACTGTGTATTTTATATTTGCTCAGACATGAAGACACTTTTTCAGCATCTTGGATTCCCTAGGATTCAGTAGCCATGTCTTTGCTTCTACAGATTGCAACAATGAGGTCACTGTGCTGTGACCCTGGTTCAGGCACCCAGCAAACAGCCAGTTTGGGTGTGGTGTGGGAAAGTTATCATGGATCTTTGGAAGAGCTTGACCTCTACAGATTCTTGGGCAAGCTGTGCACTTACACTCTGTAGGCTGCAGAATTACTCTTTGCTCACCAAAGCAGTTGCCTGGATGGTAAATGCAGTGATTAAGATGGAAAGAGAGACGTAGAGACATCTTTGAGAGGGTCAGAGATATTTGCCTTCACATTTTCTTCCTATTTCTTTCTGTTACATGGTGAATCATCCACCCGAACCATGCACTGTCAGAGAGATTGCCCCTGCTCTGTGCTGATCCATGCTGATCCTCTTGTTTAGTGCACTGTTAGCCTGAAAACATTTTGTATAGGGACGAATATATTACAAAAGAAAAAAGGAAATAGAAATAAAAAAGACACTTTAGGACAGACAAGAAAGAAGGGGGTACATCTGTGCTATTGTTGATTTGTTGAGTTTTTTTTTAATCTCTTATAAATTTTTTTCAGTTACTTGGTTATGTATTTCAGTGTTAATTCTACCAGAGGGTTCCTACAAACCCAGGATTCCTGGGTAGCCTCCACTGTGGAGGATTCTTTCTGGGTATCCTGTGTAACACTTGCTAGTGGCCCTGCCTGCTACAGGCAACATGCACAGAATGACTCTGCTTCTGTTTAAGGGCAACATTTAAAGTGTGGGAGGTATGGGGAATGGACATTATTCAAGCATATACAACATTTGTTGTTAATTTGATTTTCTCTCCACTATTACACAGCAGAACGGTGGAAAATATGAAGCCCTTCCCTGGGGTGGCTGTTCTGATGTAAATGAAATATAATATATAAATAAGATCATGTCTCTTTTAGCTCTAGTCTCAATTATTTCTTGTTCTGAAAAAAAAAAAAAAAAAAAAAAAGAAGAAGAAGGGAAATGATTATGGTTATGAAGAAGGTTGTTTTATTTTTGCTAATGAAGATTAGGGTGGATAAAACAAGGTTTTGGGGGTTTTTTCTCAGATTACTCCTAACTTTTTTCTTTTCTTTCCTTACACAACTAAAATCCAGCACATCTAGAAGATGTTTTTGTCTTGCACAAAACTGAATTCAAATGCAGCTGGCAAGACATCAGTGCATCACTTAGCTGGCTGTGAAAAGTAGCAGGGGCTCTGAGATCCTGTCAGTGTTTAGGAGGGAAATGTGCTAAAAGAAAAATCAGTCAAATTCTCAGATTCACTATGACCCATAAACTTCCTGCCAGAAATTGAATGCCCAGTGGAAGTCAGCAGTGTGCCTGTGTGTGAGTGTGTGTGATGGAAGTCAGGAATGCTGCACACAGAGCAGGGGGAGGTTTTCCTCTCAGAAGCAGTCACTAACTGCAGAAGGGAAGGTCAGAGCCCTAGTGCAGCCCTCCAGTGTGTCCTTGCTGCACAGCTGGCACAGGCAGGCACCCCCATGAGAGGCAAAGAGAGCACTCATACCAGTGTGCACCTGTGTGTGGATCTTTGGATAGCACTCACAGACCCTGTCCTGCACCCAGGGGTTACTGCATCATCACAGTGGGAGCTGAACAGGGATGACCTGAACAGCACTGAAATCTGGTCCCAGCATCAAGCCCCTAAGGTTCACTGCCCCTGGTCAGTCAGATGTATGTCACAATAGCATGCTATGCAGAGCCTGGGTATAAAATATTTTCACAAGGGAGCATTCATTTTCCATACCCTCTTATTCTCTGCCCAGTTTCCTAGAGCAAAGGGAGGGATAGGAGATCCCATCTCCACTACTGATAGGGCAGCTCAGCAGTCAGCAAATGAAATATTTTCACTGGCCCCTGTATAATTATCTCTGTCTTGAGTACTGGCCAGCATGACTCATCTACATTTCAGTAAGGAGACAGGCTGGAACTGGGAATGGCAGAATTAATTTATCACATTTTAATAGAGAGGCAGTTCAGGAAGAGAGGGACTAATGAGATACTTTACAAAGAAATTAGTAGGGTTCTGTTACAGGGTTGTCTTCCATGAGGCAGCTGCAGTAATGACAGATGGCATCAGGCATGGCCTCCTGATACCTCCCTGCTTCTTCCCTTCTCCCTCGGGGGCTGCCCTCCCGTGCATCGTCTCCTCTGATTGTTTCCCCATTACTGGAGTGATGGAGGTGTCCAGCTCATATATCTTCCTGAGTTCAAGGTATAAAGCAATTGGGGGTGTCTTGCATATCTTTAGCAATGAAGAGTTCATAGGTGAGACTGGTGAGATTCCTCCCACCTGTGGGGGCATAGGAGAAGAGCTCATTTTTGCTTGTTTTTGCCTTGATTATGAAGAAGCAGGTCCAGGAGTCCCAGCAGCTCTGCTGACTCAACATTCACTCAGGACTCATTTGCAATGACTCAAAGGTCATTGTCGAATATTTGATTCAGCAATGCATTTAGAGATGTAGGATTTTTCCTCCCTCTATTTAGGGAAGCATGTGAGAACATGCTTAGATTAAGCAGGTTATTAAGGCTTGTTGCCTTTAAAAGTTCAAGTAGATTCTCCTGTTCTGTATTGAATCAGGTCAAGAGACTGGTTTTCTTAGAAGTGTGTTAGTATTTACCACCTCATTTAGGTATATTCAGACATTTTCACCTAGAAATGTTTCTTGTGGTTTTGCTTGCACATTTTTGTCTTCAGTCATTTTCTTAACCTTCCTTCAGATGAAAAAAATGCAATGGAAAACAGTTCTTGTAACTTTTGAAAACAGTAAATTCAGTTCAAACCTCACAGGTTTCAGATGTAGCACTCAAGTCTGATGCAGAAATTCTGAAAGACAGTCAAACCCATCTTCAGTTGTGCTGCAGCTTGCTTATCTAAACAAATGCTAAGTTTTCTCTTTGGTTTCAACATTTATCTCCCTTGTGCTCAGCTTATATCACAGTGCATTACATTGTCACAGTTTATACTTGCTTTCCTACCCATCAGGCATCATGCAGAGGTCTGCAGTGGTTAAGGTAAACAGATTTTTGTGTCTATAGTTAGAGTAAACAACTGGTGACAAAATGACCTGATCATCTCTATAGTCATTAGCTTCAACTCCATCAACCATTCCATATTGCTGGATAATAATCCCTAATTATGAGCTGCTCCTGGTATTAGCACTATTTCCATTTAAATGCAGATATTTCCTCACCTTCTGCTTCCCGAGGAAAGGGAAAGCACTCCTTCTTTTCAAAGTAAAAGGAAGGGGACAGCCTGTATTTGTAAGCACTTTGGGGCCATTTTCACCCCAGCAAAAGGTCTCCCTGGGAATAGCAGGTATTTTGACAAGGCTGGACAATGCTCTGGACTGGTTGGTCAGAGCATGATTCCAACAGTAAATTAGCATTGCAGACACATCACTGCTGGTAGGGTGTACAGTGATGGTGCTGCAGTAACTTGCTGGCTGTCTGTCAGAGCCAGGGGCTGGGTGGTCAGCATATAGAGGGGTTCCATTGTGGTGGAGTGGAGGAAAGGCCAAAAATCTTTTGTCTCAGGTCTTGAAGTAGATGAGACTCAGGCTGAATTTTAAACGTATTCAGACATTTCTTAAATATAGAAATCAGTACAATCCAGTGAAAGTGTGTTTGGGGTTATCAGGTTTGCATTTTTCTAAATTCTCATCTTTTTGTCTTTTGTCTCATTCCTGCATTATCCCTGCTCATAGTTTTCTCCCATTTGCAAAGGGGATGAAATATCTATTATTTTTATTATCTTGACATATGTGTTTTTGTATATATATATTTGCTTTTTCAAAATATGTCCCATGAAAGAGAAGATTACTGTCTCTGTCTCACTTTGATTGGTGTGTTTTGTTTGATATTATTTCCAAAAGTACACAAAAATGTATTAATTCCAAAGACGTAACTTTTCTCTCTAGAGATGCTGAAAGAAACAGGGCATTCTCATAATATAAGGTGCTGACTTCTTTCTCTTCAAACTGAAATACTTTTAAAACCAACATTGTTATAAGGAAAAAGTAAAACAGAAAATCTTTTTCTGCTAATGCTTTTTTGTCGTGGTTAGAAGGAAGAATAGGAAAGGTAGCTCGGTTGCCAGGGCTGCTTCACAGCCCAGGAGATCTTGTCACCAGGATGCTGAATGTGGCCATGCCTTACTATGTCATAACAGCAGCTGCCTGTTTAGTGGGAATGGTATTGGGACTGTGTGACATGCTGCAAGTGTTCCATCACCAAATCATTCTGGCAATGACAACTGTGGTTGCCCTGTGCCACATTCATCACTGATGTGGTCATGGTGGAGTTTCTGCTTTTGTGGACATTGAGTTTGCCCACAGAAGGTCCAAAGATGGGAATTTGAATTTTAGACACCCTTATTTCATCATCCACAAATTTCTGATTTTTGTATTTTATATGTATGTGAGCTTATGTATATATTTTTGTAGAATTTATGTTCTTGTCTTTGTGTAAGGTGAGCTTCAGAAAATCTGCACTCCTTTACAAATATTGTCCCTTGAAAAAGAAATCTTTAGAGAGTATGTAAAAAATCAGTTCAGAAGGAAATAATTTGGGTCAAACAGGTGACTTATAGGTGAATGGAAACAAGTTATTATAGGAATACCTATTGTTAATTTTGTTTTATTTGCATGTAAGTTCAACTTGCAATGCTGTTGAATCAGGAGAATTAAAAATAATTTCAGCTAGCTTCTTGAAAACAATAGTTTGACTTTTCACTTTATTTTAATAAGTGAATGAGAAAACTTTTGATAGAGTAGACTGTTTCTTTTTTTCTTCATGGGCATTTGCTAGCTGTGGACTCAACACACAAATATATTAGCATCTCCTAAGCAGTAACCTGAAACATAGGACTGGGTAGGTTAATGAAAAAAATACATTTCTTTGCTCTGTTATCTTTGAAAAAGTAAATATACCTGATTGTTTACCCATTTTCTGAAAGTGATTGCATCAGTAAATTTACTTTGTTTCTTTGCCATGTTTTTCTTTGTCAGTTTAATTTCTGTTGTTACAATCTTGTGAGTTATAAGGAAATAGCATAGTTTTGGAAAAAGTTATCATGTTCCTCAATTGCTATCATTACTTCAGTTGAAAAAGGAATAACGGGTTTTCAACTTTACCACTTATCTTTAACTTAAAAGTCAATGAAATCCATTTGAAATAATGGCTTGCTCTAAAAAAACCTACAGATAAGTGGATAAAATGTTACAGAATTCCTGCTTAGCAATTTGTTCAGATATATAGATGATTTTTGCAAGGCTTCTTTAAAAAAAAATATTTTCATTGTTAGATTAGAAACGGTGATTTGTGTTGTATTTTCATTAATTATGTGAAAATTCCATAATACCAAGTTTATTTTCTTATAAAACTGATACTTACTGTCTTCAAATGTACTAGAAGACTCCTAAGACACTTTTTAATAAAATTATTTTTAAAATAAACAGATTGTAAAAAACCAATCAATTAACATAACTTGGAAAACAGATTATAACCAATGTTTAAAATTTGAAGTAGAGTTTGGATCAGTTTCTATATAGACTGGCCTTACATGTCAATGAGTTCTTATTTTATCCAGTTCTTCTTATGGAGTCTATAAAAACAAAACCTTTATTTTATAATGGGAATCTTTGCTCAAATGTACGTTGTTGCTTTGTGAGTGACACTTCATTTTGACTGTGAAGTTAAATATATGTATGAGAAATGAAGTTTTGTGCACCTAAGTACAGCTGGTGTCTCAGAAAGTTTGACATTGAACTGGAATATGGAAGACATTGGCTATTGAAATTGCTATAAACCCTGATGTTAAACAGAAGAACAAACTTGCTTAATGATGCAAAAACAAAGGCCAAAATAATCTCTAGTTTAAGGAAATTCAATACGTTCCACTCAATAAATGGATTCAAGAAAATTCAATTTCTGCATGAAAACACCTGAGAAGATGATTAGGCTTAAAAACCCATCTTCTTCTCTACCATCCTTGTTTGCTTTCAGTGCTGCACAAGATGTGAAGAGTTGCACAGTTCATGAATATGTTTCCAGTGTCTTCAGTGGACTGTTCAAACACTGCTTGGAGACTAAAGAACTGGTGGAGAAAAAGCTCCCTTCTCTACTTTAATTTTTAAAAGGTGTAGTTCAGATGAGTTTTTCAGAGATAGTTGTGCTGGTTTTCCACAGGTTTAAAAGGTTTGAAAAATTCTCCCTAGGTGAATTAAATGCTTATAAGTAATATTCTTTCTTGGAATGCAGCAATTGTCCCTGAAATTACTTTGATGAATATTGAATTGTATCTATTTTTACTTCATTGTTCAAAGCTTTTGCAGCCCTGTTCAATACTTTTTCTTCTTATAGTGGTCTTTTGAAATACTGAGATTTTGTATGTCACACCACGGCACAGGGTAGAACAGTATAATTATTACATAGGGTTTTGGTTTGTATACTGACATACTCAGCAGAGAGCACACCCACACTTTTACACCTGCCTGCCACCAATGGTAATTACTTCTTTTCTCTGTGGGACCAATCTGTTGTTCCATAACATTGGGTATTTTAATCTGGGAAAAAAATCCTAATTTTTATTTTTTGCATGATATGAAGGGAATTTTATTTTCAATAAAAAGTTTAACTTGTCTGGCTTCCTCCTCCAGAGCCTGAGCTTCAAGCATCTTCCATTCTGAGACAAATTTACCACTTCAGACTGGCTCAAGGGATCAAGCTTGCCAGATTCCTGCTGCAGAGGTAAACATGAAAATCCCTGACTTCCAAGTTTGGTGTCTATCTCTGGATGCTCCTCCCAGAGTTTGTGCCCACGTGGTTCCCAGTCTGCTCCCCACAATGGGAATGGAGGTGAACTTAGACTATGCCTTAGTGAGAGTCTGTGATTTCCTGAAAAATTCCAACACTGAATGTTTTGACTTTGTCAGGCAATTACTTCTGGCTTTTGCTTCCCATTCTCTCATTTTGGAAGCTAGAATGTTAATTCTGAAATGGGTAAATTATTTTCACAACTTCAATTTTCCCAAGTGGCACTTCTGACTTTCAATTACCTCCAGTCCTTGTCAAATGTTTATTTAGGTACATATGCCAGGTAATAGCTCTAATCTGTCATTTCTTCTGATCATTCCGAGCTGTTTAAGATAAGACTGATTTTCAATATCTAATATTCAGTATTCCATAAAACTTCTAAGCATGATTACCTGTTGTGAGCCAGCTCCTTGGTTTTAGTGGTGACAGCAAAACACCTCCATGAGTATGTTGCACCACTTCTGCTTTGCAAGTTACTTTACTAAGCAGTTTCCTCAGCAGGTCAGCCAGATTCTTATGATTCATTGTGGTTTGACTCATCAGGTTGATACCATATTTTCTTTTCCAACAACTCAGGAAAGGGTCTGAAGTAAACATCTCCCTGATGCCTTTGCCTGTAAGATTAAATGTGTTTTTTCTGCAGTGTCTTTATTTTTGTGAATTATCCCTCAAAATTCTCTCCTTCTAAAAAGACTGAATAATAAGAACTGAACAATGCTGTTGTTTAAGTTTTCCTTCTTGTTTAATTGCTTTTTAATTTTCCTTTGCCTTTTACTTCAGTCTTCCATACATTAGTCTATCTCTTGGTAAACAAAATACCACATTTGCACTGCAGGTTGCCTCTCAAAGGCAGGAAAAATAAGCAGAGAAATTTTTAACTATATAAAACCCCAAGCAAAAATCAAGATTGATTCTCTCTGTTTGTTTTTTTATGTAGTACTGTAAACATCTTTTAGTAATGACGAGTGAACTCTCCAGTAATTTTGAATTCTTACATAGATATATTTATCTAGAGGCTTTGACAGTTTTCTTGCAAGAGAAGATTTTTTTTTCCTTCTTATGCTTGCATACAGTTAGGAAAATTGTCAGGCTAGCTGTAATGTGAATAAGGGGAATAAACCTAAGAACATATATTACTCTGAAAACAAAAGCCAGGAAGCAGGAGGAAACCAGCTTTTGCCCTCTACCTTCACCAGGATAAATAAGAAGAATTCAGAGAAGGAAGATACAAATACCAGGTATCAAAATCATTAATAATGCAGTTGCCATACAATATATTACTTGTAAATTCCATTTAAAGGGCATGTCACACCATTTAGTACAATCCATTAATCAATAGCTTACGGAGAAAGAAACCATCTGTCTTGGTCTGTTCCTCAAATCTAAACTTCCAAACAAGCAGAGATTTGTTGAAGTTATGTATTAACTGTTCCAAAACAAGGGAAGAAGCAAGATCATCCAAAAGAGAGCAAATGTGGTTGTTTATTTTCAGCATAGGTTGATTTCAGCATGAAATTAATAATCTGATTTAACTCTTCACTGCTTACTACCATGAATATGTTATGGATCCCTGTTAAAATGCAATCTTTCCACTCACAAAATGAAATTAAAATATAACTCAAAGATACTTGCTAAGAGTGAGCAGTGTTGAATGGTTATCTTGGAAATATACTGTAGCAGACATCAGTGTGGAATTATTTGACAGTACACTTGGCTTTCATCAGATTCCAATGACAGTTTTATTAGAGACTGTGATAAATTTCTTACAGTGTACCTATAAGAGAAAGATAATGTTTCCTAACCTAATTGTCTAAGTGGTCTCAGTACTGAAGTGCATCTGTCATAATCTTTACATTTTTGATCTTGTGCTCTGGGATATGAACTTTGTTATCTTTGTGCTTGTTTTTGAACCCCTGAGAAACCGATCTACAGAAAATTGGTGACTGAATGCAAAACACCTGCTGGAGTTGCAGATTTGTAGGATGTCATGTCTGAGGCAAGGTGTCCCCATGCAGAACAAGTGCTGTGAGCAGGCATGTGGACAGGCTGCTGTTTAAGACAGAGCTCCTCTCATTTAACAAGATTTTAAAAGACATACATTTGTCCTCCCCTCAATTGGCTGTGGGATGCTGTGGACATGGTGACTTCAGGATTCAGTCCCTCTGATGGTTCTGACTCTTCAGAGGCATCATTGCTTCTCTTTATCTCATACTGTGAATGAGTCCATTCATGTATCCAATGTGAGAAGATAGCTGAACCTGCAGAATACTTATATTAGCATGTGATGGACCTGAGCCTCCACTTTAAATCCAGAACTGGGGTTTCACTTAACTACAGGAAGACATTTACAAGGGACTTGTCTTATTCTTTCTGCTTCTCTATATACCCTTGGCTACCAGTTGGGACAAAGGTCAGATGGGTGTGCTATCCTGGTATGGATGCAGTCACTTTGGTTGAAGCCCATCCCAAAAAGGATATATCTCCAAATCCCCGATGAGACTCCCACTGATCTGGTCTCCCAAATAGCTCTGAAATGAACATGAAATAGTAATCTGAAGAAAGAATGGCCTAAGCAAAGAATGGCCTGAGCATTTAGCTGGATCTTGGACTTTGGTCTGGAAGCAGGCTGAGATATAGAAACCTGGGCCGTGGTATTTGCTGTCATTTGCTATACACCTTTCACAAGGAAAAGGCTTGCATTTGGATGATCTTGAGTCTTTTCTTTCATTTACTTTGAATCCTCTTCTAGTTCAAGAGTAGAATGGGCTGAGTCAGAGAGGGTCAAGGGTTTGCTACTTTACTCTTGCCCTTTCCCACTTCATTGAATGACTCCTGGCATTTTATTGAGAAAGCTGCATGGCATTTTAACTTCTTATTGATTAAAAAGGGGGAAAAAAAGAAAAAGGAAAATAAAGAATCCATACAGTGAGGTCTATGTATAGATATTACTGTGCATCAGCACAGGGAGTACAATTAACCTTAGAGAGCAGTAGCAGTAAAAAGGAGCAGAACAAACTGAAATAATAAAGCTGCCTCTGCACTCTACCATGGTGTCATGGACAGATTGTGCTGAAAAGCATTAGCACTGCAGAGCTTTTGGGTGAGGAAGGCTAATTATCTCTCTGTGAAACATTCATTACAGCACCTGGAGTACATGGAACTCACTGGGCTGCAAGTTCGTTGAGAGGTTCATGATCCTTTGTAGCAAACCCAAAGACATTCCAGTGTGAAACCTTTTCACTTTGCTCCCTGTGCATCCAAGCTCTGCCTCCTACATGTTGCTGTGCTGATGCTTTTTCTCTGCTTATTCCTGTGATTATGACTTTGGACTTTTGCTGTGTTTGTGCAATATGTAGCACAATGGGACCCTGATATTTATGTGAAGCCTCTGGGTGGGAGTGTGATACAAATAATGATGCTCCTGAGCAGCCAGGACATTTTCACTGTGCTGTCTTTCAGATTGTGTCATTTTTTCACAGCCATCTGGCCATATTCAAGTGTGAACTTAAGCTTCTTTTCTTAACCTTTGCACCCTAATTTGCTTTTGCCATTTCACCTCCACCTTGCTCTTACTAGTTTGCATTGCTCCATAAAGCTGGCCTAATTATCTGAGTTTTTTGTCACAAATACTCTCTGTAAATTAATTTGCTCATCTACACTTTCACAGACTAGTTCAAACCATCAGCAGAGACTTTGCCATTGCAGCCTTTTCTGTTCCGTGTTCATTCTGACGCCTATAGAATTCCCATTTACAAAGATGGTTGGGGAACTGGGCAATATATACATAAAACAGCTTAAAGACAGACTGGCATTGTACAAGTAAAGCCATAGCTATAGGGTATTTCTCAGTTTCCTCCAACACTTTAATTTTATCTGTGTAGCAGAAGGGGATGCCTTGCTCTTCTGGATGCTCTAAACGTGTGTGGGGCTGCACTGCAAAAGGACCATTATTCAAAAAAACCTCTATCTTTGCTTTCTTAGTCTTTGTTCAGACAAGGTTTTCATCCTTCCTAAATTATACAGCAGATTGGCTGCTGGGGGCAAGTGTTCATGTCTTCATGACAGACAAATTCTGTTAGAGCAGCCTATGGGGGTTGGGAAATGTAGCTTTGTGTTCTTTGAGATAGTAGACAAAATTTAATGTATTTATTCCACCTCTTGGTATTATTAAAAAGAAACTGATCACCCTCCTCAAAACAAACATAAAAATGAGAAACCAGTATTTCTTTATTTAAAATGAATCCTTACAACCTGGAATTTGTGATCTGGCCAGCTGCTTCTCAGTCAACTAGATCAAAGTTCCTTGAGCAGGAGAGGCAAAAGAAATATGTGAGTCTTCCCGTAGTTAGTGGCAAACCCACTCATCTGAGTGGCATAAAGCTTTTAACTCTTGGAAGTCCATAGTTCATAGGCACCCAGGGAATTTGTTTTCTTCCAAATTTAAGTCTCAACTGGCTGGGTATTTTGACAAGCATGTCTGAACTTAGACATGTAAATCCCAGTTAAGCTTTCTCTGCATGTGAGGTCCCTGTGTTTCCCCCCTGAAGTCAAGAGAGAGAAAATTGAGACACAACAGGGAGAGGACTGGCAACTGTGTGAGGACAAAGATGAGATCTGCTGTGTCAGTGGAAACTAGATTAGACAGGATTTAAAGTTGTAAATACTGAGGAAAGAGACAAGAGGTTTTTGTCAAAAGTCTGGAAGGTTGTATAAAAAGTGAGATGTGAAAGATTGTGAGTAAGAAGAGACTAAGGACTAACAGGTGGAGCAAATAGTGGTAAGGAACAGAAAAACAGTCAGATGAGAGACAAGGTAAAAAAAGGTCAGAATTGAGCTGTGACTTGAAGGTAGCAGGAAAACTAGAAACTCAATAAATATGGAGAAAGACATTCACTGTTGGCATTCCAAGGGAATTGCTTAATATCAAAGGCCACGTTGTATGCCATTACCTTGTAAATAAGGCCAGTAATCCAGCCTGAGACTGCAGACTGTGGTCCATGTAAGGGAAGATGTGAGCAATGGTGAACAGCTTCAGAAAAATCAGTGGTCACTTCTAGAAGTTCAATGGGCATAGGAGAGATGTTTGAAAGAATTAATCCATAGAGTGGGAAAGACAAATGCAATGGGAAAGTGAAAAGGATGGAGAAAAGTGGATGAAAAGAAACAAGAATTTTTCTCCCCATTTTCTCGATCAGGTAAATATGACTGCTGCTGTTGATGTCTTCCCTCAGAGCTGAGGGCCAGCCCTATTACAGCTGCTGATAGCATGCATCTGTGGTTGTTAAGAAGGCCCAGTGATGCCCAAAATTTAAATTTTTCCCCTAATTTTCCTAATTCTTTTCTTATGTGAAAATAATGGATTTTGATCCTCATTGCAGTTTTACTCATAATGGTGAAAGTAAATTAGATCTCAATCTATTTTTTTTCCAGCTTGTCATCCAAACTGGTCCTGTACTTAACCCAGAAAATGAAAGAGATGCCTTACACAGCAAAAACTTGGCTTTTGTTTTGTATTTTTAATAGGGTAATGGCACTGTCTTATTCTTCAGCTAAAAATTGTTCTAATTTCCTCTCCAATCCAAAACTTTATGTAGCAGCAAAGAGTCAATAAGTAGGTCAAAGAGTGTGCTACAAACCTCAAAAGATTTACAGAAATGCTTGTAACCTAGCAAATTTCCTGAATTTTTAGCAACTTTAACACCTAGTCCCCTTTGCTGAATGGTTGATTCAAAATGGAATGTTAAATCTTTATCAGAAAGTCCCAACAGTAAATGCAGAATTTATGCTTTGATGCAAAAGTTATCAGTTAGATATTGAGTGTTGAGGATGGTTTAATATATTATTACTGTTATCTGACACAGTTTGATTGTATAAATTACCTCAGAAAACCTTCCAATGCAGCTTGATTTTGGAAGATTTTCACGTGGACATGAGGGAGGCAAGCTATCAAAAAGGAAGTCAGAAATATTAGTGACATGCCTGGAATACTTCAGATTATGATGATGAAGTTTTTTGTTATTTGTCTTCAAAATCCAGACTAAATATTTTTCCTTCTCTTGTTTCATCATATCCCTTTTAAAAACATTTCTACCTCCCCAAGTCTGAGGATGTGATTGTGCCAACACTTGTAACCCTGCCACAATGGCTTCAAAACAAGAAGAGCCACCATGAATGAGGAGGAGTTATGGACTCTGCCAACATTTGCACTGCAATACTTAAACCTAAATCAACCAAATAAAAGCATCCTCCCCCTCAACCCCAATTTGCATTTCAAAGCCAGGTTGAATGGAGCTTTGAACAATATGGTCTAGTGAAAGAGAGGTGTCCCTCCCCTTGACAGAGGAATTGGAACTAGATGATCTTTAAAGTCCTTTCTAACCCAAGCCATTCTTTGGTTCTGTGATTCAATGAACCCATCAATTAGCCAGTTCTGCTCTGTGTTGCAGTAGACTACCAGTCTGTGCCTAGGCAATGGGTGCATTCTGCTGGGGAAAATCACAAGTTTTAATTTAATGTCTAGCTCGGCTCACATATTCAACTTGTATCAAAAAGGTGTCTTGAAAGTACACAAAAAGCAAGAGAACTAATAATTTGCAGATGAAGTCCCTGCCTTTGAATGAAGTCTGACTTGGCTAGTGACTTTATATCTAATTTTCAGAAAAACACCACTATGCTAGTTCTCAAATTTTTATTTGTAATGTAGAGTTAATGTAACGTTCTAAACCCATTGCCAAATTGTGAAAAACAATAAAAAAAGGATATATACCAAGTGAATGTAGGTAGTGCAGCTAGAAATTTCCAGAGGCAATATACTCATTTCAATATTTTTTTTTCTGTACAGCCTAAACAATGACTAAATGTATGTGTAAGATCTACTTTTCCTTTTTCAAAAAATGTGAAAATCGCATCCTTAATGTTTTTAGAATCACAGTATTTAGATCAGTTGAATGGCTTTTCCTTCATTTGTCACAACCATAATTAGTTTATTGACTAGAATAATGCCACTGGTGAATGCCTTATAATTTCTTTTAATTAGAAGAAAACCTTTTGGTTAATAATGAAAATAATCGCCTTTAAAGAAAAGCTAGAAAGGAATAAGTTGCTTGATCATGAATTGTGAAAAGTTAAAGAAAAATTAACAACAAGCTCTAAAGTGGAAGTGAATACTATCTTCCTTCTCAATTTTCAAGATTATTTTCTTTTGTCTACAAATAATTTATGCCAACTTTGTGGGAATAATGTCATTAAGACAGCTTGCATTTTGGGTAAGAAACACTGAAAGCATTCATTCAGCCTGATCTGAGAAATCAATAGGAGTAGAAGGTTCTTAGAAAGTAAGCTGCACCTCTTATCTGTCAGTGTGATATCTGAAACTCCATTAGTGTAACAAATTGGTTAAAAGCTAAAGTTCTGGTTCAAAGCTACTTTAAAAGTTGCCACAGATTCAAAAGGATTTTGGATTGGGCTTTGAGACCAGCACCCGTATTTAATCTGTACAGTGGTATTTCCCTCTTGGGTAACTACAGTGGTGGTGAGGATCACTAGTGATTCAAGCTGCAGAGCATGTCTGGGGTCACAAGGCTGTACTGGAGTTGGACTAGTTGGTTCTGAGTAAAAGAAAAACTGACTCAGAAATTTCTATGTTCTGTTCTGGTTTGAAATTTTCCCTTCTTTTCTAGTTACATAGATAAAATTACTGCTTGGGTTGACACACAAGATACCTGATCTGTCACAAGGTCAGATGTGATTGAATTAGTTCTAGTCCAGCTGTAGTGAGTGTTAGAAATTTCATTATCAGACTTTTGTTCAAAAGGCAAATTGGGTCAATTTGTGCAGACTAGGTGTCAAGCACAGAAATTCTGAAGAGATTTGATGGAATCAGAAAGTCCTATGTCATAAAAAGTTTTAAATTCAAGATATTGAGGTGCACTGAGGACTCATGAATATGCTAGAGGCTTTGCTGCTCTAAGGAGGTAAGTTATGTGCAGAAGCCCTCAAAATTAAATAAGACTGCAGATTGGTTGCTCTTCACCATACTGAAGATGCAGGAATCTTTCCTTCTGTAGATCACACAGATTTCTGTGTCGATTCTTTCCCCATATTCAGAAGTTGGGTGGAGGTTGTTTTATTTATTTATTTTTTCTTCACAAGCTTTTTCTTTGATTAAACTACCTATGAAAAAAAGATGCTCTTATAAGGCAATACTCACAGGTATCACTATGCCTATGTCTCCGAGCCTTTTTCATTATGAAAGTCAGTTGGGTTTCCATGTTTGGGCCAAGTTTTTTTCTGTACTCACAGTGATAACATGAACCATTCTGACCTCAATTCATCAGTTAATGGGGCTTTACAATAAAGTGAATTTCTCCAACAGAGAATAATGCTACTACCACTGTTAGTGATGTGCAGTGCTATGGTTTATTCTCTGTTGTCAAGCAGAGAAAGGGATGAACTCTTCATCTCATCTGTAGGAAGCAGGGTGCTTGGAAGCCTTTGCTAAATCGTTTATTTTGATGAGCTCGTTTTGATTTGAGCCTGCAGCATTTGATATCCTTCAGTTACTCCCCTACTGAACACTGTTGAGGCTGTGAGTAAATTGCCATTTGTATCTATCAAGTGATATGTTTCTGCACTTGTGTAGCATCTGCCATCAAGGATCTCAAAATACTATACAAACTTTAATGAGTAAGCTTTCACAACACGCCTGGGATACGTAGAAGTACTGTTAACCCAATTTAATAGATAAAGAAAGCAAGATGCAGACAAATCAGTAGACATATATTAAAACTGCTGCCTCTACCTGCGTATATATTTTGCAAACTTTTGTTCATACATAAAGAAAAAATTCAATACCTCTAGAAATGAAAATTGAAAGTAGTACTTCCAGGTTCCCTTTGGGATAAAAGGGTTTTGTGAGTGTATATTTCAGTATTATGGCATCTAGAAATGTTCCAAATTTATGAGTAGGCACACAGGTATTTGCAAGACAAAACAAAACAAAAAAATCCCAAGTACATGCAAAGATTCATTTTTTCTATGAACACCTGGAAGCCAATTTGGGGCTGACAGCTGTCACATAACTATGAGAAACATTGGCATATGTTCTGTGAGGGAATGGGGCTCACTGGGAGAAACCACAACAGCTCAAACCCGTCTGTTTTAAATTAACAAGTGTCTCTTGTGGTCAAGGCTCCTTGGAAAATGCTACTCCAGTCATTGATATTTTTATGGGAGTGAAATACGCACTATTTTGAATTATTTGGGCAATAGCTTTCCCTTAAAGAATCACCTGTGAGTCCCATGGGGACACTAAGTCTTTCCATTTCCTCACTGCTGCCCCTGCAGGTCCGCTGGGAGCTGCCCTGTCCGGACACCTGGGAGGTGCCTTGGAAGTGAGCAATTTCCTTCTTAAAAGCAGCAGTAGGGGATGCTGCCGGGTTAAAAACCAATCCTCCTCCCTTCCCCCTCTCCTAAGGCCTTTGCAGGAGAGCCCACAGCAACTGCCAATCTTAGGAACAGAAACCCAGCAAAAAAAATCAAATCAGCTGTGTTTTAGGCGAGCACAGGTTACTAATTAAGGGTCCGTCCAGGTCACTGTTGAATAATTATTTTCCAGTTTTATTTTCAAAATGGAAATTATAATTTTGTATAATTCCACTGCAAAAAAGTGATGTGAAGGAGCCAGGTGGTAAGAAGTTTATTTGGAAGGTTTCTGATCTCTTAAATGGGAAGATCTGAAAAGTTCAGCACCGTAGCAAAATACGTATTTTCCATGTTTGTAACAATTAATTAGTTCAGAGTGAGGGAGACACATAAAGTAAAAAAGAGCTTCCTCCATCTATCAAACGTCTGGAAACTCTGAGAAGTTAGGACCACATCTAAAATAAAATTGCTGTTGACAGCTTCCCAGAAAAATAATCTCCTGAAAATCTAAGATAATTAGTTATTAGAGTCTACATATTTATGAGTGATTTGGGCTAGGAGAACATGTTCCTTTAACAGCCTCTTATTACTGAAATCTAATTCATCTGGATTACCACAAAGGTTTGTGAATGCTTTACTGTTCCTTAACATAATCAGAGATGTGATAAGGCTGTTGTAATCCTGAAAGAATCTCTGATAATGGTGTTTGTGGCTATGCCTGGCAGATAACCCTAATCAAGTGCACTCTTTTAGGGCATTAACTAATTGACCACAGAGTTCTGAAGAAAATGTTTCCTCTCATGAGCTGTATTGCAACAATAATCAAGGTACATAATGCATGTTGGAGTGAGTTGGTGTATGAAATTTCTTTGAAATTTTATTTATTTGTCACTTATTTATTGCCATCTGGCAGGGTATCAGACCCACTGGACCATGTAACTAACTTGGTGTAGCAAGTCTTATGGGAAAGTAATTCTATTCAGACATGCAATACAATGTTAATCCTTAGATCTTGACAACAGACAATAAGAAAAACTGTCTTATTAACTCTGTTAATAAATGTGGCTGTGCTAGAAATGAAAAATAGATTACCTTGATACTTGAAGTACTGTTAGAGAAGAAATACACATTGCATGCATGAAGAGGAGCTGCCATGTCCTTTATGAACTGATTTCATATTGTGTACCATGCATGGATGCCACAAAATCATGATGACTGGCGAAAATGAAACTCTCCTTTTCCAGATGTCTTCCCTGTAAAAATTATTCAGTCACATTTGCATGTTTAAAAATGCCATACCCCAGCATTTAAATGAATAATACATCCCTTGAATAAAATTTGCTCCTGATATAGGTCTGGTGATAGCAGTGCAGTTTAATCAGTCGTGCATTTGGATAGCTGATTCATTCCAGGAGATAAGAAGCTGGAGAGGGAAATTAGCATTCCAGCTCCTTTTAGACTAGTTAAATCTTGTCACCTCAGAAAACCCCAAGACCCTGATCCCAGTGATAGTAGAATGACAAGGATTTCTGTTTTGCTATGCTTTTCTCAAACAGTGATTGATTTGATTTATATGCTGATCAAACTTTAGTGCTCCTGTTGCTGCAGGCATCAATTTATCTTACCAATTGGCTGTAAATCTCTCCAGATTTTATGAAATAGTGACCACAGACTACTGTACTCACTGTCTTTAATTTTTGTAGTGCTGATGCCTAGCCGAAGTCATTGCACTGGAAAGAAAATCAGAGCATTTGCTGACTGTCACTAAGTAAACACTAGTCTTCTTTATAATAGACATGGCAGCAGGAATGAGGCAAACAGAAAAAAAGTGTTCTGTTTTTCATAGCATGTAAAATGTACTATTTTATATCTAATGTAGAGCTCATTGCCATATATAATACATAACAGGCCTTTGGATAGGCTTCCTGGTGTTTTTTAAAATCTGAAAGCCCAATGTGGTCCGTGGAAGGAATCCTTTTCCATAGCTGAGGGAGTGCTCAGGACACCTGAATCAGCAGCTGCCCTTTGTACAGCCTTGCCCTTTCTGCCCAGCTGGGGAGAGAGCCTGCTGGGAAGAAAGGGGTGGAAGGGGAGAAGGAACTTCTAAGGTTGGTGTTTGCTATCATTAATGAATCAGTAATGAAACAAATGCAGGAAAAGTGAGAAAAGAAAGAATATAAATTATCAAAAAAGGGAGCTTGTAATGGACAATAGTCAGGCTTGAAGCAGAATTCAAACAATATCATATCAAATATGTGTTTATTCCAATTAACTTTGTGACAGGCCCATTCATGCAGATTTAAATGTAGCTCTTAATTGGTGTATTTCCAGGGCATGGTAGGTGTTTGATCTTTTTTGATAACAGAACAGCAGAAGGGAAAATTAAACTGACAGAGTGTAGAGAGAGAAGATGAAATCTACTTGTGGCATGGAACAATAAACTATTATTACAAATGTTAGTAATCAGATCTATTCATTATAGATTTTTTTTTCTGTCTTATAATATTTATTTATTATAATTGGCTTTTGCAGCACTATTTCCCAGAGTGATACAGATTAAAGCCTGATCGTAAGGCCTTGGCTGTACTAACTTTTTTTGGGGGTTTTTGTTTGTTTGTTTGTTTTTGTTTTTTTTTTTTTTTTTTTTTTTTTTTTTTTTTGTTTTTTTTTGTTTTTGTTTTTTGTTTGTATTTTGTTTTGTTTTGGGTTTGTTTGTTTGTTTGTTTTTTTGTTTTTTGGTTTTTTTTTTTTTTTTTTTTTAATTTGTTTTTTGTACTGGTTGGGAGACTAGATGAGGGGCTTCCCTTAAGGGCTGCAGCAAGGAGGTCGTTGCTCACGGAGAAATGAAAGACCTCAGTGCAGCAGATCCTTTGCAGATGCATTCCTACCCTGGCAATCACAAAGTATGCACTTGCTTTACGTGCATACTTATGTGCTTTGACTTTGAGCAATTCAAGGTTAAACATGTGCTAAATGCTTTGCTTTGCATGCTGTGTGTGAAGCAGAGGGAGGGAGCAGTGACAGGTTCGTTAGCTCTGCTACCAGGTGCCCAGCTCCCCCTTCATCGCTGTGTTATTATTTGGGCCAGCAAGGATCAGAACAGCCACACTTTCAAGAAGCAATGTGAAGTTCCTTAAGACAGCTCATTACAAACAAGACATACTCTCACGTGCCTGGAAAATAAAGCCTTTGTATTTGCATTTTCCAGAAGACTGTTTGCTGCAAGAATTTGAAGCAATCCATGGACCTTGCCTGTTGATACCTACTGAGAACATTAATTGTCTCCAGTCATTGTTAGAACATCTGTTTCCCATTTTGACAAGTACACTTATCTCCTTCTTCACTCCCACCCCTCCCTTTCACATCCCTTGTCTAAAGATAATGAATAAATTACAGAGAGATGACAAACGTGATGATAATCAAGATGAAAAACAAATGAACTAGAAGCGGCTATGTTTCTACATGAAGCTGTAAATTGCTTTCTTTGCTTGTGCAGTGAAACTTCTGGCTTGCCATCTAAAAATACCAGAACGTGAGAAAATTGTTAGAAGTGTTCTGAGAGAGAAGGGTCATTCTTAAGAGAGGCAACAAAGCCTTTGGGGTCTCTCACCTTTTTGGGGAGAAAATGGAGATGAGAGAAGAATCCATTAAGGGTTGAAAGCAACATGAGATCCTGGGTAGATGGGGAGTCAGGATAGTGAAAATGGAGTTAAAGAGTTTAATTTTAATTAGGATTTAATAAGTGGATATTTTGCTTATGAAAGCAAAGGACTGCAATGAGGCAGAAGGCACAGAGCAGTGGAACACCGAGCAATGGGACATTGGGACACTGGGCAGTGGGACAGGGACACCAGGCAGTGGGACACTGGGGCACTGGGCAGTGGGATACTGGGCCAGTATTGCCCCTTCAGCATCTTTACTGCAGGTGGCCTTCCAGAACCTGTCACACTTCCCTCATTTGCTTGTTTATAAACCCACATTTGCTACTAGCTTAGAGAACATCAAAGTGGTTTAACCTTCGTGCTCCTGAAGTGTTTAATGGACTAGAACCCCCATCACCTTCTGTGTTCTCTGCTCTTCCAGCCGTAGGTCTGCCCACAGCCCAGGCAGTGCAGCCCTCCCCCGCCCAGAGTTTTATTCTTCCTATGAGCAACTGAATCTGCTCACAGTTCCCCTGAACTTACAAAAGCTGCTGTATTAGCTTAGTGTCATGCCTTTGTAGGACAGGAGTATGACAGCACTGAAGAATAAGGAGCTACTTATATGTTGGAGGATCATCTTTGGCACCTATAAATTAGAATAATTTCAGACTTTTCAGGAAAATTAGGGTAGTTTATATGATTTTTAACACGACTGCTTAAGAATATGTTGAAAATTTGTATAGTGATATCAAGATTCCCAGCCTCTTGCATTTTAATCACTCTCTTCCTTGAGCTGAAATTAATGCACTATTTAGTTAAATAATTAAATTAAATGGAACATTATTTACCTAAAAGTCTGCACAATACCTCTTTCCAGAACATGAAGGGCTGTGAAGTGGATTAATCAAATTCATCTTTTGGTTTTAAAAATTTCATGGATGTATGGCATTCTTGTTCATTAAAATTCAAAATGGGATAAATATGAAATAACTTCACCTCACTGAATTTTTATATTTGGAGAAGACTGAGAGAGATACAGAAAACAATCCCTTCATAAATAAATTGTGCTATTATTCCAATACAAGCACTTTTTTTTTTTTTTTTTTTTTTTTTTGCAGTGTGATAATTAGTTGGGGTGGGCATAGTCATGAGAATTATAATTAGCATTTTTCAGCATAATGCTATTTTAAAAGAGCATTTCCAAGTTGCTGTGGGGTATACTTCTGAGAATTATCAGCCTTGTTACACAGATGAGGAAACTTAGGCAAAGGTAAGGTAACTGCTCCCTTTCAGCAAGAAGAGTCACTGAGAGAATTAATCTCAGGCATTTATAACTCAAAAAGTAACATTTTCTTCTTTCTTAACTTGGAATATGTTAATTAACTGTTGAGTTCGTTAGTAACTCAGGTCTATAGTTTGCAGGCTGTTCAGTTGGTTGTCTGGCATGACTGGATGTCTCTCTGTGGCTCCACTGAACCCACACCTGCAGCTCAGAGGAGCAGCCTCACAGCTGGCAGGTGCAGCCCTTCTTAAGGCCTCTACACACCTCTTTTCCTTCTTGTGTGGACTGTAAGTATTGTCATTCTGTGGCCACAGGCTGCTGCCCTGGGCTGAGGTCAAGTTCTAACAGGTCAGATACAGGAGCTAAAAGATCCCACCAGTTTACGCCAGTTCAGGCTTCATTCTGCCCCAGACCATCCCTCCTCCACAGCATGTTCAGACTTGGCAGCCTATTTTGTTTGACTCCTCTCAGATTTTAACAGAGAGCTCCCTCATTTGGAGGTCTTTGGTGGGGACAGGTGTCTCAGTAATAGCCCTCATTCCCAGTATGGACAGATATGAAGTGTAGGCATTGCTATAACCCATGGTGGCTCCCTGGGAGAGCTGTGTGTTGCTCTTTGACCTGGATTGCTCGAGAATATTCCTGATGGGGCTAAAGACAGTGCATCACTACACAGGGTCTTGGAAGATGCTAGGTGGGATATTTAGCAGGGGCAGAGATCCATATTGACAAGGGATATTGCTCCAGAAATGAATACATGGAAACTAATTGGTTGAATGATCATAAAACACCTTATCCTCAAGTGTCACCTGATTCTGCAGTGATGATACAGCAACAAGCTGTCTGGTGCTTGTTCTACAGAGATGAGCAATAGATTCTGCCAAAGCACAACCAGCAGGATAGATGTTGCCCTTTGAATTCTCTTTTTTACTTTTTCATTTTCTGTACAGAGCTGTGAGCCATGGTAACATAGTGCCAATTATACCTACAGTGAAGAATCTGCAGAAAAAGCCTCTAATCACCCTTGAACTCTGACTAGGACCAGAAGTTTCAGATAAGACTAAACACATTTCCTTTGAGATTATCCCTTTGATAACAAGATCAAGGAGGTTTCCTAGAAAAACAGAAACTTCAGAGTCCTCATTTGAAAGCAGTATTTTATGTTTTTTTAAGATTCATAAATACTACTATAATTCCCCTGCTACTCAACTATTTTTATTCTATACCTCTTAGAAACATGTAACAAACACAAAATCCACTAAAATTGGTTAACCAAATGTGATTATATCAAAACTTCTTTTCACGTGAAGAAAGTACTGAGGATTTCCTCCTCCCTTCCTCTTGAAACAAGAGTTCAAAGAAACTGTACTTTCAGACACTATAATTAGGTTTGATTGAAAAAAAGAAAAGAACTTTTTCTTCTTAATTAATATAAGGCTTCCTTGAGAAAATTTCAAATGCACAAAAGAGTGATTTTCTTTTCATTTGAGAAAGCTTCTAATTTAAAAGTTAAAAGGCCTTTGAGGCCAATAGTTGCAATGGGAGCACAGCTGAACTTTTTTGGGGGAGAATAATCCTATTATAAGAAACTTATTAACAAAGAAGAATAGTTCAGTAGGTAAGATGCTATCTCTGGACTGACACAATAGTGAAGTTTCTTTGGGGAGCACCCAGTTAATGAGAAGCAGTTTTCAGAAAATAGGTGTTTGTGGGTATAGCTTCAAGCAAAATCTTTTGGCATTTTGAAATGATATTTTTGAATTTTAAAATTAGCTGAAATCATAAAACATGGTAAATAGCATTTAATTGGCTTAAAAGAAAGATTTTCAGTTGAAAGAATGTTTGGGTCAGCAGTAGATGCACTCTCTCAACACACACAGTGCACAGCCGTCTGCATTCCTGAAAGCCTTTAACAATTATTTTTGTGATCAGGATAGACTGAAAAATGAGTTCAATTTTGCTAAAATATCCAATATTTACATAAATTTTTTTTTTTTTTTTTTTTTTTTTTTTTTTTTTTCCCAGAGTTTGAGATTTAGTTTCTGGCTCTGCAACAGAATTCCTGGATAACCTTATGGACTTGGATGCAGATTTATAAGAGGAACCATAAGAAATTTATATCAGATTTAGGCCAGGAAGTTTTAAATTGGATCACCTTTGTCTAACTGTAGTGATGCTAAGGCTCCAAGAGTGCCCTAGCTTTTAGGTGATGTTTGCCTAAGTGCTTGATGAGGTGCTGCATTGTTGGTTAGTGTGAAGCTCTGGCTTCTCTCTAAATGCAGAGTTGCCTCTGGACTCTGTCTCTCAGCTCTCTAGCCAGTTGGATTTGCTCTGGAAGGCATTCTTAATACATGCTTACAGATGCTTCAGACAAAATATAGTGCAGCTCCTGTTTGCCTTGAAAACACAGATGAGGTTTCCTGAGGGAGGTTGTCTCCTTTTCCACTGAAGTGTGTGTGTGTTCTGAGTCCCAAGGAACAGAGGGTCAGTGGGGTGCCTCTCTGTTCTCTGTCCAGAGAAATGTAACTTGGAACAGGCTTGTGTTCACAGGGAGGTTTCACAGAGAATTCTTTTGAGATTTATTATAGTGACACAAAGAAGGAAAAAAATTCAGTCCTTGATTATATCAACAGATTGTTCCTGTTCCACAGATATGAAGTGACATGCTTTGAGTTTTCAAATCTAGTTATTTTCAGACTGCAATGCAGGACTTGTGGTCAATTTTTTTTTTTTTTCTTTTTTTTTTTTTTTTTTCCTGCCAAGGATGTGAGAGATTCTCCAGGCTCAGTTATTTCTCTTAAAGGGCTCTCATCCACATTAAACTTCCATCTCCATGGCAGTGCCTAAAATCCCAGACCATGTTCTGGCAGGAGTCTGCTTTTCAGGACTTTATTGACTTCAGGACTTTATAGTGCTAGGTGTCCTGTGGACCATGGCTGTCAGCTCCTGGCCACTGAGTGCACAAAGCTGCTCTGCACTGAGCAGGCAGCTGATGGGATTGTGAAGAAAGATGGATCACTGAGAAACTGGGGTATCCATGGGTTTCCAGTGCTTCACTAGTCTTCCACTCTCTTGGCATTGTGAGGCTTTTGAAGGTCAAGACTGGTTCACTGTTCATGCAGATGGACTACCAAATCAGGTTTGTCTCAGATTTTTTTGCAGTGGATATTGTATTTCACCTACAGGAAAAAAGGAAATCTGATTCTGTGCAGATAGTTCAAGAATGGTACTCTATCCTTTGCCCTGCCAATGAAATATAGAATATATTCTCTGTGTCCCTAATAGTGTACTTTCCTTTAGTTTTGTGCTGTAGGAAAGGCCCACAATTCAGAAATATGACTAATCATCCTGAGTGATAGAATAAAATTAATAACTTTTTCTCTTCAGGCTTAATTTAGATCCTGTGAGATCTTGTGATCTTGTCATTCAGACTCTTCAATAGTATTTGTATTCTTAAAATTGTATTCTTCTAGAATACAGTTTAATTTTACAAAAATGTCATTATTTATTATCTTCCAGATTTATTTAATAAATTTTCCTGTTAATCTGGAGAATGTAGCAATATACCATCCAAGGAAAATAAAAAGAAGAAAGTAAATAAAGGATAATGCAAAAAATGAGTAGTCACTGTTATTAAAAGTTCAATAATTGCCATGAAAGAATATAAAACTATTTCATGCATGAAAGGTAAGAAAATGCTGAAATTATCACTGTGGTAAGAATCCTTAAATCTGTTTTGACATTTTTAGGTGATAAGTATGTGAATGGAACAGCCATATTTGTGTGAAAGATTCTGTCTCCTGTAAACACCTGAGGAAATCTTTATACTTTCATTTAAAGAGACTTGTGAGTACCTCTATCACTACTGACTGTGGAATGTAAGTCTCCTGCATGAGCCAGCTTATTTCCTGTTGTGTGGAATGAGTGCTTCAGCCTTGTTCTCCATGAAAATTTCAGTACTAACCTCAGCTTTTGCCTGAGGTTAAAATGTAAAATGTATAAATAAAATAGTATTAAATGTATGCTTTGGCAGGTATAAATGTTTTTATATGGTGGTTCTAGGAAACTGTGGGATAAAACTCAGATACAATCTGACATGAATATAAATTGGTAACTCTTCAATATATAGACATGTTTAGAGCAATTAAAAAAAAAAAAAACAGCAAAAAATGAGGCAAAAAGGATTTTAGGAATCAAGATCAGCAGATGAAGATTTGTCTCTAATAACATACTTGAAGCACTTCTTCTAAGTCAGCACTAAGTCAGGCAATTACTGCATAGATAATTTCACTCATCCAGAGATCCATCCCTAGTTGCTTGGGTATTCTAATCAAGAAAGATGAATTTTTCTTTCAAATTATTTTCCAATTCAAGGTAGTTCTTGTATCATTATGGAGGAACACCTTCACTTACATGCTGGGCTAACAGGTTTTGTGTGGCTTCTAGACCATTCTCTGCCAGAAGAAAATTCAGATTGGTTTCTCACCAATGGTGCCTAATGCTGTAAATTATATTTTTGCCATATGCAGCTGGTGCTGTTCATGATTCAAGCAGGAAGATCTGAGAGTTACTGAATTCTACTCGTAGGTGTCAGAACATGCCTCAGTGGCCTCCAGAAGAGGAAGGCAATATTGTTAAAGCTTTGTGTCTTATCTACTGGACAGGTAATCAAGTCCAATCTTTCACATTCATACTCACCTGGTGGGTAATTACTGTGAGGCAGATACCCCATTATTTAGCCAAATAATAAGCAAGACACATACTCTTAGACAAGAGATAGCCCTATCAATTAAAATTTTAAAATTAAGCAGGATCAAAACAGGCTAGATAATCTAGGAGTAATTTTTTAAAAGTCTTTTAAGAGGACTTTTGAGAAGTTTGAGAAGGATTTGGAAGAAGAGAGAGCCTGAGGCACAATAATGTGAAAAGAAGTAGGAACGAGTGAACTTGATTTGAACCAGAAAGAAGAGAGCCCACCTGTACACAACTTGCAGCAGGCAACCCTTTATTACAGGAAAATTTAACATGAAGATTAAACAAGACTAGAAGACAAAACTCAGTCAGAAGTAGTCCTACTGGGAAACATGATGATGTGGAAAATGTTTATATGGCATTTGATGTCTTTTATGTGTGTTCTGGGAAAAGAGAGACGCTTTCCCTCTGCAGGACTGCCCATAAAGAATGCTTCACCTGTCTACTGATGGCTTAGAATTAAAACAAAATGCCTCATCAGTTAGGATAACACCATACTGCATTGTTAGTGACTAAATTCCTGTTGTTAGGTCTCAGTTTGAAGTACATTATGTTTTAATTACATTCAGTGTATGATCTAGGTTTAGTAGGGCAAAAACCCATAAAATCCTAGGACAAATCTATTTAAACAGAATAATCTCTGAAACTAATTATGCATAATAGCCAGTAAGGGGAGATGATTTTCCATTTCTTAATATTAATATATTAATACATATTATTATATGTATAAGGCATATTAATATATCTTCTGGCATGATTTTTCTATTTAAAGTATAAAATATTTGAAAGGGTGAGATTTAGAAGACACTACATTACTAAAGCAGACATAATAATTAACATTTATATAATGCTTCATCATACACTAAAAATTTATAGTAACTTTACTATGTAATATATATTTATTCAAATGTTCAAGCACACATATACTTTTTTTGCAAATAGTATCCTTGCTAATATTACTTGTTAGCTCTACTAGCTAACAGTACTTAAATGAGATACTAACAGCTCTTTCATATACTTTTTTTTCCATCAAACTTTTCACTGTTTTAAAAATTTTAAGGCTTGTCAGCTCAATTTTCTTATGTGGTGAATTCTATTTTAACTTGTTTCTAGTGGGGGAAATAAGTAATGTATTGTAAATAACTAAAAAAGATAAATATAAGAAGATAAAAGAATCTCTATCAATCTTTCTTCTTCTTCTTTTCCCTTTCTTAGTGTTTTCTGAAGGTTTTATTATTTAAATGCCATAAGCATTTCTGAAATTCAGGTTTGAAATATTGTTTGTTTTTTTAGTGATTTTTAGTCAACGTGTGGAACTTATAGTCTTGGGGAGATTGTTGAACCACTTACTAAAACTTGGCTGCAAAAAAAAAGGCTGGATAATGTATTTGTATTTTCAAAGTGAAAACTTTTGGGCATTCATTTCAAAGTAATGTCTTAAGACTAAATGTAGTTTTGTTTTATTTTTAAATAAAGGCGTGTGAAAACAGTATGTCAAAAATGCTGTCTTTATATAAAAATTATTTCCTTCCACTGGCAAATCTGGATCACAATCAAAATTTGTAATTCAGTTCTGTTCCCAAGCAGAATATTTTTGTCAGGAGTAATATAAGTTTACTGCCACCAGCCAGATTTCAGCCTGTTTCCAAGATCTGGCACGTTCAGAGCTGTTTGTGAGGAAGCTGTGAAAGATAAAAGGAGAGTAAGTCCATGTAGCCAACTGATCATTTACTGAAATTATGAAGGAATTTTTGACCTCAAGCTACATGGTGGAATTAAGTCAGAAATGTGTCTTTTATTCTGCAAAATAGAGTCTTTCATACATACACACATATATATATTTATAAAAATAAAATATATTCACTTTTAGAGTCTTAGTTTGTGGAAGCAAGATTCCAGACTTGTTGAGTAGATGGTCCAAATTCTGACTACATCTTCTTCAAAGTAAAATCAACAATACATCCCCTTACCTCACCAGAATTATTCTGGAAGTGTTTAAACACTGATAAAAGCTCTGCTTTCCTCTGCTTTATTCTCTTTGAAACAAACAATTTTTCTCTTTTTTTTTTTTTTTTTTTTTAAATGAGGAAAAGGACATATTCTCAGATAAAATTTTCACCCAGAAACTTCATATATTGAGTAATTGGCCTCGTGCTTCCGCCATTACCAATCAATTATATTAATATAAAATTTTTATCTTAGATCAAAAAAAAAACCCAAACCCAAACAGACTCCAGGATTGACATCCTCTGGAACAAGGCATTTCCTGAAGGAAATAAGGATTGGAGGAGGTTACTGGGGCAGATCTTTTGGCATTCTGATTTCCCAGTCAGTCATCAGCTTCCAGGAAAATCTTTTTGTTTTGACCAGTATTTGTAAGCTTTTACTCTGCATATTCCACTCATGTCTTTGGTATGTTTTTCTCTGTAGAGAGGCTATTTGTTTTTCATTTTATCTATCAGATAGGAGGAAAGATATAACTGTGAGACTTACAATACTTAGGCTATTATATTACTTACATGGACTTTCTAGTTTTTTATTTTTGTTTGTCCTAAGCACTGGGTATCCCTTGTATCTTAAACTGCATTGTGTTAATATCCAAAGTCCGAATTGAACTATCAGTTGTCTTTTGCTAGATGTTCTGCAAAGTAGATAGGAAAAACCTACAAGTTCTTCTCTTCTTGCAGCTGACAGTTAAGGAAAACATTCACCTTGGGGACAGTACTTGTAAATATGATTAAAGCACATGCTTAAGGTCTGCTGAGAACATGAGGAGGCTATCTACTTAAGACAATTTCAGCTTCAGAAGTTTGGTCGTAGATGGGTAAATGCTTGTCAATTATCTGTGAAATGTTAATGAAGCCACTTCTTTGGGAAATGATGAATATTTATTTAAAGGCTTTGTGGGTGTTGTTTGGTGACTCTACTTTCAATTTCACTACATATACATTTTCTAGAAGTTGTTGAATATATTTTCAATTATTAAAAAGTCTTACAGGCAAAATAAAACAACCCAAAACCCTAGGATAATGTATTACTTAAAGGACTGCTTAATAATATAATTTTATATTAACATGTATTCACAGGTACCAAAACATTTGAATTTAATATTTTTTGTGTCAATTTCTGAGTTTCACATACAAAGAGTAGAAAGGTTCTGCTTTTAAAAATGAACTACCATACAGTATATCAAGAATATTATTTTCATTGAGGGAATTTTGGCCTATGTTAGTAAGGAAAAAAAAAAAAAAAAAAAAGTACCGTGAATAACTATGCTCTTTTAACACATGAACAAGAGAACTCTCTTACCTTTCTAATTGGTTTGGTTACCTGTCAGATTCAGTACATGAACTGTAGCTGTCCAGTGATGATTAGATTAATTTCATATATAATGGCCTTTTTGCACCAGAAGTGAACAGTCTTAGATTTCAATTCTCTTCACCTCAGTTGCATTGCCATAATGCAGACCAACTCTTCTGACAGTCAGACAGTCAAGGTCAATATGCTTCTTAAGAGAAAAACAGCAATGAATATTTTGATTTTAGGTCAGGGTGACAAAATGCAATTCCTGAAAAAAGAAAACAGGGAGTAAAGATTGTTAGTAGAATTTTTCTTATCTTTGAATTACTTAGCAAATCTCTCAATGACTGCAGCAGGGTTTCTATCCCTCATTTTTCCTGGGGGCATTGATTATGTGTAGCATGGTCTGACCACTGTTGAAAATAATTTTCTTGAAATGGATCTTGGTTTCACAATACCAGTCAATCCCTCTCAATGAGTTGCTTTGCCTACAGTTCTTTATCTTGGTTTCATGGCACATTAACAATTTGTAGAAGGCTAATGCAAAAATGTCATCATCATGTTATCAATCAAGGATAATTACAGAACAGCACAAAAAAATAAAGATTTCTTACCTGTTAAACTTACTTATAGAATTTAGTTTTCTATATTTTGGAAATTTGGTTATTTATGAATAAAAATATAGGTCAGTTTCAGAAGTTAATTAAAACTACACAGGGAAACCATTGTATTCACTAACAGAGTATTGCATCAAAATTACTGTTATGGAGTCCTTTGAAATGTATTCTCAGACGTCTGGACTTCTTTTTAGAAATAGATAAGAATTTACACATGAAACAGAAAGGAAGATGTGAGCACAAATAACAAAGTGCCTGTTCATCAGAAAGAAAGCAAATTTGCTGAAGCATTTATGAGAGCCAGGATAATCCATGTTAGCTTTCTTTCACAAAATGACAGGAGAAATTCATATTGCTCTTTCAAGATTAATAAATCCCAGTGAAGTTCTCACTTCACTTCTGGACTGCTCATCTGACTTTATGACTATAGATAGAGTACATGCCTAAATTCAGTTTTTTCTTTAAATGATGAATTTCAGCTAAAATTGCAAGCAACTGTTTGTAATTCTTTTCAGTCAAGTATTTGTCTTTTCTAAAAAAAAAAAAAGGAAATCATATACATTTAATCTCAATGTATTAACCAACACTTTTTATAAAAGGATAGGATGTACTGACACTTTTTTAAAAAAAGGTATATAAATCAACAGGATCTCACTCCTTAACAATTCAGTTCTGTCAGGGTATGAGAACAGGCACTTTGACATGATGAAGATGCTGACTTCCCTAAGGTCCTTCTGATTTTCTGTGCCCTCTAAAAGTGCTGCATGAGAAAACCCACCTTCAATTAATCAGTGAGGAGATTGATTTGTTCCCACTCCCCCCCATACGAGAAATGATCTTTTCAAAAAGTGGTAATTGAATAACTGAATTAAGTTCATCCTTGCCTCCTCCAAAAAGGGTGGCAAAATACCCTTTTTTACTATAAAGTGAAACAGAAATTGTTAAGAAATAAAACTAGAACTGTGTAGTACAAAGTATTAATGAGCAACAATTTAAACAGTGTCAGTGCATCCTTTGTAAAGCTGGGATCTAATTAATTCTTTGAAATCTTGCCCAAGTCAACAGATACTGAAAATAAATTTCCAAGGTACACAGCAATGAAAAAGCCTCAGTATATATCATTTTCCTTCTTTGCTTATCTGTAGCCATACTGCTAGAGAAATGTATGAAATTGTATTGTATGATGATGCTGTGAAAAATATCCATAACATCTCCCCACCCTTTTATTTTTTTTTAGTATTTTTAAAAAATCTGTTATATTTCCTTTTAGTGTAATTTTGAACTCCCAAATTGTTATTCTTCTGGGGTGAGTCTTATTGCCTGTGCAAGAAATTCATGTGCTGGCTTGCATCACAAAGAGTTATATAGAGTTGCTCCCTCCCTGCTGTTTCCATGCACACAACCTCTCTGCCTTTTAAAAACTTCTCTGATCATGGATCAAAGTGGAATGGTTTAGTGAAGTCACTTTGTGGTCTGTGTCTGCAGAGGAGAGGGAGCTGTGTCTCCTCCCTCTCATGGGATGTTCAGTCGTACACAGACAGGACAGGCTAAGCAGGAAAAGCTTGTAGAAATTGATGTTTTGTTTCTCAATTACAGGACAAGGAATAAGAAAAAAAGAGAAGGGAAGGAAATATAGAGTGAAATAGAAATTGGGAAATTACCCTGTGTCCTTTTCAGAATTTTCTCTGATATGCATGAACCATATTTAGTTCTGAAGTCAGCCCATCTCTACATTAAAAAAAAAATCACTTAAAACTTGATTTTTTTTTTTGCTATATACTTTTAAATTTAAAAATATGTCATCCAGGAGCAAATGTTTTTCCTTAAATTGGGACAAAATTAATAGCAAAATTGTAATGAATTCTTATCTAATGTTGGCTTATTTGAATTTGCAATAAACTGACAGAAGTCACGGGCCCTTCTGCTATATTGTATTGTAGGACAACCCAACTAATGCTTTAACTACAGAGTTAGTGGATGTAGGCCTTAGAAGAAGACTTGGAATACAGTTTCTGGCTCTTTGTTTCATCCTTGCTACATGCAAAATGTGATATTTAAGAATATTGGCTAGGCATGTAATAAAAACAGGACAAAATTTTGGCTTTGAATCCAGCTTGAATCATAAAATATCTTTTTTTTCTTGCAAATATGGTGATTTTGGCTTGGGTCCACCTCTATAATTTTTTTTCCTGAGACACAGAATACCACAAGTAGTGGACTGATTGGCAAGCAATTCATGAGCTGAAGTAGAAAACTGAAAAGATGGGCAGCAGAGAATTTGAGGATTAAATCCTAGAGGGGGGACAGGTATCCTTAGTGACAGAGCTGAAAATCATGACCAAGGTGCAGACAATCTGAGAATAAAACCCCAGGTGCCTTTTTTATATTTTTTAAACTCTGTTCAGGGAAATAAAGTCTTGTGGTCTTCCTTCATGAGTAAATGTCCTCTTAAAGACTGTCTTGTAACATTCATTTCCCCTCATATAAATGATCCCAGGTTTTGGCTAACTGCTTGAACCAAATATTTACAAGACTATAGACATAATCTGGAAACATTAGACTGAATTGGTTATCTACTTTCTTGATGTTGTTATAGAGTAGAAAAATGCTTATTTTAGAGACAGTATGTCTCAGGCAGAGAAAGCTTGCTGCAGAATAACTGCAGCTCAGCAGTAAGCACTTGGAGTTACCAAGGAAGACATAATCATTATTGCAATTTTAAATCATGTTAAACAAAAGCATCAGTCATTATGGTTTTATTTGTGGGAATCCAGACATATGGTTATGAAGAAAAATGAGAGAGAGAAATGTGGCTTATAATGGATGACACTGAAATCATAATATATGTGTAAAGAAAATGCTTGCTACACCTCATTGTCATTGCAGCCATTCTGTACCAAGCCAGAACTAAAGGTACAGGTAAACACAGCATCTGCCCAGATGTGCACAGCTGTAAAGAGCTATCAAAACCCAGCTGCAGTTTAGTGGTTCTCTCCAAAATCTTTCAGGAAGCAATTGCTAAAGCCTACATTGACATCTCTTTTGACAACTGCATAATCTCTTACAAGTTGATGGTAAATGCTGCTTTACATCATCTTGTCACAGGTTGTCGGTGAAGAGGGAAACAAGTATGTATTTCAATGTCTAGTTCAGGTTTGGTTTATCCCTGAAGTCTCCTATGCAGCTTTGCTCTTCTCTCTTAGATCAAAAAATATTTGGCAATTGTATGAGTCTATTTGGTGTGGAAGGTCATGAGGGACAAACTCAGGCACTCTATAAGCTGGTCTGAAGTTGCAGTTTATTATAAGGGCGTGGGTGTGCAGAGTCCTGCTGGGAGCTGCTGGGAGCAGCTCAGAGCAGGACAGAGAAAGAGAGTGGGGCTAAAAGAGAGAAGTGAGGGAGGGGTGAGAGAGAGAGGAAGAAGAGGAGAGAGAGAGAGGGTAAGGGGTAAGGGGGTAAGAGGTAAGAGGTAGGAGGTAAGAGGGAGAAGAGAAAGAAGAGCGAGAAGAGAGAGATTTCCCGTTTACAATACAATAAATCTTCTTCTATGTTGAATATTCTAATTTCGACTAACCAATCTAATACAAATTCTATAGCATTTACATACAGCCTGTAAGAATCATTGCATTACCATAATGTGTTACACTTTAAAAACTACTCTTTGGACCTTTAGCAGGGTCATCTTTGACCTTTGGACTTGCTCTCCAGCAAGTCCAATTGTTCAGTCAAGAGGGGATTACCTTCAGCTGGCCATCCCATTATCTTATAGTTAATTAGTAACTGAGGTTTGGTATCTCAAAGATGGCTTTCATTTCAATCTCGCTTATGGTTTCTATATTCTCAGAATCCTTTGGTAAGCATTCATATTTGCAAGGTTTTCCTGGCCCATGTTCCCCAACAGGCAATGGCAAGACTTTACTGATGTTTCAAATCCAGAGGCTTAATATTTTCTAAATAAATCTAATTTACAATCTGGGTCCCTTACTTGACATTTAGACACAAAGAAAAATTTTAGTGTTCATTTAGATACTTGTCTTCCTTCTTTTCTTTATGGTGCAGACATAAGAAGTCACAACGTGGATACATGGAAAGGATCCTGAGTGATCCAAAAGGAGGTTTGGATTATAGTCTGTTCTAGATTATGAGGTCCAGGCAAGTTGCTGAATCAAATTCTGAATTTTTAACTACATAAGTGTGAAGCTCTTCATATCCAGGGCATTGTTTTTAACAACTGCAATTTTCCTAGCCTACAGTAGCTTCCTTCCCTATCTTCTCTTCCCTAAGCAATATGCTCCTCTTAACACTAGGTACCAGACAAGTTTTTGTGTCAGCCTCTTTCTTTAAATAATGTAACCAGGTAGGAAGCTGTTACCAACTGTGCTTTTCTTTCTTTCTACTTTTTCTCTTCATTGTTTTAGACCTGACAAGTGGCTTTCTGTCCCAGAAAATCTGTCTTTTCGTCATTGTGACAATCTAATATCAAGTCTCCTTAAAAAATTCTCATCTTTTGTGCATGTGTATAGGTACAGTCCAATACTTAAAAGAAAATCTAGTTTAGGATATGCTTCCACATTTGTCGAAAAGCTTTGGGGGTTTTCCTGACCTGTTCTGACTTGCTAATTTATTATCCAACTATGTTTCTTCACTGCAGGAGTTAAGTACAGGGTTACTTATCCTGTCTCAGATTGTGGTGTTTCTAACGTGTGTTAAAATGTTGGAATCCTGCAAACATTTTGTTTTCAGTGGGATTCTCTGGAAAGAAACAAAACAAATGAGCGAACAAAAAAAAAGAAATAACCCCCCTTCAAAACAAAACAAAACAAAACAAAACAAAACAAAACAAAACAAAACAACCAAACCAGCAAACACCTCCTGTGATCTACTTAGACTAGTTTACAAAGTGAAAAAAAATCCTTAGAAAACCCCCTCTGTTCATAATATTAGCTAATAGTTTACTAACTTTGACATGTTGCTCATGGTGTACCAGAAGCTGGTGGTAGAAAAGGCCTTTTCCTCTATCTGATCACATCACAGAACTAGTGGTGCTGCTGGTGATATATATGGTTTTCCCTGCTATTACTTATTGTAGAGGATCAGCACAAACAACTTATTGATGGATACCATCATTGCTGTAGCCAGAGGACTTCTGATTCTTTCACTTTGGTGGAGGTTTGTAACAACAGAGAAGCAATGACAGGACTGCAGACTTATATGTAACCCAAGAGACTACCTGGAGCCAGCATTTTATTTGCTTCTACTGTTACTCTACATTTTAATACAGTAAGCAGATTCAGCCCTAATTCAGACATGCTGACAGACATGGAAGTGGCTGAAGTCAGAAACAGAAACGTGTCCTCTGCACCCTTGTAGTTAATCCAGTCAGTGTTTGGATTTTTAAGAGCTTTAAAATGAAGTTGTTAATAACCCTTCTGGCCTGAAAATGTCATTTAAAGTATTGGAAGGAGAACAGAACAACTCTCCAAACCCCAAATATTATGAATCTGTTATTTTAATGTGCTGTTTCTCATGTGTCTGTCAGTTTGTTTGTTTTTACAGTTTCTTAATGATACAGTACATAGAGAAAACCCCAAAATTGGTCAGGTTTTAGTGAGGCCATTAATAAAATCCCTTTATAGGAAGCAAAAGTTTATGAGAAGGAGATGAACTCATTCAAGTCAAGCAGGAAACTGGCACTGTCCTTTTGATTCTCAGTAGCATAGTTTTTCTCACTGGAGAAAGATCCAAACCAGAGCTCCAGCCCTTGCTTTCTTCAGTCTGTGGAACCATTGAGTGTAAAATCACATCATGGTACAGACTTGTGTGTTTTATGCAGAGAATTTTGTAACTGCAGAGCAAAATTTAGTTACTTAAAGCTAGAAGTTATGTTTGCAAACTTTGTTAAGAAATATATCGTGTTAGTCTGAGCACAGTAAAAATTATATAAAGAGCAGGAGAAGTCATATTCTTTTTAAAACACTGACTTATATGCATTTTAATTTTAAAAAACCTAACTTTATTCAAAGATAGGGAGGACAAAGGAAAATTTCTATTGAGCTGTCAAAGTAAGATGGAGTTTGTTTTCTGTAATTCCATATCTTAAAACAAGAAAAATTAATTGGGAAAGTGTTAGAGCAAATTCTATTTTGGTACAGTAATTGCTGCATCTGTATCACAAAAAAAAAAAAAAAAAAAAAAAAGCAATTATCCCTGGAACTGCTGTTATACAGTTCAATTCCCTGTCTAAAGGATCTAAGACAAATATGTATCCTTTCTATTAAAAAAATTGATCAAAATATCTTAGAGAGTTTTCCTAGACATAGATGTTCAAATAAAGTCCTTTTTTTGACTTGGAATCTTTCTCTGTAGAAACCAGAAGTTTATTTCTTTTTTTTATTCAGACACCTGAATATAAGAATGCTTTACAGCTTCTGACAAACCAGGGAGAGGAACAAACACAATAGCTCTGGGCACATTCTCTTTCCCTGACATGAAATGCTGTCTGAAAGAATTTGGGGATTCTTTTTACATTGGTCTACATAGGATTTCTAGATGTGTACTTACCACACAATAGTTCTAGCCCTGTTGTCACACCTGAAGATCTCAGTTCTCTGCATAGGTCGTACATCTATCAACTTACTGGTGTTACAAGTGGGTAACAACTTTTGTATGTCCCAAAAACATTGAATTTTTTGGATAAGAAGAGATCATCAAAGTAGTCTAAGCTCAGTAGGTCCAAATCTTCCCCAGTATAGGACACCCTTCCTATCTGGGATGTGTGTCCTTTGGTGACCTTTCTCAAGCTGAAGTGGACTTTCACATTTTTGTGGGTTTCTCTTATTCTATGCTGTTATCAAGATTGTGTTAAAAAATAGGAAAAGGAAGACAAATAGGATGTATTTCAGTGTTATAATCTATTGAAGGTTTTTAGGGGTCTTCAGTAACTTACTGAGTTCCTTAAGGCTTGTGAGGCCAAGGACTATGCAGCAAAACAAGAAAGCATCTGTTTCTTTGCCATAGGATCCTTCAGGAATCTCTTTCAATTTCCAACTTTTTTTTTCCAACTTTTATCATCTAATTTTGGGAAAAAAACCCCAAAACAATACCAAAAAAACCCAAACCAAGCCAACAAAAATCCCAACCCAAACAAACAAAACCAACAACAAACAAAGCCCAAAACCAAACAACCAAAAAAATGGCTGGCATGTTCTGTCCTTTCTCATCCTACCAGTTCCCATTTTGGGCTAATTTCTGCTGTATCTAATCTTGTTTCTTTGACTTTTTGTTCCACTCCAGCCTTTAAAAATCATCTTTGGATTATTTAAAAACATCACTAGGCTCATTTTACTCTTTTTGAAGTTTCATATCCATATAAAATAACAGGATGTGTATAGCAATGAAAAAACACCATTACATTTTCTTTCCAAAATGGAGCTCATTTAGAGTAGACTTTTAATCCCCAGTTTTGCAGCACTATGCCAACATTTTCTAAACCTTAAAAAGATCAAGCAGAGCTTGAAGTTTAAGGTTTGTTCTTACCTGTTCTGGACCATCCCTCCCATTTCCTTTTGGTGTACATTAAACATTAGGAACAAAACAGAGTATTCATGAAAAACACAAACCAATATCCCACTGTGCATTTCTGAATGCCCCTTAACTGTTTCTATTTCTTATGAATAGGTAATATTTTGACTTACTCAAAGTTATTGCTTTATTGCAAGGTCAATATATTTTATTATCTGAGTTATAAATTCACCAGGAGAACAAATTGGAAGACAATAAATCTAAATTTCTTACATTTTGCTTTTGTATGTTCAATTATTAAAAAAAATAAATCCTTTTGTTGTTGAAAGTGTAATTCCACATCTGATTATTGCAAGCCTCATTGAAAACATAAACTGTTGCTGGTACTCAGGAATAGCAGGTGACCTGGGATGTCTCTGTGGCTGTCACAACATCTCACACACCTTTCCTTTTTCCATGTTAGTCCATAAGCGACATAGGATGATTCTGTCAGGAGGGCTTGTACTCAGTGTCTCCTTTTGCTCATCCCAGGAGTGGACTTAAAAAAAAGAGGACTGCACAAAAAGGAGATGGGTTATATGATGAGGCCTTTTTATCTGAATAAATATTTTTCAGCAACTGACTGAAATTATGACTCCATTGACAGGCTTGTGCCACTCCATCTATTCTCTTGTCTGAAAATGCTTGTTGCCTGATTACAAAATAAATTTTTCATTCTGAATAATGCAGCAGTATGTCCTGGCATCCTTGAGCCTGGAAATGACTCTCTTGGTAAGGCAGGGATAGAAGACAGATAAGATCAGGTACCAATTTCTTATTTTCCAATGACAATTGCCATAAACATGATGTTTATTTTAGGATTTTTGGAAGATAATACTTTAAACCATGTATTTTAGTGTACTTCTTAGTCATCTGAAAGCTTAAAATGTAGTTACCTAAAATCTTTATATAATCTTGGTTAAAATTCACCACCTATGCAATTTTAAACCTGGCGGGGCTGGGTAATTGAACAGCAGCAAAGCAGAAATTATGAAACAAAGAGAATTTTCTGATTCCAACTTTCTGAATGTTTTGTTTATCATACTGAAGACCAGGGGAAAAATTATATTTACAAATTAGGAAGCATAATTTAAAAATATTCATTTAACATCTGCTCTGCTAATCATCCAAACACCAAGTCTCAAAAGTGTCCTGTCTGAATGCATTAGGCCATGTATGGGCCTCTCCTGGTTTCCATAACTTGAGCAATATACCTCCACAATTAGGCACTGGCAGATTGTTTCTGCAAACTGAAACACTTTTTGACTAATTATGTCAGAGTAAAACTTTGCATGGAATTACACATTTCAGTCAAAATGGACAGGATATTTCTGGGATATACAATTAGGCCAAAGGAAACAAAACTAGTACATGAATCACTATACCTGGAGTGTTTTAAATGCAGCAGTGATTTTTAGTAGTAGGAATAAATACATCAAAAACTCAAATGGGAATCCATCTTTAACTAATAGTAGTAAAATAGTCTGTTACAGGACACTGATTGTGCAATTGCTTCTAGGTGCTTTACTAGTGCCAGTTAAGATCTGCTCTGGCTATCAAGGCTATTAATTTGACGTAATTAAGAAATGAAAATGCCGATTTTGTATTTCATCTAGATCTTATTTCAGATTGTGAATTCCTTCCTTTTCCTCCCTTCATTTGATTCAGTCATCTAACATTTTAGTTTAAGTCTCAACTTTTCCAGACATAAGGAAAAACAAAAGGTCGATTACACCATTGATTTCCATCAATATTCCTGTGCTAGCAGACAGACAAAAGCAGAGACTACCCATAAGATTCCACATGAGCAGTAATGAATACTGTACTTAACAAATTGAATAAAATATTGATCCATAGTAGAGACATTGTGATGGAGTTATTGTGAAATCATATGGACTGTAGTCAATAGAAATTGAGGCAAAATTTCAAATGTCTAGTCAAATATTAATGAATTGAGAATTTCATATTATATTTAGAAAATAGAAGCATTTTCCCTGTAGATGGTATTTTCATTTTACCAGGGATTAGACTACTGTGCTTCCCCCTGCACTACTGCATAATGTAGTCTCCAATTAAGGTTTACATCTCCAGGAGATTAATACCTCCTCTATAAGGTTTCTCAGGGTGAAAGGTCCTACTGCTTTGACATTCTTATTGATGCTGACAGGCAGCTAAAGAGATGTCACATCAGTATGTGGAAAAATGACTATTTTATTGTTGGCATGGATTCAAGCTGAGCAATCACTAAGCTGGGTAGTGGTACCTACTCCTCTTAGTAGCTTTGTAAGAAATACGTAATCTCTTTTCTCAGCTAAAACACTCTGTGCTGAAAATAAAATGTAGCATCTGATACAGACAGACAACTATTGCTCTGAAAAGTTTTGTGTGCCTGTAGGCAGGAGACACGACAGAACAGTGTTGCTGATTAAGCACCACCATGTGTAGCTTGGGCAAACTGCTCCAGAGAAAGCCTAGAGGGGGTGAATGTGGGTTGAAAAGGGGCACTGGAAAATGTTTTAATTCATCTGATGTTACTATGAATGAGTTTTATATATCTTTGTGCTTATACTTGAGACTATAAATGCCTTGATAGAATATTAATGTAGTACCTTCTGTATTCATAACTTATTGACACTAGCATATCATTATCAAGGAAAATAATCCAGCTTCTCCAAACTGGTTCTGATCCTGAATCTGAAAGCCATCATGCTAATAAAGAAGAAAGATAAAACTTTGGAGAAATCAGGGAAAATGCAGAAATGCATTAGCTGGTCATTCTCAACTGGCCTGCAGTTCTTTATGAAGTGTAAAGCTTTCTACATAATATGGAGTGAGCTCTGACCTGCACTAGCTAAAATTGGCTTCTATAATTAGGGTTAGCTACTGTGCATTCATAGACATCAAATTCTGTAAACAGTGGCCAGCCAACAGGCACCATTAGGGCAGCATTAATTGGATTAGCTCTGGTGCACAGGTTACCAAATCTGACCCTCTCTCAGACCCACAATCCCCAAGATCAATAAATATGTTGAGAGGATAAATTTGTAGAGAAAATTCTTTTGATAATCATGTAAGGGAGCAGAAACATGCTAAGCTTCTCTCAAGATCAATGTTTTTCTGTCCCAAGATCAGCCTTCTGATGTTTTTAAAATCTTTACATATACTTTTACCAAAAAATTATGTCAACAGTACTTTACACCAGCACAGCAGCCATGAGAAATTATAATCTACTTAAGGAGTGCTATAAACAATATTAATATCTGTGAGTCTGGTATTTCATGTACCTTCTGGACAACTCTAAATATGAAAGAACATGTAATTTTAAAATGGTCTATAAAATTTTTTACTATAGTGATTTTGCTCTGTTAATTCTCCTCTCCTCCTTAATGACATAACTTTAATATTCATGTGGGCTCTTTCTTCATATTTAATGAATATATACAGTGTATTTTGAAAAAAATCCAGCCACAGCAAGTCATAACAGAGCTGAATTAATTTGGTTAGTCTGATTAACAAGGGTGTTTTTGGTGTGCTACAATAGTGAACAGAGTCACCAGATTGCTACTGGGGGATAATCTGGCATCTGTTAGAATCTGACAAAGTGGTGGCTGTTCAAAATTCTTACAATGAACTCCCTTTGCCCTCTTATTTTATCTATATTTTCTTTTCTTAATGAATATAATAATAGAAAAACCAGCCTAGCCACAGTACTACAAAATTAAATATAAAACACATGCTTAATATATAGACAGGAAAGAATCTGCTCTTTTTAGTGGGTTAACCTGGACTGTTTTAAAAATCTGCAAGAAGGACACTGAGGGCCTATGATAACAGCCCATGGGATCTCTACAGCAGCCAGATGTTTAATCTTGTGCTATGCAGAAATTCCCAGGGCAGCAGCTACCTAGCCTGGCCCTCTGGCTTGTGTGTTTTATCTTCTGTTCTAGACTCCAGTACTCTCCAGGGCCTTTTAAGTACTTGCTGCATTTTATTCTTGAGGCTGCTGCTTGCAGGGAGCAACCTGAAGATCTAGATCAGACTTCAAACTCACTGAGTACTTCCAGGAAATCTGTGATGAAAAGTTCTAAGAAGTTTTTCGTTGCTGTTCTGCTTTTTGTGACATATTATCTGCATTTATATAATTAAAACAACCCTCCCAGATACAGAACCTGTGTGAAAATGAGTTGATGCTTAAAGTATAGTTCTCTAGCAATGTAACATCAGCACAAATATAATAATCGTGCTCATTTCAAGCTGCTTAGCTCTGTCCTACCCAGAATACATCTTACTTTAAGTGATGTATTTGCCAAGTGATGAACCTAACAGAGCCATCATTTAACAGTCTTTGAAAAACTCCTCAGTTGAACTGTGTTTAAATTAGGCAGTCTTATTTCAATATTTAATTCTTAATTGTTCCCAGGACAAGCATGAGAAATTCCTCTGTTCATTTTTTTTGGCCTCTGTAGACTTTGATTTACAGAAACTAAAAACAGAAGGTAGAATATTACAAAGCTTCTCTTTTTATTTTTAGAAAATAAAAATGGAAATAAAGAAGAGAGAATAAACTAGTAGAAATCAATTTTTATAGTTAAAATTTGATATGCTTTTTCTCAGATGTTACTCCCAATCCCATGCTTAATTAAAGCCAAGGATACTCTGAGGTATGTAAAAGCAATGACCTCAAATGCCTAAATTTCTTTTTGGTTGTAAGCCATTTTTCATCTTTGGAAATATATTTGTGCCAAATATTTCAGTGAGCAGTTTATAGTCTATACTATAAACACCCTCATATGCTATAAATCCAGGGTGGCCTTTTAGCACAGGAAAATGTTGACTAGCACACAAGAAGCATTGCAATTCTGTGCTCTAAGCCCAGACTTCCTTTATTTCACCCAGGTGTCTCACATTTTCCCCTTTCCCCCTTTCTGTTTTTGTGAAATCAGCTTACAAGCTTGACATTTCTGGTATTGTGTGTGTTACAAAGGTATCTGAGCCTGAAGGTTATGTATCCACCCATACATTTGGCTGTACTTTTAGGGCCATACACTTTAGGTAAAAAACTGCAGAAATGTAATTATTTGTCATACAAAGTTATATAAGTTTTCTTTTTCATTGTCAGGTTGGTTTGTGATGTAAGAAGCCATTCACACATTTCTTTGAGAAAGAGGAGCTGGTGTTAGTCTGGAGATCTCTACCTCTTCAAGAGTGATATGGTTGTTAAAAATCGGGTGGTTCTCCCATACTAAAACCAGGTCACACTATAGTCACAACCAAAGCCTGTGCAGGTGAGATGAATTTTTTGTTTTCAGACTTGAATTGCAGATTCATCAGCATCGATGTACTACTCTTCCTTTTAGTACTTCTACACAATTGGGTCTTAATTCCCGATTCCAACCTGCAACCCCATTTGCAGGAATGTCAAGAGCAAGAAGTGCATTTATTTGTGTCTGTGATGATCCAAAGATGAGACAAGCTACCTGCTGCAGATTAAGATTTTTTTTTTTTTTTTTACAACATAGAGATGTAATTTATTTGGGTTCATTTATTTTCCTGTATTTTTTTTTTTTTCAAATTATGAACCTAACAGATCAGTGCTAAGTTAGAAAAACACCAGTGTTTAGTACATACCAGGAAAAAGCTATGTAATTATGTTAGGTGATGACAGTGTGGCTCCTTAGACCTCAGCAATAAGAGATGATGAGAATGCATGTATGAGAAATATATTTGGTGCCTCAAAAAGCAGAGAATCAGATCTTATGTGGCCACCACACCAGTAAACTCCATCTCAATATTTCTGTTTTGTTTTGATTGTGCAATCTTGCTCTACTGCTGAAGCAACTGAGAACTCAATATCATACCAGGCATCACCCAAAGCTGATGGAATACAGGCACAGATGGACTACAGGCTATGGGTAAATTGGACCATACTTATGAGAACAGCATGACCATCTTATTTACCTTTGAAGACACAGACCAGCATTAAAAGGTTCTCTTCTGAATTCCCTACTTTCCAATCAAAATACCAAATCAGTCTCATCCAAAATAAGAGTTTGGGTAGGTTTCTATTACTACAGATAAATCAGGAGAAGAATTTTTCTTTTTTCACTTTGAACTTGAGAGTATGGGTCTGAATATCATCTTGTCAAAGTCTCTATTGACTTGAGAACTGAGACAGCAGTTAGGGTTTTTTTACTAACTTCATCCCTCAGAAAATATTTTTGTGTAGAGAATAAATAAATTTTCCCATGTATTTTTGAAAAGCTCTGTAGGAATATCTTCTAATTCTAGAAATACACACAAATTTTTCTCTGAGTCTACTTTAACTTTTGCACCATTTTTAGCTTCCTGTCTATATTAGCACTTTAGATGTGTTTGATTCAAGTGCCAAAACTACTAATTAATGCCTGACAGATGGCCCATAACTGACTACCTGCAATTCTGTTGTAGTCAAAGGAAGTGACAGTAGCTCTTCAGACAGCACGAGAGGAGCAAGAGCAGTCTTTTCCCTCCCGACCTCTAAGTGGGTACTACAAGTTCTGGAAAAATGTATTGTATTATATGTATAGCATTTTATATACAAGGATTCACTTGTAAATTAAGTTGAAGCCATGTTCAATGTCAAAATGATAAAACAAACAGCTCTAATCTCCTTGCAGGTTTTCAATTCTTTTTGCTTGTTTGTTTGTTCTTGTTCATTTGTTTTTCTGCCTGGACAAGAGATTATTGAAAAGCAAGGAATGTTATTAATCCCTTCCAGTGACAGAAAATTAAAGTACAGAGGAGCTGAATAACTTATGCTATGGCTATGGATTTCACACCTCCCAACAGTAATCACCTGAATGTCCTCTATAGTTAACAGTTATCTTCAGAGGGCAGTTCATTCTATTTTAGGAAGGGATGAATCAGCTGCCACAAGTATCTTCTTTGTTTTGAGTACTGGGAGGTTTGGCAGGTAGCTCAGAGGAGCCATGTGCTTTTGGATAGGGATAACAAGGTGACCTGGGATACATTTCAGTCTTCAACAAGGTTGGGAGTAGACTCTAGAAATATTGGCAGTACAGTGTCTGTATGGGCCGCTAAAATATTTTTCCATCTAGACCATAATATTTGATTTATTTTTTATGACCTCC